>CM021106.1:105020566-105048063 GCA_007115665.2 Sequoiadendron giganteum | reverse complement strand
TTGAGGGTTGAGGGTAGAGGGATTAAGAGGGTATAGGGGTCGAGGGATTAGGGTTGAAGGGTTGAGGGATTAGGGTTTAAGGGTTGAGGGTTAAGTGTTGAGGGTTGAGGGTTTAAGAGGGTATAGGGGTTGAGGGATTAGGGTTTAAAGGTTGAGGGTTGAGAGGGTATAGGGGTTGAGGGATTAGGCCTCAGTTATCTCACAATCCCTCTTTGTCAGCCCTCACTTACCTCCCACCCTACTTTCTTAGGTCTCTCCTTCCCACCCCCTCTCTCCCACTTTGACTCCCTCTCCTTCTCTCAGGTGTCTCCCTCCCAGCCTCTCTCCCTATCTCTCTCTTAGGTTTCACCCTCCCACGCCTTCTCCCTCCCCCCCTCTCTCTCTCTCAAGTCTCTCCCTCCCACCTCCTCTCTCTCTCTCCCACTCCCTTTCTCTCCCTCACTCCCTCTATCTCTCTCCCAATTTGTGTCTCTCCCTCTCTCTGAAGCCTCTCTTTTTCAGAGGAACATATTTGGCACTCGCAAAATTTGGAGAGTGCCAAATTTGGTGCTCTCAAAATTTGGCAAGCGCCAAATGGGTTTACCTTGAAATGGAAAAAATAACGGTTGACCCCATGATTTAGGCCCACATTCTCCTATATTTGTCTGGTTCAATGCTTTATCTGAGTTAGAAACACCTTTTTTTCTATAGTTGACTTCATATTGTACCAATCTATGCTTGATCCATCACCTTTTTACCATGAATCTGCATGGTAGACAACATAGAAGAAGACATTTTGAATTTTCTACATCATTTTACATTATCTAAGGTAATATATTCATTTTGGTAAATTGAAATGTTTGTATTTAGTATATTTTTTTGTTTTTGACAATATAAACTAAATTTCCTTAATGATTTTATTAATCATAACAATTGGACTTAGAATTCAACTTTGAATTAGATGAGATTTGCATAAAAAAGTTTAATTTTTAGATTTGCATAAAAAACTTTAATTTTTATGAGTTTGAAGAACAAAAGAAATAAAAACATGGCATTTACTTAACATAAATTTACTTATGAATTCTATTTGCATTGCTTATAGTAGTCCATTTCCAACATGGCTAGTGGAATTCATTGCATTTCATTCTTTTTTTAACTAATTTGGAAAACCTAATAGCTTTCATCAATGTTATTGTAAGTGTCCATTAATTTTTTTGTTCCATAAAAAAATCAGCTTTATCACATGTGCTTAGATAAATTCAAGTGAGTTGACATAGTTGAGAATTCTTATTGTCTTTCTAAGTTACCTCATTGCCAAAGAAATAGTGAATAATTATAAGATATAGCATCACAAACCCTTCTTTGAATCCATATTCTTCATGACTTTGTTGACAATCAAAAATTTGGTTTTGAGAAAAATAAACACAAGAGTCTCTAGTTTTCATTTAGGTGGCAGCAATTTATACCCTAGGTTTGTGATTCTCATTGATTTATTGTATTGAATGGTTTCCACCCCTCTCTGCATCAATATTTTTGTAAAATGCATTACTTACTTTTGTTCTATGTGTGTTTGTGGACATGTAGCATTCAAGGTCATGCCGAGGAAACGACTGAAGCCTCTAACACCAGGAGAACGTGCAGTTAAAAATGCAAGGAGAAGAGAATAAAAAAATGTAGCTTGTGAAGCAAAGGAATTGCAGCCCATATAGCCACAAATTCCCATGCAATCTAAGAGAGATGTCAAATTGGTAAAACAAAGGGCACGAATGAGGAAATTTCATGGAAGGACAAGAATGGATACATAAGTTGGGGGCACATCACCAACCATAGGTGAAGCTCAATGCACATCTCTAGTTGAAGACACATTGACAACAACATGTGGTTTTCTAGGTACATTGGAAATCACATCTCCAATTGAAGACACACCATCAAAAATATTGCATTTTGAAAGTACATCAGCAAACACATCTCTATTTGAAGGAACTCCACAAATGACATCTCAAGTTGGAGGTACAACATCATTTACATGTCAATCTCATGGTATGTCATCAATTGCACCTCCAATTGAAGGTACACGATCTATCCTCGATGTTGTTGACCTTCCCAATATTGACACAAATTTACATTTGAGAACTCCTCCTAGATTTTTGCATAGAAAACCTACATTTTTCATTGATATTGATTCCAAAGTTTTGAAATGGATGCCTAATAAGATTCCAAAATGTACATGTCAAAGATATGTAGAAAGGATATGGAGTTTGTTTTTTGCGAAGCTAAGTGAGGGTGGAAGATGCCAACTATTTGTTGAAATGATGAGGAAACTCAAATTTATGCCCACCATGAAGGCTCTTGGGCTAAGAGTTTTGAATAACTCAAGTAAAAATTCCATTGTAAAGAACTTGATGAGTGCATACGAGAGTGTGGATTCCACCTCATGCACAAAGGATAGTTGTGCCACACGACGTGTGATGATAGCAACACTGTTAAGCAGTCAAACAAGGAATAAGGTGAACCTTACAAAGGAAAGTAAGTCTTTGAAAATAAGTAGATCATCTCTAATCAAAGGAAGGCATGAAAGAGTGGAGGATCGAAATAGCAATGAGTTATGGGAATTTTTGGGTAGAGTTCCACGGAAAGACACAAGAATTGTGAATTATTGGAAGGATAACACAAGGACCTCTCCTAATCAAAGAGATGTTGTAAGACGGAGAATTGGTAGTAAAAACTGTGAGCCACATCCAATGCATTATTTGGATACCACTCAAACCCAATTTTTTTCTCATTTTGTACATAAGTTTCCTGAAATTAAAATATGTCAAAGGTAGTTTGAAATGCTAAAGCCTTTTTATGTCAAAATAAATCACACACACACTACTTGTTGTTGTAGGGTTCATATTGAGTTTTCTAGCCATTATGATTTTTATTGACGTATATGTGTAGATATGCATACTGACGATGTTTTGGAAGAAAGTAACATAATGCCTCCACCTAAATCGTCAAGGAAATTTTTGTCTTTCATTTTATGTGAAAGAGAGGATGGTCAAATTTTTTACAAAAAATCATGTTTGGATGGCACATGTGATCATTGTGGTGGCATGCAACATTTGCCAATTTTCCAACACATGGCTAGTACACACACAATTGGAGACAAAATTGGGGAATTTGGCAAATATAATACAGTGGTATATAGTTTAAAAGATGGGAAAGAAGCAAAGAAGTGTGAATTGGTCAATGATAAGACTCCAATGTATCGGTTTATGGGCATTTTTTGTGATCGGGTGGTTTATGATTATGCAACGCATACACACAGAGCAAAATGGTTGGACTCACAGTTCAAGTTATGCAAGGACACATTTCCACTTCGTCATATCATTTTAGTTTTCGACTTCATTGAGAACTACACACTACAACCACAAAATGAGGTGCAACCATAGTATTACAACTCCGTGCAGGTTGCTATATTTGTACATATAGAATTCATTCATGCAAATGATAGTATAAAGCAAAATAGGAAAGTATTGAGGGAGTATCACTTTTACATCAGTGATGATGGCACACATTCTACAGAGTTTGTTCAAGGTTGCTTTCATATGTTCTAAGTCGATTTGGATAGCAGGGGCATATCATTTAGTCAGCATATCATATGGTTAGATAATTGTACATCAAAATTCAAGAATGCCAAAAATTTTTACTGGTTGAGCAGGATGCATAGGATTAGTGGTGTTCAGCATATGTGGAACTTCTTAGAGGTCGGGCATGGAAAGGGGGAGCATGATGGAGCAAGTGCATGTATCAAAAGAGCCCTAGCACGAGAAGAGTTAAAGTACACAAATAGTGTAAAGTTGACAGATGCAAGATCAATTGTCCAGTGGTGCAATGGTTCAATGGGTCCAGGTAGTGAAGGTAATTCTTTAGTTCGTAGATTTTTTTATTTAGTAGATGATACTAACATTGGAAAATATGAGGATTGTTGTACACTAATAGGATCGACTGAGCTACACTCTTTTAGAAGCTCCAATGCAGGTACATGGACTATCCATACAAGGAAGATCGCATGATTTTGTTATGTGTGTAAACTTTAATCATGGAATGATTGCGAGTCAATAGAGTGGGTTGATGAATGGTCTATAAGAATTCTAACCCCACTTGACACTTATCAGCTCCCGATGTCTCTACAAATCATGGAGATGCAATCATCCATTAACTTTGATCATGTATCGGACCTACTAGAACCAAGTAATATATCTTGCTTACAAGTTTTATTATGTTTCTCAATAAATAAATCTAACAAGATGAAAATATAAATGTAGGGCACATTTATGCGGTGATTGCAGATGAAGAGGGTACAAATTATTACCTGTGTCATTGTATCGAGGCCAAATTTTTTTTGGAGTCCCCAGTTATAGGTGGAGAAAACATAGAATATCCTATAGGTTCGGTGGTTGTTACTGGAACATGGCTTTGAAGGTATCTAGTTAATAATGTTGCAGTTTGGTTGTTTGAGGACTTCAACACACATTAGAAAATTCTTCACTATTTGAACCTTGTCGTCGCCACCAACGTTCGGTTGATCAAATATAAGGGTAGACCTGCGAACAAGAACTTGTGGAAAGTGCATGAGTCTGACCACAAGGAAATACTTGACACAATAAAGAGTATAGCAGACCCAGATGGTTCCCTGGATTGATTTGTATGTATGCACATTGAATTTATAAATCCATTTTATTGAACACTCTTTTGGACCAACACCTTGCAATAAGGATTTTTCACCATTACTGTTTGATGTCATATACATTTTCGATTGTCATTGATCTTTTTCTGATTGTGACTGTAGGTAATACTGAAGTTTGTCAAAGTATATAAGAAAAGAACAACATCGGTTGCTGGTGCATTTTTTGGTTGTCAATCTTCTCTTTATTTTCCATCTCCTAGATTTATTGGATTCTTATATGATACACATTTTATGTTAAGCTTCTCAGTGATATATTTGAAATTTATACGTAGGATCATCAAGAGATGATAAATTAGTGAAGGGGCACATCACCATTGTATGACCTTCAATCGACCTCCTTATCTAGCATGCATGAAAGTGATAGCAGGTCTCATCAGCTGTATGACTGACATTATTTATTTATTTCTCTTTTAATAATTTTTATGTGAGTCTATGTCTAAGATTGAGAGGCTTTTGGAGGTTTTTTGTGAACCAAATTCCTATGATACTACACAACCACAAAGAGGCTACTACCCATGTGTTTCATAGGGATCAGGGGATGTACATGTTTTGAACCATTTTGGAATGCAAATGGTTGGGCCAGCTAAGGTGGAATGGAAAAATGAAATTGGGCAGCAACTCCTTTTGTCCTTTCCAAGTACAATATATTTCATGATCTGTGCTAGAAATGGGAGGATTATTTCCTTGCATGTATTGCTACACGTATTGACAAATGGGAAGATTTTCAAGATGTTCTTCCATCACTATTGTAATATTTGTCATTGACTTAGTGTATTTTTTGATATATTAAAATCATGAGAAATTAATACATACAAATGTCTATATTCCTTAATATATGCCTCAATCAAATGTTTATATTACATTTAAAAGTAGTTCTAATGCTTCATGGTTTACATTTAAAGAGTTAATTGAAGACTCCACATTCATAAGGACCTAATGCTGCATACACAACCATAGCTCTTGGAGTCTTGAGACACTAACTGACATAGACTTGACAGTCATAGGACATTGACTATGGTGAGTGAATTTGATTGTCAAGCACTTTATAATCATACACGTGCTATACTTAACAATTGATCACTACTCATTTCTAATATGTCCTTTTCATTTGCACATTGCCATGTATAGTGACCCTTCATAGTTCCCTTGTGTTCATACATTCATGATGCTTGTCTAACCAAAAAGACACAAAATAAAATATTATATTCATCTAAAGACTATCTAACCTCATTCGCAAAACCTTCTGATGGACTTTCAAATACCCTAACCAACTGTTAGTAGTGATCTTTCTCGAAATACTGAATGGTCCCTCTATCTAAACATCTAGGGTTTCTTCAATCTGTGTTATCTCTTGATGATTTGATATGTTGTTGCTATCTTTTTCCAATTAACTGTCATATGCCATCACTTCACTCCTTTTCAGTATCAAATCTACTCCTTTGAGTTAATTGGCATAGTCCCTTTTGATCTCTACCTATTAGGCATTGTCCTTGCCCTTATATTCTCTTTTTGACACAATTGTCACTATTGTTCAAATTATCAAAGCATACTCCCTTAGTAGTATTTTGTTCATTTGGGACAACTAAATCCTTCACTTGTCTGGTATTTTTGCAATCTCAAGTTTTGGGACACAAAATTCTTCATAGTGACCTAAAATTCTTAAAGTTGAAAACCTCAACTTTCTTACCTGACATTCCCAAATCAATGAAAGAAAACAAGGCATTCGAAATTTTATCAACTCTAAGCTCTATATGGTATCCTTTTATCTTTGTTATTGATTTTCTTTGTCAATGTATACATTCCCTCTTTAAAATATTTGGAAAGCAATACTATTAACAACATAAGCATGGTGGTTGTGGTATCTCCTTATAAAAGATATAAGGGTTCTTACAATAAGAAAAACACTAGACCTGTCAAAATCACCTCTACGTGCATGTCCTTGCATGTACTAAAAGTGATGATCTCTAGGGCTGCATAAGCTTTCACATACTTCCTTTACTCATCATATATGCATTTCCACGTGAAATTTCCCTACAACAATATTTATAAGGCATTTAAACTGGAAAGCAATGAATGTGGACATTGCAATACCCCTTTTGATGATGGAAATTAAATGTAGAAGTGTGAGAGCTGACATTAACTTCTCTGTAGTCTTCCATTTGAAAGCTTGTAGCACACTTGACTACCATGAAAGCTCAAAAAACTGGTAGAAGAGACCTAAAAGGTAACAAAACCCTAACGTCTCAACTCAGTCTATTAAATTCAATCATTAAAAAAAAACCTACTCATGAATGTGAATTTGACTCATTTAAGGCATTAGAGACTAACCTCTTTCAAATTTTAAAAGAAAAGGTTGTTTTGACCCTAAAGGATTGAACATAGACTAACAATTGTAATTGTTTGGATCTACCAATTCATCCCCCCTCTCAGTTGATTATGTGCCCTTCACCATTGGCCTTTCCATTATTATCATAACTTTGAAGAAAAATATCAAAAACTACTCCAAGTGCCTAACAATGATATTGACACATTCATCATCCTATATTGATCCATCCACTTTAGCCTCATCATCCACCTCACATAAATCCTTTCCAAATATCAAGGTCCAAATACGAGACAAGACAAGGTTGTATAGACTATGGTCTTAAAGGGTATTTTTATGTAGGACAACTCCCATCTTCTCCTAAGACATATGGAAAACCATAACACATAGAAAAAATCCTCTTCTATCATCAAATTTGAACCCATGGTTTTCTCCAAGTGGGGAGAGCTAAACAAAGAGGTTATAGAGGAAGACATCTCCAAATTGTTGTACCAATATGAGAAAGAGAAAGAAACCCTACCAATAGATCAATGTGGTAAGGGTTTCCAAGTCATTAAGAATATGGGGGATTCACATGACATGGTAGCCTTGGTCTACATCAACAAGGAATAAGATAACCTGGTTTTCTAGACAAATGACAAAAATATCAAGGGCTTGGGTATGGTTCATTATACATTACTCCTAACATCGAGAGTACCCCTAAAATCATATTGCTTAGGGTTGAAAAGGTAGGGGCATCATATGCCTCATAGAAATCGATGCAACCTAGGTCATCTCTAACATACCTTAGGGTATGACATTCAATAAAACAACTACTATGGTTCAACCGGCTCAATCCCTTAAGGGTGCAAAGTGCAAAAGGGAAACAATATTTGATAGGGTATTACTCGTAAACCCTGGTGATTACGAAATATCTATCTGAACCTATGGGATCACATTGGACCCCTCTACAATAACCTCTCTTGATTATTGCTATCTTGGAGGCATTTTCCTATGGTGGTGAATTTTCACTCGAGGAAAGAGTTGTCAAATGCAAGTAGTTGAAAGTTGCAAAGTGGTGCAACTTTTGTTTTGCAGCTCGTATGACCAAAAATATTGTTCCAATGCATCTAGGTGGGTACGTTTACGCTAG
The DNA here is from genome assembly GCA_007115665.2 of Sequoiadendron giganteum. Classification (NCBI taxonomy): domain Eukaryota; kingdom Viridiplantae; phylum Streptophyta; class Pinopsida; order Cupressales; family Cupressaceae; genus Sequoiadendron; species Sequoiadendron giganteum. The sequence goes on along the minus strand of CM021106.1, from coordinate 105,039,897 downwards.
GCATGGTCCTCTTTCACACCCAAACATGCATAATCGCTCCAAGCTACATTCAACCGGATCGATCCTTTAAGGGTCCAAAGTTTAAAATGGCTGCAAAATTCAGCATGCTATTACTTGGACATCGTGATGCTTAGTAACTTCTCGTCTGATCCTACAAGATCATGTTGGGCCCATCTACAATAACCTCACTCGGTTTTCACTATCTCAGAGGCATTTTCCGGTGCTGGCGAATTTTCACTTGGGGAAAAAGTTGTCAAATGCAAGTAGTTGAAAGTTGCAAAGTGGTACAATTTTAGTTTTGTAGCTCGTCTGACCAAATGGACTGTTCCAATGTATTTGGGTGGGTACGTTTATAGTAGAAATGGTCCTCTTTGGCACCCAAACACACAAAATCGCTCCAAGCTACGTTCAACCGGATCGATCCCTTAAGGGTCCAAAGTACAAAATGGTTGTGAAATTCAACATCCTATTACTCAAACACCGTGATGCTTAGAAAATTCTCATGTGATCTCACTCAGTTTTCACTATCTCAGAGGCATTTTCCTATGCTGGTGAATTTTCACTCAGGGAAAAAGTTGTCAAATGCAAGTAGTTGAAAGTTGCAAAGCTCATCTAACCAAACAGACTGTTCCAATGCATCTAGGTGGGTACGTTCATGCTAGGCACAGTCCTCTTTTACACCCAAACACGGAGAATCGCTCTGAGCTACGTTCAACTGGATCGATCCCTTAAGGGTCCAAAGTGCAAAATGGCTATAAAATTCAATATTGCTATTACTCAGACACCATGATTCTTAGAAACTTCTCATCTAGTCCTACAAGATCACGTTGGGCCCATTTACAATAACCTCGCTCGATTTTCACTATCTCAGAGGCATTTTCCTGTGCTAGGGAATTTTCACTCAGGGAAAAAGTTGTCAAATGCAAGTAGTTGAAAGTTGCAAAGTGGTGCAACTTTCATTATGCAGCTCGTGTGACCAAACAATCTATTCCAATGCATCTAGGTGGGTATGTTTACATTAGGCATGGTCCACTTTCACACCCAAACACATAGAATCGCTCTAAGATACGTTCAACCAGATTGATCCCTTAAGGGTCCAAAGTGCAAAATGGTTGTGAACTTTAGCATGCTATTACTCGAACATCGTGATGCTTAGAAACTTCTTGTCTGATCCTATGGGATCACGTTGGGTCCCTCTACAATAACCTTGCTCAATTTTTGCTATCTTGGAGGCATTTTCCTATGCTGGCGAATTTTCACTTAGGGAAAAAGTTGTCAAATACGAGTAGTTGAAAGTTGCAAAGTGGTGCAACTTTCATTCTTCAACTCATGTGACCAAATGAACTGTTCCAATGCATCCAAGTGGTGCGTTTATGCTAGGCATGGTCCTCTTTTGCACCCAAACACGCAGAATCACTTCGAGCTACGTTCAACTGAATCGATCCCTTAAGGGTCCAAAGTGCAAAATGGCTTCGAACTTCAGCATGCTATTACTCAGACACTGTGATTCTTAGAAACTTATTGTCTGATCCTATGGGATGATGTTGGGCCCCTCTAGAATAACCTCTCCCAGGTTTTGCTATCTCAGAGGCATTTTCCTGTGCTGGTGAATTTTCACTCGGGGAAAAAGCTGTCAAATGCAAGTAGTTGAAAGTTGCAAAGTGGTGCAACTTTCGTTTTGTAGCTTGTCTGACCAAACAGACTGTTCCAATGCATCCAGGTGGGTATTTTTATGCTAGGCATGGTCCTCTTTCCCACCCAAACACGCAAAATCGCTTCGAGCTATGTTCAAACAGATTGATCCCTTAAGGGTCCAAAGTGCAAAATGGCTACAAAATTTAGTATGCTATTACTCGGACACCGTGACTCTTAGAAACTTCACGTCTAGTCCTACAGAATCATGGTGGGCCTATCTACAATAACCTCACTTAGTTTTTTCTATCTGAAAGGTATTTTCCTATGCTAGTAAATTTTCACTCGGGGAAAAAGTTGTCAAATGCAAGCAGTTGAAAGTTGCAAAGTGGTGCAAATTTTGTTCTGCAGCTTGTGTGACCAAACGAACTATTCCAACGCATCCGAATAGGTATTTTTATGCTAGGAATGGTCCTCTTTCACACCCAAATACGTGGAATCGCTCTGAGCTACGTTTAACTGGATCGATCCCTTAAGGGTCTAAAGTGCAAAATGGCTGCAAACTTTAGCATGCTATTACTCGGACACCGTGGTGCTTAGAAACTTCTCATCTAGTTCTATGAGATGATGTTGGGTTCCTCTACAATAACCCTTCTTGGTTTTTTCTATCTTGGAGGCATTTTCTTGTGCTGGTGAATTTTCACTCGGGGAAAAAGTTGTCAAATGCAAGTAATTGAAAGTTGCAAAGTGGTGCAACTTTCCTTCTAGAGCTCGTGTGACCAAACATATTGTTCCAATGCATCTAGGTGGGTACGTTTATGCTAGGAATGGTCCTCTTTTGCACCTAAAAATGTGGAATCACTCCAAAACATGCAGAATCGCTCCAAGCTACGTTCAACCAGATCGATCCCTTAAGGGTCCAAAGTGCAAAATGGCTACACTTCAACATGCTATTACTCGGACACCATGATGCTTAGAAACTTCTCGTCTGATCCTATGGGATCATATTGGGCCCCTCTACAATAACCTTTTTTGGTTTTTGCTATCTCAAAGGCTTTTTCCTATGGTGGTGAATTTTCACTCGAGGAAAAACTTGTCAAATGTAAGTAGTTGAAAGTTGCAAAGTGGTGCAACTTTCATTCTATAGCTTGTGTGACCAAACAAATTATTCCAACACGTCCGAATAGGTATGTTTACACTAGGGATGGTCCTCTTTCACACCCAAATATGCAGAATCACTCCAAGCTATGTTCAACCGGATCGATCCCTTAAGGGTCCAAAGTGTGAAATGGTTGTGAACCTTAACATGCTATTACTCGAACACCGTGATGCTTAGAAACTTCTCGTCTGATCGGAAAAAACTAAAAAATCAGCAAAAATTGCTTTTAAAACCTGCAAAAAAACGCGAATAAAATTGTGTTGATTTTCATGTGAAAAAAAACAATGAGACCATAGCTTGTTGCTTACTATTATGCTTTGATATAATTTTTCCAAGAATCCATAGCTTGTTCGAAAGCACCTATTTTAGGCTTTTAGCTATAGCAGCAAGGCAGTGAACTGTTTGATAAAATGCTTTGGTAGACATGTATGAAAAATGTCGTAGCATAGACAAGGCAGTGAACTGTTTGCAAAAATGCCTCAAAGAAATTCCCTCTCATGGTGATGGACTGCCATGACAATCCATAGCCATAGGCATTCATCATGGCATTCCATCACCATGAGACCACATTTCTTCGAGGCATTTTTTCAAGCAGTTCTTTACCTTTTCAATGCTATTGCTTACTATTATGCTTCAATAGATTTTTTCCAAGCATCCATAGCTTGTTTGAAAGCACCTGTTTTAGGCTTTTAGCCATAGTAGCAAGGTAGTGAACTATTTGACAAAATGCTTTGGTAGACATGTATGAAAAATGTGGTAGCATAGACAGGGCAGTGAATTGTTTGAAAAAATGCCTGAAAGAAATGCGGTCTCATTATGATTATTGTCATTGCATTCCATTACCATGAGACCACATTTATTTGAGGCATTTTTTCAAACAATTCACTGCCTTGTCTATGGCTTGTAATGCCTTCAAAAGGATAATTTTTCCAATTTGTATGTTCAAGCCAAAATGATGTTTCAAGGCCTTGTAATGGCTAATTTGAATGTAATCAAGTCATAAAATAAGTCACTAGGAGGTGAAAATATAAAAAATGCAAATAATACAATGTTGTTAAAAAGTAATCATGATGTAATTATGCAGCAAGAGAGAGCATAAATCAAGGAATATTAAAAGTTAAAAGGGTAATTTCACTGATGAGAAGTTAGAAAAGGCAATTGCTAAGAGGGAAAAATTAATAAAAGGCATTGTAAGGCGTACAAAAAGGGGGCTAGTATAGTTCTTTTTACAGTGGGTTTGAGAGTCTAATAGAACATTTCATCACTACTCCACCAATGTAGGCCAAGTAAATTGGTGGAGTAGGTTAATGTTAGGGTATTTTGAATGTTTTTTATGAATGTAGGTATAGGGGAATGCAAGAATGCTCAAATGAAGTTGTTGTTACACACAAAAATTGAAGGTTACCACAAAAAATTTGATGCTACAGTCATGCATAATGAAGAAATAGAGTTTTCCATGACTTGAGAAGGGTATAAATGATGTTTTCAGGTGTATTTAAAGTTGTTGTAAGATATGGCATGTTGGTAGAATATGTGGAAGGTGATATTCCAAGAAACCCTCATTATTTTGCTTGCAAAGCCTATATTCAAGGGTTTTGATATTTAAATGTTTTAGTGGATCTAATAACTCTTGAAAATGATGGAATTCTGAGTTTGGAGGTATGAAAAAAGACTGTTTAAGGTTGGTTAGAGATTTGGAGATGATTTGTTGGTAGTCACCTTGCAAATTTGGCCTAATTTGTGGTTGGGAGCAGCGTATCAGACCAGTTTTTTGATGTTTCTCTCAAAACAAGTGGCAATGTTTTTGTGATATGTCTAAATACTATGTAATGGGTCTCCAAAACTATATCAAGCTTGTGTTGATGCAAAGATGGTAGAGTTGTATCACCTGATTTAGGGCTTTGCTAACCTACAAGGAAATTGATGAAATGAGTGTTAAAACAGAGGCCAGTGGTATTTGTGATGTAACTGCTTAAATAATGTTTTCAAAGGTATTTCAATGATTTGGGAAAATAATAAAGGTTAAGGTTGTTGATTTGATGTTTAGACTAGGGTAGAGTCTTGATGAAGAATGGTGTTATGACTGTGAAAATCAGTAAATATGATAACTCACAGTTATGTGAATATGCATCATAGTGGTATCAGAGCATCAGGAAGTAGACCTGTTTTCATTTTGCAGGTTGAAGAAGAAGGTGAAGAGGCAAGGTTGCTAAGATGCCTCCAAAGAAGAATGACATGGCTAAAGAGATGAAGGAGATCAAAGATAGGCATGCAAGAGAACTTAGAGAGTTGGAAGAGAGATTCAAAGCCTTGGAGACAAATAAAAGAAGGGAAGTGGAAGAGATTGAGACTAAAGAAGAGGAAGATGAGGAGTTTGAAGATGTGGAAGAAGAGCTTACTCCAGAGGATCAAAGAATTGCAAGGTTTCTAGGTAGTGAAGACTAACAAGCCTAAGGTAAAACTTGATGTTCCTAAGTATGGTGGTAGTTTAAATGATGAAAAACTATTGGATTGGATTGCTGCAATTGATAACCATTTTGAATGGGATGAGGTTCCTGAAGAACAAAGGGGCAAGATTGCAAAAACTAAGTTGCAGGGTCATGCTTTGGTATGGTGGGATCACTTTCAATCTGAGAGGAGGAAGCAAAGAAAGTCTAAAATCACATCATGGGATAAGATGATATCAAAACTCAAAGGTAAATTCTTACCCAAGGATCATCAAGTTCAGTTGTTTAAGAGGTTGCAAAATTTAAGATAAAGGGAGATGGATATTAAGTCTTATATTGAGGAGTTTTATAAATTGAGTTTAAGATCTGTTCATCATGAGAATGAAGATGAAAATATTGCTAAATATATAGGTGGATAGTGTTATTTGTGACATTCTTCCAATGGACTGCTATCACATACTCCTTGGAAGACCATGGCAATATGATAGGTGTGCCATGCATGATGGGAAAGAAAATAAGTATACCATAAGGAAAGATAGCCATACATTTCTTTTGACTCCACTTCTAGAGGATGTGAAAGGGAAAGCCAAAGTAATCATGTGTGGGAACAAGGAGCCTGTAAGTGTTGTGAGAGAAATAAAAAATTCTGGTTTTGGGAACCATTATAGGTCTGGTAATACAGAGGCAATGGATATAAGGACCAATGTAGCAGCAATGAAGGTAATGACACTGGGTTTGTGTGAAATTATTATGGTGGGCACCATAGAATGTCATGTTCTTGTAGATGCGAGTAAAGAAAGAAAGGTTTGTAACTACAGAGATAGATAACACTAATAAAACAATGAAGAAGCATGGTGGTAATGTGTTGGGACTGATGACAGGGGTACAAGGACAACTTGTTAAATGGGTAAAATGCTGAGTTTTGGAGATTTCAATGAACCTGACTTGGAGATTGTTTTCAAATTGCCATTGTATGAATGTTGAGAGTCTTTGTAGGGCCTTGGTGGAGATTTATTGTTATTTTGCAAGATTAAAGGTTTGAAAACCTTGAGGGTGAGTTGATTCCTATTAGGTTGAATCATTATGAAGAAGAGTTCTTTGACTGAGAATTGACATTTCCATTGTTGTGAGTCTTCTCCACCTTGGCTCTACATCAAAGCACAACTAAATTTATCATTTCAAAGCAATTCTTTTGATGCATCTTTTCAAGTAGTTCACTGCCTTGTCTATGTTATTGCTTACTATTATAATTTTTGATATATTTATGGAAGCATCCATAGCTTGTTCAAAATCACTTGTTTTAGGCTTTTAGCCATAGGAGCAAGGTAGTGAACTGTTTGAGAAGATGCTTTGGTAGACATGTATGAAAAATGTGGTAGCATAGACAAGGCAGTGAATTGTTTGAAAAAATGCTTGAAAGAAATGTGGTCTCATGGTGATTATTGTCATTGCATTCCATCACCATGAGACCAAATTTATTTGAGGCATTTTTTTCAAATAGTTGATTGCCTTGTCTATGGCTTGTCATGGCCTTCCATCACTGTGAAACCAAATTTCTTTGAGGAATTTTTTCAAACAATTAACTGCCTTGTCTATGCTATTGCTTACTATTATGCTTTGATAGATTTTTTCCAAGCATCCATAACTTGTTTCAAAGCACCTATTTTAGGATTTTAGCCATAGTAGCAAGGCAGTGAACTATTTGATGAAATGCTCTAGTAGATATGTATGAAAAATGTCATACCATAGACAAGGCAGCGAACTATTTGAAAAGATGCCTCAAAGAAATGTGTTCTCATGGTGATGGAATGTCATGATAGTCCATCACCATAGGAATTCATCATGGCATTCCATCACCATGAGACCACACTTATTTGAGGCATATTTTCAAACAATTCACTGCCTTGTCTATGGCTTGTCATGGCATTGAATCACCATGAGACCACTTTTCTTTGATGCATTTTTTCAAAAAGTTCAATGGCTTGTCTATGCTATTGCTTACTATTATGCTTTGATAGATTTTTTCCAAGCATCCATAGCTTGTTCGAAAGCATCTGTTTTAGGCTTTTAGCCATAGCAAGAAGGAAATGAACTATTTGATAAAATGCTTTGGTAGGCGTATATGAAAATGTTGTAGCATAGACAAGGGAATGAACTATTTGAAAAAATGCCTCAAAGAAATGTGGTCTCATGGAATGCCATGACAAGCTAAAGCAATTGGTAGTTGCTCTAAGTTATTAGTTATGCAATGTGAAGTAATTGCATAATTGCTTAGGTTGACTTTGTAAAAAGCTATATTGTAATTGAAATTTTGTCATCTATCAACATCTAGTTATTTGTTATGCAATGTGAAGTGATGTTTTGAGTTTAAAAGATGTGCAATGCATGAGTATAAACTAGAAAATTCTATTTCTACATTTCATTAGTTAAACTCTTTATTCTATTTGCTCTCTATATCTCTATGCTATGGAAATGCCTTTCGATTTCAAAAAAGATAGTTTTTATCTCTTGTTATATAATTTTTTACATTTTTTTATCTCTTGTTATAAAAAGGAGCAGATATACAATGTTAAAGAAGAGAGAAAGCACAACTAAATTTATCATTTCAACGTAATTTTTTTGATGCATTTTTCCAAACAGTTCATTGCCTTGTCTATGTTATTGCTTACTATTATACTTTTGATATATTTTTTTGAAGCATCCATAGCTTGTTCAAAATCACTTGTTTTAGGCTTTTAGCCATAGCAACAAGGCAGTGAGCTGTTTGAGAAGATTCTTTGGTAGACATGTATGAAAAATGTGGTAACATAGACAAAGTAGGGAACTATTTGAAAAAATATCTCAAAGAAATTTGGTCTCATAGAATGCCATGATAAGAAAATGCAATTGGAAACTGCTCCTAGTTATTAGTTATGCAATGTGAAGAAATTGCATAACTCCTTAGGTTGACTTTTTTCAAACTATATTGTAATTAAATTTTCGGCATCTATCAGGATCTACTTATTAGTTATGCAAAGTGAAGTAATTCTTTGACTTTCAAAGATGTGCAATGTAATGCAATCAACAACATGAATATAAACTACAAAAATCCATCTTTTAGAATTCATTAGTTAAAATATTTATTGTATTTTCTCTCTATATCTCTATATGCTATGGAAATACCTTGCAATTGTATTTAAAAGGCTTAATAGGTCAGTTAGGTGGTATTTGTAAAATCAAGTTGTGATTGAATGGTAATTAAGAGCAAAATTGGAAAATTGTCATCTTAGAAGTCTAACAAAGGGTGGTTATGGTGGTTGATCAGATCAAGGGGTAGTTGGAAGGTGGTATCAAGATATATTGTTGTAATACTCCAAGTTGAGGGTTGATTTTGTTGAGTTTCTAATAAGAAAATATACTTTTGAAAACATTGATCACTGGTTTTCTTTGTTTTCTTGAATTTTCTTTGCCTTGCACAGGCCCATACAAGTCTATCATGACTTGAGGCTTTGGATACTTGATTGCATATGTGTTTACTCTCTTTGCATCTATTCTAAAGGTTTAAATCCATCATTGGTGTGTGTGGGATCAGCAAACTTGGTTACTACTCCATTTTCTATGTTAGGGGTATTGAGGACAACTCCATGACACATTAGCCAATCCACCTACTATTTTGACCCTTTTTCTTAGTATATTGGCCTGTACCATGATTATTTTGGTGTGTGAATACTTTGGAGATGGAGATAATGAATAAACTCAGTGGGGTGTGAAGTTCTAATATTGTTCAGGGGTATTTCCACCATGAAAGTAAAGAACTCAAGTAGTGAATCTGAGAAATACTAAAAGGAATGGGATTTTGAGTGTCTTTTAAGTTAGGGTAGAGGTATTGTGGGGTGTTTGGACCTTTAGAAGGATTGGGGAAGATCTGGAGTTATGAGTTTCTTTAAAACCCTTATTTTTGTGAAGGTTTAGGACAGTTTGTGAGTAGAGGAATAGAACAAGTTCTTGGGGCTCTTAAAATGAGTGAATCCTAAGTTTGGTGAGCATCCCTAAGACTTTTTCAAGTTTCCTTGGTTTGGAGGTGAGTTTGTGAGGGGGTTCCTTTGGAAATTAGGCCTAATTGTGAAGCTTAGAGCGAGGGAGGTGTATTGAAAGTTCATTTTGGTCCAAAAGAGTTACTATTGGTTTTGGCATATGTTGTGTAACCCTAAAAAGGATATCTTAATCCACCTTTAAATGGTCAGGTGCTTTGGAAATGTTGGGAGAAATTAGGCTTGGACTAGGTTTTGAGTTTGGTGCAGGAACACCTACACCACATCATCATTTTTTTATTTATTTGAATACATCAATAGGGAAATGTTAGTGTCTTTAGGTTTATTTTGTCTAATAAGCTTTGAGAGATCAAGAATAATGCAAATAAAGGGTGTTTTGTGTCTTAGAAGTCAATTAGAAATCATATAAGTTGTAAAATGCTGACAAAGCAACTTTAACACAAACAAATGTAATTAAGGAACCAACTAATCCCAAGGTTGGTTATGGGCACTGGGGAGAAGATGGTTGTTGGAAATTTCTTTAATAAGCCTTACCAAGGCTCGAATGAGAGAGTAGAAGAAGTTTTGTAACAATTTTACACAATAAGCACCACAGTTTTAAGCAATTTTTTGGAAAAATACTATTTTCTTGATCTTTTTGAGTGTTGTACGGGAACATACAAGTTCTTCATCATCTAATAATTTCAGAGGATGTGTCTATATGTTTTTTAATTCATTTTTTTTTTATTTGGTGTCTTAACTCTTTGTTCGTAGAGAGAACCAACACAAACAGTGACTGTCCTAGTGTTGCTGAATGAAGGGTTTGAGGGGAAATTTGTGATGTAACAATCAATCCACCTATTGTTTGGTACTATATCTCAGTGGATTGATTGAAAAAAATTCATAAAAGTGTGTCAACTCATTTTGGAATAAGGAGTCATAATTATGTGGCATTTTTTTGACTGTTCTAAGACTGAACAGGGGTTTTCCAACATGGAAGTGAGGAACCAAAGAGAGGTTTTTAAGAATTAATGCCTGTAAGGGTTATGTGAGGGTATCATGAGTTTGAGCAGAAGTATTTTGAGGTGTTTGGGGCTTTGGAAGTGTTGAGAGAGGTCTGGAGTTGTATGTTTCTTTAAAACCCTTGATTTTGTGAAGGTTTAGGAGGGTTTCTTGGGATAGTGAGTTAGAGGCTCTATAGACACAAAATAATGATAAAATTAAAGGTTTGGCACCATGACCTAAGACTATCCAAGGCATTTGGGTAGATACCTAAAGTTGGAAGGGTGGTCCGTTTGGAAAAAAGGGCTAATTGTGAAGCCAAAATTGAAGTAGGTGTGCTGAAAGTCTATGTCGGTCCAAAAGAGTGACCACTGATTCTTTGGTATGTTGTGTAGCCCTGAAAAGGGTATCTCAATCCATCTTGTAATTGTCTAGTGTTTTGGAAAGGTTGGGAGAAATCTGGCTAAAACTGAGTTTTGAGTATCAAAAGAATAACTAGTGACAAATGTGAGTTTTGGAAACCTTAATGAATCTAACTTAGGGATTGTTCTCAATTGATTCAATTGTCATTGTATGAATGTTGATGGTCATTGTAGGGCCTTGGTGGATTCTTGTTGTTCATTTGCAAGGTTGAGGAGTTGAGACCCTTCAGGGTGGGTTGATGCCTATTAGGCTGAATCATTATGAAGAAAAGTTCTTGATTGAGAATTGACATTTCCATTGTTGTGAGTCTTCTCCACCTTGGCTCTACATCGAAGTGCTACAAGGGTGGATTGTTGGGTAAGGTGTTGAATGAAGAGTTTGGTTTGATGGGGCTTTGAGGTTGTGTAGATTGCTCAAAATAGGTTGTATTAATCTTGTTAGGAGCCCCTTGAAGGCAGGTTGTCAGACTGATTGGGTTTGAGCCTCCTTGCCTCTGCATCAATGAGGCACAAGTAATTGAAACATATCAGAGGATACAAACCACCATGAATGGAGCTTATTTATACAATATGCTTTAGATGGGGCTTATTGAGCATTCGACAATAATTAATTAAGCATTAGATGTAAACAAAATCCATGCCTACAACATTCAAGCATACAACTTACACGATACACATGATAACATCATTCAAGAATGGCAGTAGCAAAATAAGAGTTTCTTTAATCAAAAATCCAAAAAGCTATACAATGATATATATTGATAAAAGTATATAAATATATCCAAAAAAACCATATAGGCTTAGTACAAAGGAGCCATTTGGACATAAAATATCACGTATATATATCAATAGTACAAAACATATGTTCCAAAATGCCACATAGGCATACAACAACCAACACTAATACATAGTCATTTCCCTCTAGGGGAAGGAAATAGATCCCATGTTGCCTTCAAAATTCGGCTGGATGGAGTGTCTGTTGCTTGTCTTGTCTTTCGAACACGCTTGCTACTCCTCCTCTCTTCACTCTGGACCTTCAACTAATACTGTACACATCTAAAAATGGTCACGGTTAACCAAACCTATTAATTAATTAAATATAAATTATTTAATTAATATTCTTAAGTCATCTACATATAAATAAATTTAATTATTTATTTATATTGTTCATTTTTCCAATTCTTCTAGTTTAATTAAATAAATAAGTTTATTTAATTAATGATATTTTCCTCTTAATTAATTAAATAGATTTCACAATTTATTTATATTAATTATCACAAGTTTAAATTCTAAATTTAAATGATATTCTTCATTTCACATTTAATTAAATATTTTCAATATTTAATTAAAACACTTTCTAAATTCTTCACTTTTCTCACATAATTAAATATTTTCAATATTTAATTAAAAAACTTTTCATCTTTTCTCACATAATTACATATTTTTAATATTTAATTAAAAAGCTTTTCATTTCCCGCACATAATTAAATATTACCTATTTTTAATTATGGACACATCTTTCATTTGTCTCTTCATTTTCCATCTGTCTCTTAAAATTCCATCTTCTTTTCAAATTTTTGATCTCTCACCGTTCATTTTAACAGGTTTGAACTCAACCATTGATCCTGGCTAATGGGATTCTTGCCTTCAAAAATCTATAAATACAGCCCTCTTGTGAGTTGAAAAGGACCTCGAATTCTAGATTTTCATACGTAGTTATTATAATCGCATTTTAGTTTTATCAAGCATTTCTAGCATTTAATTAGCATTTCAATTTCATAGTTTAAGGCGTATTACCAATGCACATGCATTTTCATTAATCTCATTCTCTCAAGCTGCCATTCTACAAGCTGCTATTTAAAACAACTAAGAGCCAGCATCTTGAAATGAATCCTTGGAGATAGAGGACAATGGGACGAATTTGAAGAAGTTGCCTGTGTTTAGAGTTTGCATTTTGCTTTCTTTAATTTAGTTTCTTTAATCTAATGTTTCATTGGTGTATTAGATTAGATTCATTTTGATTTACACATTCTAATGTACACATTTCTAGCACCCACTGTTGGGCCAAGCCCCGCATTTAATATTTCTTTTTGTAGATTTTTCTGGTAGGTGACGGACTAAAATTGCATTTTGGAGCATACGAGTCTCAGTTTAGCGCAGCCCCGGACTATTTCGGCACATCCACAAACTATTTTAGCGCATCCACAGACTATTTTGGCACATCCAAAGACTGTTTCGGTGCATCCAGAGACTATTTCGGCACATCCAAAGACTGTTTTGGTGCATCCATGGACTGTTTTAGCACATACAGTTTCTGCTTTTTTATATATATATATATAGTCAATCTTAAAATGGCCATATCTTTGTCATATTTTGGTCTTTTTTGGAGCTTTTTTTTTAAAAATGGGGTAGAATTTCATAAGATATCTAATGGTACAATTTTTTATCAAATTTGACAAAGTTAAAATTTTCAAATTCTCACTTAATGTCAAACCACAATGAAACTTGGTCTAAATTTTAGGATTGTTATGTTTAATCATTTATCTAACCCTCATATCTTCTTGTTTCTTGATTCCATCTAACATTTAGAGCTTGTATTGTAGATTTTAAAGGACCATGGAGCATGAAAATGAAAGAAAAATCATTATCACATGATTGTAACAAGTGTTTTTAAACACTTTGGGAGCAATTATAATCTCATTCTTAAATTGTTGTCTGGATCCGACGCGACCACGACCAGAGGTTTTATTGATGTATGGGGAATAAAATGAAGCAATCCTAGGATATAAATTTAAAATATGGAATTTTTCAATCCTAGGATAGTCACCACACACTATTTTCGCAATTAAAATGAACCTCATGCCTATTGTGAAGCAACATCTTCACTTAGTTTAGATCATTATCATTTGGTGCTTTAAAAAGAACATTGTTTTCTTTGCCTGTGGCAATAGGTCTATGCTCTCCCCTTAACTGGGTGACCAAAATACTAGACTACCTTTTTATTTTCATGCAATGTTTATGCTTTATTACATCCTTTAGAAGGCCTACTCTTGTGAGAAGAAGTACTCACCCAAGAGGAACGACCTAAGCGGGAACAACCAAAGCCAGGTTTTCCAACCCACTATAATCAAAAGCAAATCGGGGAAAGTCCACAATTCGACAGCAGTGTGCAGAGATAACCATCCCCAAATTCTTTGTTCTAAAGATTGGGAGGTCTCCTGAGGGAGTTTATCTATTGTCGCGTCGAACGGAAACCTTGACTATGAACCATAGTGTAGAAATCTAGCCGAGTCAGTATCCAAAGATCATCTTAATCACGGTGCAAGGGGAGGGAAGAATCTGCCCCCAAGACACTCACCATATAGTCACCACAGATTGTTTGCTTAGGGGATTCAGTATTCACTTTCATCACCTTGAGTACACACCTGGAAAAGACAAAAACACAAGTGCCCTCTAGGGGGTGACATGGCTATGTGAGTCGACACAATTTCAAGCTGTGGGCTATGATTTCTATGATGACCTATTTGACAACTAAGAATGAGTCTACTCGAAATGCTTATTTTATTCAAAACCTGTGAAAATATCAAGAACATACACTCAATGTTTTAGATTCTATGTCTTTAAAAACAATTGTCTTCCTATTGCATGTTGTGTTTTCAAAACATTAATTCAGATAAGATCATCTAGAAAAAACAAGAATTTGGCAAATCAAACCGTGAAATTTATGTTAAGGGATTGGAAATAGAGCAAAACTTGGAAACATTAGGCTTTTGTAAAATCCTTATTTTCACAAACTACAATCAAAACATCACAAAGTGCAACATCACCTTCATTTTTTATTTCTAGTTTAATTCCCACAACAGGATCATCATCCTTCCAACCAGGGAATCACAAGCTAAAAATTAGAAATTTCTTTAGTCATAGAATTCTCATTCTATTCTGACTAAGATATCCCACAAATTGCACTATCTCATTTTGTGATCAAAGTTAGTTGAAATTTGGTGTAAACATATGCCTATTTCCAAAAAGTCTTGAAAACAAAGAAGATGAAAGAAGAGATCCACTTTAAAACATGGGTGATAGGGAAGAAAATCTTGTTCATAGGCTTTATGGAAATAGTTCAAATCAAGAGATAATAGAAGAAATGCTTCAAGAAGCTGAACAAGATCCATAGTTTCTCTTAACTATGGAAAATATCTTAGAGCAACATAAATAAGGATACTTTCTTTTATTGGCAAACCAAGGTGCCAAATTGCCCTCTAACTACAATATGGAGAAAATTAAAAAGAATCTTGAAAAGAAAGAAACTCCCTTAAACGATCTTAGTACTCTTACCCAAAAAGTAAGAGCACTCCAAAGGAAAATCAAGGAAATAAAAAGGGGCACAACTAAAACATCCTTTGACAGGAATATGAATGTGACCTTTTCTCCTCCAAAAACAACATCATCCAAATTCAATGTTTCTGAATTTTTCCAAAGGTTAAAGGGGAAGCCCAAATCTAAGCCATCAAATAACATTGACAAATCCTATCATGCCATGCATTTATCTTCATCCCCCATAATTCAAAATGAACCTCATGGTTCTTCCACCCAATTCAATGATCCCATTCAATTACCTTCTTCTATCATATCCTCTAAATCCAATGATTCGTTTCAATCTACACATCTCGATCAAAACATTCTCTCCACTCCATCCCATGATACCAAAATTCTACAAACCCTTCCAATATTTGATCAATATCCCATATCTCAAGAATCATATGATGATCCCCTCCTTTCATTATTCACCCATGATAATCCTCTTCCATCTCAAGAACAAAATATTCTTCCAAGTCCTCCCTCCACCCCATGTTATGAATCCATACCCTCTCATGACTCAATCACATCCCAGGAGCATGACAATTCTTCCATCCTATCCAAAGCTTCCCTTCCATTTAATGATCAAGCTACTCCATCTCCTTCATCTAATGATTCTTTTCCAATTCAAGATCAAAGTATCCCATCATCCTCATGTCAAGGGCTCATCATACCTCTTCAAGAAATGTCAACATCATTTGATCATATGGTTGAAAACATTGGCAATTTCTCCACCATAACTGTTGGAGACAATGATCAAAATCAATCCATCAATGAGCACTGTGAAGATATGTCTACCCCATCTAGTGATCAAATCAACATTCATCAAGAGCCATTTTCTAGTTATGATCAAGACCCCTCCTACAAAGATCTATTTCAAGGAGTGTTGACGATATTTGATCCTATTGACATAATCCATGATCCATTAACCAATGATTGTATTGAAAATGTCTCTATAATGCCTAATAAGTTAGAGGACATATCTCAAGAACATATTTCAAAGCATGATCAACAACTATCACCAAGGTCTAGCAATGGTCCCTCCCAAGGCATATTGACATCCTTCAACCTCACGGTTGTGAATAGTGAAAGAATCCCCAACTCACCATTTGATCCAAGTCCACTCAAAGATCAAGAGGATATTGAGCCACTTCCCATGCCTCATGATGATTTCCAAAAACCCTTTGAAAGAAATCCATCCTTTGAAATTGACCCATGTCAAGAACTTGATCCAAAACATGTCGAAAGTAATTCCAGAATTAGTCAAGATCAAGGATTCGTATCTCTGAGATACTACAATAATCTAATGGGCACTCTCCTATCTATACAAGATATTACAAATGATGATCATATCCATATAGCACATACTCCCCCATCTACTCATAATATGATTTCTTTGGATGGACACATAGATGATCGTCATTCAAAACAAGAGTCTCATATTCTTACCAAGGGACAAGAGTCTCCTACTCTTAACATTCATACACATGGTCAAAATATAGAGAAATCCAGAGACATGCCAGAAATGGGTCATGAAGAAGGCTTCTACAAAAGTTGTGAATCAGAAACATCATGTGAAAGCATATCAAGAATGAATCATGAGGAGCACTTTCACAAGGATAGTGAAACATCAACACCTCTTGAAGGAGCATTACAATCCAATATCTCACAAGATCAAGATCAACATACCAATTAGGCATTCATCCCACTTATGGAAGATCCTATCACTTATAAACTTGGATCACTCACCTTTGTAGGGGAAAATTATCTTATCAATAAGGAAGTTGTCACTTTTGAAGATCCACCACAGAGTAGAGAAGGATTAGCACCTTGTTTCCAAGGTAAATCATATCCTATTGCAAATAGTTTTTTTCAGCAGATGAATTATCAAGGTAGAGCATTAGGCCTACATGAACGAGGTATCCTAGAACCAATGTAGATTATTGGAAATCCTAAGCATCAAGGCCTTGGTTATTCAACAATCAAGGGATTTCAACATATCAAGGATACCTCCACAATATTGGGGGCAACTTTGTCTCAAACAAATGTCAACATAGGGGGCACAAAGAATCTTTATGATGAAACCAATGCCAATACTACAACCAACCACATCATAAATCTTCATCCACCCATCACCCCATCCACAAATTGGGACCAATGTCAAAAGAAAGACTTGAATCAAAGCATGAAGAATGTTATCAAAGCAAAAGAAACTAAGAATCATATTAGGCAAATCAAATACACTTGGATACCAAAATATACAAAGAAAGATTATCCCTATCAAACTCCATCAGTCAAAGAAACTATGGGGCAAAATAAAAAAGGGGCAACTATCCATCAAAGATGTCCATAAAGCCAAAAGCAAGCTTCTCAAGCAGCATACAAAGTGTATCAAGCAGTTGGTCCTAATTCCATGCACACTTCCATATCCACTCATCACTACTCATCTTCCCAAGTTTGGAGAGTCAAAGGTTCCAAACTTTCAACTAATCCACCTTTTATTCCTAAATGCACTCCATCCATGCCTCCACACATGATATCCAATTCTTTCATTGACCATGTGTTGGAAATGACCCTTGATCATAAGGATTTAGAAGGCATTCTATCACGATGTGCGCATAAAGATAGAGTTAATTCTGGTATCAGCAAAGCAGAACGAATTTCTCAAAATTTTCTTTCAAGTGCACATATCTTGGCAAAGCAGCTTCTTCAAGCAGAATATCAATGGCACATTATGACAAAAGCATCAACATCAACACCACCAGGTTGTTCAGCATCAACTTAAAATCTCTCAGAAAATACAAAAAAAATAAAAAAGGATTGAAAACAATAAAGAGAAAAATCGTCCTCTAGAGAAAACCATTTCGATGGTGCTTTGGACAGGTACCATGATGAAAACCTAGAAAATAGGCATCATGTGTAGAATCGAGCATCTATGTGCACCAATTTAGGAGAAAACATCTTATCACATCCATAATAAAGCCAACATTCCATCCATATCATCCGTTCATCCATGAACCATTTATCCAACCCATTACCATCTATTTACATTATCTTGATCTTGACAAAGTTTGGTAAACACTTTACACTTGTTTATGGTAAACATCTTGACATGGGTCATTTTCATTGATCCTATCCAATCCAAACATTATCTGAGCCTTGAAGCATTATCCGAATGAGCATTCCTCTGTTCGAACACCTTATTTTGTCACAAGATAATCCTTGGAATACTTTGCATGCTTACAGTATCTATCCATACACCTATTCAAGAATCCACCCATGGCCGTTCAAACATTGCTAGACATTGGGGGCAGATATTTACATCTTGTTTTGAGAATAAAATTTTGATCTATATCCTCCAACTTATTTGGTGATTTGAACATTGGCAGACGTAAAATCAAATTGGTCAAGAATTTGTGAGCCAAAAGATCCAAATCACTAGCCCATGGCATATTTTGACAGGAAGACGCACCTTATCAAGCTTTATCTTTCTTCAAACATCAATCTAAACAATTCATATCAGTCACATCTAACTTGCATGTCAGTGTCACATCAAATCATCAAAATAATTTTGTTCCAAATCAAGCTTCATCAATCTTGATCAATCGAATCCAATCAATTATCACCTTGTTTGACTTAACACACTTAGTCAAACTATCATCCTATCAATGAGTTTACTCTAGGATAACACAACTTCCTTGGGTTTACATGTTCATTATCATCTTTGTTTGGCTCAACACACTTAGTCAAACTATCAATCCATCAATCTGATCAATCAACCTTAGCTTGGTTTTCAACAAAATCTCAAAATAGAGCATTGATATCGTCATGCAGTTTGCCTTTGAAAGCTTTTCTAGCAGGTAGTCAGCAACATATTTCTAGAATCGGAATATCAGAGCAACAAACTTTGTCCAATTAGACTGAGCCTACATGACTATTTTGTCAGATGTTTAAAAAAAATTGGATGATCTTAATCTGAATAAAATGAATGATAAACTTAATGCAAATCAGTTGCAATTGTTGTTTTGATATTTTATGACATCGTATCTTTGGAGTGGTTCAATGATGTACTGAACTAGAATCACAAGGAAGAAGTATGATTTTTCTTTGCTTTTTGTCGGTAAGGGAATCATTAGTATTGTGCAGATTTGTCATGGGACATGCTCTATAATGTATCATTGATGACATTTCAGAATTTGCATAGGAAAATGGTTAACTTTTGTCTATTTATGCAAGCAATACTCAAGTCATCTTGGTTCAATTATACCTCAATGCTTGTATTAACTTGCTATATCAAACATCA
>CM021106.1:104828921-105020466 GCA_007115665.2 Sequoiadendron giganteum | reverse complement strand
CTTCACCATTGGCCTTTCCATTATTATCATAACTTTGAAGAAAAATATCAAAAACTACTCCAAGTGCCTAACAATGATATTGACACATTCATCATCCTATATTGATCCATCCACTTTAGCCTCATCATCCACCTCACATAAATCCTTTCCAAATATCAAGGTCCAAATACGAGACAAGACAAGGTTGTATAGACTATGGTCTTAAAGGGTATTTTTATGTAGGACAACTCCCATCTTCTCCTAAGACATATGGAAAACCATAACACATAGAAAAAATCCTCTTCTATCATCAAATTTGAACCCATGGTTTTCTCCAAGTGGGGAGAGCTAAACAAAGAGGTTATAGAGGAAGACATCTCCAAATTGTTGTACCAATATGAGAAAGAGAAAGAAACCCTACCAATAGATCAATGTGGTAAGGGTTTCCAAGTCATTAAGAATATGGGGGATTCACATGACATGGTAGCCTTGGTCTACATCAACAAGGAATAAGATAACCTGGTTTTCTAGACAAATGACAAAAATATCAAGGGCTTGGGTATGGTTCATTATACATTACTCCTAACATCGAGAGTACCCCTAAAATCATATTGCTTAGGGTTGAAAAGGTAGGGGCATCATATGCCTCATAGAAATCGATGCAACCTAGGTCATCTCTAACATACCTTAGGGTATGACATTCAATAAAACAACTACTATGGTTCAACCGGCTCAATCCCTTAAGGGTGCAAAGTGCAAAAGGGAAACAATATTTGATAGGGTATTACTCGTAAACCCTGGTGATTACGAAATATCTATCTGAACCTATGGGATCACATTGGACCCCTCTACAATAACCTCTCTTGATTATTGCTATCTTGGAGGCATTTTCCTATGGTGGTGAATTTTCACTCGAGGAAAGAGTTGTCAAATGCAAGTAGTTGAAAGTTGCAAAGTGGTGCAACTTTTGTTTTGCAGCTCGTATGACCAAAAATATTGTTCCAATGCATCTAGGTGGGTACGTTTACGCTAGGCATGGTCCTCTTTCACACCCAAACATGCATAATCGCTCCAAGCTACATTCAACCGGATCGATCCTTTAAGGGTCCAAAGTTTAAAATGGCTGCAAAATTCAGCATGCTATTACTTGGACATCGTGATGCTTAGTAACTTCTCGTCTGATCCTACAAGATCATGTTGGGCCCATCTACAATAACCTCACTCGGTTTTCACTATCTCAGAGGCATTTTCCGGTGCTGGCGAATTTTCACTTGGGGAAAAAGTTGTCAAATGCAAGTAGTTGAAAGTTGCAAAGTGGTACAATTTTAGTTTTGTAGCTCGTCTGACCAAATGGACTGTTCCAATGTATTTGGGTGGGTACGTTTATAGTAGAAATGGTCCTCTTTGGCACCCAAACACACAAAATCGCTCCAAGCTACGTTCAACCGGATCGATCCCTTAAGGGTCCAAAGTACAAAATGGTTGTGAAATTCAACATCCTATTACTCAAACACCGTGATGCTTAGAAAATTCTCATGTGATCTCACTCAGTTTTCACTATCTCAGAGGCATTTTCCTATGCTGGTGAATTTTCACTCAGGGAAAAAGTTGTCAAATGCAAGTAGTTGAAAGTTGCAAAGCTCATCTAACCAAACAGACTGTTCCAATGCATCTAGGTGGGTACGTTCATGCTAGGCACAGTCCTCTTTTACACCCAAACACGGAGAATCGCTCTGAGCTACGTTCAACTGGATCGATCCCTTAAGGGTCCAAAGTGCAAAATGGCTATAAAATTCAATATTGCTATTACTCAGACACCATGATTCTTAGAAACTTCTCATCTAGTCCTACAAGATCACGTTGGGCCCATTTACAATAACCTCGCTCGATTTTCACTATCTCAGAGGCATTTTCCTGTGCTAGGGAATTTTCACTCAGGGAAAAAGTTGTCAAATGCAAGTAGTTGAAAGTTGCAAAGTGGTGCAACTTTCATTATGCAGCTCGTGTGACCAAACAATCTATTCCAATGCATCTAGGTGGGTATGTTTACATTAGGCATGGTCCACTTTCACACCCAAACACATAGAATCGCTCTAAGATACGTTCAACCAGATTGATCCCTTAAGGGTCCAAAGTGCAAAATGGTTGTGAACTTTAGCATGCTATTACTCGAACATCGTGATGCTTAGAAACTTCTTGTCTGATCCTATGGGATCACGTTGGGTCCCTCTACAATAACCTTGCTCAATTTTTGCTATCTTGGAGGCATTTTCCTATGCTGGCGAATTTTCACTTAGGGAAAAAGTTGTCAAATACGAGTAGTTGAAAGTTGCAAAGTGGTGCAACTTTCATTCTTCAACTCATGTGACCAAATGAACTGTTCCAATGCATCCAAGTGGTGCGTTTATGCTAGGCATGGTCCTCTTTTGCACCCAAACACGCAGAATCACTTCGAGCTACGTTCAACTGAATCGATCCCTTAAGGGTCCAAAGTGCAAAATGGCTTCGAACTTCAGCATGCTATTACTCAGACACTGTGATTCTTAGAAACTTATTGTCTGATCCTATGGGATGATGTTGGGCCCCTCTAGAATAACCTCTCCCAGGTTTTGCTATCTCAGAGGCATTTTCCTGTGCTGGTGAATTTTCACTCGGGGAAAAAGCTGTCAAATGCAAGTAGTTGAAAGTTGCAAAGTGGTGCAACTTTCGTTTTGTAGCTTGTCTGACCAAACAGACTGTTCCAATGCATCCAGGTGGGTATTTTTATGCTAGGCATGGTCCTCTTTCCCACCCAAACACGCAAAATCGCTTCGAGCTATGTTCAAACAGATTGATCCCTTAAGGGTCCAAAGTGCAAAATGGCTACAAAATTTAGTATGCTATTACTCGGACACCGTGACTCTTAGAAACTTCACGTCTAGTCCTACAGAATCATGGTGGGCCTATCTACAATAACCTCACTTAGTTTTTTCTATCTGAAAGGTATTTTCCTATGCTAGTAAATTTTCACTCGGGGAAAAAGTTGTCAAATGCAAGCAGTTGAAAGTTGCAAAGTGGTGCAAATTTTGTTCTGCAGCTTGTGTGACCAAACGAACTATTCCAACGCATCCGAATAGGTATTTTTATGCTAGGAATGGTCCTCTTTCACACCCAAATACGTGGAATCGCTCTGAGCTACGTTTAACTGGATCGATCCCTTAAGGGTCTAAAGTGCAAAATGGCTGCAAACTTTAGCATGCTATTACTCGGACACCGTGGTGCTTAGAAACTTCTCATCTAGTTCTATGAGATGATGTTGGGTTCCTCTACAATAACCCTTCTTGGTTTTTTCTATCTTGGAGGCATTTTCTTGTGCTGGTGAATTTTCACTCGGGGAAAAAGTTGTCAAATGCAAGTAATTGAAAGTTGCAAAGTGGTGCAACTTTCCTTCTAGAGCTCGTGTGACCAAACATATTGTTCCAATGCATCTAGGTGGGTACGTTTATGCTAGGAATGGTCCTCTTTTGCACCTAAAAATGTGGAATCACTCCAAAACATGCAGAATCGCTCCAAGCTACGTTCAACCAGATCGATCCCTTAAGGGTCCAAAGTGCAAAATGGCTACACTTCAACATGCTATTACTCGGACACCATGATGCTTAGAAACTTCTCGTCTGATCCTATGGGATCATATTGGGCCCCTCTACAATAACCTTTTTTGGTTTTTGCTATCTCAAAGGCTTTTTCCTATGGTGGTGAATTTTCACTCGAGGAAAAACTTGTCAAATGTAAGTAGTTGAAAGTTGCAAAGTGGTGCAACTTTCATTCTATAGCTTGTGTGACCAAACAAATTATTCCAACACGTCCGAATAGGTATGTTTACACTAGGGATGGTCCTCTTTCACACCCAAATATGCAGAATCACTCCAAGCTATGTTCAACCGGATCGATCCCTTAAGGGTCCAAAGTGTGAAATGGTTGTGAACCTTAACATGCTATTACTCGAACACCGTGATGCTTAGAAACTTCTCGTCTGATCGGAAAAAACTAAAAAATCAGCAAAAATTGCTTTTAAAACCTGCAAAAAAACGCGAATAAAATTGTGTTGATTTTCATGTGAAAAAAAACAATGAGACCATAGCTTGTTGCTTACTATTATGCTTTGATATAATTTTTCCAAGAATCCATAGCTTGTTCGAAAGCACCTATTTTAGGCTTTTAGCTATAGCAGCAAGGCAGTGAACTGTTTGATAAAATGCTTTGGTAGACATGTATGAAAAATGTCGTAGCATAGACAAGGCAGTGAACTGTTTGCAAAAATGCCTCAAAGAAATTCCCTCTCATGGTGATGGACTGCCATGACAATCCATAGCCATAGGCATTCATCATGGCATTCCATCACCATGAGACCACATTTCTTCGAGGCATTTTTTCAAGCAGTTCTTTACCTTTTCAATGCTATTGCTTACTATTATGCTTCAATAGATTTTTTCCAAGCATCCATAGCTTGTTTGAAAGCACCTGTTTTAGGCTTTTAGCCATAGTAGCAAGGTAGTGAACTATTTGACAAAATGCTTTGGTAGACATGTATGAAAAATGTGGTAGCATAGACAGGGCAGTGAATTGTTTGAAAAAATGCCTGAAAGAAATGCGGTCTCATTATGATTATTGTCATTGCATTCCATTACCATGAGACCACATTTATTTGAGGCATTTTTTCAAACAATTCACTGCCTTGTCTATGGCTTGTAATGCCTTCAAAAGGATAATTTTTCCAATTTGTATGTTCAAGCCAAAATGATGTTTCAAGGCCTTGTAATGGCTAATTTGAATGTAATCAAGTCATAAAATAAGTCACTAGGAGGTGAAAATATAAAAAATGCAAATAATACAATGTTGTTAAAAAGTAATCATGATGTAATTATGCAGCAAGAGAGAGCATAAATCAAGGAATATTAAAAGTTAAAAGGGTAATTTCACTGATGAGAAGTTAGAAAAGGCAATTGCTAAGAGGGAAAAATTAATAAAAGGCATTGTAAGGCGTACAAAAAGGGGGCTAGTATAGTTCTTTTTACAGTGGGTTTGAGAGTCTAATAGAACATTTCATCACTACTCCACCAATGTAGGCCAAGTAAATTGGTGGAGTAGGTTAATGTTAGGGTATTTTGAATGTTTTTTATGAATGTAGGTATAGGGGAATGCAAGAATGCTCAAATGAAGTTGTTGTTACACACAAAAATTGAAGGTTACCACAAAAAATTTGATGCTACAGTCATGCATAATGAAGAAATAGAGTTTTCCATGACTTGAGAAGGGTATAAATGATGTTTTCAGGTGTATTTAAAGTTGTTGTAAGATATGGCATGTTGGTAGAATATGTGGAAGGTGATATTCCAAGAAACCCTCATTATTTTGCTTGCAAAGCCTATATTCAAGGGTTTTGATATTTAAATGTTTTAGTGGATCTAATAACTCTTGAAAATGATGGAATTCTGAGTTTGGAGGTATGAAAAAAGACTGTTTAAGGTTGGTTAGAGATTTGGAGATGATTTGTTGGTAGTCACCTTGCAAATTTGGCCTAATTTGTGGTTGGGAGCAGCGTATCAGACCAGTTTTTTGATGTTTCTCTCAAAACAAGTGGCAATGTTTTTGTGATATGTCTAAATACTATGTAATGGGTCTCCAAAACTATATCAAGCTTGTGTTGATGCAAAGATGGTAGAGTTGTATCACCTGATTTAGGGCTTTGCTAACCTACAAGGAAATTGATGAAATGAGTGTTAAAACAGAGGCCAGTGGTATTTGTGATGTAACTGCTTAAATAATGTTTTCAAAGGTATTTCAATGATTTGGGAAAATAATAAAGGTTAAGGTTGTTGATTTGATGTTTAGACTAGGGTAGAGTCTTGATGAAGAATGGTGTTATGACTGTGAAAATCAGTAAATATGATAACTCACAGTTATGTGAATATGCATCATAGTGGTATCAGAGCATCAGGAAGTAGACCTGTTTTCATTTTGCAGGTTGAAGAAGAAGGTGAAGAGGCAAGGTTGCTAAGATGCCTCCAAAGAAGAATGACATGGCTAAAGAGATGAAGGAGATCAAAGATAGGCATGCAAGAGAACTTAGAGAGTTGGAAGAGAGATTCAAAGCCTTGGAGACAAATAAAAGAAGGGAAGTGGAAGAGATTGAGACTAAAGAAGAGGAAGATGAGGAGTTTGAAGATGTGGAAGAAGAGCTTACTCCAGAGGATCAAAGAATTGCAAGGTTTCTAGGTAGTGAAGACTAACAAGCCTAAGGTAAAACTTGATGTTCCTAAGTATGGTGGTAGTTTAAATGATGAAAAACTATTGGATTGGATTGCTGCAATTGATAACCATTTTGAATGGGATGAGGTTCCTGAAGAACAAAGGGGCAAGATTGCAAAAACTAAGTTGCAGGGTCATGCTTTGGTATGGTGGGATCACTTTCAATCTGAGAGGAGGAAGCAAAGAAAGTCTAAAATCACATCATGGGATAAGATGATATCAAAACTCAAAGGTAAATTCTTACCCAAGGATCATCAAGTTCAGTTGTTTAAGAGGTTGCAAAATTTAAGATAAAGGGAGATGGATATTAAGTCTTATATTGAGGAGTTTTATAAATTGAGTTTAAGATCTGTTCATCATGAGAATGAAGATGAAAATATTGCTAAATATATAGGTGGATAGTGTTATTTGTGACATTCTTCCAATGGACTGCTATCACATACTCCTTGGAAGACCATGGCAATATGATAGGTGTGCCATGCATGATGGGAAAGAAAATAAGTATACCATAAGGAAAGATAGCCATACATTTCTTTTGACTCCACTTCTAGAGGATGTGAAAGGGAAAGCCAAAGTAATCATGTGTGGGAACAAGGAGCCTGTAAGTGTTGTGAGAGAAATAAAAAATTCTGGTTTTGGGAACCATTATAGGTCTGGTAATACAGAGGCAATGGATATAAGGACCAATGTAGCAGCAATGAAGGTAATGACACTGGGTTTGTGTGAAATTATTATGGTGGGCACCATAGAATGTCATGTTCTTGTAGATGCGAGTAAAGAAAGAAAGGTTTGTAACTACAGAGATAGATAACACTAATAAAACAATGAAGAAGCATGGTGGTAATGTGTTGGGACTGATGACAGGGGTACAAGGACAACTTGTTAAATGGGTAAAATGCTGAGTTTTGGAGATTTCAATGAACCTGACTTGGAGATTGTTTTCAAATTGCCATTGTATGAATGTTGAGAGTCTTTGTAGGGCCTTGGTGGAGATTTATTGTTATTTTGCAAGATTAAAGGTTTGAAAACCTTGAGGGTGAGTTGATTCCTATTAGGTTGAATCATTATGAAGAAGAGTTCTTTGACTGAGAATTGACATTTCCATTGTTGTGAGTCTTCTCCACCTTGGCTCTACATCAAAGCACAACTAAATTTATCATTTCAAAGCAATTCTTTTGATGCATCTTTTCAAGTAGTTCACTGCCTTGTCTATGTTATTGCTTACTATTATAATTTTTGATATATTTATGGAAGCATCCATAGCTTGTTCAAAATCACTTGTTTTAGGCTTTTAGCCATAGGAGCAAGGTAGTGAACTGTTTGAGAAGATGCTTTGGTAGACATGTATGAAAAATGTGGTAGCATAGACAAGGCAGTGAATTGTTTGAAAAAATGCTTGAAAGAAATGTGGTCTCATGGTGATTATTGTCATTGCATTCCATCACCATGAGACCAAATTTATTTGAGGCATTTTTTTCAAATAGTTGATTGCCTTGTCTATGGCTTGTCATGGCCTTCCATCACTGTGAAACCAAATTTCTTTGAGGAATTTTTTCAAACAATTAACTGCCTTGTCTATGCTATTGCTTACTATTATGCTTTGATAGATTTTTTCCAAGCATCCATAACTTGTTTCAAAGCACCTATTTTAGGATTTTAGCCATAGTAGCAAGGCAGTGAACTATTTGATGAAATGCTCTAGTAGATATGTATGAAAAATGTCATACCATAGACAAGGCAGCGAACTATTTGAAAAGATGCCTCAAAGAAATGTGTTCTCATGGTGATGGAATGTCATGATAGTCCATCACCATAGGAATTCATCATGGCATTCCATCACCATGAGACCACACTTATTTGAGGCATATTTTCAAACAATTCACTGCCTTGTCTATGGCTTGTCATGGCATTGAATCACCATGAGACCACTTTTCTTTGATGCATTTTTTCAAAAAGTTCAATGGCTTGTCATTGATCCGGTGGACATTTTTCAGTGGAAATTGAAGTGTCTCATTTTTCTCCAGAATCTACACCATCAAAAAGAGCTCAGTGTCCCGGTTCCAACGCAACTCAAACGGAGCAAAAAGGAGTCCGTTTGTACGAGTTATGGCTAGTCAAACCTTTGGTCAAACTGGAATCAGGGGCATCCAGGAAACGAAAAAAATGATGTCGTCAAAAGTTGTCAAAGTCGGCATCATCGGGAAGATCTCGTCGCAAGCTTTCCAACGCAACTCGTTTCGTCGAAATCCGACAACGGACGCGAGAGTTATCAGTGGTCAAAGCTCCTGGTTGACTTGGTGACCGGAGGGTGAATGATGACGTCAGCATCCGTACAAGATGACGTCAGCAGTCCGTACAAATCCGAAGTGGATCAACCAGATGTTGACACGTGTCAAGTCCGTACAGGTGACGTGGCATGTGAGTCAGATGGTACGGACCTATCGGCGGCGACACGTGGCATCCGTACCCCAGTCAGCATCCTCGTTGGCATCTCTGTCAGCATTCCGTACATGAGTCATCGGCACAGTCGGCATCCGAGTTGGTAGACACGTCATCGCACAGTCATCATCCGAGTCAACGGACATGTGGCAGTCGAGTCAGAGTTGACGTGGCATCCAGGTGGCAGTCCCAGTCAGCATCCACATCGGCATTTAGTCATCCTCCACGTCATCGGGATTGGCAAGTCACATTTTGACACATGGCATACACGTCAGCTTTATTGGCGAATGATATGTGGCCACGTGGCTCTCTTCCATCTCTATCCGCGTTGGTTGAAAATTTGTTTGGATTGTTAAAAGGGTGTTGGGGAGTTTCGAACCTCCCACCTAACTGTGCTAAACATGGCGCCCAACCGTTGCACCATACGCGGGTCGCTGACTATTTTTGGTGGGCGTTCGGTTTTATCAAATGTCTGTTTGAAGTTTGTTTTAAACAAACAACGACCGACGGGTTTGGAACCCGCAACCGCCGGCTTCACAAAATGTGATGCCACCGCTGAGCCATCGAATGTCTTTATAATATATATGGCATCGGCTATATTTGTTAATTTGTTAAAGCCGAATGCCTTAAATACAAAAACCAACTCTCCTATAATTTGAAATTAAAACAAACTCCCCTTAAAATGAAAAAAACAAAAACAACCTCCCAAACAATAAGCCCGGGAGTGAATATTTAAAAGGGGCTTAAATTGATTTTTGAAGATTTATTATGTAAAAAAGGGAGATTGTAAAAGATTTTTATGTATTTGGAGAGATAAGGTGAATATTTTGTAAATCAATTGGTTAAAGACCAAATTGAGCAAATTCTTTGTATAAAAAGGGGACTTGAGGTGAGGGTTAAAAGGAAGTTTTTTTTCAGGTGATGAAGTTCTAATGCTGAGGCATCAAAGAGAGGTCTTGTTGGAGAATTCTTTCAGATCATTCTTGCATATCAGAGCATCGTTACGCTGCCGAAATGCTTGGAGAATGGTGGTGTTTTTGTAATTGATTTGGAGATTAATCGGGTCGGTCACACTCTATTGGAGTGGACCCGGAGACGTAGTCACTCTCGTGACGAACTCTGAAATAAAACACTGTTTGCACTTCTCTCTTTCTCTCTTTCTGTCTCTCATTTCTTTTCATTCTGTTATAATCACCTTGATTACATTCTTTATGTTATTTCCTTAAGTTAATTTCATTTTAATTAACTTGAAATAATCATTGTAAAGCATTGTAAAAGTTTAAGCATTTAAATTGCAATTTAGTCTAGATCCTATACATCAAGTTCTCATGGTGATGGAATGTCATGATAGTCCATCACCATAGGAATTCATCATGGCATTCCATCACCATGAGACCACACTTATTTGAGGCATATTTTCAAACAATTCACTGCCTTGTCTATGGCTTGTCATGGCATTGAATCACCATGAGACCACTTTTCTTTGATGCATTTTTTCAAAAAGTTCAATGGCTTGTCTATGCTATTGCTTACTATTATGCTTTGATAGATTTTTTCCAAGCATCCATAGCTTGTTCGAAAGCATCTGTTTTAGGCTTTTAGCCATAGCAAGAAGGAAATGAACTATTTGATAAAATGCTTTGGTAGGCGTATATGAAAATGTTGTAGCATAGACAAGGGAATGAACTATTTGAAAAAATGCCTCAAAGAAATGTGGTCTCATGGAATGCCATGACAAGCTAAAGCAATTGGTAGTTGCTCTAAGTTATTAGTTATGCAATGTGAAGTAATTGCATAATTGCTTAGGTTGACTTTGTAAAAAGCTATATTGTAATTGAAATTTTGTCATCTATCAACATCTAGTTATTTGTTATGCAATGTGAAGTGATGTTTTGAGTTTAAAAGATGTGCAATGCATGAGTATAAACTAGAAAATTCTATTTCTACATTTCATTAGTTAAACTCTTTATTCTATTTGCTCTCTATATCTCTATGCTATGGAAATGCCTTTCGATTTCAAAAAAGATAGTTTTTATCTCTTGTTATATAATTTTTTACATTTTTTTATCTCTTGTTATAAAAAGGAGCAGATATACAATGTTAAAGAAGAGAGAAAGCACAACTAAATTTATCATTTCAACGTAATTTTTTTGATGCATTTTTCCAAACAGTTCATTGCCTTGTCTATGTTATTGCTTACTATTATACTTTTGATATATTTTTTTGAAGCATCCATAGCTTGTTCAAAATCACTTGTTTTAGGCTTTTAGCCATAGCAACAAGGCAGTGAGCTGTTTGAGAAGATTCTTTGGTAGACATGTATGAAAAATGTGGTAACATAGACAAAGTAGGGAACTATTTGAAAAAATATCTCAAAGAAATTTGGTCTCATAGAATGCCATGATAAGAAAATGCAATTGGAAACTGCTCCTAGTTATTAGTTATGCAATGTGAAGAAATTGCATAACTCCTTAGGTTGACTTTTTTCAAACTATATTGTAATTAAATTTTCGGCATCTATCAGGATCTACTTATTAGTTATGCAAAGTGAAGTAATTCTTTGACTTTCAAAGATGTGCAATGTAATGCAATCAACAACATGAATATAAACTACAAAAATCCATCTTTTAGAATTCATTAGTTAAAATATTTATTGTATTTTCTCTCTATATCTCTATATGCTATGGAAATACCTTGCAATTGTATTTAAAAGGCTTAATAGGTCAGTTAGGTGGTATTTGTAAAATCAAGTTGTGATTGAATGGTAATTAAGAGCAAAATTGGAAAATTGTCATCTTAGAAGTCTAACAAAGGGTGGTTATGGTGGTTGATCAGATCAAGGGGTAGTTGGAAGGTGGTATCAAGATATATTGTTGTAATACTCCAAGTTGAGGGTTGATTTTGTTGAGTTTCTAATAAGAAAATATACTTTTGAAAACATTGATCACTGGTTTTCTTTGTTTTCTTGAATTTTCTTTGCCTTGCACAGGCCCATACAAGTCTATCATGACTTGAGGCTTTGGATACTTGATTGCATATGTGTTTACTCTCTTTGCATCTATTCTAAAGGTTTAAATCCATCATTGGTGTGTGTGGGATCAGCAAACTTGGTTACTACTCCATTTTCTATGTTAGGGGTATTGAGGACAACTCCATGACACATTAGCCAATCCACCTACTATTTTGACCCTTTTTCTTAGTATATTGGCCTGTACCATGATTATTTTGGTGTGTGAATACTTTGGAGATGGAGATAATGAATAAACTCAGTGGGGTGTGAAGTTCTAATATTGTTCAGGGGTATTTCCACCATGAAAGTAAAGAACTCAAGTAGTGAATCTGAGAAATACTAAAAGGAATGGGATTTTGAGTGTCTTTTAAGTTAGGGTAGAGGTATTGTGGGGTGTTTGGACCTTTAGAAGGATTGGGGAAGATCTGGAGTTATGAGTTTCTTTAAAACCCTTATTTTTGTGAAGGTTTAGGACAGTTTGTGAGTAGAGGAATAGAACAAGTTCTTGGGGCTCTTAAAATGAGTGAATCCTAAGTTTGGTGAGCATCCCTAAGACTTTTTCAAGTTTCCTTGGTTTGGAGGTGAGTTTGTGAGGGGGTTCCTTTGGAAATTAGGCCTAAT
Organism: Sequoiadendron giganteum; assembly: GCA_007115665.2. NCBI lineage: Eukaryota > Viridiplantae > Streptophyta > Pinopsida > Cupressales > Cupressaceae > Sequoiadendron > Sequoiadendron giganteum. The sequence continues at coordinate 105,008,129 of CM021106.1, read as the reverse complement.
TGTGAAGCTTAGAGCGAGGGAGGTGTATTGAAAGTTCATTTTGGTCCAAAAGAGTTACTATTGGTTTTGGCATATGTTGTGTAACCCTAAAAAGGATATCTTAATCCACCTTTAAATGGTCAGGTGCTTTGGAAATGTTGGGAGAAATTAGGCTTGGACTAGGTTTTGAGTTTGGTGCAGGAACACCTACACCACATCATCATTTTTTTATTTATTTGAATACATCAATAGGGAAATGTTAGTGTCTTTAGGTTTATTTTGTCTAATAAGCTTTGAGAGATCAAGAATAATGCAAATAAAGGGTGTTTTGTGTCTTAGAAGTCAATTAGAAATCATATAAGTTGTAAAATGCTGACAAAGCAACTTTAACACAAACAAATGTAATTAAGGAACCAACTAATCCCAAGGTTGGTTATGGGCACTGGGGAGAAGATGGTTGTTGGAAATTTCTTTAATAAGCCTTACCAAGGCTCGAATGAGAGAGTAGAAGAAGTTTTGTAACAATTTTACACAATAAGCACCACAGTTTTAAGCAATTTTTTGGAAAAATACTATTTTCTTGATCTTTTTGAGTGTTGTACGGGAACATACAAGTTCTTCATCATCTAATAATTTCAGAGGATGTGTCTATATGTTTTTTAATTCATTTTTTTTTTATTTGGTGTCTTAACTCTTTGTTCGTAGAGAGAACCAACACAAACAGTGACTGTCCTAGTGTTGCTGAATGAAGGGTTTGAGGGGAAATTTGTGATGTAACAATCAATCCACCTATTGTTTGGTACTATATCTCAGTGGATTGATTGAAAAAAATTCATAAAAGTGTGTCAACTCATTTTGGAATAAGGAGTCATAATTATGTGGCATTTTTTTGACTGTTCTAAGACTGAACAGGGGTTTTCCAACATGGAAGTGAGGAACCAAAGAGAGGTTTTTAAGAATTAATGCCTGTAAGGGTTATGTGAGGGTATCATGAGTTTGAGCAGAAGTATTTTGAGGTGTTTGGGGCTTTGGAAGTGTTGAGAGAGGTCTGGAGTTGTATGTTTCTTTAAAACCCTTGATTTTGTGAAGGTTTAGGAGGGTTTCTTGGGATAGTGAGTTAGAGGCTCTATAGACACAAAATAATGATAAAATTAAAGGTTTGGCACCATGACCTAAGACTATCCAAGGCATTTGGGTAGATACCTAAAGTTGGAAGGGTGGTCCGTTTGGAAAAAAGGGCTAATTGTGAAGCCAAAATTGAAGTAGGTGTGCTGAAAGTCTATGTCGGTCCAAAAGAGTGACCACTGATTCTTTGGTATGTTGTGTAGCCCTGAAAAGGGTATCTCAATCCATCTTGTAATTGTCTAGTGTTTTGGAAAGGTTGGGAGAAATCTGGCTAAAACTGAGTTTTGAGTATCAAAAGAATAACTAGTGACAAATGTGAGTTTTGGAAACCTTAATGAATCTAACTTAGGGATTGTTCTCAATTGATTCAATTGTCATTGTATGAATGTTGATGGTCATTGTAGGGCCTTGGTGGATTCTTGTTGTTCATTTGCAAGGTTGAGGAGTTGAGACCCTTCAGGGTGGGTTGATGCCTATTAGGCTGAATCATTATGAAGAAAAGTTCTTGATTGAGAATTGACATTTCCATTGTTGTGAGTCTTCTCCACCTTGGCTCTACATCGAAGTGCTACAAGGGTGGATTGTTGGGTAAGGTGTTGAATGAAGAGTTTGGTTTGATGGGGCTTTGAGGTTGTGTAGATTGCTCAAAATAGGTTGTATTAATCTTGTTAGGAGCCCCTTGAAGGCAGGTTGTCAGACTGATTGGGTTTGAGCCTCCTTGCCTCTGCATCAATGAGGCACAAGTAATTGAAACATATCAGAGGATACAAACCACCATGAATGGAGCTTATTTATACAATATGCTTTAGATGGGGCTTATTGAGCATTCGACAATAATTAATTAAGCATTAGATGTAAACAAAATCCATGCCTACAACATTCAAGCATACAACTTACACGATACACATGATAACATCATTCAAGAATGGCAGTAGCAAAATAAGAGTTTCTTTAATCAAAAATCCAAAAAGCTATACAATGATATATATTGATAAAAGTATATAAATATATCCAAAAAAACCATATAGGCTTAGTACAAAGGAGCCATTTGGACATAAAATATCACGTATATATATCAATAGTACAAAACATATGTTCCAAAATGCCACATAGGCATACAACAACCAACACTAATACATAGTCATTTCCCTCTAGGGGAAGGAAATAGATCCCATGTTGCCTTCAAAATTCGGCTGGATGGAGTGTCTGTTGCTTGTCTTGTCTTTCGAACACGCTTGCTACTCCTCCTCTCTTCACTCTGGACCTTCAACTAATACTGTACACATCTAAAAATGGTCACGGTTAACCAAACCTATTAATTAATTAAATATAAATTATTTAATTAATATTCTTAAGTCATCTACATATAAATAAATTTAATTATTTATTTATATTGTTCATTTTTCCAATTCTTCTAGTTTAATTAAATAAATAAGTTTATTTAATTAATGATATTTTCCTCTTAATTAATTAAATAGATTTCACAATTTATTTATATTAATTATCACAAGTTTAAATTCTAAATTTAAATGATATTCTTCATTTCACATTTAATTAAATATTTTCAATATTTAATTAAAACACTTTCTAAATTCTTCACTTTTCTCACATAATTAAATATTTTCAATATTTAATTAAAAAACTTTTCATCTTTTCTCACATAATTACATATTTTTAATATTTAATTAAAAAGCTTTTCATTTCCCGCACATAATTAAATATTACCTATTTTTAATTATGGACACATCTTTCATTTGTCTCTTCATTTTCCATCTGTCTCTTAAAATTCCATCTTCTTTTCAAATTTTTGATCTCTCACCGTTCATTTTAACAGGTTTGAACTCAACCATTGATCCTGGCTAATGGGATTCTTGCCTTCAAAAATCTATAAATACAGCCCTCTTGTGAGTTGAAAAGGACCTCGAATTCTAGATTTTCATACGTAGTTATTATAATCGCATTTTAGTTTTATCAAGCATTTCTAGCATTTAATTAGCATTTCAATTTCATAGTTTAAGGCGTATTACCAATGCACATGCATTTTCATTAATCTCATTCTCTCAAGCTGCCATTCTACAAGCTGCTATTTAAAACAACTAAGAGCCAGCATCTTGAAATGAATCCTTGGAGATAGAGGACAATGGGACGAATTTGAAGAAGTTGCCTGTGTTTAGAGTTTGCATTTTGCTTTCTTTAATTTAGTTTCTTTAATCTAATGTTTCATTGGTGTATTAGATTAGATTCATTTTGATTTACACATTCTAATGTACACATTTCTAGCACCCACTGTTGGGCCAAGCCCCGCATTTAATATTTCTTTTTGTAGATTTTTCTGGTAGGTGACGGACTAAAATTGCATTTTGGAGCATACGAGTCTCAGTTTAGCGCAGCCCCGGACTATTTCGGCACATCCACAAACTATTTTAGCGCATCCACAGACTATTTTGGCACATCCAAAGACTGTTTCGGTGCATCCAGAGACTATTTCGGCACATCCAAAGACTGTTTTGGTGCATCCATGGACTGTTTTAGCACATACAGTTTCTGCTTTTTTATATATATATATATAGTCAATCTTAAAATGGCCATATCTTTGTCATATTTTGGTCTTTTTTGGAGCTTTTTTTTTAAAAATGGGGTAGAATTTCATAAGATATCTAATGGTACAATTTTTTATCAAATTTGACAAAGTTAAAATTTTCAAATTCTCACTTAATGTCAAACCACAATGAAACTTGGTCTAAATTTTAGGATTGTTATGTTTAATCATTTATCTAACCCTCATATCTTCTTGTTTCTTGATTCCATCTAACATTTAGAGCTTGTATTGTAGATTTTAAAGGACCATGGAGCATGAAAATGAAAGAAAAATCATTATCACATGATTGTAACAAGTGTTTTTAAACACTTTGGGAGCAATTATAATCTCATTCTTAAATTGTTGTCTGGATCCGACGCGACCACGACCAGAGGTTTTATTGATGTATGGGGAATAAAATGAAGCAATCCTAGGATATAAATTTAAAATATGGAATTTTTCAATCCTAGGATAGTCACCACACACTATTTTCGCAATTAAAATGAACCTCATGCCTATTGTGAAGCAACATCTTCACTTAGTTTAGATCATTATCATTTGGTGCTTTAAAAAGAACATTGTTTTCTTTGCCTGTGGCAATAGGTCTATGCTCTCCCCTTAACTGGGTGACCAAAATACTAGACTACCTTTTTATTTTCATGCAATGTTTATGCTTTATTACATCCTTTAGAAGGCCTACTCTTGTGAGAAGAAGTACTCACCCAAGAGGAACGACCTAAGCGGGAACAACCAAAGCCAGGTTTTCCAACCCACTATAATCAAAAGCAAATCGGGGAAAGTCCACAATTCGACAGCAGTGTGCAGAGATAACCATCCCCAAATTCTTTGTTCTAAAGATTGGGAGGTCTCCTGAGGGAGTTTATCTATTGTCGCGTCGAACGGAAACCTTGACTATGAACCATAGTGTAGAAATCTAGCCGAGTCAGTATCCAAAGATCATCTTAATCACGGTGCAAGGGGAGGGAAGAATCTGCCCCCAAGACACTCACCATATAGTCACCACAGATTGTTTGCTTAGGGGATTCAGTATTCACTTTCATCACCTTGAGTACACACCTGGAAAAGACAAAAACACAAGTGCCCTCTAGGGGGTGACATGGCTATGTGAGTCGACACAATTTCAAGCTGTGGGCTATGATTTCTATGATGACCTATTTGACAACTAAGAATGAGTCTACTCGAAATGCTTATTTTATTCAAAACCTGTGAAAATATCAAGAACATACACTCAATGTTTTAGATTCTATGTCTTTAAAAACAATTGTCTTCCTATTGCATGTTGTGTTTTCAAAACATTAATTCAGATAAGATCATCTAGAAAAAACAAGAATTTGGCAAATCAAACCGTGAAATTTATGTTAAGGGATTGGAAATAGAGCAAAACTTGGAAACATTAGGCTTTTGTAAAATCCTTATTTTCACAAACTACAATCAAAACATCACAAAGTGCAACATCACCTTCATTTTTTATTTCTAGTTTAATTCCCACAACAGGATCATCATCCTTCCAACCAGGGAATCACAAGCTAAAAATTAGAAATTTCTTTAGTCATAGAATTCTCATTCTATTCTGACTAAGATATCCCACAAATTGCACTATCTCATTTTGTGATCAAAGTTAGTTGAAATTTGGTGTAAACATATGCCTATTTCCAAAAAGTCTTGAAAACAAAGAAGATGAAAGAAGAGATCCACTTTAAAACATGGGTGATAGGGAAGAAAATCTTGTTCATAGGCTTTATGGAAATAGTTCAAATCAAGAGATAATAGAAGAAATGCTTCAAGAAGCTGAACAAGATCCATAGTTTCTCTTAACTATGGAAAATATCTTAGAGCAACATAAATAAGGATACTTTCTTTTATTGGCAAACCAAGGTGCCAAATTGCCCTCTAACTACAATATGGAGAAAATTAAAAAGAATCTTGAAAAGAAAGAAACTCCCTTAAACGATCTTAGTACTCTTACCCAAAAAGTAAGAGCACTCCAAAGGAAAATCAAGGAAATAAAAAGGGGCACAACTAAAACATCCTTTGACAGGAATATGAATGTGACCTTTTCTCCTCCAAAAACAACATCATCCAAATTCAATGTTTCTGAATTTTTCCAAAGGTTAAAGGGGAAGCCCAAATCTAAGCCATCAAATAACATTGACAAATCCTATCATGCCATGCATTTATCTTCATCCCCCATAATTCAAAATGAACCTCATGGTTCTTCCACCCAATTCAATGATCCCATTCAATTACCTTCTTCTATCATATCCTCTAAATCCAATGATTCGTTTCAATCTACACATCTCGATCAAAACATTCTCTCCACTCCATCCCATGATACCAAAATTCTACAAACCCTTCCAATATTTGATCAATATCCCATATCTCAAGAATCATATGATGATCCCCTCCTTTCATTATTCACCCATGATAATCCTCTTCCATCTCAAGAACAAAATATTCTTCCAAGTCCTCCCTCCACCCCATGTTATGAATCCATACCCTCTCATGACTCAATCACATCCCAGGAGCATGACAATTCTTCCATCCTATCCAAAGCTTCCCTTCCATTTAATGATCAAGCTACTCCATCTCCTTCATCTAATGATTCTTTTCCAATTCAAGATCAAAGTATCCCATCATCCTCATGTCAAGGGCTCATCATACCTCTTCAAGAAATGTCAACATCATTTGATCATATGGTTGAAAACATTGGCAATTTCTCCACCATAACTGTTGGAGACAATGATCAAAATCAATCCATCAATGAGCACTGTGAAGATATGTCTACCCCATCTAGTGATCAAATCAACATTCATCAAGAGCCATTTTCTAGTTATGATCAAGACCCCTCCTACAAAGATCTATTTCAAGGAGTGTTGACGATATTTGATCCTATTGACATAATCCATGATCCATTAACCAATGATTGTATTGAAAATGTCTCTATAATGCCTAATAAGTTAGAGGACATATCTCAAGAACATATTTCAAAGCATGATCAACAACTATCACCAAGGTCTAGCAATGGTCCCTCCCAAGGCATATTGACATCCTTCAACCTCACGGTTGTGAATAGTGAAAGAATCCCCAACTCACCATTTGATCCAAGTCCACTCAAAGATCAAGAGGATATTGAGCCACTTCCCATGCCTCATGATGATTTCCAAAAACCCTTTGAAAGAAATCCATCCTTTGAAATTGACCCATGTCAAGAACTTGATCCAAAACATGTCGAAAGTAATTCCAGAATTAGTCAAGATCAAGGATTCGTATCTCTGAGATACTACAATGATCTAATGGGCACTCTCCTATCTATACAAGATATTGCAAATGATGATCATATCCATATAGCACATACTCCTCCATCTACCCATAATATGCTTTCTTTGGATGGACACATAGATGATCGTCATTCAAAACAAGAGTCTCATACTCTTACCAAGGAACAAGAGTCTCTTACTCTTAACATTTATACACATGGTCAAAATATAGAGAAATCCAGAGACATGTCAGAAATGGGTCATGAAGAAGGCTTCTACAAAAGTTGTGAATCAGAAACATCATGTGAAAGCATATCAAGAATGAATCATGAGGAACACTTTTACAAGGACAGTGAAGCATCAACACCTCTTGAAGGAGCATTACAATCCGATATCTCACAAGATCAAGATAAACATACCAATCAGGCATTCATCCCACTTATGGAAGATCCTATCACTTATAAACTTGGATCACTCACCTTTGTAAGGGAAAATTATCTTATCAATAAGGAAGTTGTCACTTTTGAAGATCCACCACAGACCAAAGAAGGATTAGCACCTTTTTTCCAAGGTAAATCATATCCTATTGCAAATAGTTTTTTTTAGCAAATGAATTATCAAAATAGAGGATTAGGCCTACATCAACAAGGTATCCTAGAACCAGTGCAGATTATTGGAAATCCTAAGCATCAAGGCCTTGGTTATTCTACAATCAAGGGATCTCAACATATCAGTAATACTTTCATAAAATTGGCCGCAACTTCATCTCAAGCAAATGTCAACATAGAGGGCACAAAGAATCTTTATGATGAAACCAATGCCAATACTACAACCAGCCACGTCATAAATCTTCATCCACCCATCACCCCATCCACAAATTGGGACCAACGTCAAAAGAAAGACTTGAATCAAAGCATGGAGAACATTATCAAAGCAAAATAAGCTAAGAATCATATCAGGAAAATCAAATACACTTGGATACCAAAAAATACAAAGAAATATTATCCCTATCAAACTCCATCAATCAAATAAACTATGGGGAAAAATAAAAAATGGGCAAGTATCCATCAAAGATGTCCACAAAGGCAAAAGCAAGATTCTCAAGAAACATACAAAGTGTATCAAGCAGTTGGTCCTAATTCCATGCACACTTCCATATCCACTCATCACTACTCATCTTCCCAAGTTTGGAGAGTCAAAGGTTCCAAACTTTCAACTAATCCACCTTTTATTCCTAAATGCACTCCATCCATGCCTCCACGCATGATATCCAATTCTTTTATTGACCATGTGTTGGCAACAACCATTCATCATAAGGATTCCAAAGGCACTCTATCACAATGTGCGCACAAAGATGAAGTTAACTCCAGTATCAACAAAGCAGATTAGGGATCTCAAAAGTTGCATTCAAGTGCACGTATCTTGGCAAAGCAGCTTCTTCAAGCAGGATATCAATGGCACATTATGACAGAAGCATCAACATCAACACCACCAGGTGGTTCAGCATCAACTTAAAATCTCTCAAAAAGTACAAAAAAATTAAAAATATATATATATATATAAATAAAAATAAAAAGGATTGGAAACAATAAAGAGAAAAGACATCCTCTAGCGAAAACCATTTTGATGGCACTTTGGATAGGTACCATGATGAAAACATGGCAAATAGGCATCATGTGTAGAATTGAACATCTACGTGCGCCAATTCAGGAGAAATCATCTTATCGCATCCATAATAAATCCAACATTCCAGCCATATCATCGATTCATCCATGAACCATTTATCTAGCCCATTACCATCTATTTACATTATCTTGATCTCGAAAAAGTTTGGTAAACACTTTACACTTGTTTATGGTAAACATCTTGACATGGGTCATTTTCATTGATCCTATCCAATCCAAACGTTATCTAAGCCTTGAAGCATTATCCGAATGAGAATTCCTTTGTTCGAACACCTTATCTTGTCACAAGATAATCCTTGGCATCCTTTGCATTCTTACAGTATCTATCCATACACCTATTCAAAAATCCACCCATGTTCGTTCATACATTGCTAGAAATTGGGGGCAAATGTTTACATCTTGCTTCAGAAATGAATCTTTACATATATCCTCCAACTTATGTGGTGATCTGAACATTGGAAGACGTAAAATAAAATTGGTCAAGCATTGGTGAGCCAAAAGATCCAAATCACTCGCCCATGGCATATTTTGATAGGAAAACGCTCCTTATCAAGCTTTATCTTTCGTCGAACATCAATCTAAACAATTCATATCAGTCACATCTAACTTGCATGTCAATGTCACATCAAATCATCAAAATAATTTTGTTCCAAATCAAGCTTCATCAATCTTGATCAATCGAATCCAATCAATTATCACCTTGTTTGACTTAACACACTTAGTCAAACTACCATCTTGTGAACGAATTTACTCTAGGATAACACAACTTTCTTGGGTTTACAAGTTCATTATCATCTTTTTTTGGCTCAACACACTTAGTCAAACTATCAATCCATCAATCTGATCAATCAACCTTAGCTTGGTTTTCAACAAAATCTCAAAATAGAGCACTGATATCATCATGCAGTTTGCCTCTAAGATCTTTTTTTTAGTAGGTAGTTGGCAACATGTGTCAAGCATCAGAAATATCGAAAGCAGCACACCTTGTCCAATTACAGTGAGCTTACATGACTATTTTGATAGATGTTTAAAACAAATTGGATAATCTTAATTTGAATAAAATGAATGATAAACTTAATGCAAATCAGTTGCAAATTGTTGTTTTGATATTTGATGACATCATATCTTTGGTGTGATTGGATGATGTACTGAACTAGAATCACAAGGAAGAAAATATGATTTTTCTTTGCTTGCTGTCTATAAGCTAATCATTAGAATTGTGCAAATTTGTCGTGGGACATGCTTTATAATGTATCATTGATGACATTTTGGAATTTGCATAGGAAAATGGTTAACTTTTGTCTGTTTATGCAAGCAATACTCAGGTGATCTTGGTTCAATTATACCTCGATTCTTGTATTAGCTTGCTATATCAAACATCATGAAAGCAGTACTCAGGTCACCATTGGTGCTAACATACCTTTTGATGCTTGTACTAACTTCCAACATATCAAAAGGCTCAATGATGAAACGTAAAGCATAAAGAAACTCACAAAATGACAACTTTGCATTTTAGTTTGCATATTAGATAGATTGCATCCATATTAGTTTGTGCATGATCATTATCATATCCATCACATCTGATTTGCATAATCTCAATCAATCTATTCTATCATTCTTATCAATTATCATCAATCAATCATCACAAATTCACTATCACATGTTGAATCAATCAAAAAGCATCATCAATCGGGGAAAAATCAAAGTTCTTCATCTTCATATCGATCTTTCAATAAGGGTTTTCATCAAATCATCTTTATCGATCGATGAATCAGATAGAAAATCAGTAAAAATTTCCAAAAATCATCTTTATCTGATTCATCTCTTGAGGGGGCATATAGCATCAGTAATTTCTAAAAATATGGGGCAAAATTCTTTGAAGCAATGCATAAAACACATCACTTCAAAGAGGGACAAAATGTACACATCTAAAAATGGTCACAGTTAACCAAACCTGTTAATTAATTAAATATAAATTATTTAATTAATATTCTTAAGTCATCTACATATAAATAAATTTAATTATTTATTTATATTGTTCATTTTTCCAATTCTTCTAGTTTAATTAAATAAATAAGTTTATTTAATTAATGTCATTTTCCTCTTAATTAATTAAATAGATTTCACAATTTATTTATATTAATTATCACAAGTTTAAATTCTAAATTTAAATGATATTCTTTATTTCACATTTAATTAAATATTTTCAATATTTAATTAAAAAGCTTTTCATTTCCCACACATAATTAAATATTACCTATTTTTAATTATGGACACATCTTTCATTTGTCTTTTCATTTTCCATCTGTCTCTTAAAATTCCATCTTCTTTTCAAATTCTCGATCTCTCACCGTTCATTTTAAAAGGTTTGAACTCAACCGTTGGTCCTAGCTAATAGGATTCTTGCCTTCAAAAATCTATAAATACAACCCTCTTGTGAGTTGAAAAGGACCTCAAATTCTAGATTTTCATACATAGTTATTATAGTCGCATTTTAGTTTTATCAAGCATTTCTAGCATTTAATTAGCATTTCAATTTCATAGCTTAAGGCATATTAGCAATGCACATTCATTTTCATTAATCTCATTCTCTCAAGCTGCCATTCTACAAGCTGCTATTTAAAACAACTAGAGCCAACATCTTGAAATGAATCCTTGGAGATAGAGGACAATGAGATGAATTTGAAGAAGCTGCTTGTGTTTAGAGTTTGTGTTTTGCTTTCTTTAATTTAGTTTCTTTAATCTAATGTTTCATTGGTGTATTAGATTAGATTCATTTTGATTTACACATTCTAACGTACACAGATACAATTAAAAGTAAAGATGTTAAAACATAGAAATTGAATTATGGAATGATATATAACAAAATATAATCACTTACCGCATAAATAAAGTCATCATGCACATTTGAAGCATCACCACATCCATGATCTGGAGTGACAACCACCTGTACCAACCATGAAGATATAAATTAAACTACATAAAATTATCATGAAAATTTTCTATAATAGACCATAAAAGAGAAAATATAATGTCAAATCGACTAATCTATCCCATACCTCTCTCAATGGATCAGAACCGGCTATTGTTGCAGCAACTCCATGGTCCATCATGCTACCAACATCACCAGGGCTATCTCTTGTCAATAGCTGCAAATGAAATGATCTCTCAAGTATCATGTTGATATAGGAGAACATAATGTGACATGATCAAGGAATACTTGAATGCAATGTTTTTGTTTCTCATCAATTTTTTAGATTTGTATATACGCAAAATTATGAAAACTAACTAACATAGATTTACAACACCATTAATGAATAAAGGCTACCTGAGTGTACGTTGTTTGAGGATATGAATTGTGAGGTGTGGAGGAAGAAGGTGCACCAAGAAACTGTTTGAAATCCAAAGCATGTTATGAGACAAACATTCAAATATAACATTCAACTGTTCAAATGCAATAATAATATCTTTAATACTAGTTGCATACCTGTGGGCTCATCATCGAGAATGTATAAGGGTCTATGGGAATAGAGCATCCCTCATGAACAGTGCGACCCTAAAATTTCATCATATCAAAATTCTACTAATTTAGTTATTCTTAAATTTAAAAATATATTTTAATAAACAACATTAAAATAACTTGCTAAATTTTACCTGAGTGTTAATGTCAAATGTATCATTCAAAATATCATCTGTGAAATCCATCGCCTCTGTAACTGGCATAGGCTGTGTAGCAGCATCACGAGCACCCTGATAAACATACGTGCAAATAGCACCACAAGTGCCACAATGGTGGGGTGGAGCTTGGGGCCTACACGTCTCCTCCACACCAGGCTCTACTAGAGGACTCGCACACTATAAAATGGTATGGGTGAGTGAGCCAATCGACTTCATTATTTCTATCTCTACAATGTCCTTAACAATGGAAGGAACAATGACATGCTCCACCATGGGTCTACCCAAGGCTCTCAATTCCAATTGTGGATTGCATCGTGCAACATGTCTATCGTGTGTGGAGCCCCCACCTCTACCCTGAAAGTCTAAGATGTCAAAATAGTTTGGCATTTTATTGAGGACAAACTCGCAATAGAGTTTCCTCAAAAAGTATTATGGAACCTCATGGTTATTGCATGGAGGTTGGTCAAATACCATCGACCACCGCTCACAAAATTTGTTTCTAATTAAATCATGGTGGCACCAATGGATGGGGAACCTCCTGCATGCATGGGAAAAAGGTTCATTGGTTTTTGGGTCTTTAAATAAGGCACACAACTTGGCTTTGCTAATTTTTAGTTTTTTGACATCTGCATATGACAAACCATTAGCATAAAATTGTCTCATCTCATGTCTCTTAGTTGACCAAAAATTCATTTGCTCGCTCATTTCTCCTACATGAGTTAAAATTGACTTCAATGATTCAACAAACCCTCTCCTATAAGGGTGGGTTTCGGCATGCTCGGTTAATCTTGTAATTAATTGTTCAATGTCTCTTTTATTGTTTTCAATTTGATTTTGAATATTTTCTTGTGTTCCTTGAGGATGCCTATGAATTGATGGAGGAGTTTCGGGTTGTTCTTGTATAGGAGGCTCTTCATGAGGGGGTGATTGTGAATTCTCAATGTTTTGAGGTGGAGATTCATTCCTTGAGAATTAGAACAATGTTTTATTATAAAAATCTATTTAAATTTTCATTCCAAATCGAATTCAAAATAAATAGAATAAAAATACACACCTCTTTGCAATCTTTGACCTCTCTGATGTGTTGGTGGCATCCTCGTGGAAAATGGCAAGCTAAGGATGCAACCAATGGAAGAGATTTGGCGAGCGTGAGTTCCATACCTGAAATCCTCTTCCTCAAGCTGCGGGTTGAAGACAAAATGAGGGTTTGAAACCCGATTTTGGCTTTTTATGTCTAAAAAGACATTTGGCGCATGCCAAATGGATTTTTAGGTCTAAAAAGACATTTGGCACATGCCAAATGGCTTTTTAGTCATTTGGCGTGCACCAAATTTGGCGTGCGCGAAAGGGCTTTTTAGTCATTTGGCGTGTGTGAAAGGGCTAATTTCAGGGTTTTTTTAATTGTTTTTTTGATTTGGCACCTTGATTGTGTCACAGATTGGTGTAATTACCCTATATTGAAACTGTTAAGTGTATTGTTTATCTATTATCTTCATTTCTCTATTCAGACTTGATTGCTATGAATAAATGATAAACTTAACTATTTTGAAAATTGAAACCATTTACTCCTTCATGATTGGCTCAGATGAGCATAATAATGTACTTTCTTACTTGGCCCACTCGTAAGTTTAAGGGGCAGCATGCCGAGCTCTACCCTTGTGGGAGCCCATTTTACCCCACATTCTTTATGTCTTCAGATATGATCAGCTACATGACTTTTCCTATACCTGCATAGGAAACGAACAATGTTAGCAAAAACAATAAATATCATGATGTTTACTCTTTCAAATTTGATTCTTGCACTTTTTGGATTGTTCAAGTGCACTATTTGTAGCATTCTCCATTAATATTGGTGGTTCATGTAGATATGTTCATAGTTGGAGCTCTAATGGGACCCTCCCAATTTTTTTGTAAGTCGATTGGAATTTGAGGATGAAAGATGGTGCACCACTTCTGCATCGACTGATAATAATGAGGCAATGATGATTATGTCCATATTTATATGATTTTTAATGTTGCATCTTAAGTAGTGTAGGGTGCTCCTCATAATGCATTACAAACAATTAACTCCACGACTTGTGTGGATTTCTTAATTTTTTTCTTATGCTTTTCATTCTGAAAAGAAATGCATAAAAAATGCAAAATTGTACTATCATTTGTATTATTGCGATCAAATTAAATTTGTAATGTAATAATGTCATGAAATAAATGAAAGAAATTGATGCTTAATCATTTGTATAATCAACTTGTACTTCATTTGTTCAATAAGCATTAAAGAATACTTCTTAAACTCTATTATCTCAACAATGCATAACTGATATAGATGCAATCAACAACTTAAAACCATGTAGCAATTAACTGAATCTTTACTTCAAGATATAACAAAATTTAACCAGCCCCAACAATCAAGTTGTAGTAAAAATTTGGTAACACTACCCTTACAAAACCAACTGGACAAATGGAAAGCCAATCCCGAGAAATCAAAGAGGTAAAAAAGACCAGGTCGCACCTAATCCCTTGCAAAAATAATCTACAAATTTCACTGATGATACCCCTTGGTGCATGGTTTTTCAGTTGCAACATTCTCCTTACTAATGTGCAGTTGACGAAAGTGTGCCATCAGATTATGATTAGTCTCATGAGGATGATGTTGAAGTAATTATGATCATGATTGAGTCTCACATTACTAATAATGAAGGCTCATCTAATGAATAGTCTCATGAACTTGATGTGGATAGCCAAAGGCATATAGCTAGTACATATCACCAACAAGTTCTTTTTGATGAAGATGATGATAATGATAATGAAGTATATGTAGTGGAAACAATTGAAGATAATGTGTCTTTAAGGAGGCCTGCAGATGAATAAATTGCAAGGTATGTAGTAGCGTTCGTTGCACAAGCTAGGGGTTCACATCATCTAAGAAACATAATGGTGGGTGATGATCAAGGCAAGCCTACTAGCCTCTTCATCAAAGAGTGGAATGTAAAAGGAAAAGAACAAAAATTTGACAGCAAGGTGGGTGGACCTCAAGCCAAGGAAAGTAAGGAAGACAAAATTTGGGCCGAGAAATTTGATAAACCAAAAGCAAATGGAGAATTCAAGTCCTTTGTTGTGAAGACAAAAACACAAAAGAAAATTTTTGAATCTGCAAAGAAGGATGCCAAGCCTAAATCTAAGACAACAAATGATCAATAGGAGGAGAGAAATATAGAACAAGGTATGATCCATATTGATTTTCCTAAGTACACTCATGTTGATATGTTTCAGTTACTTATCCAAGTAAAAAAAATTGTTCCTTTGCTTGAGATGATGAGCATAAACAAAAGGTAGTAGCCCTTACCAATGGTGCTACTACAGCTTGTAGTGAGCCAGTGGTGTCTACTCCACCTAGAGTGAGAGGAAAGGAGAAAGAAAAGAAAGAGTAAGAGGTTGAGTGAGTAATCACTGAGATCCCTCATATTTTCCTTGGAAATTTAGTGACTGCTTGTCCTAGAAACATAAACCCATTTTTTCTAACACTGATTGTTGGTTGAAATTTCTTGAAGAACTATATAATTTATTCTAGAGCATCCAAAAATATAATTCCTGCTAAGATCATGGAAGTAACGGGATTGAAAGTTGACAATACCCATGGAAATTTCTATGTTATGGACTCAAGCAAGTCCTTGTGACTGGTGTAATACATGAGCTTCCTTATAGATTGGTTGAATTTTTAGAAAAGGAACTTAAGATGAGTGTGGTTGTGGTAGATATCCCACCCAATTATGGAAATTTTCTATCTAGAAAGTGGAGTGCTTCCATGGGGGATATCATGCAATGTGATATTTCTTATGCTAATTTCCTAATTGATGGTAAAGATATCAATGTGGTGAGAGAATCAAGAGTACCACATATGCTGGAATATGCTCCTTGAGATGATATAGTTCATTTTGTAGAAACTGACATTAGTGAGTTCAAGGTACAAGAGGTGCCAGGAGAAAATGATAGGCAACCTGCACCCATTGATAATGAGGTTACAAGATTATGTGATAAATATGGCCTTTGGAAAATCTACTTTTATGGTGCAAGTTCTAAAAAAGAATTGGGTGCAGGTATATTTCTAGTTTCACCTAGTGGCAACACATTCAAGTTTTCTTTCACTTTGTCCTTTGTTTGTACAAACAACGTGGCAGAGTATGAAGCATTGCTACTAGGATTGAGGCTAGTAGAAAAACATGGGATAAAGAAGCTAATGGCAATAGGTGATTTTGAATTAGTAATATGCCAAGTTAGATCCAAATATGCATGTAAAAACAAGAGGTTAAAACAATATAGGAATATTGTATGGGATTCCATTGAACAGTTTGATGCATTTGGAATTGATTGGATGGAAAGAGGTCAAAATAGAGTGGTAAATATGCTTGCAAACATTGCACTTAGGATTGATGACATAATGTTTGTTGGTATCTCCAAGATTGAGGTACAAGAAAGGCCATCAATACCTGACAATGTGTATAATTGGAAAATATTTAATGACGATGAAGATATTTTGAAATTTCTCAAATGTTTTGATAAATATGAGAGTTGAGAGATTGACTTTAGGGATTTTGTTGAAAACATAGATGGTAAGGATACAGTCTTTGGAAATAAAGTCATTCAGCTAAAGACAAATAAGATCCGCAAGGGCCTTATGGCATTAGAGAGTTTTTGACAATCAGGACAAAATTAATGCCAAGACAACTACTACCCATCTAGAGGACTTAGAAGAAGTAAAATTTGGGACTAAAAATTCCCCTAAAAATGTTTATGTGGGAAAAAAGATGAAACCCAAAATCAAGGCAATGTTGATTACTTTGTTAAGGAAATACAAACATGTCTTTTCTTGGTCATATGATCACCTAAAATCATATTGATGGGAAGGTTGTTGGTGTCACTTCTTGCATCATTTAATTTTCAATTATCGAACTGGGTGTGTCTTAGAGTTGTATGCGATAAGGATGTCTCCAAACATTGGGGGGTTTTGCACTATAAATAGTGACTTTAATTTCAGTTAGTCTCCTTTAGGAGCTCTCAAGAGTGGAACTTAGCAACTAATTACTAAAGACTCTTTCTATCTTATCTATTGACTAATTCTTATCTAGAATTATTTCAACCCTAATATTTTAGTTCAAAATCCACCTCACTTGATTGTAATTGATTCATGGAAAGATTGGGATATAACTAAATTAACTGTAAGTCTAAAATTTAGAATTGAATTTTACTAGGAAAGAAAATCTATTTACGCTTGCAAGGAAATGAATATTAATCTAGAAAACAAAAAAACTAATTTCAATTTACTTGGAAAGAATGTCTATTTATGCTTGTTGGAAAACATATATTAATCTAGAAAACAACAATGCTAATTTTCATAAATAAATTCCAATTAAGCTTTGGTTTGATCCTTACATCAGCAATCATTATTACTTCCATTACAACTACATGCATTTGAAAATAAGTACTAAATCCAATTAATGTGAACAACAATTAAATCTATAGTAAACAAATGAATGTTGATCTACAGAAAAGCATCATGACTATCTTAAAACACAATAAACTAATCTAAGTGAATGCAGTTACTAAACATTGATCAATAGAAATTAAAATTCTTAACTTTCCAATTGATTTAAACCAAACAAAAATTAACTGAATCAAAGAACCTAATACTATTTTACCTCCTTCAGTTGAGCGGTTCCCACTCTTCCTCTGGTGGGACCTTTAACATGGAGATTCAAATCAACTCCTTATTTGCATTCCAATTGGCCCAAATAGGCGAGTAAAACAAAATTGCATAGTAAAAAAATTTATGATATTCAACAAAAGATTAACTAACTCCAAACTAAACCTAAGGATGGATATTTATATAAATATCACTTATTTTGAATTCAAAATCATGGCTCTAACTGCAAAGATACAGAGCGGTAAACTAAACTAAAGCATGACTGGAAGTATCCGAGAGAATTTTTCCTCATAACAGTTGGAGCAAGTAGTTTCCAAATAGTCTAAGGATGTCAATTCAAAATCACAATGAGTTAGTATCCAGTTGGAGCTTTCAGGAGTGCAATTGGTGTCATGTTGTTAAACAAAAAGTTTAACAAATCCAACTCACACATTAATAATTTAATCACCTACATGAAATCCTCAAGAATAGGATGCTAATATGACAGTAGATATTTTCAATTGCATATTGATTCCATCATTAACATCATTAAAAACAACACATTTAATGCCAAATATCATTTCTAATATATCTTCCAATTAGTTAAGTATAAGATAAAACAAGCAAACATATAAGCATATAATCTATTGCCATCATAGTTAATTAATAATATAATAAAGTTTTTGAGAACATAAAAAAGATCAATTAAAGTGTCATTTTGGGAACTCATCATTGCTACCCCTCCTCGTGTCAACCATGTCCTCATGGTTGAGGATCTGGAAAATTCCTATTCTTCTCCACCATCCAAGCAACTAAGTCAGCCAAATCTCCAATTTGTCCCATATATTCCAAGTAGGACCTGGGATGAGCATAACCATTCAATTTTTCAAATCCTTCCATCCATTCTCTCAAAATCTCCCCTATGAACTATGGTGATGCATCAAATGTAGGTGCATGAATTATGACCAAGGGTGGCATGAACCTCATCCAAATCTAGTTGGCATGTTTCTCCTCAATGACATCTATCAAATTTCTCACTCTAGTGAGACTCCAAGTGATGTTTCTTGGTGAGATAGGTTCTCTCCTTCTTAATGGTGTTGGAATACTGGAAAACCTATATCTTGTTGCAGTTAAAGATCTATGTGAAAGGTGATCCTAAATATATTTAAAAACTTGAATGCTTTCATACAGATTCCTATTGTAAGTAGGTGCTACATTCTGTGATATTACAAAGTACCTAAACCTAGCTCTGAAAGTTCTTGACCAAGGGGTCTCATCTCTCATATCCATTCCTAATTTCATTTGTGCATCCTTGTATGGATCTGCCCTGTTTTCTCATTCTACTTGGTTCTGCAACAAGGATACAAAAGATCTTATTTGTAACTCTCCTATGAAATCATTTAGGAAAGGTTGTGGAAAATCACCAAGGAGGAAACCATGCTAGAAGTATTCACACATCTAGTTCTAAATAGTAGGATGACTACTTAAAAAGTCTTTAAGAAATTCATTGTCATTATTATAATAAGTTTTTCTTTCTAGAACCAGCTAGTTAATTTTCCATTGGAGAAATCTTTCTCTCAAGAATAATGCATATGTCTTTGAAGGCTTCCTCATTGACAATATTGTAGATGACAGTTCTACAACTTGCTGAAATCTCTCATTTGCTTCATCTCTTTCCTTATCTAACTGCTGATTTTGATTTCTCAACTGATTATTCTCATGTTTAAGTTTTAGTGTCATTAGAGAGAGGTATCTCCTTAGAGTAGATGATGTGGAAGCCTCATGAGAATTTAATCTACTTGATTATTGTTTCAACTTCTCTTCTTTTTGTTTTAATTTTTCCCTCAATCTTCCTATTTATACTGCACTGAACCTTAATGTCTTGTCTACTCGGGCTAATTCTTGTGCATTAGCCTACTATAAGGCCTTTTCTATTTTGTTCAATTGTCCTTGAAAAACACTCTCTTTTTCTACCATTCTTTTTCCAATTGCTCTATCTTATTTACAGATTGTTGCAATTCCTCTTCTTTTCTTTCTAACTTCTCTTCAAGAAATTGTATTCTTCTTTTCTTTCTAACTTCTCTTCAAGAAATTGTATTCTTCTTTTCTCTTCCTCCAATTCTACTTCTATTCTTGACATTTTCATGGGCCTAGCTATCTCTTATTCTTCCTATTTTTCCCCTCCTTTGTGAATTTGAGGAGATTTCTCTTGTTCGGCCATTGGCTCTTTACCCTTCCTCCTTTTAAAAACCTACAAATATGGAGAAGAAGATTCATTCTCCACATCTCCAATTTCACCAGAAGCTTCTTTTCATTTTGTTTGCTTATTAGACCCTTCAATAGGGATATCTTCTTTTGATATATGAGGAGATTGTGAGCCATGGGATACTATAACAGGGGTTTTCTCTAGAGATGAAATTGGGGTTTTAGGAAGACTTTCAGGTTGTTCAGGAGAACACAAAGGGGTTTGGACTTCTTTATGGCTTCCCAAAGTTTCTTGATAAGTTTCGGGCATTTGTTCAAGTAAATCATCAGGAGTTGGAATATGGGCATTAGTAGCACTAGGTTTTTCTTCTTGTAATTTTTTATTTTTCCCCTTAAAAGTACTACAGGTTACCCTAATTGTTTCCTATAGCTTTCTCTTTTTCTTTCTCTGTCTTTTCTTAGAAGATTCCCCTTTTTCAACTTTTAACCTTTTCATTGTGGGTCCCTTCTTAGATTTATTTTCGCGTTTGACAATAGGGGTTGACAGAAATTCTAACCACCCTTCCCTTCCAAACTCTTTCCTCATCAAATGGTGCTTGATAATTAAGTGTATCAAACTATGACATCTAATGGATGATTCACCCCTAGATTTTACCCTAGATACCATAGAATATATTTGAGAAAATAGAAAGGTAGGTAGGTTAACTTTTGCAGAGGTTCTAGTGTTTCCATACCTGAAATGCATTAGCATTTTCATTCCTAGACCTATGATTGTGTTGTATTTTCCTCTACAAGTGAAGAATTTCATCAACCACATTACAGTTGTTTTCCATGGCTCCTCTAGACTGTTACGAGCAATTCCTCTTTGGCTTCCTTTATGCCACTAAATCTTAGGCCATTTTTCAAGTTCTTCATGAAATATTGAAACCAATTATTCAAAACTTATATACCCTTTATTTACCACTTCCCCTTCAACTGGAATACCAGACAGTTCACTTATAATAGCAAGTTTAACCTCTATTACCTCTCCTCTTCATCTGATAACATTTACATGAATTTTTTTAACAAATTCCTCGACTAGTTCATGTTCAAATCCTTCATACATTTGTATAAAGTTGATCCACCCAACTTCTTTGAGCAATATCTTTGTTTCAGGGTCTAGACTGAAGTTTCTAGGCTCTAAATTTATCTTATGCCCCATCTTGTTTTTTTCACTTCTGCAACTTAACAAAGAAAATGACAACCACAATTGTTCAAGCAAGACATAGAATGAGCACTCCTTTTCCTAGACACAACAATTTTGAAAAGATCACAAGTCATGTTAAATCGTCTGTTATTAATTCCTCTTTATTACCTTTGAATGATTTGCATGGCACCACCCTGTACTTTGCATTATGATTTGAAAAGTTGGCAGTGGTGCTAACACAAGGAAACTTATTGATGCTGATATGAAAATCTCATTATTATTTGAAATTACTAAAAAAACCATTTAAACATTACATATTTATTTCTCTGATAGATTTTGAAATGATTACACTTATTTATTACAACATTAATAACTACTTTGGCAGAGATTTTGGTGCAGGAGCACCTTAAGGTCTTTTGGAAAGATCTAGACAATTTTGGCTTGTAGGTGGTTCTAGCCAACCACCAAGGTAATAAGGAATAATTATAAAGTCCCAACGTTGAATTGATGTGTGTGTGGTGGCAAAGTTAGGTTAGTTTAGAGCCTTGAGGTTTGGAGAAGTCTTAATGAGGAGATTAGGCAAATCTTGACATCATTGTCTTGGCAATTTGTCCTAAAAGTTTGAAAATGGCATTAATGATGTTCTAAGCCTGACCTAAGGGTACTAACATGTGGGAATAAGGTATATAAGGTTATCTAAACCCTAATATGACATGTGGGAAAGCTATTGTACGAACTGAGTTTTGAAAAGAAGAGATTGTGAATTGGCAAAGAGCAAATTTGTTTGGTTTTTTGTGAAAGAGCCTTCATCCAGTCAATTAATGGATTGAAAGGACTGAAATTATGCTTTGAGCCTTTCATTTGTGACTTTTTCCTACCTTATGCAGCATTGGTTCAGTCATTTAACTTGACTAGTTAAGGTTTTGCAAGTTCTTTTGGTTCTTGATTTCACTGCCTGGTTTAGTGACAGTTTTGTAAATAATGCTCCCCACTTGAATTCATGTGGCAAAGCTTCCATGTCCACTTGGAATCAAGTAGGGGACAATTTACATAGTGTAGATATATCTTTTGGATTCTTTTTGTGTAGGGGAGTTGATGTAACCATCAAGCTCTAGGCGAGTGCAGGGGCATTCTGGCTAGTTGCTTGGACATAACAGTAGCAAGAAGACTTGCTAAATAGATTGGTTTGTGCCAATTCGTGGTGTAGGGCTGTAGGGGTATGTTTCTTGGACATGTGTATGCAGGGAGAAGAGCAGAGGAGGCCATTAGAGCCCTCAATCAAGTTAAAAGAAACCAGACTGTGTTACATACCCTAGAAACCCTTAAAAATAGGGGTTTGGTGATAGGCTTGTGTACGAACACTAAGGGGGACTAAAACCTAGGAAATATTGAAGCCTAGGAGGTCTATAGAGGGAATCCCTAAAGAGTTTGGGTGTTTGTTAAGGGAGTCTTGGAGCTAGGACAAGAACACTGGTTTTAGGAGGCCTAATTGACCAAAAAGGCTACAAGGCCTAAAAACAAGGTTTAAGGGAATTCGATGGATAAATAAAGAAAGAATCCTACAAGAAGGATCAAAGTGGAGTAAGATCACCCTAGGAATAGTTGGAAGACCTATTCCTAATCCCAAGAATGGCTTGGGGAACATTGAGGTAAAATTGAGCCCAAAGGTGCTGAGTAGGGGTGTGAGAGTAAAGGTGAGTATTTGAAATTGGTGGAGAGTTCTGTAAGGAGATAGTGGTCTTAGGAGTGACCTCTGAGTAGGGTAGAGAATAATACCCTAGCAAGACCAAAGAATAGGTCTTAGGAAGAGCAAATGTGCTCTTGAGAGATAACACTCCCCACCAGATTTATATGATTAAAAAATTTACTTCATTTCAAATCATAATAACTAAGTCAGAAGAATATATTTCAAAAATAATACCTACAATAAATGTGTACCTTTTTATTTAATGCAGAAGTCAATTGAAGCGTATTAATTAAATTAGTTGGAAAAAATTCCAACAATTCAATCGAAGGGAGGTCGAAACTAACAAGACAATTTATTAATGAAAACTTTAGAGAACATCAGGAGTCATCAAGAGCCATTAGGAGCAAACTGAAGTTGATCCAGGAAGACCACCATTTTTGGTTTTCAGCCATTCCTTCCCTTTTTTTATTTTTTATTTTTTTTATTTTTCATTTTTTCTAGGAGATAAACCACCATTTTTGGTTTTCAATCTATCCCCTTTATTCATAAGGTAAATCACCATTTTTTGTTTTCAATCTACCTTCTTATTCATGCCTTTCTTCAAAAGAGTATTTAGGAGCACATTCTCCCATGGAAGAAATATCTTCAATAAGAAAATGTTTAATTCTATTCTGTAAATCTGATAAAAATTCCTCTCTTGATGTAGGTCTATGGTATATCTTCAGTCTATGACTATTAACCAACATAATCCTTCTTTCTCCATCTATTGGTACTATTTGAACAACTCCATTTCAAAAACTTGATCAATTTCATAGGGTCCCAACCATCTTGTATGGAATTTACCTTTAAACTCATGGAATCTAGAATCAAATAGTAGTGCCCAATCTCCCTTCTTGAATTTTCTATTCACAATTTTCTTATCATGCCATTCTTTCCTCTGCTTTTGAAATATTCTATATGTTGAAGAGCTCCATTCTCATTTCATCCAATTGGTTCAACTATAAAATCCTACTTTTCTCTACTTCTGACAAGTCAATGCCAACATCCAATGTTGTTTTCAATTTTTGCAACTCGAACTCAATCGGCATGACTAGAGTTTTCCCATACACTATCTCATATGGATAGAACCCTGTAGTAGTTTTCCAGGTTGTATTGTAAGCCTAGACTATTTCATCTAACCTTTCTTCCAACTCTATTTTCCTTAATGAAATAGTCTTTTTCAAGATATGTTATAATTCTCAGTTAGTAACCTCTACTTTCCCATTCGCCTGAGGATGATATGGCATAGATTTTCCATGTGTCATCTCATATCTTTGTATCAAATCTTCCATCATAGAAAACAAAAACTGGGGTCCTTGGTCTAACACTATCTCCCTTGGTGCACTAAAACTTTGAAGAATATACTTGTACAAAAAATCAGATACTTTATCTTCCCTTGTTGTTGGTGAAGCTTTCACTGCAGCCCACTTTGTGACATAGTCTATGTAAACTAGAATATAATTATGTCCTCTAGAAGGTGGATCAACAAGTCCCACAAAATCAATTCCCCATTTCTCAAATGGTTCCAAATCTATATGAGGTTGTAACAACATCTCCATTTTTGGTGCAGGTCTTCCCAAGCGCTGACACTCATCACAATTCCTAACAAAGAATAAAACATCCTTTGTCATAGATGGCCAAAAATAACCTGCTCCTAAGAGCTTATGAACCATCCTGATCACTGAATAATGTCTACCTTCTGACTCATGATGGAAAGCATATACAACGTCATAAACATCTATTTCAGCAACACACCTGTGAAGAACATGATTAGGACACATCTTAAATAAAATTCCATTTATCCATTGAAATCTAAAACTTTCACGAATTAATATCTTTTTTCTACTTAGGATTGAAATGATTTGGACACTTCCCTATTACAAGGTAATTTGCAATATCAGCAAACCATGAAGGATGAATTGATATTGCAAACAAGTGCTCACCTGGAAATGTGCCATCTACTAGCTCTTGATCACCCTACAAAACAATTCTTGAAATGAAATCAGCAACAACATTATCTTTACCAAGCTTATCTATTATGGTCACATCAAATTCTTGCAATAATAATATCCATCTTATAATTCATCCACCCACTATAGCCTTGTTCATCGGATATCTAATAGCAGCATGGTCTATGTGAATGAATATTTTATAACTTGTAATATAATGCCTAAACTTATTAATTGCATATATTACAACCAAAAACTCTTTTTCAGTTGTTGTGTAATTTCTTTCTTTAGGATTCAGCTTTTTACTAACATAGTAGATAAGATGCATTGCTTCATTTTCATCTTCTTGTCCCAAAACTACACTAATAGAAAATTTGGATGCATCAGTATGTATATGAAATGGAACTCCCCAAACAGGTCCTTTAATAATCTAAGAAGTAGTTAAGGTACGTTTAATTGTTTCAAAATATTTTTGACAATCATTTGTCCATAAAAATTCCACATCTTTCTTGAGCAATGTAAACAAAGGTTCAACAATTTTACTAAACCCCTCAATAAATATTTTGTAATACCCAGCATGCCTAAGAAAACTATGAACACCTATTTGATTTTTAGGGATCTCAATCTGTTGAATGATATCTACTTTCTTGGGATCAACTTTGATTCCTTGTTTAGAAATGTGGTGTCCTAGAACAATTCTTTTTGTCATCATAAGGGAACACTTTTCATGATTTAAAGATAACCTATGATCCTTACATCTTTGCAAAACGTTGTTCAAAATGTCAAGTGCTTCTTCAAATGTTTGTGCATGAACTATGAAGTCACCCATATATACTTCCACACATGAGGTAGTTAGATCTACAAAAATAGCCAAAATAGCTCTTTGAAAAGTGGTCGGTGCATTACACATCCCGAATGGTAGAACTATATAAGCATACATACCCAAAGGACATTTAAAAGTAGTCTTATCTTAGTCTTCAGGAGTCACTTGGATTTGATTGTACCCACTAAAACCATCCAAGAAAGAGAAATAACTACTGTTAGCTAAGTTATCAAGTACTTGATCAATGAATGGCAAAGGAAAATGATCCTTTTTAGTGCCTTTGTTTAATTCTTTGTAATCAACACATACACGCCACTTTCCATTTTTCTTTGGAACAATAACCAATGGAGAAACCCATTTACTATCAGATATTGGATAAATAAACCCCACTTTCAATAGTTTTTATATTTCTTGCTTAACAAGGTCTCCAAGAATAGGATTGATCCTTCTTTGACCTTGCCTTACTGGCTTAACATCTTCAGTAAAAATATGGTGAGTGCAAATAGAAGGATGAATTCATCTCATGTCCTTGTATTCCCAAGCAAATGCTTTAGTGTTATTTTCCAAGATTTTCCTTAATTCCTTTTCTTGTGAGGAGGATAAGGATGAATTAATGAAGAGAGGTTTATCCCCTACTACCGTAATTTCTTTGGTCTCATTTTTAGAATCAACTGAGTCCCCTACAAGAGTATTCAAAGGACATGGATGTGAATTTTTCTGATGTAACATTTCATGATAGTCCCTCTTTTCCTTTACTTGATCAATCTTTTCAAGATTAAGACCTTGTTCTTCACATTCCTCTGCATGTTCTACTAAAGTAACCATGGCCAATTCCACAATACCATCTCCTTCAGATTCCATATCATCATCAACCCAAGGTTGAGAATTAGGTTGAATTGATGGTTGGGTTGGAGGATAAAGTGACAACCCTTTCTATTTTTTTCCATTAGAAATGATCTTGCTTCTTGATCTAGAATCTATCAATGTTGTTGTCATGGCTAACCATGGTCTACCTAAGATAATTGGATATCCAAAATCCTTCTTTCTATCTTTAACGACTAGAAAGTCAACTAGATAATCCCATGTTTCAATGGTAACCATGATATCTTCAAGAACACCTTTAGTTTTAGTAGTATATTGATCTACCAACTGTAAAATAGTTGTTGTGGGCTGAACACTCGTAATACCCAATATTTCAACAATGTATGAAGTAATAACATTGATAGCTTCTCCTAAATCAATTAGCACATTGTTTATCTCAATTCCTTGAATACTCAAAGTTATTACAGGGCTAATAGGATCAATATATTTTTGAGGGAGCAATCTTCCTGACAAAAAATTAGTGAGTTTGGTCCCTATTTGAATTGTAGGAGGTAATTTCTTCTTCGTACTTGGAATTTTCATACAAAGAGACTTGACCAACTGGTTTATTTCCGGTATGTTTTTAATGGCCTGCAACAATAGTATCTCAATATTGATCTTTTCCAATTCACGAAGAAGTTGAGAATCTACCACATTCATATAATTTGGTTGGGAGCTGTCAGAAGCTACTTGTTTTATTTTCAAATGCTCTAGGTAAGGTGCTTGATTAAATTTTTGTTCATCATTAGAGTTCTATTTTTCCTCTTTCTTACCCTCCCGATCTTTAACAATTGGTATGGATGGCACATTTTGATTCCTTAATTGAATATCATTAGCATCGATGGCATTCAAGGTAGGTGGATTTGCATCAGTACGATTATTTTTAGGATTTGGAATAGGTTATCCTGGTATATGAGGTTGCTTTACTTGTTCATTAGTAGGATTCAAACCATGTGTTAATTGAGGTGTCTGCCCCCAGGGATGCCTCGGCCGCTGATTTTTCCATGGTTGAAATTGTGTTTGATTTTGTTGCCACTGTGGTTGATTTTGCTATCATTGTGGTTGATTTCATTGCCAATGTGATTGGTTCCACTAGGGATTCATCCATTCAAGTTGACCCCATAATGTAGGTGGTGGTTGTGTTTGGTAGGGAGGAATCCATTGATTTGTATTTGGTTAAGGGTTCTGATTCCAATTAGTTCTAGGACCATATTGCCCTTGATTGGCATTATACCCAGTGTTTTGAGATCTCTGCTCAACATAATTAAGCTCTTCCTCTACCAAAGGTGGTTTCTTCAAATGATTCTTAATTTCAAGTAAGAGGTTAGAAGAAATTGTTGCATGATGTTTCTCATAGATTTCACAAATATCAACTTGATTCAATGGACACTCTCTCGAAATATTTTTCCCTCTACATTTGGAACAACAAATGGCTAAAGGCTCAATAGTCTTCTTATCCCCTTGCATTTTTAAATGAAGGAGTAAATCAATTTTCAAATTAGAAATTTCCTCCATTACTTGAGACACATCAATAGTGAGAGCTTTATTTTTTCAGGAGCCTCTAGTCCCTACTCTAGTCCTAGAGTAGTTTCTACATATTTCAACAATATCTTCTAAAGAAAGCTTATTGATATCACCTTTTCCCATAAGATTCATAGACTCTCTAGAATCGTCATCAATTCCCTTTAGGAGAATTGTCTTACTAATCTCATTATCCAACCCATTACCACACTTTTTATGCATAAACTAAAATCTATTAGCATAATCTTCCAGACTGTCATCTTCCATTTATCTCATTTAGAACAATTTATCTTTCATATCTCTTACTCGGCAGTAATCTTGGTATTTATCTAGAAACTTAGTTTCCATTTCATGCCAAGTTGAGATTGTCCCTGCACTTAAACCCATGAACCATCGTAAGGTTGACTCCTTTAAGGTAGAAGGAAATAGTTACAAATTTTGGTTATCAGCTGTATAATCATAGGTCTGGCACAAAACCTTAAACTCAAAGAGAAATTGGTCAGGGTCCCCAAAAGTGTTTCCCCTAAAGGTAGGTAAAAATGAGGGTGAAATATTCTTCATAGGAGGCTCATCAAGTTCTTTGTTTAGATTAATAAGATAGGGAAAGGTCTTATTTGGTGGGGGATCATTTCCTAGTTGGTCACCCATTTCTTCTTCTTGAAAATGTTCTTGATTATCTTCTCAATTTTCAATCTGATGTTGCAAAGCTTGTTGTTCTTGATCAAAATTAATATTTCGTGGAAGAAACCTTCCTAGAAGGTCTCTAGCTTGTCTCATCCACAAACTAAATTGTCTTCCTTATTAACACTAAGGCTTCAAACTTAATAGATAGATCTTTAATTTTCCCTAGCAATGACGCCAAAAATGATGGGCAAGGTCATTGGTGTCATTTCTTGCATCATTTAATTTTCAATTATTGAGCCAGGTGTATCTTAGAGGGGTCTATGCTATAAGGATGACTCCAAAAACTAGGGGGATTTTCACTATAAACAATTACTTTGATTTAGATCAGTCTCCTTCAAGAGCCTTTAGGAGCTCTCAGGAGTGGAACTCAACAACTAATTTCTAAAGCATACTCTATCTTACTTCTTAACTACTGGTTATTTAGACTTATTTAGACCTTAAAAACTTAGTTCAAACTCCACTTGAATTATTTGTAATTGATTCATGGAAAAATTAGGACATAACTAAATTCACTTTAAATCTAAAATTTAAAATTAGAATTTACTTGGAAAGAAAGTCTATTTACACTTGCAAGGAAATGAATATTAATCTAGAAAACAACAACATCTATTTATTCTTGCAAGAAAATAAACACTAATCTAGAAAGAAACAACACTAATCTCCATTAATAAATTCCAATTAATTTTCGGCTTGATCCTTACATCATTCATCATGATTACTTCCATTACAACCACATGCATTTGAAAATAAGTATTAAATCCAATTCCCATGAAAAATAATTAAATCTATAGTAAACAAATGAATGTTGATCTACAATAAAGTATCATGACTATCTTAAAACACAGTAAACTAATCTAAGTGAATGCAATTACTAAACAGTGATCAACAAAAATCAAAATGCTTAACTTTCCAATCGATATAAACAAAATAGAAATTAACTAAATCAAAGAACATAACACAAGGTCACCTCCTTCAGTTGAGTGTGTTGGACTCAAGGGAACACTAAGAGGGGGGGTGAATCAGTGTTTTGCAAATCTAAACTTTATAAAATTGTTATTTAAACCATTTCAACATTAAACCAAAGGAAAGATGAAAAGACACAAAGTAATCATCCACAACACCATAACACAAGTATTTTTACTTGGAAACCCTGTTAGGGGAAAATTATGGTGGAAGTCAATCCACAATTTGAGTACTCAAATATAAGTTTTAAAAAAAGGGAATGCACTTGCATTCAGGCTCACTGCCTTACAAAATGTTCAGATTAAGACCATCTTAAATATTGAACTGAAGCAATAGCATCTACTTATGCCAGGTTACACTTTCGATTAGGCTCATAGATCAGATTTTGGACCTTCTGTCTAATTCTGCTCTTCGCTCTGCTCTGCTCTTCGCATCAAATATCCATACATAGATAAATTCTCACCCTTATCCTTCCAAATTTCATACCACACACTAATACACTTCACATCACACACATTCTCTTCTACAAAATGGTACAACTGATCCCTTATATATATCCACTATCAAAGATTTGATCATCCATATGTCAGCTTTCAGAAAACATAAAATACTTTCCAACTATTGACTAAATCCACCACTAAATATTTATGTGCACCACCCATAGTTAGTCATAGCATAGTGAGGAAGCAAATAAACATGTTTGAACATAGAAAAAATTAACAAATTACTTCTTAGATATCCGCAACGATTATATCCACCAAGTCAGCCTTTTAGCACAGATAAATAAAAAATAAATGCACTGGATCTCCTAGATCGTACACCAGTAAATTTACACCTCGATACTTATTGAATAAGGTAGTAAAAACATAAACATACCTTTCTTTGAGATACACAATTCAAAATAATAGTCTAGTGAAGTATACAGATCGACATCTTTACCTTTAACTGGATGCCATGTTCTTCATTTTGTTCTATCGTTATGAACCAATACTAAACTATGGATTAGATGAATGACTTAGGTTGTCATAAATGACAACACTAGAAGCCATATGCTAGCAATATCCGCCTTTGGCATTGATGGCAACACTTAGTGAAAAATGACTAAGTGTCAAAACCAATATGAGTACATTGCCAAACTTCAAAATTTCAAAACATAGCTCCCCCTGAGATCGATGAGGAATTTTTCACTGCTTTCTCTCCCCCTTTTACATCAATGATAAAACTAGAATCCTTATGCCAATAATTAACAAAACATGTATTCAATCTCCCCTTTTGAAATATGATAAAAAAATCTTGTTGTTCAAAACTATTTTCAAAATTTGAAAAAGAACAACTGCTACTTGAGTTAGAAAATTATCTTGCGATTTTCTTTCATCTCCAAAAGAAATTTCTTCCAAGCTTCTATTGCAATCCCAATGATTATGATAATACTATTATTCTTAGATGTCCTATTGGAAATATCAATGAGGGATTCCAGGATTGTGATCACATCCTCTAATTTTTCACCTTTCCTCAGTATCTCAACCATCTGTTCCAGTCTGCATTCAGTTAGGTCCTTCCCTTTCCAAAAACTGAGCACGAGTGTGTTTTTAGTGAATTGAATTTTCATGTACTAAGACTGTATCTATTGAATTATTTTCTTGATTGTACCATCCTAATCTTGAAATATATGAAAACATTTTCCAATCCCATTCAATTCTATTTCAATTTTCTCCAACTTCTCTTTGTATTTCCCAACTGCATAAGGCCAATAGATGCAATAGATATAGATGTTATTTGCTGCTATTATGCATTGCCTCATCTCATTCATTTTTTTTTCAACTTGGTAAGTGATAGCTTGAACTACTCCTTTAAATGTAAGATTACTTCTCCTTCTTCTTTGTTTTAAGACTCAGAGTCCATGGTTTCCTTAATGCACTCAATCATTTTTTTAGGTAAAATATTCGGCAAACTCTCCAGTTTGATCTAACTATGCACAACATGCGCACTTAGTACACTTAAGATCATATCTTGATCATATCAGGGTCTGATGGACCATAATTGAGTAATTTTCTACATTCCACCTTCCTTATGATTTAGCTATTGTAGCTTCTCTTCTGTCAAGTCATCTTATTCTTCACTTGCTTTTTTCATTTCCTTTTCTTGTTCAGGTTTGACTGAATCCTTCTCTTTTCCCTATGTGTCTTTAGTTTCCTCATCGAATTCCTCATCTGGTATATCCATAATCTCCTGTTCTTTTCCTTTTCCATCAATTTTTAGAATCTTTCATTTTAGAGGAGTACAAACAACAGTTTCATTTTATCTTTTCTTCTTTCTCTCCATCTCACCGGAAGAGGAACCAACTTCAAGTACTTTTAGCAGAAGACAAATACCAACTGAGCCAAGCTTTCCTAGCAAAATCTTAAAGAAATTTCTGAATTCTTGATCACAGTTTTCCAAACTCTTAGAGTGTGTGTAGATTTGTTTTAACACCAGTTCATTTTCTTTCCACATCACATTGTTGTTCAATGGTAAGCAATTCAGAAAGTACATTACTAGACATATCACCAAAATACCAAACCTGAAAGGGTAATCTGTCATCTTCATTAATTACACATTCTCCATCAATTGATCCTTTAGTAGTCTGCACAGGTCAAAGTCCTAACCTTCCATTATCATTTTGTGAGAGATGTAGACTACACCAACCGAGGTTGCTCCTTCTCTATTTCTGAAAAAGATTTCATATGATACTCTGTGTACAATGTACCATGTCATAGAGTTTTTGATTGTCGAGATTATCACTACCCTTTGATCTCCAATAACTCTGGTTAGGGTTTTGAATTCTTTATTCCATATGGATTTAATTCTCAATATATCCCCAACTTTGCATAATCCAGTTAAATTTTCAATTAATTATTTCGAAATGATGTAGGGTTTGACCAAAATCAAAGTATCATTATTCAATCATCTCAAAATTAATTTAACAATTTCCGCATTCTCAAAATAGGGAAACTCATTCCAAATGTCAAAATTATTTTTTTTGGTTTCTCTCACCCATTTCAATTCATCGAGTGACAACAGATTTCTTATGGCTCTAATCTTCTCACTGTTGTATTCATCTAAATTTATTGACCCTTTGATTTATTCTATTTTGCATGCCATACAATCCCATGCCAA
This sequence comes from Sequoiadendron giganteum, assembly GCA_007115665.2. NCBI lineage: Eukaryota > Viridiplantae > Streptophyta > Pinopsida > Cupressales > Cupressaceae > Sequoiadendron > Sequoiadendron giganteum. Next base: position 104,975,055 of record CM021106.1, on the reverse strand, counting down.
ATTATGTGGAAATTCTAAAAACAACTAAAATACCTAATGGATTTAGAGATTCATCGTCAAATTATCTTCACTCCTTCAAAATTCTATTGTAGAGCACTTTCCTCCTTGTCTTATTTGATGCAAAGTGGCAAATGAGAGTTTCAACTTGTCTTTTATAGCTCACACACTTGTAATAAATGTTTTTTCCCTAGGTATTTCGGATACCCTAATTTCTCAAACAACAAGAGAACAATTCTTTTGTGGACCTATGATTTCTTTGAGTTTCCTTGTGAGTTTTTTCCAAAGCCTCTGTAGATCATTCATACACCGTTTGACAATATTTTTGTGATCTGGTAGCAACTTATAGACAAGGGAAAAAGGATTTTCTTGAAAAACTGCCCCAAGGCCAATGGTCTAAGATCAATTTCTAGAGGAATTACCAGAAGTAGGTTCCGGTACAGAACCATTTCCAACATCAGATTCATTCTTCCTTACCCATTTCTTCTTCATTCGATCTCTTATTTCATCCACAATCATTTTTCCTTTGTCATTTTGTGTGTTTCTGCCCTGGTACACCGAACCTCTTCTATCCACATTTTTGTTTCTACAGAATCTTGCAATGTGACCGTATCTGTTGCAATTCTAGCACACAGTGTTTTCTTTTCTAGACCAATCATTCCATTAATTTCCTCTTGATCTGCATTGATTATCAATATGCCCAATTCTTCCACAAGTATAACATTCAACATTTCTTCTACTGATAGAGTAGTTTGACACATTTTTACATTCAATTGATTTATGACCAGACTTTTTGCAATTAAGACACTAACTAGAGAATGATGGATTAATTGTTTTCATTTTACTTCTACACTAAGAAGCCATATGACCGAATTTATTGCAAGAGAAACATTATCCATTAAACTTTTGAGCATTAGGTTGTCTTACCAAATACCTTCCACCTTTGTTCATCTAGTTACCTTTCCTGAAATTCCTTTGTCCAGATCCAAAATATTCTCCTTTTCTCATATCCAAGACCTCACTTTTCTTTAGCATTCTTTTGTCCTTGATTCATCTCATCAATCTTAACAAAACCAATTTAAACTTCTCCTTGTATTCATTTTCAGTAGCAAGTTCATCCCCGAGAATAATAATCTATTTCTCAAGTTCTTCTTCATTGTTTCTGGATTGTTGTAGTTCATTTTCTAACTGAATCAATTCTCCATTTATTCTTCTACATTCATTAGATCTTTGTTTTAAGGACTAAACAAGATTCTCCTCAATTTTCTTCCTTTCTTCAATTTCCTTAGTCAGCTTCATCACCATAGACTCCATCTCATGTTTTAGGGTAGCATTGTTTCTAGCAATCTTTTCACATTCTTCAGTTATTTCCTTCAAGGTTTGATTCAGGTGAGCATCATCCATGTTTTCACTCTCTTTCTGCTTAATCTGGTCACAAAGATCCTTCCTCTTTTCCCTAGATTTAACAATCTGAAACTTCAATGTCTGAATGAATTTCTCGGCATCCCTAAGATTTTCTTTCAATTCTTGGACTTTTGCTTTAGACTGATCAAGGTCATCAAGTGCCACCAAAATTTGTTGTTGAAGACTACCAGATTCCATTACATTCCAAGATCTACCTCAAGCTGCTAAACTTCTTCTAATGAACTAGGATTTGATACAAATTGTTGGACTTAAGGGAACACTGAGAAGGGGGGGGGTTTAATCAGTTTTCTACAAATTTGAACTTTATTAAATTGATATTTAAACCATTTCAACATTAAACCAAATGAAAGATGAAAACACACAATTAAATCATCCAAAACACCATAACACATGGATTTTTATGTGGAAACCCTATTTGGGGATAAACCACGGTGGAGGTCAATCCATAATTTGAGTACTCAAATATAAGCTATACAAAAAGGGTATGCACTTGCATTCAAGTTCACTACCTAGAGCTCACTACTCAAAATAGAAAGGCTCACTTCCTTACAAAATTTTTAGATTAAGACCATCTAAAAAATCGAACTGAAGTAATAACATTTACTTATTCTAGGTTACAATTTCAGTTAGGCTCATAGATCAGATTTTAGACCTTCTATTTGATTCTTCTCTTTGCATCACAAATCCATGCATAGATAAATTTGCACCCTTATCCTTCTGAATTTCACACCACACACTAATATACTTTGCATCACACACATTCACTTCTAAAAATTGATACAACCAATCTCTTATATATATCCACTTTCAAAGATTTGATCATCCATATGTCGGCTTTCATAAAACATAAAATACTTTCCAACTGTCGACTAAATCCACAACTAATTCTTTATGTGCTTCACCCATAGTCAGTCATAGCATAGTGAGGACCCAAATAAACATGTTTAAACATAGAAACATTTAACAAATTACTCCTTAGATATCCACAATAGCTATATCCACCAAGTCATCCTTTTAGCATAGATAACTACAAAATCAATGCACCAAATCTCCTAGATCATACACTAGTAAATGGGAACCTCGATACTTCTTGAATAAGGTAGTACAAGAATCAACATACCTTTCTCTGAGATCCACAATTCAAAATAATAATCCTGTGAAGTATACAGATAGACATCTCTACCTTTAACTGGATGCATTGTTCTTCATTTTTTAATGTTGGTATGAACCAATACTAAATTGTGGATCAGATGAATGAATTAGGTTACGATCAATGAAAAAAATAGAAGCCATATGCCAGAAAAGTGGGACTTTCTCTTCCTCTAGTGGGACCTTTAACACTGAGATTCAAATCAAGTCCTTATTTGCATTCTAATTAGCCCAAATAGGTGAGTAAAACAAAAGTGTATAGTACCAAAAATTACAATATTCGGTAAAAGATTAACTCCAAACTAAACCTAAGGATGGATATTTATAGAAATAACACTTATTTTGAATTCAAAATCATGGCACTAACCACCAAGATACAGAGCGACAAACTAAACTAAAGCATAATTGGAAGTATCTAAGAGAATTCCACCTCATAATAGTTGGAGCAAGCAGTTTCCAAACAGATTAAGGAAGTCAATTCGAAATCACGATGAGTTAGTATCCAATTGGAGCTTGTAGGACTACAATTGATGCCATGTTGTTAAAGAAAATTTTGAACAAATCCAGCTCATACAATAAGCATTTAATCACCTACACAAAATCCTCAAGAATAGGATGCTAATATGATAGTGAAGATTCTCAATTGCATAGTCATTCCATCATTAACATCATTAAAAGAAACACATTTAATGCAAAATATCATTTCTAATATATATTCCAATTAGTTAAGTATAAGATAAAACAAGAAAACATATAAGCATATAATCTACCGCCATCATAGTTAACTAATAATATAATAAAGTCTTTGAGAACATAAAAAGATCAATTAAAGTGTCATTTTGGGCACTCATCACATATAGGGAGGAATTGTTCCAACATGAAATTACCCTAAAAGAAGATTTGAATCCTTTTAGGTAGAAGAAAAGACCTATTAACCCAACTTTAGCTCTAAATATGCAAGATGAGTTAGTCAAGCTAAGCGATGCTTCCATCATAAAGCCTACTAGGTACTCCTCATGGGTATTTAACTTAGTGCCAGTCAAAAATAAAAATGGTAATATAAGATTATATCTTGAATTCTGGAATTTAAACATATCATCATTGAAAGATAACTATCCATTGCCAAATATGGAAGTTATGTTGCAAAAGGTGATTGGTTGTGAATTATTGTCTATGATCGATGGTTTTTCTGGGTACAACGAGGTTAAAGTGAAGGATTCTAAGAAGTACAATAGTGCATTTACAACTCCATGGGGCACCTATGTGTATGTCAGAATGCCATTTGGTTTGACCAGTGTTGGTGTCACTTTTCAAAGGGCTATGGATGTGGCCTTTTATGATTTTATTGATTTTTTTTTAAAATCTACTAGGATGAATTGACTACTTACTCCAATAAGGAAGAAGACCATTGTATGCACTTGGAGAATATTTTCATCAGGGCCCTAAAATATGGCATCTTACTCAACCCAAAGAGGTGTGTCTTTGGAGTTATTGAAGGCAAGTTGTTGGGACATATTGTGTCCAAATAGGGAGTGAGAATTGACCTTGAGAGGGTAGCTATCATTGACAAGATTCCCCAACCAAAGAATGTAAAAGGAATTTACTCATTATTTGGCCAAATTAACTTCTTGAGAAGATTTGTAAAAAAATTGTAGAGATTACCCACCTTATATCCAAAATGTTGAAGAAAGGTGAAAAGGTGGAATGGACTAAAGAGCCAAGAAAGGATTTTCAAGCAATAAAAAAGGAAATTAAGGAGGCCCTTGTTCTAAGGACTCCTAAATTTTCCAAGCCATTGCAAATATTTTTATTTTCATTGTTTGATACTATTTTTGCTATTCTACAACAAAATAATGAAGAAGGTTTTGAACGACCTATTACTTTCTTTAGAAAATCACTTCAATCTATAGAATTAAAGTGTGATTTAATGGAGAGGCAAGAATGTGCACTCATTAAGGTTCTGAATAACTTCAAGACTTATCTTGTGGGAGCAACAATGAGTGCTTATGTTCCAAGTGCAGCTGTGAAAGACATCTTCACCCAGCTAGAAGTCATGGGTAGAAGATGTAGATGGATAAATAGAATTCAATAATTTAATATGGACATTTAGATCACTAAATTAGTGAGTTTTGGACTCAAGGGAACACTGAGAGGGGGGGTAAAGCAGTGTTCTGCAAATCTAAAATTTATTAAATTGATATTTAAACCATTTCAACAATAAATTGAAGGAAAGATGCAAACACACAAAGCAATCATCCACAACACCATAACACAAGGATTTTTACATGGAAACCTTGTTAGGGGAAAAAAAATGATGGAGGTCAATCCACAATTTGAGTACTCAAATATAAGCTTTACAAAAAGGGAATGCACTTGCATTCATGCTCACTCCCTAGAGATCACTACTCAAAATAGAAAGTCTCACTTCCTTACAAAATATTTAGATTAAGATCATTTGAAAGATTGAACTAAAGTAATAGCATCTACTTATTCCAAGCTAAATTTTTGGTTAGGCTCATAGACCAGATTCTGGACCTTCTGTCTAATTCTACACTTCGCTCTGCTCTACTCTTCGCATCACAAATCCATGCACAAATGAATTTGCACCACTATCCTTTTGAGTTTCACACCACACACTAATATACTTTGCATCACACCTACTGACTACTCCAAAATGATACAACCGATCTCATATATATATCCACTACCAAAGATTTGATCATTCATATGTCAGCTTTATTAAAACATAAAATACTTTCTAACTGTCAGCTAAATCCACAACCAATTCTTTATGCTCACCACCCTTAGTCAATAATAGCATAGTGAGGACCCAGATAAACATGTTTAAACACAAAAACATTTAACTAATTACTCCTTCAACATCTGCAACGGCTATATATGCCAAGTCAGCCTTCTGGCATAGATAACTAGAAAATCAATGTAACAGATCTCCTAGATCATACGCCAATAATTGTGCACCTTGACACTTCTTGAAAAAGGTAGTACAAACATCAATATACCTTTCTCTCAGATCCACAACTCAAAATAATAGTCTAGTGAAGTATATATATCGACATCTTTACCTTTAACCAGATACCCTGTTCTTCATTCTATTTTGCTGGTATGAACAAGTACTAAACTGTAGATCAGATAAACGACTTAGGTTACCATCAATGAAAACACTAGAAGCCATATGCCAACAATCTCCCCCTTTGGCATTGATGGCAACACTTAGTGAAAAATGACTAAGTGTCAAAACCAATATGAGTACGTTGCCAAACTTTAAAATTTCAAAACATAGCTCCCCCAGAGATTGATGAGGCATTTTTCACAGCTTTCACTCCCCCTTTGACACCAATGACAAAACTGACTCAAAATTTTGAAAATAACAATTGATACTTTGGGTTAGAAAATTATCTTGTGATTTTCTTTCATCTCCGAAAGAAATTTCTTCCAAGCATCTATTGCAATCCCATTGATTATGATCATACTTTTATTCTTGGATGTCTTGTTGACAATCTTAGTGAGGGATTCCATAATTGTGATCGCATCCTCTAATTTCTCACCTTTCCTTGATATCTCAACCATTTGTTCCAGTCTGCATTCAGTTAGGTCCTACACTTTCCAAAAAGTGTCCACATGTGTGTTTTTAGTAAACTGAACTTTTGTGTGCTCAGACTGTAGCTCTTGAATCCTTTTCCTGGTTGTACCATCTTGATCCTGAAACATATCAAAATATTTTCCAATCCCATTCAATTTTGTTGCACTTATGCATTGCCTCAGCTCATTCATTTTCTTTTTCAACTTGGTATGTGATAGCCTAAAATACTCCTTCAAATGAGATTATTTCTCCTTCTTTTTTTTGAAACTCAAAGTCCGTAGTTTCCTTAATGCATTCAATCATTTCTTTAGGTAAAGTATTCTACAAACTCTCCAATTTGATCTGACTGTGCACAACATGAGCACTTAGTACACTTAAGATCTTATCTTGATCATATGAGGGTCTGATGGACCATAATTGAGAAAAAATTGCCATTCCTCCTTCCTTATGAATAAGTTGATGTAGCTTCTCTTTTGTAAATTCATCTTCTTCTTCAATTTCTTCTGTCATTTCCTTTTCTTGTTCCGGTTCGGTTGAATCCTACTCTTTTCCTTGTCTATCCTTGATTTCCTCATCAAATTTCTCATTTGGTATATTCACAATCTCCTGTTCCTTTCCTTTCCCTTCAATTTTTAGAATCTTGCATTCCAGAGGAGTACAGACAATAATTTATTTTTGTCTTTTCTTCTTCCTCTCCATCCCACCAGAGGAGGAACCAACTTCAAGTGCTTTTACCAAAAGAGAAATACCAACTGAGCCAAACTTTCCTAGCAAACTCTTAAAGAAATTCCCAAATTCTTTATCATAGTTTGCCAAAATGTTAGAGTGTGTGTAGATTTTTTTGCACACCGGTTCATTTTCTTTCCACATCACATTGTTGTTCATTGGTAAGCAATTCAGAAAGTACATTACTAGTGTTAAAATTGGCTATGGTTGCGAAGATCTTTGAGACCAAATGGAAAGAACAAAAAGAGACAGAATAGAATGTGACAAGAATAAATTGTATTCTTATCAATACGATTCAATGATATGATTGTGATGATTGATTGATACAATGAGAGAGACCCCTTGATTATATAGCCAAGGCGAAATGTAAGATGTCATAGGATTATGACAACTATCTTAATCATATGACATGAGACAACTAATCACACTTACCTAGGTCACATGTTGTAGTTGTCAAAAGATAAGATAACAACTAATGACAACTAACAACTTCTAGAAAGATTCCTTCCTATGACCTAATTAAACTTAACTTACATGTAAATAAGTCCCCTAGTAATGAATTAAATAGGTACAAGACTTTATTTACACCAACACCCCCCCTTAAGTGCAACTTAGGGAGTAGCGGATAATTATGAAAATGACACAAAGATGCAAGGATGGGTCCCAACTACTAGTCCATGTTAGGTACTCATGTACATATGAAAATAAATCTCTCACAAATGTAGAAAAGGAGAAAACCTAGTGGGACAAAGCTCATACCCAAAAAAGAGATGAAATACAAAAAAGAATGCTCTCAATGATGAATAAGAAGGCCAAAACCCCATGTGAGGAAAAAGACCCCCCCATAAGAGAGAAGTACAAGAGAGACAAGGAAGCCCCCCCTCAATGTTAAGTCTCTTGCAATGATGGTAGAAGCTCGACATTGAATGTTGAAGACGATCCAATATCACCGAACAACATTCCTCCCCTTTGGAAGAAACAAAACCATGGATGTATGCAGGATGTCAAAAATATGGATGATGGTTTATGATATCTCTAAAGCATGCTCAAGTATCTCCATGTCAATGTCGAAAGCTGACACACTCCAAACAGGCATTCTAGGCCACACTACTGAAGAGGACAATCTAGAATCTATTAGAGATGAATGTAGAACATGATTCAAAGATAAGGATATCCCCTTTGAAGATAAAGAATCCTCCTCCAAATTTTGTCCAAAAGTATCCACCCTCACACCAAACTACAAAGAATGGTCATGTAGAGAATGAACAAGAGGGTCAGAGTGTTCCCTCACAACAACTAAAGAAGGAGCATCTTCATCAAAGAGAAGATGAATGTCATGAATGATCTCCCCAAAATCTGTAAGATGAGACTTCATAAACAAGTTTGAAATACCTATCAAGAAGTCATCCAAAGTAGCCATATTTGGAAGATTATGTATGTCGTGCTACACCGAATCACAAGGAACCCAAATTGTGGAATCACAAGCATCATCAACTGCAATAGTAGGTGGAGGAGATGAAATACATGACTCAATAACTGGATTTGAAGTGAGAACTCCCAAGTTCAAGAAGCCAAATGTCTCATATAAATCATGGTTCATATGATCAACAACCGAAGGAACAATGTCATCACCAGAAACAAAATCTGCAAAGGTATACAACCGAGATGAATGATCAACCACCCCAGTAGCAATGATCTCTCTACTCTCCAAGTCTTGAATGATGACTAAATAAGGTGTGAACTCCACATTTCTCCCATCTCCACCATGTGTAATCTGATATATGGAAAGAAGATTGTTCATCAAATGAGGAACACACAAAAAATCTTGGAAGGTGTTGTCCCCAAAACTAATAGATCCCTTCCCAATTACACTCATGTATGTAGTGTTTCCCATCAAGATAGAAGACATAGAACAAGGCTGAAATGAAGAGAATTAAGACTGTGAAGATGCCATATGATGAGATGCTCCTAAATCTAGAATCCATCTCCCTGATTCTAGACCTGAAAAAGCACAAAGAGCTTGTCCTTTATTTCTTGATGTAGATGCTTGACCTTTGTCCTTTTTAGATTATTTTGAAGAAGGAGAAGAAGATTCAGACATTTGAGAAGGAAAATCAATTTGATTCCTTTTGAGAATATTTTTCAACTCATCAATATCCTTCTTATAACAATAATTTTCTTCGTGTCCATCCTTCTTGCAATATGCACAAAAACGCCTCTCCTTCTTAGATGATTCTTTTTCTTCTTTTTCTTCTTATCAAGATTCCCTGATTACTTTTGTACCTTAGACTCACTAACCATTAATGCATGTGACTTGGAAGACTTGATTAGACCCATGTTCATTAACTTAGCTTCCTCTTGGATTAGGAGATTTGCAAAGTCATCAAATCTAGGATCAACATATGATGCTCCCATAGAAAGTCGATGGGTATGAAAGCCAAAAAAAATATTGAATACTCAGGACCAAGCTCTGATACCATGTTAGAATTGGCTATGGATGCGAAGATATTTGAGACCAAATGGAAAGCACAAAAAGAGAGAGAATAGAATGTGACAAGAATAAACTATATTCTTATCAATATGATTCAATGATATGATTTTGATGATTGACTGATACAATGAGAGAGACCCCTTGGTTATATAGACAAGGTAAAATGTAAGATGTCATAGGATTATGAAAAATGTCTTAATCATATGACATGAGACAACTAATCACACTTACCTAGGTCACATGTAGTAGTTGTCAAAAGATAAGATAATAACTAATGACAACTAACAACTTCTAGAAATATTCCTTCCTATGACCTAAGTAAACTTAACTAGCATGTAAATAAGTCCCCTAGTAATGAATTAAATAGGTACAAGACTTTATTTACACCAACAACTAGACATATGACAAGAGTACCAAACTTGAAAGGGTAATCTGTCATCTTCATTAATTGCACATTCTTCATCACTTGATCCTTTAGCAGTCTACACAAGTCAAAGTCTTGATCCTTTAGATATAAACTACTCCAACCGAGGTTGCTCCTTCTCTATTTTTGAAAAAGATTTTATATGATACTCCATACGCAATGTACCTTGTCATAGGGTTTTTGATTTTTGAGATTATCAATGCCCTTTGATCTATAATAAATTTGGTTAGGGTTTCGACTTCTTTATTTCGGATGGATTTATTTCTTGGTATTTCCCCAATTTTGTATAATCTAGTTAAATTTTCAATTACCTTTTTAAAAATGATGTAGGATTTTTTCCAAAATCAAAATGTCATTATTCAATATTCTCAAAATGAATTCAATGATTTCCGCATTCTCGAAATAGGGAAATTCATACCTAATGTCCATATTCTTGTGTTTGGCTTCTCTCACCCATTTCAATTCATCGGGCGACAACAGATTTCTTACGGCTCTAATCTTCTCATGGTTGTATTCATCTAAATTGATTGACCCTTTGATTTGTTCCATTTTTCCTTCCATACAACTGCACACCAAATTATATGGAAATTCAAAAACGATTGAAGTACTTGATGGATTTCTCCACTGAATTAACTTCACTCCTTCGAAATTTTGCTGCAAAGCACTTTCCTCCTCTTCTTCGATGCAAAGTGAAAAATGAAGGTTAAAAAATGCCTTATATAGCTCACAAACTTGCAATAAATTCCTTTGCCCTAGATATTCTGGATACTGTTGATGGTTAAAATGACACAAACAACATTAAAACATAATATTTCTACTCTATTTCTCTTGAAAGAGAAAGACAACATGTAGTAGCCTAACTCCCAAGGTCCTGGTAGTTGGTTCTCAACTGTCTGATGTCACTCAATTGGTTCATGCAACTATAATATTCAAGGGGCCTGTGCTGGTAACAAAGGATTCAAGCTATGACTCTTTTATCGAAATAGTTCCTATAAATCAATGGGTTTTAAATAAAAGAAAAAGATAGAACAAAGGGGTAAACCAATAAGTATGAACCGAATTTATCTAGTATCTAGACATATACTTTCAATGATGAATTTTTCCTAACAGATCATAAAAACTATAAGATGACATAGTATGTAGTATAATCTATACCACTGCATACATTTTAGGTGCTTAATTAACTTCACAATTACTCTTCACAAATATTTCAAGGATTTTCAAAACAACACACATTCATTCATCATCAAAATTATAGATCAACAAACTTTTTAATAACTTCAACTCAATGACAATCTAATAAGATGATCCTTAAATCTAATTTCTTCAAATGACTTTCATCATTCAAGAAACTCTTATGTTCAGCACAATCACTGCATACAGATAGATCATAACTTTATCAACCTTATCAAACAAACAATTTAATTCCAAACACCATCTTTCGAGTAAACCTGTAATTCTATTAACTGTAAAAGATTTAAGTACAATGTATCTCTGCAAAAACTCTACAAAATTCTATCTCTTAGCATTAGGCAAGCCAATCCAATTCTCAATTAGCCGACCCTTACAATGTGATACCCATCTAGTATTTATAGCTATACAAAAGAAGTTTGAAATTCACTTCTATTTTAGGCTTTCCACCTTTTTAGGAACAATCAACTTTGATCTTGAGTCCTTAAATTATATATTTAGTTTGATCTAAAAATAGAAGATAGAAATAGAAGAAAAGAAGTCATGCACCCTCAAGACTGTTAGTGTTGCATGCATGCAACATGCAAGGAAGAAGAACATCATGCATGCAAGATTTTTATGCATGTGAAGCCGAATCGGCCATGAACTCATCATAACTAGTGAAGACTTGTTGTAGCATATCCATATCTGGCCCATCAATCTAGTCATCTTCAAATTTGATTCGATCCAACTCAATTGCAACAAACTCTTTCATACTTTTAACCTTGATCAATTCTCTCCCTGCAACTTTTATTTCTTCTTTGACTTCTACAAGCCTATCTATCACCAAGTCTCCTCCATCATCTTTCTCCTGTATGAGTCCTTGGAATCTTTCATTCCATTTCTCTCTAACCTGACTCAAAGGCATGCCATCTTTTGTTTAAGTGAGACTTATTGGAGTCTTTATGCTTGCTATATTTCTCCAATGCCTCTGCTTCAGTTAGTTGCACCAAGTTCTTGGGATCGGGAACATTAAATATGCTTTGGAACATTTGCGGAGTAAGATCTATAATCACATTATTTTGTGAATCCATGCATAATCTTGTAGCAGGATTGTAGGTACTGGCTACTGTCAATATCAACTCCGGACACTGGACTGATAAAGGAAACACAGTGATATGTGCAAGACCAGAATCAACAATCCTTTGTGTTCTCCCTGTCAAGTTTGCTCATTCTGCAAAGGTCTCTTCATGTAATTCTTCAAAGCTATACTGGCCCAGATTAGTATCTGTGATATCTGACCAATCTGATTCCACCTTGCTCACTTTCACCACCGGATTCCTATGATCATACCTCAATGTATAAGGCAGTTGTTCTGGTTTCACCTTCTTTATTTTTGGTGTTGTCTTTGATGTTCCAGCCGGTTGATTTCTTCGAGCAGCCTCTCCTGACGTTCCTGACATCTTTCAATTTTCCTGCAAGCAAACCTCTAATTAGATTTTTAGATATCATCATAAAACATGCTTTTAAAACATACCTGTTACACATACATCAGAGTCAAAACCAGACAAGAAGCTCAAAAGAATCTCTTTTACAACACTGGCGGACTAGAGCAAAAACCGATATGGAAACTTCACCTAATAATAAACGGGCTCGGAGTCGGACTCGGAGAAGTTATCGGAACTAGGATCGGAACGAAAAAGGGATTTGGTTTTCTTCGAATTTTCATTTTTTCCATATTCTATTTTCATTCCACCTCCGCCTCCGATTAGGTTATCATTACTTTGATGAAAGACTTTCCCATTACATGCAGAGCCGGAAACGGGAAAAAACATGGAATCGATACCTTTCGCAAACAAAATTCTTAAGTTCAAGATCGGTTCTGATCCCGCCTCCGCCAGTTATCATATACTTCAAGGAAACCTTTTAAAACTCGGAATCGAAAACGGGATGAGAATGGAATTGATGACTTTTGTAAAACAAAAATCTTAGGTCCATAATCTATTCTGATCCTGCCTCCACCTATGTTATCATGACATCATCAAATACTTTATTCATTTTCATCACAACTTCATGATTAAAACCTAGGTCACTATAAAATGAAAAGGAGCTTTAAAAACACTACACTCATATGACCGTGGGGAACAATGGCACTTTAGGATATCATTTTTTAATCATTTAAAGTAATTGCAGAGACCAATGAAACCCTAATCTAACAAACCCGATAAAAACTAGGGCATAGGTTTAAACCTTCCATTTTACCATACGACGAAACCCTAATCAAGCAATAAATCTAATCTACCCTAACTCACTGTAAAATCTCTAATCTACCTCACTGTAGATTCTTAATCTAACAAACGCCATTAAAAACCTTTAATCTAATCTAATCTACTACAAACCAAAAATGACACGACGCAATCATGATTAAGACGTGAAAGCGATAGTGCCCTAAAAATAGAAAGAAACGACACGATAAAACAAGAAAACAAAGATTTAAAGATAAAACAAACAAGACAAAACAAGAACCTGCTCATTCAATCACATCGATGATCATAGAATTGCTTTAAAACACAATGATTAAACACAATGAACACAACTGCAAATAAACAACGAACAATCAAAGATAAAAGACCTACCTCAAACGCAAACAAACCCAAGCTAACTTTTTGAATCGATTCGCACACAATATCCCTTCTCTATCTCGATCAATTTGCTCAAACGAACCTGTTATTGCTCTTCGCACTCTTAGACTTGTAATAATAACAATAATGATCGCTTTAACCCTTAATAAAGGTAAATATGTGAATTTCTACCTACACCGGACAACCACCATTAATGCATTAAAACGCAGTAAAGGTGGAGTCGGAACTGTAAGAGAACGAACACTGGTCTGCAGTGCAACTTTAGTCAAAAAGTCAACGACAAAAATGGCGGGGGTGGAACTAAAATGGAATCGGGATCTTAAATTTATAAAATTTCCAAACCTCATTCCCATTCCGGCTCCGCGTCCGACAACTAAAAACAAAACAAAAACAAATACAAAAAGTTAAATAAAAGACCAACCTAATAAAACAAAACACAAAAACCGAAACAAAAAAAATAAAAAAGTAGCGGAGGCAGGATCGGAATCGATCGTGATTTTGCAAATTTTGATAACAACCATCCCAATTCCCACTCCGGCTCCGCTTCCGCTAAAGACCAAAAACAAAGGCAAAGAAAAGACTGTCGGGATAGAACCAAAAACAAGCCTCAAAAGAACTTTCAGAACCCGATCCAGTTCCGGTTCCGATTCCGACAGAGAAACCAAAGAAAAACAAAGTATTGGCAAAAACTAGACTCCAAACTTTGTTTCAAAAACAACTAAGTACAAAAAATAACAAAGGGGGACCCATTTTGACCAAGGCAAAAGATGGGGTGGTTATGCAAGGCATAACAAATGGCGACTCGGCTGGGAAAATGGTTTACCTATTTTCAAAATACCCAAAGAAAATTTTAGTCACCCAAAAACTACTTGGCTTATAAACACTTACCTTGAATGAGATCAGATATTTGTAGGATAATCTTGAGTTTGAATCTCAGATGTTATGTGCTCATGAGTTATTTCTAAATCTGAGTGTGTGCTTATATTGTGCATCATTCTTTGTAGATACTTTCTTTGCTCTGTGAACAACTATACCTAAGTTTCAAGCTACATAAGTTGAGTCCTTTAACTATCATGCAGTAAAATCCTGGGTATTGCTCCGCTGCCAGACAGGCGTCCATAGCCCCGATGGAGATACCTCTAGTCCTCTCAAAGCATTGCTCTACTGCCAGACAGGCGTCCATAGCCCTGATAGAGATACTTGGTTACCCACTTGATATTGAGCTTGCTTTTCTTTCTTTCTTTCTCTTTCTTCTTCTTTTTTTTTTTATGGATGGAAACTCTTTTATGCATCTCTCAATACTCAGATTCAATGAATCTAAAATGTGGGTTGAGTACTACAATGGATTTCATGATAGTCTTGGAATCTGATTTTTCACTTGAAACATAGATAGAGTCATTCTAAAACAAATAGGTAATTACTCATGCAGATGTTTTTCTAATTTGGTGACAGATCTTTGATCACAATTCATGAGATATTCACATTTACATCTTCTATCCTTAATAACTTTTCCAACCCAAACTAGAATGATCATAAAACATAAGTTTTAGAATGAAATCCTTTTCAATGATTATAATGAGAATACCTAAACCAAATTCTCTCCTAGTACCAATAGTATACTTTGAATAACAACCCCCTAACTTGAGATGAGCAACATAAGAATCCCCAACTAAACAAGACAAAACAAAACAAACAAACAAAACAAAATAAACAAAACAAGCAAAACAAAAACTTAATTACATATGATACAATATAGTACATTCCTTTTCAAAACACCAAACTTTCTTTGCACCAAAATAGTGTTTGAGAAACTGACCATTAACTGGTAATGGAATAGGCTCTCCTATTAAGGTACTCAAACGAAAGGAATTCTCCCCTAAGATTTCAGCTATTTGGTAGGGACCTAACCAAAGTCTATCAAATTTCTGATGGTCTCCCTTCCTTTCTCTAGCCTTATCCCATAATAGCACAAGGTCTGATATTCTAAAAGCTTTTACTTTGGCTCTTTTGTCAAACCAACGCTTGACAACAACCTGATGTTTAGAGAATTGCTCCAAAGCAGCATCTCTTTGTTCTTCCATGTTCAATAAGTTAAGCAATCTAACCTCAATCCTATCATCCTTATTATAAAACTCCTGCATAAATTTTAGAATAGGTATTTGTAAATGTATGGGGAAGATTGGATCTTGGCCATAAACTAATTTAAAAGGGGAATTCCCTAGGGATACTTTGATTCTGGTTCGATCTGCCCACAAGGAAAATCTCAGTTGGGTATGCCCATCCCTAGGGTTACTTTCTAACAACTTTTTTATTACTTCCAATAAATTCTTATTTGTGGACTCAACCACTCCATTCGCTTGAGGGTAATAATTGGAAGAATATTTTAACACAATCTTATGCTCATAGGCCCATGAAATAAATTCAACAGAAGAAAAAGCAGGGCCATTATCACATACCAGAACAAATGGAACTCCAAACCTAGTTGTGATGTTCTCTGTCAGAAATTTAATAACCACCTCCATGGTGCTATTCTTGCAAGGCAAGGCCTCCGTCCAACGCGTGCAATAATCCATCATAGTCAAGATGAATTTGTGCCCTGCAGATGAATTTGGATTAATCACACCCACAAAATCAAGTGCCCATTGGGCAAATGGCATTACCTCATAAACCGGCTATAGGGGCATCGCAGGATTTCTTTCTCTTGATGCATAAGTTTGACATATATGACAATTCCTACAATGTTGATGCGCATCCCTAAACACATAAGGCCAATAGTAACCTGACCTTAAAATTTGATGAGCCAAAGCATCAGCAGATCCATGTCCCATCCCATGTCTTCCATGAAATTCACTTATGGCATGTTTAGCTTCTTGCTGATCCAAGCAACACAAGTAGATTCCTTGGAAATTCTTCCTATAGATTGATCCTCCTTTAAGCATATAATGAGTTCCTTTCATCCTTAGTGCTCTTCTTTGAGTAGCATTCATCCCTTCTAGACACTTGTTGTTGAGGAGGGAAAAAACTAAGTCTGTAGACCAGGGATCTTTTGTGAATGATTGAACAGTGTACTATTGGCAAGTTATACTTTTGTCCACTTCAGCCATTGCCTTTGACAAACCTTGACCTTTTACAAGCTTCATTGGGTGAATCTCCAAGTCAAATTCTTGTAAAATGGCCATCCATTTCCCTCTTCTTTCCCCTAACTCACTTTGCATTAGGAGGGACTTTACAACTGGATCTGGGACTATAGCCATCACTTGACTTCGGATTATGTAGTGTCTGAACTTTTTCACTGCTTGCACCAATGCAAAAGCCTATTTTTCTATTAATGAATATCTTACTTCTGCATTCTTAAATGGGGAGCTCATAAAAGCAATAGGCCTCTCCTCATTCTCTTCTCTTCTCTACGTCAAAACTGCTGCACATGAATGCTTAGAAGCAAAAGAATAAATGTAAAATGGTTTTAGATGATTCGGACTTGTTAAAACAAGTGGCTCAGATATAGCTTGTTTAATCTGCATGAAAGCATATTTAGCCTCTTCACTCCATTCAATCTTCGCATCCTTCTTCATCATTTCATTAAGTGGTTTAACAATTTCTGCAAACCCTGTTATAAACTTCTTGACAAAATTAATCCTTCCAAAGAAAGATCTCATCTCCTTCTTACTTCCTGGCCTTGTCAACTTCAAAATGGCTTCTACTCGATCAGGATCTATGGAAATTCCCTCCTCTGATATAATGTGACCCAAAAGCTTCCCTTCAGAAACTCCAAATACACATTTCTTTGGGTTGAGAGAGACACCATAACTGATACATTTCTTTAGTACTTTCTCTAAATCAGCAGCATGATCTTCTCTAATCTTAGATAAGATGGTCAAATCATCAACATAGATGATTATAAACTTTCCTATCATATCTTTAAATGCTACATCCATCGCTCTTTGAAAAGTAGCACCAGCATTGATTAGACCAAATGGCATCCTCCTGTAGGCAAATGTGCCCCATTTTGTAGTGAAAGCAATCTTCATCATATCCTCATGACTTACCAATACTTGATTGTATCCTGAATATCCATCCAAGAAAGACATCATTTGAGATCCATTAACTTTTTGCAATACATCATCAAGAGAAGGTAATGGATAATTGTCCTTCTTAGAGGCTTTGTTCAAATTTCTGAAATCCACACATAACCTGATTTCCCCATTCTTCTTCCTCACAGGAACTAGATTAGCCACCCAGGTAGAGTGCCTAACTGGAAAAATTATTCTTGCAGCCAAAAGATTATGTACTTCTCTTTGGATCAGAGGCTTGATTAATGCATTGACTGGGCGTTGCTTTTGGCGAAACGGCTTGGCTTCTGGCTTAAGGGGAATTGTATGTGTGATGACAAATGTATCAAAAGTTTTCAAATCATCATAGCTCCAAGCAATTGCTTCAATATTCTCCTTCAAGACTTTGATTATCTCATCCTTTATTTCTTGAGGACAAGTCTTCCCTATAAGAACATTCCTTTCTACCCCTGAGTGAGCCAAATTAATAGATTCATACTTGCCTCCCTCACTCTTTGTAGGCATTCTCTGATAAGCTCGTGGATCTGAATCAAATATCATTTCCAATGCTATCATCCCTTTTGGAATGTTATTGCTCTTTAAATCCATTATCCCTTCTGGATTGTCACTTTCTGTATTCCAGACTCCTTGATCCCTATCAACATCATCAATTATTTGTCCTTGAAATACATTAGAACTCTCCAAAAAGGCCAAAATATGTTGATCATCATTAAACACCTGGAAATGTCGAACATTGTCAGGAATTGCAAGGACTGAAATCAACTCCACATAAAACCTCTTTAGATTTGAATCTTGCATCAGCTCTAATGTACTTGTTGCAATGGCAAGAGCATCTGCTATTTGATTTGTTTCCCTTGGAATAAGAGTAATCTCAAAGGCATCAAAATCTTCTATTAAATTCCAGACCCTATTCCTATAAGCAGCCAATCTTTTATTATAGCAAGTGTATTGGCTACGTACCTATTTCACAATTACCTCAGAGTCTCCCATCACTGTAAGAGCAGTTACCTTCTTCTTATGAGAAAACATAAGTCCTCTTGCAAGTGCCTCATATTCAGCCACATTGTTAGTGCAACCAAACTACAATCTATAAGAAGCAAAATAAGTTTTCCCTTTCGGGTTAGTTAATTCAATTCCTGCTCCACTTCCTGCTTTAGATTTAGAACCATCAAATTTAAGAGTCCATAACTGGTTTTTAGCTAGGAGCTCTTTCTTTTTAGAAACTACAGGGATTTTGTCACTTGTGACATGTGGAGGCTCGGACTTTTGCTGTTTCTCAGAATTCGTGTTGAGAAGGAGTTTAGTTAACGATTTTCCTAGTTCCTTAATTTTTTCAACAACTACCTCATGAGCAATTTCTTAGGCTGAGTCAGGATCTAACTCATCTTCTATTAACTCCTTTGGCATAGTCAAAGCCTCTAGAATAGGGATAGTGAAATGAAACTGAGATACTTCCACCTCTTCATGATCTGAATACCCTAAGACCTGAGTCTGTTCTACTGGTAAAGAAACTTCTTCTTGAGAAAGGATCTGTGTAAGAATAGTTGCATCCTTAGATTGGAAGGAGAACTCATTGATGGGAGTCTCAGTTACCTCTTGAAATTATTGCTTGAGTAGATCTACATGCCTTAGAATATCTATGGATGACTGACATGTCAACTCCGAATATTTATGATAGTGTATTCTACACCAATTAAGAAGCAATAAATTACTCAAATCAGTTTGTGTTCCTTAAACCAGCCTATCATGTTGCAATTTCCTTATTAGAACTTGTTGGTTTATGTGAATCATCGAATCAGTGTGGTCTAAGGATAATGTATCCTCAGAACTAACTACAAAGAAAGTAAGGACTTCCTCTTGCTTGTAAACACCCATCTCAGTCTCAAAGAATGCTACTTCATTTGGAGTATCATACTCTGTAATCATGTGTTTGAGCCTAGGTTCACTTTCAATTCTTATCTGAGTGGCAACCCCTTTCCATGGTAACCACATGTGTGAGAAGTCCAATGACAGATACCCTCCTATGCTTTTCATTAGCTCTCTACTTAAAAGCATCCCATATGTTTCTGGGATGTCAACAATTTGAATATCTATATAGGTCTGGATCCTTGGGTCTGATCCAACCTGCACATGCATGTTCTTCAGCTCACCTACAACATTAACTTCAATTTTATCCAATTGAATCACCTTTTTATTGGTTGGAATAAGACTCAATATTAACTTTTTACAAATCAAAAAAGGCATGACATTCCCTGATGCTCCAGAATCTAATAAGCAATTGTGTAGATTCTTTCCAAAGATTCTCAAACTTAACAAGAAAGGTGGGGTATTGGTCTTACCTTTATACATAGCAACATCCGTCTCCTTTGCGGGAGTCACTTTACCTTTCCCTTTCAAGCGATCTGTTTCTTCCAAAGCTTTCAATACCACCTCCCTTTGAGCTGGACACCACTTCATGATATCAAAGAAAGACAATGATGTCTTCTGCCTTTGCAATTCTGCAACAAAATCAAATTCTGAATCATTCCTAAATTGATACTTAGGAAAAGAAGGTTGATTACCTCTATTCTGAGAATCAGAAGGTCCCTTTGGTGGGGGTGAATTGTTATTTGCATTCTGATTTGGTGGAACCATGTTGTTAGGTGGTGCAGATGTAGTGAATGGCCCTTTATTCTGGTTCCTCATAAAGTGACCACCCTTAGATTGGAAAGCTTGAGCATCATAGACATCTTCCTCTGGCTCATTATCCCCTTGCATAGGGAATTGATATTTTTCTTCAATGGTTTCATAAGTCATGGAAGTGTTGGCTGGCCCATTGCCTTGATTGGAATTTTCTGCTTGAGGATGGGCATCAGCCTGTGCAATTTTCACCATCTTCTCCATTTCTGGGCAATTGACCTCAGAATGGGCTGTTGTATCATGCAACCTACACCAATTTGTCATAAAATTCAAATCAACAACATTAGCAGTATTTGATCTCTCTTCACCTACTTGATAATTATGGGGAACTCCTCCATTATTAGGTCTAGTGTTCCACTACCTATTATTGTTGTTGTTATTGAACCTTTGATTGTATTCTTTTTTTTTATTTTGATAATTTTGATTTGAGGAATTCTTACTTTGGAAGTTCCTATTGGTCTTTTGATTTTGGTTCTGATTAGCATAATTTCCCTGATAGTTATAACATCCCTGATTGTTGTAATTCTGGTTTTGATTATTGGGAGGATTTTGCCTAAGCTATACCATGTCATTTGACATTTGAGAGAGAGTCTTTTTGAAAGTCTCTACTTCACTTGTAAGTTGAACAGTTTGATCATTCTACACATTATAAACTATGGCTAGGGAATGGACATGGGTTGATCCTCCCCCTTGTGGTGGTTGACCTCGAGGTTGATGTGTGGTTTCATGCATGCTATTTCCAAAGAAAGGCACAATTGGTGGAACATGCAACTCAGATACAGGTCCATAATGGGAATAAGATGTCCCTGGGGCAGTATTGTATAACAGTGGATTAGGCATCTGATAATTCATTGGAGGAAAAGTTGGTCCTAACCCTCCAGATTGCAGATTTGTTTGCTATTCCAATTTGATAGCCAAATGACAAATCTTAGACAATGAGTCAATCTCATTAGGTTGATAAGTTCTTTGCAAGAACAGGCCAATCAAAGGATCAACAGCTCTCAGATATGCCTGTATGGCCATGGCTTCTAGCACTAGGTAAGGATCTTGTAACCTACGATACATCCTATGGAACCTAGTGTTGAACAAGGGAAATGGTTCATGATGTTCCTTTCTAATGGTGGAAAATTGGTGATACATTATTGTAGGGTCCACATAAACCCTGAATTGATTAATAAAAGCATTTTCTAAATCTGTCCAACCCATGATAGATCCTTGGGGCAGATTTAGATACCAATTATATGCCATATCTCCTAGACAGTAGGGAAATAGTCTACATACCACATCTTGATGAGCAACTTGAGCTCATGTGCAGACATCTTTGAATGCTTGTATATGTTCCTCTACACTTCTTGATTCTCCATGCATGTATTTCGGACAAAAATTCTCTGTGTTCTTTGGTAAATCATGGAATCCACCTGGAATAGTCCCTAACGGGGAGGGATTACCCACAAAATAAGCCATTGGTGGAATTGGTTTAGCAGGTGGTGGTGATAAAGGCTGAATTGGTGGTGACAAAGACCTATTTGGTGGTGGTGTGGAAGGAATTGGTGGAAATCTTGGTGGAGTAAGTGGTGGTGGTAATGTAGGTATTTCTACCCTATGAGCATGAGGTCTTGGTCTAACCAGGGTTTGAAGTTCTTCGAATAGTTCACGGTTAGTAGAGGATCTAAGAACCCTCTCGTATCCCTCTGATGAAAAAGATCTTAAGTGAGCCAGCTTATCCTTTCAGGCCCTCCTTCTAGCGCCAATTTTTGTTGATGGTTAAAATCACACAAACAACATTAAAACAAAATATTTCTACTCTATTTCTCCTGAAAGAGAAAGACCACATGTAGTAGCCTAACTCCAGAGGTCCTGGTAGTTGGTTCTCAACTGTCTGATGTCACTCAATTGGTTCATGCAATTGTAATATTCAAGGGGCATGTGCTGGTAATAAAGGATTCAAGCT
Organism: Sequoiadendron giganteum; assembly: GCA_007115665.2. Lineage (NCBI taxonomy): Eukaryota > Viridiplantae > Streptophyta > Pinopsida > Cupressales > Cupressaceae > Sequoiadendron > Sequoiadendron giganteum. Next base: position 104,952,730 of record CM021106.1, on the reverse strand, counting down.
ATGACTCTTTTATCGAAATAGTTCCTGTAAATCAATGGGGTTTAAATAAAAGAAAAAGATTGAACAAAGGGGTAAACTAGTAAGTATGAACCAAATTTATCTAGTATCTAGACATATACTTTCAACGATGAATGTTTCCTAATAGATCATAAAAACCATAAGATGATACAGTCTGTAGCATAATCTATACCACTACATACATTTTAGGTGCTTAATTAACTTCACAATTACTCTTCACAAATATTTTAAGGATTTTCAAAACAACACACATTCATTCATCATCAAAATTATAGATCAACAGACTTTTTAATAACTTCAACTTAATGACAATCTAATAAGATGATCCTTAAATCTGATTTCTTCAAATGACTTTCATCATTCAAGAAACTTTTATGTTCAGCACAATCAATGCATACAGATAGATCATAACTTTATCAGCCTTATCAAACAAACAATTTAATTCCAAACACCATCTTTCGAGTAAACCTATAATTCTATTAACTGTAAAAGATTTAAGTATAATGTATCTCTGCAAAAACTCTACAAAATTCTATCTCTTAGCATTAGGCAAGCCAATCCAATGCTCAATTAGCCAACCCTTACAATGTGATACCCATCTGGTATTTATAGCTATACAAAAGAAGTTTGAACTTCACTTCTATTTTAGGCTTTCCATCTTTTTAGGAACAATCGACTTTCTTGGAAACTAAAATCAACTTTGATCTTGAGTCCTTACATTATATATTCAATTTGATCTAAAAATAGAAGATAGAAATAGAAGAAAAGAAGTCATGCGCCCTCAAGACTGTCAATGCTGCATGCATGCAACATGCAAGGAAGAAGAACATCATGCATGCAATATTTTTATGCATGTGAAGCCGGATCCACCATGAACTCACCATAACTAGTGAAGACTTGTTGTAGCATATCCATATCTGGCCCATGAATCCAGTCATCTTCAAATTTGATCTTATCCAACTCAACTGCAACAAACTCTTTCATACTTTTAACCTTGATCAATTCTCTCCCTACAGCTTTTATTTATTCTTTGAATTCTCAAGCTGATCTATCACCAAGTCTCCTCCATCATCTTTCTCCTGTATGAGTCCTTGGAATCTTTCATTCCATTTCTCTCTAACCTGACTCAAAGGCATGCCATCTTTTGTTTAAGTGAGACTTATTGGAGTCTTTATGCTTGCTATATTTCTCCAATGCTTCTGCTTCAGTTAGTTGCACCAAGTTCTTGGGATCGGGAACATTAAATATGCTTTGGAACATTTGCGGAGTAAGATCTATAATCACACTATTTTGTGAATCCATGCATAATCTTGTAGCAGGATTGTAGGTACTAGCTACTGTCAATATCAACTCCGGACACTAGACTGATAAAGGAAACACAGTGATATGTGCAAGACCAGAATCAACAATCCTTTGTGTTCTCCCTGTCAAGTTTGCTCGTTCTGCAATGGTCTCTTCATGTAATTCTTCAAAGCTATACTAGCCCAGATTAGTATCTGTGATATCTAACCAATCTGATTCAACCTTGCTCACTTTCACTACCGGATTCCTATGATCATACCTCAATGTATAAGGCAGTTGTTCTGGTTTCACCTTCTTTATTTTTGGAGTTGTCTTTGATGTTCCAGCCGGTTGATTTCTTCAAGCAGCCTCTCCTGACGTTCCTAACATCTTTCAATTTTCCTGCAAGCAAACCTCTAATTAGATCTTTAGATATCATCATAAAACATGCTTTTAAAACATACCTATTACACATACATCAGAGTTAGAACCAGATAGAAGCTCAAAAAAATCTCTTTTACAACACTGGTGGACTCAGAGCAAAAACCGATATGGAAACTTCACCTAATAATAAATGGGCTCCGAGTCGGAGTCAGAGAAGTTATCGAAACTGTGATCGGAACGAAAAAGGGATTTGGTTTTCTTCGAATTTTCATTTTTTCCATATTCTATTTTCATTCCACCTCCGCCTCCGATTAGGTTATCATTACTTTGATGAAAGACTTTCCCATTACACACAGAGCTGGAAACGGGAAAAAACATGGAATCGATACCTTTCACAAACAAAATTCTTAAGTTCAAGATCGGTTCTGATCTCGCCTTAGCCAGTTATCATATACTTCAAGGAAACCTTTTAAAACTCGGAATCGAAAACGGGATGAGAACAGAATTGATGACTTTTGTAAAACAAAAATCTTAGGTCCATAATCTATTCTGATCCTGCCTCCGCCTATGTTATCATGACATCATCAAATACTTTATTCATTTTCATCACAACTTCATGATTAAAACCTAGGTCACTATAAAATGAAAAGGAGCTTTAAAAACACTACACTCATATGACCGTGGGGAACAATGGCACTTTAGGATATCATTTTTTAATCATTTAAAGTAATTGCAGAGACCAACAAAACCCTAATCTAACAAACCCGATAAAAACTAGGGCACAGGTTTAAAACTTACCATTTTACCATACGACAAAACCCTAATCAAGTAATAAATCTAATCTACCCTAACTCACTGTAAAATCTCTAATCTAGCTCACTATAGATTCTTAATCTAACAAACGCCATTAAAAACCTTTAATCTAATCTAATCTACTGCAAACCAAAAATGACACAATGCAATCATGATTAAGACGTGAAAGCGATGGTGCCCTAAAAATAGAAAGAAACAACACGATAAAACAAGAAAACAAAGATTTAAAGATAAAACAAACAAGACAAAACAATAACCTGCTCATTGAATCACATCGATGATCATATAATTGCTTTAAAACACAATGATTAAACACAATGAACACAACTGCAAATAAACAATGAATAATCAAAGATAAAAGACCTACCTCAAACGCAAACAAACCCAAGCTAACTTTCTGAATCGATTCGCACACAATATCCCTTCTCTATCTCGATCAATTTGCTCGAGCGAACCTTGTTGTTGCTCTTCGCACTCTTAGAATTGTAATAATAACAATAATGATCGAATTTAACCCTTAATAAAGGTAAATATGTGAATTTTTACCTACACCGGAAACCACCATTAATGCATTAAAATGCAATAAAGGTGGAGTCGGAACTGTAAGAGAACGAACACTGGTCTGCAGTGCAACTTTAGTCAAAAAGTCAACGACAAAAATGGCGGGGGTGGAACTAAAATGGAATCGGGATCTTAAATTTATAAAATTTCCAAACCTCATTCCCATTCCAGCTCCGCGTCCGACAACTAAAAACAAAACAAATACAAATACAAAAAGTTAAATAAAAGACCAACCTAATAAAACAAAACACAAAAACCGAAACAAAAAAAATAAAAAATAGCAGAGGCAGGATTAGAATCGATCATGATTTTGCAAATTTTGATAGCAACCATCCCAATTCCCACTCCGGCTCCGCTTCCGCTAAAGACCAAAAAAAAAGGTAAAGAAAAGACTGTTGGGATAGAACCAAAAACAAGCCTCAAAAGAACTTTCAGAACCCGATCCAGTTCTGGTTGCAATTCCGACAGAGAAACCAAAGAAAAACAAAGTATTGGGAAAACTAGACTCCAAACTTTGTTTCAAAAACAACTAAGTACAAAAATAACAAAGGGGGACCCATTTTGACTAAGGCAAAAGATGGGGTGGTTATGCAAGGCATAACAGATACCCTATTTTCTCAGATAGCGAGAGAAAAATCCTTTTGCGGACCTATAATTTCTTTTGATTTTTCTTGTGAGTGTTTTCCAAAGCCTATGTAGATCATTAATAGACGTTTTGACAATCTTTTCATGATCCTATACTAGCTTAAGGAAAGGGGGAAAATATTTTCTTGAAAAACTCCCCTTGGGCCAATGGCTTGAGATTAATTTCCAGAGGAATTATCGGAAGAAGGTTTCGATGTAGAACCATTTTCAGCATTAAATCCGTTCTAACTTACCCATGTCTTCTTCATCTGATCTCTTATTTAATCCATAATCATTTTTCCTTTTTCTTTATCATTTTTCTATGAATTTTTGTCTTTGTATACCAGACCTTTTCTATCCACATTTTTGTTTCTGTAGAGTCTCACAATGTGACCGTATATGTTGCAATTGTAGCACACAATACTTCCTTGTCCAGACTAATCATTCGATTGATTTATTCTTGATCTGAATTGATTAGCAATATGCCCAATTCTTCCACATGTATAACATTCAATATTCCTTCTATTGACAGAGTAGTTTGACACATTTTTACATTCAATTCATTTATGACCAAACTTTTTGCAATTGAAACACTGACTAGAGAATGATGGATTACTTGATTTCATTTTACTTCTACACTGAGCAGCCATATGACCAAATTTATTGCAAGCAAAATAATATCCATTAAAATTTTGAGCATTAGGTTGTCTTACTGGATACCTTCCATCTTTGTTCATATGATTTCCTTGCCAGAAATTTCTTTGTCCAGATCCAGAACTTTCTCCTTTCTCATATCAAAGACCTCACTTGTCTTTAGCATTCTTCTATCCTTGAGTCAACTCATCAAGCTTTACAAAACTAATCTTAAACTTCTCCTTGTATTCATTTGCAATAGTAAGTTCATCCCTGAGAATAATAATCTCTTTTTCAAGTTCTTCATTTTTTATGGATTGTTGCAATTTATTTTCTAACTGAATGAATTCTCCATTTATTGTTCTACATTCATTAGATCTTTCTTTTAAGGACTGAGCAAGATTCTCCTCATTTCTTTTCCTTTCTTCAATCTCCTTAGTTAGCTTCATAACCATAGCTTCCATCTCATGTCTTAGAGTAGAATTGTCTCCGACAAGCTTTTCACATTCTTGAGTTATTTCCTTCAAGGTTTGATTCAAGTGAGCATCATCCATGTTTTCACTTCCTTTTTTCTTAATCTGATCACAAAGATCCTTCCTCTTTTCCCTGGATTTAACAATCTGATCCTTCAATGTCTGAATGAATTTCTCAGCATCCCTAAGATTTTCTTTCAATTCCCAAACTTCTTCTTTAGACTGATCAAGGTCATCAAGTGCCACCAAAAGCTGTTGTTGAAGACTACTAGAGTCCATCACATTTCAAGATTCACCTCAAGCTGCTAAACTTCTTCCGAGGAACTAGGCTCTCATACCAATTGCTGGACTCAAGGAAACACTGAGAGAGGAGGGGGTGAATCAGTGATCTACAAATCTAAACTTTATTATACTAAAGGAAAGATGAAAACATACAAAGTAGTCATCCACAACACCATGAAATGGGGATTTTTACATGGAAACCATGTTAGGGGAAAAACCACGGTGGAGGTCAATCCACAATTTGAGTACTCAAATATAAGCTTTACAAAAAGGGAATACACTTGTATTCAAGCTCACTGCCTAAAGCTCACTGCTCAAAATAGAAAGGCTCACTTCCTTAAAAAATATTTAGATTAAGACCATTTGAAATATTGAATTGAAGTAATAGCATTTACTTATGCTAGGTTATAGTTCCGGTTAGGCTAATAGATTAGATTCTAGACCTTCTATCTGATTTTGCACTTCACTTTGCTCTTCTTTGTTCTTCTCTTCTCTTCGCATCACAAATCCATGCACAAATGAAGTTGCACCACTATCCTTTTGAATTTCACATAACACAATAATATACTTTCCATCACACCCACTCACTACTCCAAAATGATAAAACTGATCTCATATGTATATCCGCTACCAAAGATTTTATCATTCATATCTCCGCTTTCATAAAACATAAAATACTTTCCAACTGTCAGCTAAATCCACAAGTAATTCTTTATGCGCACCACCCTTAGTTGGTCATAGAATAGTGAGGACCCAAATAAACATTTGCGAACACAAAAAAATTTAACCAATTACTCATTAAACATCTGCAACGGCCATATTCGCCAAGTTGGCCTTCTAGCATAGATAACCAAAAAATCAATGCACTGAATCTCCTAGATCGTACACCAGTAATTGTACACCTCTATACTTCTTGAATAAGATAGTACAAACATCAAAATACATTTCTTTGAGATCCACAACTCAAAATAATAGTCTAGTGAAGTATATAGATTGGCATATTTACCTTTAATCGGATACCATGTTCTTCATTCTATTTTTTCGGTATGAACAAGTACTAAACTGTAGATCGGATCAAAAACTTAGGTTTCCATCAATGACAACACTAGAAGCCATATGCCAAAAATGAGAGTTCATGGATTGGCTAAGTTCATGGCTAAAGTAAACCTAGATTCCAATCAGATAAATCTTGAAGATGATTTTGATAGATCATACATCTGTGACATGGAAGGTTGTGATCGATATGAAAATGTCATCTACTACTTACAGAAAATATAATTCCTCGAGGGATTAACTAAGAATGAGAAAAGAAATCTCAAGTTACATGCCATCAAGTATGTGATCATAAGAGGTGAAATATGGTGGAGAAACCTGGAGGGTGTAATGCTAAAATGTGTTGATAAGACCAAGGCCTCTGAATTGTTGGATGAAATGCATAGTGGAGTATGTGGTGGGCATTACATGGCTAAAAACACTTCTCACAAAGTCTTAAGAGTTGGATTCTAGTGACCTATAGTTTTTAGAGATGCACACAAACTGGTAAGAGCATTTGATGCATAGGAAAGGTTCTCTAGGAAACTCAAATTCTCAGGTAATCTGCCCCTTAGACCACTTACATTTTAGGCACCATTTCAACAATAGGGTATTGAAGTCATTAGATAAATATATGATAAATCCATTGGAGACCATTCATGGATTCTTTAGCCACATACTACTTTACAAAGTGGGTGGAATCAATTCCAAAGAAGAGAGCTACAAGCAAAGTGGTCATAGATTTCATGAGGGATAATATATTGACCAGGTTTGGAGTACCTAAAAAGATTGTCTCAAATAATGCAATGTGCTTCAGATCTAAGGAATTCATAGGTTTTTGCTCAAAGCATGGAATTCAGATGTCATATTATTCACCATACCACCCTCAAGGTAATGGTTAGGCAGAATCAAGCAACAAAAGCCTGATGAATATTATCAAAAGGACTCTTGAGAAGAATAAGAGAGCTTGGGATTCCAAGTTAAAGTTGGCTTTGTGGGTAGGTGGAGTAACTATTAAGAAGGCCACTAGTTACGCACCTTTTGATTTATTATATGGTATTGAAACTAGGTTACCACAAACAAACCTCATGAAGATGTATAAGTTTTTCCAAGAGTATAATGAAGATACGTGTGATGAGATGCAACATAGGATTGATGCATTAATGGAAGTAGATGAAACAAGGAGAGATTATCAGAACCAAGATGTCAAGTTCCAGTTGCAAGTAAAACAATTGCATGACAAGAAATCATCCTCAAGAAAATTTCACATAGGAGACATGTTGTTGATGTGGAATGCAAGATTTGAGGTGTTATGGCTCGACCCCTATCTGATCAAAAACACTCATGGTGAAGATTTGTATTCCCTACAAGATTTAACAGGTACACTTCTTGAATTACCAATACATGGACAGTTCTTGAAGCCATATTTCTATTGAAATATGTTTTTTTCCATGTACATTGTAGGTTTTGTAAATTTTGTAAATAGGTGTATTTTCTTTGGTTGTGTTTGCTCTGGTCTTGCTACCTTGTCTGAGTAGTTCCTGGTTTTGATTCTCTATGATTGGTCTATTCTAGAAGAATAGACATCCCTAATAGGAGCCATTGGTGGAACCCCTTAAAATGCTTTGTGTTCCACTTATAAATTTTACAAAATTTTGTTAGCTCCATGTCCCAGGGCTTAGGGTTTCACTTATTACCATACCTTAGGGTTTTTGAGTTGTTAAAACCCTTTCCAAAAAATCCTAAGTCTGAATCCTTTGAGAACATTATAATTTTTGTTGACTTCCTACCACTAGTTCTCAGTCACCTAATTCATGACTTGTGCCATTGAGTATGTCCTATTACCGGCCCCAAGATCCTAGTAATCTCAATTGTCACCTATCATTTTGTTGAAATTTTTCCTTATGTCATGTGGGTTCATAATATTTTAAATTTTCTCTAAGGTCATAAGTATGAGTTTAATTTTTCATGTGTCGAGTGGCCTCTTTAAGGACTAACAATTTGCATGTGTTGAATTCCTACTTTATGAGGACTTTCAAATCTGTGCAATCAGATTTGGACCTCTCCCCACACCCACACTCAAGTATTTTTATCATTATAATATTCCCATGCGCTGACAGTCGAGCACCATGTGTCCTTTTGCAATGGTGGGCCTGATGTCTTTGAAAGTTAGCAAATGGTAGGACAAGACAGATCAATGAAAAATATTGGATGACATGGCTAAATCTGAGCCCTTCCCCACTCTCCCATTTAATTTCATTTTGCATTAAAATATTATAATAGGGTAGTAGGCAGATGACATTTTCCCCTTGGACCCAATAGTCTCTAAAGGAGGTAAGCTCCCCATTCAGTGAGATCAACGGTCACTGGTGGATGACATGGGTCAATCTTGACCACTCCTCACCATCCTATGGGGCACCCACCTATGCCTCTCATCTCTCAATGGGGAAGTGGGAGAGCACCACGTGGGGTTATCTGAATGATAGAGGAAACATTAGACAAGGTGGAAATATTGATAAATATTTTAGTGCAGGGGTATGGATGGTAAAATTTGTGTTGCTAAAAGGGATTTTCAAGCATGTGTTTTACAAATGAGCAAGATGTTATAATCTGGACCATCCATTTTGTTTGAGATTTATGTACACTTTCAAAGGCTTGAGATGTAAAGTACATGCATGTTTAAGACTCTAGATAAAATTTGAGCCCTTCCCCAGCATCCTATTGTTAAAAGTTGTGCATGGGTTAAGACTCATGGGGAAGAGGGGAGGTTGACATGTGTCCATTATTTCAGTGCTAAAAATGATAGTGGAGCCTATGCATGAATAGGAAGCTCTTCCACATGGTTTTTTCTTATTCGATAAATGCAATTGCTACTTGCAGTCAACTTTTTCAAACTTCGTTGACACAATCTGGATCATTTTTCAATTCAGCTCCACTACATGATCAATAGTCAATAGTCAAAGATACATTTGAGGAAAAATGAACTATTCTAGTTCATACGAGTGAGCCATAATGGTGGACAATATGCAGAGCTACCAAATTGGGAGTTTTAAAGCTATTAAATTTTGTTTTAAAATAAAATTGAGAATTATTGAAGGCATTCTGCACATTTAGGGAGCTCGTGCCATAATTTTCAAGCTTGTTCAATGCTGAAGTTAGGGCTTTTAGCCTATGCTAAATCAGTGAGTCAAATTATTGTCCTACTTCTAAAATTGTTTAAAAATTGCTCAAGTATGCTCTCTCCATCCTCCTGTTGTAAGGGTTTTCTAGTTTTTGCATTTCATTAGATAGTCTTTCCTTATTATTGTCAAACCCTTGCTTGGGATATAAGTATATTTTGTGAAACCAAAACCCTAATCTACAAAATCCCCTCGAGTTATGGAACCAAAAATAAGTGTCTCCATCAAAAGGGAAATCATCTAGCTCCAAGGTCCTTGTCAGACCTATAGTTCAGGACCTCACCGATCAGCTACCACCCTCTACTAGGGAAAAACTAAGGGTCAACCATTGTTATGTGGTCCTCAAGTTGTCGAAGGGTTGGTTGACAAGCAAAGTGTAGTTAGGGATGCCACATTTCCTTTCATTGGATGGTTTGTGGAATAGAAATTATGGTAATCCAGTGGGAAACCCATGGAATCTAGATTTGGGAAAGTTAATTATGCTCAATATCTACAGGGATGTTGATTTATTGAAAGTAATGGTAGCCAATTATGATTTGGTCATAAGGACAATGAGGGATTTTGATGGAGTGGATATGGTTAGTGTCACAAGGGAGGAAATTGCAAAAAAATAATTTCACCAAATGGAGTGAGGATATGGTTCCCATTGATGATAAAAAATTTAAGGTAGAATATGAGAAGGTTAGGTACTCATCCAGAATCAACATATTGCCAAAGTATCTAGCATCTATTGACAGCCAAAGGGATACATCGGGTCCATTTGACAAGGAGCCCTTCCTGGTTAATTATTTTGTGCCTTATTTTCAAAAGGATTTCTACTCCATCTATCAGATCACTGCCTATGATCCAATCACTGTATGCCCATGGTCTGGATGTACATGGTTGCACATATCCAACACACTGATTATTGTATACTATATGATTATGGGGGATACCTAGCAAAGAAGATGCATGAAGGTTTAGTGAAGTTGAAGAAGGGTGAAGTGGGAGTAAAATTCAGTTGGTATTTATTATTCATGCATATGCTTTTATTCAAGGGTGCCACTTATTTTGGAAAAAATATGGCATTGGAGAGGATGGAAGGTGATTTAGAATTTCCTGTCCAATGTTGGACCAATTTCTTGGATAAGGATGATAGAAAATTTGATTATGTTCTTTTTAATAATTTATTTGACTTCAAGTTGAGGAGAGCTCTGGTTATGAATGTGCCAAGGATTCTCAAGGCCATACATGATTTATTGATACCTAAGAACATGAGACCTGAATTGGGGAGATATTATCCCGCACCCCACTTATAAAATTTTGAGAGTGTATGGTACATATGTCTCACCCCATTTTTTGTCGAAGTATGTGCTAGAAAGAATTGGGTTCCTTGAAGTAATGTGGCAGCTTGGAAGAGTGGAGGACAAAAATTTGAATGATCACGTAAACGGAACATTATTCCCTTCATATACATGCTTCTAATATTTTTTGATGATAAAAAGAGGTTGGGATAGTATAAATGACATACTCAAGCCTTTTGGCATGAGGAGAGCAGGATTAAGAACTCATGATCTTGAAGGGTATATGACATGGCTGAAAATAAGAAATAGGAGTTCCAAGCTTACCCATGTTTTTCAATTCCTTGAGGATGTCATCAGGAACATTTTTTATCTTTTCAAGAAGGAAGAAAAAAAAAGAAAAATGGATAGCTTTTAATAAAATATGAAGAAAAATAAAGGAGATGGATCATGAATTCACTACACTTGCTGAAATCCCCAATGATATGCAAATAATGAAACATATGTTCCATAATTTCAAGACAATGGTGGGTCACCTAAAAGGTGAGAGGATGATTCAAGATAAAGGGAAGTCACCTATGGAGGTGGAACAAGGTGGAGGAGAGATCTTGGTTATGGAGGAAAGGCCCACATACCAACCTCCCAAAGAACAGAAAATGACTATTTTTACTAGAAGGAAGAATAAAGAAAAAAGAAAGGATACAACTGCTACCCCTTCTCAACAAGGGGAGTAGAGAGCCTCTCTAATAATGCAATAAGTGCCACCTCCATCTCCCCCAAGATCAAATAGACTTGATATTATTTAAGTTCGCTCTCCGCCTAGAAACTAATCACCACTAAGGCTACCACCTCATAATAAGCAAAGAGTTGAACCTGTTGACTTGGTAGATTATAATGATGAATTTGATGAAGAAATTTGGGTATCAGAGGAAGAAATGCAATAGGAAATGCTCTTACCATCCATAGGGATATTTCCACAACAGCTGGGTTTAAGGTTAAGAAAATTTGACCTTACTAGGTTAAACAATATTGATGATGTTAGGATGGAGGCATGCACAAAATTCCTTGATGAGGATTCTTTTGTGAAATCTAAGGCTTTCATGGAGTTTGCATACAAAGCTAAGAAGGATGAATATGTCAACAAAATTTCATTGAAAAGAAGTCTCCTCCTAGAGTTACCTAATGAAACCATTCAAGCATAGGTTCTAGAGGAGATGAAGGACAAATTTCAGAGAATGACTGCATCTGAAGGTAGAGAGCTAGTGAGGAAAAGTGGTATCTTATTGTTGCCTGAATGGGACCTAACCTCTACAATTTCTTTTGATACAATAAAAATATGTGATAGACCCCTCTACAACTCAGAGGAGGAAGCCACCATATCATCTGAAGGATTTACATTTAGTGAGCAGTGGGATACACTGACCATATGGGCATTAACTCCCAACACAAAGAAGCCTAAAGTTGTAGAGCCTACTTCACACTATAAAGGAGGTTTGATAATATAGAGGGTATTAGATACATCATCTATTAAGGCTACTACCATGTTAGTGAATGTGGCATAGTTCACAGAGGCCATAGTCGAATCAATAACTACAAAAAAAGAGTAGCTCAAAAAGAGCTACAATGATTTGTTGGTTCAATATGGAAAGAATTAACAATGAATAATGCAACTAAGAACAAAATTAGCACTGTTAAAAGAAAAATTAAAAAATTTGCAATCAAGGGAACCAATGTATATTGATTTTGCTTCTCCCACTTCTTCATATGAGCCAACAACTACTACTACTCCACCTCCAACAAGTTCACATTGGAAATTGTTCCCTACAATATGGGAACTATACCCATTTTAGTAAAGGGACTAGACACATCTAAAATATCACAAACTGAGGAAGGTGCCAGTAAAGAGGAACTACTTGAGCAGATAAAGGAATACAAGGATAAATGTGACAATTATGATAGGGAAATATTTGTCAATAATATGAAGATTGTCACCATAGTTTTGGAACATCTAAATAGAGGGATAAATAATAGGTTAAATAGCATTCATGCTAACTACTCAGCCATGAAGGATGCAATAAGAAAATTTGATATTGATAAAGAATTGGAAATCCCTGACATAGAAACATGGATCCGAAGATTCTGGGACTTAAGCATGATGTTTTTGGGAGCCAAAAATGACACAAATAAACCTAAAAAACTTAATCCCACCATCCAAACTATGAATGGAATCTATGAATTGAGGGGACAAGTTGAGCCTTTAGAGGCAAAGATAAGAGAATTAATCAAGAATTTTCATGAAACACATCATGGTATCTATCCCCCCATATTGAAAGATGATGGCAATATCAAAACTGTGCAAGACTAGAGAAAGAAACAAATGATGTAATTTCACAGCAAGTTGCTTCAATTTGTGAGGGACATGATATGAACATGTTGAAAAAGAATATGGACATGTCTTATGCAGGGGTTGTTTTGGCAGAATTTGACAAGGAAGCAAATCAGGTGGTTACCAAATATTCACCTTACAAGAAAAAGGTTGAGGAGGTCATGGGATTTAATTGTCCTACAGAAGAGGAATTCCAAACATGGAAAGATATGTATCTAGATGTATTGGATGATTAAGATACAGTTGTGAGGTGGTGAATATAATCTTGGTTTTTGAGTTTGAAACCATGGTGAGTAACATATGGGAGAAGCAAAATGAATAGCCTAGAACTAGTACATATTAGGCTTTTGCTAAAGTATGGAAAAAATATTGTCTTCTGCCCAATTTGAAATTGATGACAAGGTTGCAGACATGGACAAGTTTATTTTCTTTTCTTCCTTATAATTTTTATGCTTTCCCTCATTTTTTTGCTTGGTGTATGTGGACATATTTTGGAGCACGTGGATATTGTCAAATCAGCTCAAAGATTCCTTTTGAAAGGAAGGACCTAATCTGCAACAACGAACGAAAATAAATTTTCTCATATAACTTTTCCCTCCATTTGAGGACACAAATATAATAGCAAAGGGAATGTATTTTGTGGCGGTCTAATAGAATAGAGACATGTGTACTTTTTATATGGAGGCTTTTTTTCTCCTTCATTTCTATAAGAAGGAATTCAAGGCCAGAAGTACAAGGTTCCTTGTTTGGTAATTGATCATAGAAATTTGTAAAAAGAATGTTGAGCATATTCAAATATTGTCTTAGTTTTGAGTCTATCAATGCATATGTAATTTTGATATAAATACTGGTAATATAATATAGAATGGTGAAAATTCAAATCCATTTTCTCTCCTATGTACTTGTTTTATGAATTATGAATAATATAATCAAGGATTATCTTGTTCATCTCCATTGATTTCTAGTGGATGTGTGATTTTGTTCTTGCTTGTTAATTCAAATAATTAATATAAATGCTTGAGTGGAGTTGTAGATTCATATGAATTAAGCGCTCAAATATTAGAAAGAAGTGGCGGTCGAGAATATAATGTTGAGATGATGTAAAATAGTATTTTCAAATTTTAAATGATTCTATGTGTTGAATTCTTATCAAATTGTATAGGTTTTGGGATTGACTCTGTTCCTAAGATGAGGCACCGATCTAAGTGAATATTCATAATACATTTTGTTGGTCAATTCAGCAGCAAATCGCTATTAGAAACAAACTTTTCAAATGAGTTGCAATGGTTATTATTTTGTGTTAAGTTTCATTATTCTCATACTCTGAATGTAGAGTGTTGTTAAGAAGCAGCCAACTTCATTGATACATTTCATTTGTTGAGATATTACATGAGAATCCATCTATTATTAACAATGTATTCGGATATTTGGTGTAGAGGTCTTTAAATACATCGTGTGATCACCCTCTTGGGTTTTGCAGAGCCCAAAGTGCAGGAGGAAAGCAATGTTGCTTTCACTCATTCATTGGCCAATCCCTTTGGGTTGCTAAGGATTGGAATTGGAAATTCCATAGGGAATTCCGAAGATCAGCTTGGTTCTTAAAAAACAACTAACAGGACAAACCAAAATGGCCATTGACATTTCTTTCTCACAAAATGACATAATTAGACAAGCACATGATGGACCTCTTTAGATAGCTGGATGAATCAATGACAAGCCTACTAATGGGTTATTAATTGATCTCATGTGTGTAGAGAATATGATCATCAAGGAATTCTTAGTTTTCCATGAACTTTATCAAGATTCTTATGAACAACTGAAAGAATGGATCAAAACACACAATGGTTTTGCTTGCCCTACGATAGGTTCGATCACTCTTCCTTTACAAGTTGGACCAAAAATATTAATGTTTCATTCTCCATCATCTGGTCATTAGACCAATTCCATGTGAATTTTTTTTATCCATGGCTACGCTCCATGGATGTCATTTGGTAGATAGTGCATAAATGCTTAAAGTTTCCATTCAACAATGATATATTTACTATGAACCATAGTGGCTTTAATCCTATGTCTTCTCGTGGGAATTTCTCATTGGATTTATTTTGGCCCAAACCTATGGAATCTATGAGGACTTATTTTTCAAATCCTATCAAAAGTTCAAGGAAAAGCACATGGTAGAACTATCCCTTAGTAGTATGCCTCAACCCATGATTGAGCCTCCTATCATAGATGAAACCATGATTGAACCAAAACCTCTTCCAAGTAACCAAGACCAACCCATGACAAATCATTCACCTATTTCCTACTAAAGACCAAGGGATAACCAAATAAGTCCTATTGTCCCTCCTAAAATCAAACAAGTTTATAAAGCTAAAGAGAAAGTGGTTGAACAAACTCCCATGGTTCCTTCCATTCCTCCCTTACAAGAGGAAAATAAACCTATGGTTGATAAACCCATTCCTACACAATCACAACTTGAAAATCATACAAGAAGAAACAAAAATGATAAAGAGAGTAGGTGTAGACATCATGCTACTTCTCATAGACTAAAAGAAGAGAACAAAATACAAAATAAAGATCAAACATAAATTGAAACAAAGCATGATGATACTCCACCTTCGCAATAATAAAAAAACAAGAAAATTCTATGGAAATTTTTATTAGGCCTTCTATTATGATTAACTTGAATGATGATGATGAGATTACTAAAATTGATGAGGAAGTGCATAATGAGCTGAATGTTTTTTCCTCTTCCATGAGCTTAAATGATAACAACCATGATAATCCTCCTATAAAGAGTGGCCCACCATATGTTGAACCTGGTGATGTTGCTAGTACAACACTTGATGTTGTCCCTTTGGCTAGTTATTCGCCTTTCGTATATGATGAACAAGATTGGGATGTAGATGAATTGCTTGTTGGGATAAGGTACCATTTACCTTGTAAATCCAAATATTGTATTTATTTATTCTATTATTTTTTATTATTAATTACCCATAAGGAGTTGTACAAGTTTCACCAACAGTGGTCAAAAATTATTTAATGTCCATGGTAAGTTTCAGAGTTTTCAGTGATAATTACGGAGTGACTTTTACTATTGGTAAATGTAAAAACTTATGGTAAAAGAGGTTAGGTGCTTCCTCTTGGAGAATCAATTTTTTTTGGCATGTATTACACACATCATAATGTTTGGTGGGTCCATGTAAAGAATCTATGATAACTGGAAGTTGTCATAAGATTCTATGACACTATGATGTATATGACAGATATGATTGTTGTATGTTTACTCTATTTAGCCCCAAGTGCCCATCTTGGATTGCATACATATTGGAGGTATCTATGATGGTTATGATGTGTCATAAGATGTAAGTTTCCATGCATGGATATGGGCGCCCAACTTTGGAAGGGTATTTTTGACACTTGTATGTTGAATGTTGCATGTTGATGCCACTTTGATGCTTACATGTGGGACAGAGAAAGTGGACACCTAGGCCTTGTTGAAGACATTTTCTATAAGTATTTTTCATGTATTTTTTGCTGCATAACAATTTTACAAGTACCCAAGTTCTACCAGACTGAAGGTTGAGAGATAGAGGAAGTGAATGTATTTGTAATCTCCTTTTGTGAAGTTAAGAAACTTGGCCTCTTTTCTTGGTGGATTTTTTTACCCAAAAGGGTTTTCCCATGTTAAATACTATGTAGTGTGCTTCATTCTACTTCTGGTATATTTCTATATTGTGGGTTTATATCTATGTTACAATCTTCATTGATAAGACACACTTAAAATATTGCAAAAAATTATCTTAAATCAGATTTCCATTGAAGTAGTGTTTCTTTCATTTCTAACATTTGGTATTAGAGCCTTTCCAGCTTTGACTCTTAGGTGGTAGTGTGGAAGTTGTAGCTGAAGTGGAAGATTTGGTTGTATTTGTTTTGCAGATCTTGTGTTGAAATTATGGCTACATCCACCATTGCATCAACCTCTTGCTTGGACATTGAAAAGTTCAATGGCACGAGGTATGAGTTGTGGAAGATAAAAATGGAGGATTTGTTGGAAGAAAGAAACCACTGGTTGGTTGTTAAAAGGGAGAAGAAACCTAATGATTTCTCTCAACATGAGTGGGATAGATTGGATAAAAAGGCATGAGGTACAATATGGTTGTGTCTTTTTTACTCTGTCTTGTTGAATGTTGCAAAAGAAGAGACTGCACATACATTCTGGAATCATTTGGGTGAGATATCCCAAGCCAAGATTATGGTAAATAAACTTTATTTAAAATGAAATTTATTTTCTTTAAAAATGAAAGAGGGTGAGTCACTTGCTAAGCATTTAAATTCTTTTAACTTGTTGATGAGTTAGCTTGCTTCAACAAATGTTGAAGTAGATGAGGAATATAAATGTATCTTGCTTCTTTGTTCTTTACTTGAGTCATGGGAGAATGTTATCCTTGCTATCACTGCTAACATCATAGATATGGATTTGGATGCCCTTGTTGTAGTTTTGATGGCATAGGAAATGAGGAAGAAGAATATGGATAGTTTAGGGAATTCTCTCAGTGTCAGAGGAAGGTCTAAGGAAAGGGGACCAAAAGGATGTCAAAAAGGGGCTAAGAACAAGTACAAGGGTTGTTCTAAGACTACTAGAAAGAAGAATAGAGTTAAGTGTTGGAATCATAGTAAAAGGGGACATGTAAAGGAGTATAGAAACCCAAAGAGGGAGAATGGTTCTGATAAGTCCTTGAATGAAGGTGAAGATGTTTTAATTTTTTCTTGTTATTTTGTTTCTAATGATTATGGGTTGGTTGAATCAGGATGCTCATTCCATATGATCCCGCATAAATAATGGTTCTCCACATATGATAAATATGATGGAGGTAATATATACCTTGGAGACAACTCTTCATATCTGATTGTTGGGAAAGGAAAGGTATTGATATGTTTCAGTGATAGGAGGACTAAAACCCTCCCTAAATTTTATCATGTTCCTGGATTAGCTAGAAATCTGGTTTCTATTTCAAAGCTGAATGATTTGGGAATGCATGTAACTTTTGACAAGCATGGCTATAGATTAGTGAGAGGAAACTTGGTGGTAGTGAAGGGGAAGAGATTGGGAAACTTTTTCAAGCTTGAAGCAACTACAGTTTGTAATGCCTCCCATGTATCTGAGGCTAGTACTGAAAATGCATGTATGTTGTGGGACCGTAGATTGGGCCACACAAGTAATAATGTATTAAAAACTATTAAGAATAAAAAGTTGTTGACTGTTTCTCCTATTCTGATGGGTACTTTGATTTCTATGAGCATTATGTGTTTGGTAAACAAAACAAAAACCATTTTCCTTCAGGAAGCAGTAGAGCAAAAGAGAAGTTATAAATTATTCATATGAATGTGTTTGGGCCTGTGGATATTGAATCTATTAGAAAATATTGTTATTTTGTTACTTTCATTGATGATGTATTCAGATTTACATGGATTTATTTTATGAAACATAAATCTGATTTTTTCACTAAGTTTAAGGAATTCAAAGTCTTAGTAGAGAACCAATAAGGTTTAAAGATTAAAATATTAAGATCTAACAATGGAGGGTAATATTTCTCTAAGGAATTTGATGAGTTTTGCAATCATCTAGGTATAATTAAACAAAAGATAACTTTATATATACCACAACAGAATGGTGTTGTAGAAAGGATGAACCGAACGATTATGGAAAGAGCTAAAAGTATGTTGAGTGTTTCATAATTGGTTAAATTCTTTTGGGAAGAGGTTGTGGGTATTGCTTGCTACTTGATAAATAGATCTCTTTTTAAGGGTTTTGATTTGACTCCTTATGAAGTGTGGATAGGTAATAAACCTTTGGTTTCACATTTAAGGGTTTTTGGCTATGAGGCTTTTGCTCATGTGCCTAAGGAAACGTGATCTCAGTTGGATCCAAAAAGAGAAAATTTTACATTTATTAGATATGGTGATAATGTTAAAGGTTATAAGCTTTGGAATCCACTAACCTACAAGATTATCTTTTCTAGAGATGTTATTTTCAAGGAACTTAGAGTTATTTCTGAATTGGAATAGCCAAAAGAAAAAGAAGAAAAGGGAAAGAGAGTGCACTTTGAGTTAGAGCATCAAATTGCACCTTGGGAAGAACAAAATGAAGGATTGGGGGGTGAAGAAAAATAAGAAGATTCAAGTAGTTTTGATGAAGATGAATCTATTGTTACAAAAGAAGTTGGTATAAATGATCATGCAAAACAACCGGTTGAGTCTCTTACTTCACCCTTGAGGAGATCCAAAAGACAATAGCATCCCATTGATAGGTATAACCCACCTAATTTCCATTGTGCATATGATTTATTGAATACTAATGATGAACCTAGATCCTACAAGGAAGCTATTTCTACATATGATAGTGAGTCTTGGCAGTTATCCATGCAGGAGGAGATGATGGCCTTAGACTCTAATAACATCTAGGATCTTGTTCATTTTCCCAAAGGAAGAAAGGCCATAGGATGTAAGTGGGTATTCAAGAAGAATTTTGGAGTAGACAGTTCATTGGAGAAAAATAAGGCTAGACTGGTAGCCAAGGGCTACTCCTAAAGAGGGAGTTGATTTTGGTGAGATATTCTCTCCTATTGCTAAATTGACTTCTATTAGATTTATTTTATCCATTTTTGTAGCTTATGATTGGGAGATTAAGCAAATGGATGTTAAGACTACATTCTTGCATGGAGATCTTGAAGAAGAAATGTATATGCAACAAGCTATAGGTTTTGAGGTAAAAGGAAAACAACATTTCTTTTGCAGGTTGAAGAAGTCTCTTTATGGTTTAAAATAGTCCCCCAAAATGTGGTATCAAAAGTTTGATTCTTTTTTTTTGAAATTGGGTTTTGTTAAAAGCAAGAAGGATCACTGCATTGGTGATTCTATGCTGATTATTGTTTTGTATGTTGATGACATGATATTTTTCAGAAATACTAAGGATATGATCAGTGAGCTTAAATCCAAATTTTAGGTGTATTTGATATGAAGTATCTTGGAGCTGCCAAGTATATTTTGGGAATGGAGATCAAAAGGGACAGAGGTAACAGAAAAATTTGGTTCTCACAAAGTAAGTATGTGAATACTATTTTGCAGAGGTTTAGTATGCAAGGTTGTAATCTAGTTAGAGTTCCTTTACCGATTGGTACTAAGCTTTCATTAGATATGTGTCCAAAGATTGAGGATGATATTGAGGATATTTCTAATATGTCATATGCTAGTGTTGTAGGGAGTTTGATGTATGCAATGGTTTGCACTAGACCAGATATTGCACAAGCAGTGGGAGTTTTGAGCAGATTTATGTCCAACCTTGGTAGACAGCATTGGAATTATGTAAAGAGGGTATTTAAATATCTTGCATGTACTCCTAATCATTTTTTTGGTTTATTCTGGTACTGATAATGTTGATAAATCTTTGGACATACAGGGTTTTGTTGATGTAGATTGGGCAGGGGACTTCAATAGTCGAAGGTCCACCAGTGGCTATGTATTTACTATATTTGGAGGTGTAGTGAGTTGGATGAGAAAGATGCACCCACAATTAATTTTTCTACCACTGAAGTAGAGTATATGGCTGCTACTCATGTCTGTAAGGATGAAGTTTTGTTGAGGAGACTGTGTAAAGGTATTAGATTTGATTGTAGGATCATTTAGATTAGTTGTGATAGCCAAAGTGCTATTTGTTTGGCCAAGAATCTTATGTATCATGCTCAGACTAAGCATGTTGATGTATAGTATCACTTTGTTTGAGAGTTCGTTACAAATGGACAGATTGAGTTGAAGAAGATAGACAATCTGAAGAATGTTGTAAATTCATTGACCAAACCTATGAGCACAAAGAAGTTTGTGTGGTGTAGAGAGGCCATGGGCCTCGTTTCTAGTGCCTGATTATTTTCATTTTTTTCCTATGGGTTGATTTGCAATGTATAATTTCAAGTGGGAGAATGTTGGGATAAGGTTCCATTAACCTTGTAAATCCCAATATTGTATTTATTCCTTTTATTATTTGTTATTAGTAATTACCCATAAGGAGTTGTACAAGTTTCATCGGTAGTGGTAAAAAAATTATTTACTATCCACGGTAAGTTTTGGAGTTACCAGTGGTAATTACAGAGTGAATTTTATTGTTGGTAAATGTAAAACCTTATGGTAAAAGAGGTTAGGTGTTTCCCCTTGGAGAATCAGTTATTTTTGGCATGTATGATGCACATCATAATGTTTGGTGGGTGCATGTAAAGAATCTATAATAGATGCAAGTTGTCATAATATTCTATGACACTATGATGCATATGATGGATATGTTTGTTGTATGTTTACTCTATTTAGCCCCAGGTGCCCATCTTGGGTTGCATGCATGTTGGAGGTATCTATGATGGTTATGACATGTCATAAGATGATGTAAGTTGCCATGCATGGATATGGGTGCCCAACTTTGGAAGGGTATTTTTGACACTTGTATGTTGCATGTTGATGCCACTATGATGCTTGCATGTGGGAGAGAGAAAGTGGACACCTAGGCCTTGTTGAAGACATTTTCTATAAATATTTTCCATGTATTTGTTGCTACATAATAGTTTTACAAGTACCCAGGTTCTACCAGACTAAAGGTTGAAAGACATAGGAAGTGCATGTATTTGTAATCTCCTTTTTTGAACAAAATACAACTTGGCATCTTTTCTTGGTGGATTTTTTTACTTGAAAGGGTTTTCTCTACATTAAATACTGTGTTGTGTGCTTCATTTTGCTTCTAGTATCTTTTTGTGTTGTGGGTTTATATTTATGTTACAATATCCATTGATAATGCACACGTAAAATATTGTAGAAATTTATCTTAAATTAGATTTCCATTGAAGTAGTGTTGCTTTCATTTCTAAAATTGTTATGGATTGACTCACATGTTCCATACTAGTCTTCTCTTTGTGTTCTTTGTGATTGCATGTGAGTAGTTTTATCTCATATTTTGTGTTGCTTGGTATGTCTTTATATATTTTTTAGCCTACTTTGGATGACCCTTGTCACTCTATTGGTGCAAGGATACAAAGGAAGTGAATCAATTGTGACCTTATTCTATTTGTATCTATATTCTTCTATATAGAATAAACCCTTTGTCTTGTGTTTTTCTTTTGGGGATGACACAAGGCATCAAGACATTCGAGTCTCTTTCATGTTGACCCAAAAAAATTCTTCGTTTTCTCTCTCTATGTGTCATTCTTCCTTTGTGCTTTTTGTTCCAAGAGTCATTTGGGGAATGATGATGATTCCAAGATCGATTATATCATTGTAGCAATGACAAATGATGACCTAATTTCCATGGATCCCTTATGTGTTATCTTGGGATTGCATATGGGGGGAAACCCTCTCTTTATATTTCATAGCTCTACTCAAAAAAATATGTTTACATAGGGCTTTCTGAATAAAGCTCTCATGTATTGGCATTTATCATAATCTACTTTAAAATAATTTCTCACAACATGGTGTTTATAAATTTCTTTAAAGTGGTGGCATACACATCCTTGCTCATTGTTTGCTTCAAAGTGTGGTCTTCTTACTTCACGTGATGTGTTTTCTTAGTGATTTCATTGGGTTTGATGTCCTTCAAGATTGTGACCTTTCTAAGTATATGGCATTCCTCTTAGTGGTGATTCTACATATTGAATTCCTTAAGCTATGAATCTTTTATCCTTGAATAGTCCTCTCTTGGACACATTAGGCATGATGTTCCCTAAGATGAGACCTTTCATGAACTAAGAAAAACCCCTTTGAATATCCTATTTCATGTATCAAGGCCACCAAGCATAACACAACTTTCTTGCCAGTGGATCCTTTTGTGTGGCACCTTATCATTTAGTTATTAGGAGGTATAAATTTGGTATGGTTAGTACAATGGGAGCCTAGACTTGGCATGACTTCCCATTAGCCACTTTTTGGGGCTCACCTAGTGGACAAAAAATTTTACTAGCCCATTTGAGTTCATTTGGTAATTTGCATAGTGGACAACGGATTTCCACTTGAAAACATTTTTGGACAAACAAGGAAGGTTTGATCCATACTAGTTGTGCAAATAGTTGAGGCTTAATCTATCCCCTCTCCCCTCTCTCTCCCTTCTCTAATTTTGGAATTGTATGCTTGTGTATCTTGTCTTGATGTTGCATATTTAACATAGGCATGTGTGTCCCTTTGTACTTACACAACCCCCTTGATCTTTTCCATCCTACCCATCGACATTTCTACACTTGGACCCCTCTTGACATATATTTATATACTTTAGTGTGAGTTTGAGCATAGAGCTCATCCTCTCACTAAAGTGGGGGGTAAATGTAGTGTAGGAAAATGTACTTTAAATTTTCACACTATGTTTGGGTACCTTAATTAAATTGGGCTTCATTAAGCCTCTAATTGGCCCAATTTTTGCATTTACAAGCCTAATTAATTGCAATTTCTGAAAGGGGAATGTAATTTAATTAATACATTTATGATTTTTAACACCCTGAAATGAATAGGTCTTGATAATTTAGGTCAGGACCCATTCTCCCAAGGGTAAATGGGTCCCCCTTAAGATCACAAATTCAAATTTTAAATATTTTTTGGCAGCATCTTAAGGTCCTAAATTCAATTTTTAAGTGTTCTCTTGTAATGTTTAATTTTTGAGAAATTAGAAAATTATCTATAAAAGCAAGGTCTTTTTATCAATACAAATCCTAGAGAAGAAAACTAGAAATTCATGAGAGAAAAAAGTATAGAAAATATTATTGCCAAAGGTGTTCAAGAGCAGATATCTCAAGCATCATGCATGTTTTTGGAGCTAACATTGTGATGTAGGTTTCAAGTTTCAAATCAAGATTCAAGCATCAAGATCACAGCATCAATCAAGCCACATCATGCAAGATCAAGACCTTGGAGAGATCTACTAAGTTGCAGTCCTTCAAGGGTTTCAAATCAAGGGTTTGGTGAACTACAACATAACACTTTTTCATTCATCATTCCTTTCATGTTTCATTGTTTTAGTTCACGATTTAATTACCCAAAAGGGGTTTGAACAAGGTGAAATAAAGAAAAATAAGGTGGGTTACCAAAATGGGATTGATGAACCACTTAGGAACCTATTTCTCCTTCTATTTCATTAGGAAATGAGATCCATACCATAAAATGATTATCAACCCTTAGGTGAATCAAATTAAGGTGAGAATCTACATATTTCTATTTAGTACAAGATCATGGGGGTCCAAACTAGAACCTTAAGTGGCAATAAAAATTCAGAAAAATAGAGTTAGGCAACTTGACATAAAAAAATTAATAGGTAATTAACATAATTTGAAAAATATGTAAGAATAAATTTTGTAGCAAATTAAATGTAGTTTCTAAGATACTAGTCCTCATTTGGAAAAAAGTAAATCTATTTGTTGAAATTTTGAAATTTTAATACAGTAGTACTAAATTTTTTAGGGAAAAAAAAAAAAGTAGGTGTATGTCTAACCAACCTAAGTACAAGAAAAAAATAACATATTTGTTTGAAACTTTCAATATAAGTAGAGGACACATGCACAGATGTGCCACATTTTTTAATAATTTTTTTACAAGTAAATAATTAGTTCTGAATTTTTTATTAGAGAATTTTTAAAAATATTAAAACTTGTTTGTCTGACCACCATAAGTTCGTCAAAAAATTATGAAAATCGTTTTTTCTTTTTTTTTATCCTATAGTCTAGGGAGCATAAACTGTGCCACATCTTTTGGATTCAAAAAATGAGAAATCATTTGAGAATTATAGATTTTTTGAATCAGCCTATCAATGAGGGCTTTAGTCATAATACATGTAGAAAATACATAATAATTATCTATTTAATTCCAAATAAGTTATATCTTATTTTGGTGGAAAGCTGACAATTTTTTCAATAAATCCTTTTTATTTCATCAAATTTCAATAAAAAAATGTCGTCATTCACTTTTTGGTCATATCGCCACTTTTTGGACCTCCATGATCCTACTCTCTTCCTTTCCTTTTTATGCAAGGACAAAGGTCTTGGGCAAACAACACTTTGGGGAGAAATATTAAAAATAGCAAATTAAACCCAAAATGCAATCTATAACTTGGAATAGCTAGATGAAACTTAAAACAAGCAAAACCAAAAATTAGATCACAGATCAAAGAAGGGCAGAGTGATGTGTACCAATCACAAAAATTCAGTTTGTGAAGTTGATCTAGGACTCATTCGCCAAGAGGCGAATGGGTCTTGGGTTAGGGTTTGTATGCAACTTTTGGGAGCCTTTGCTACAAATTTGAATCTTCCAATTTGTCCAAATTTTAGGTTCAAAAAGCTAGAAATAAATTTTGCAAGTGAGTTTCCGTGAGATGATAACTTTTATGACAACTTTTGCAACCTTAACAACTTCTTCAATTTTTCTCTTCAAAGGATCTTCAATATTTCTTCCACCTGAATCTGTAATCACAAATCAAGAGGGAAAAATGTTTTGTTTTTGGTGAATGGGGGTTTTCCTTGGTCAAACCCCATTTTGGCAATAAAACCTTGAAATGAAATAAAATAGCATGAAAGGAATGATGAATGAACTCAATGTCAGAACTCACCAAACCCTTGAATAAACCTTAGAATGTAAATCTACAACTTGCATGAAATGGCTTCAATGGATGTGGATATTGAACTTGAATCTTTCCTTGAAATAATGACTTTGAATACTTCAATGGATCATGAAACATACATCATCATATTAGCTCCCAAAAAATGCATGATGCAAGAAGACTTTGACATGATAATTGTATCTTTATTGCTGCAATATATCTTCAATAAATCTGCTCTTGAATGCCTTGAATTTCTCTTAAGACATTAATGAATGTCGGGTTTCCTCTTCAAAAAATGTAATAAATTAGTCTTTGTAAATGAATTAAGGGGCCAATTAAGGAAAATTAAACTCAATCAATTAAAGGAGCCCTAAATAAGTGTGAAAGTGTAAAGTGGCACACTTTACAACACCAAGAATAAGGCACAATTAAGTCCAAAATAACATTAATTCCAAATTAAGTGAAAATGTAAAGGGATAAATTTTTCTACACTACACAAGGCAAACCCCCATTCACCAAAAACAAAAAAAATTCCCTCTTGTGAGTGTTTTGCAAATCTTAGGTTGAAGAAGGATTGAAGATCTCTTAAAGAGAAAAGTTGCAAAAGTCGTCAAAGTTGTTGTCAAGCCATGGAAACTCACTTTTAGAATTTATTTATGAACTTTCGAATGTGAAACCCAGAGGAATCGAGAGTGTAAACATAGGAATAGAGGACTATGAAGGAATTTTTTCAACCCTTGTAGCTGGACCCATTCGCCCTTGGGCGAATGAGTCCTAGAGGACACTTAACAACAACATTTTTTTGAAAGGTGCAAATATACTTAACCTTCTCATATCTATCTGAAAGTTGCAGGTTTTATTACATGAAGGTTTAATCTTTTGATTTCAAGTGTTGCTTTGCATTTTTGGGTTTATTTTCTATTTTTAGTCTTTCTCCCAAAATTGATGTTTCAGCATATCTACCCCATCCTAGATCATAAGGAAAACAACAAGATATCCTTCAAGGTTGACACTTAAGGGTTGAAATTCAACCTTGGATTAAGATATCTCTTTTTCCTAATGAGATAGTGGGAGATTTGTGCATTATACCCCATTTTCCCCTTTCTATTTATAGTAAATTATTGGTGAATCCCCGAACTTGAATAGAAAGAACCCAAATCCCTCCATTTCAATTAACTATAGAATAGAAATGCATATATACTAAATAGAAAAACTAACTATAGAATGAGAATTCTAATGCTAAATATAATGTACTAACCATGAAATGTAATTTTTTATGTTGAATATACAAGACTATGTATAAAATGAAAGGAAGAAATAAAATAACAATAATGAAAGTTCCATATTCCTTTGTGTTTCTATGTATATCCTAAATAATCAAATAATTCATATGCACACACACACCAATAACTAGCATGAATCTCTTGCAAGTAGGAGAACATGAGCACTATTTATTTAAATATAATCATGCAATAAACATGTAATATATATCTATAATATTGTAGGTTCTTCCTCTTCAATTGAGTGGATAACTCTCTACAAAGTATAATGCTTTAAAAATGATTGCATTCTACTCAACACTATTTAGGAACTAAAAAATATTACTATTTCATTTATAATCTCATATATCCATACATGCAAAAAAAATCAATTATATTATATTTCTCAAACTCATAGAATGATAATACTAATTAAAATTATTATTACATGATGCTTGATAAAATATAAAGAGAGAAGGACAACTAATATAATACTTAACTAACTAACACTACCTTTAGATCCTATAATATAGATGAACAATGATCATCCATGCAATTTCCAAGTCTTAATAAAAGTATTAACTAAATAAGATTACATTAGTTCATTATAAATTAAATGCAATATTTCTTTTAACATAAAATAAGGGGAATACCTTCAATTATGGCTCCTAGAAGGGGTCTACTGCCGAAAGAGGTTATTTTAAAAAATAAAAAATTAGAGATTTGATGGATTTTATTGTCCCTACTAGCATATATGTGAGTAATCCAATCAATAAGCTAAAATTATTGAATTTTCATTTCATCCTAGAGTCAATGGGAATTGAGTATCTTTCTTTTCTTTGAACCTTGAAACCACTAAAATTATTAAAATTGTGTATAGGGACTTGGTGCACAAAGATGGGGGATGAAAAAGTGGCCACCACACTTTTTCCCTCCATCAAAACTATAAAATGCTTGCATTATTGCTAAGTGAAGCAATAAAAAGAAAAAAAGTTGTTTCTTTCCTAATTTTTACTAAAACCCCATTTTCCTATAGCCTACAAACCCTCCAAAGCATGCTCACATTCTAGAAGGCCTCTTTTTTCACCAAATATTTGCCAAAATTCCACCAAGACATTGAGGAGGCCAAAGGAGTAAGATTTTTTAGTTTTTTAGTATCTATTTCATATTAAATAGGTAGATTTAATATGTTGTTTGATTAAAATTTATTTAATTTTTAGGAATTGACAATTCACCCCTAAATCTTGAAAATCCTAATTCACCTCATGATGATGGTTAAGATGCATGTGCTCAGGCTACATCTATAGAAGATCAGATGGTGATGAAAAATTCTCTCTTGAGTGATACATTTGGTTTTGATAGTCAAGTAAATGTCAACAAGTTCATTTAATTTAATTTATTAAATTTCATTTTGAAATGACAGATTAACCAAATTAGTTGAATGATTATAATGAAATTTCAAGGTCATATTGTTCACTCTACTTCTAGTGGTCCTCCAAATCCCTATTACATGATGATTTCTAGTGCAAAGGTATGTAACTATAAGAGAATTATAAATATTACATATGAATAGTTAAATATTATATGAATACTATTCTTATATCTTACTTTGGAAGTTGAATAGGTTAATATTAGGCCTTTAAATCAACACCTAGAAGTGGAGGTGGTCATCGAACTTTCACTTAGGTAATATAGAGAATTTTTTATTTTAAAATAAATATATATATTTCATAATTGAATAATGTTTAATGACTCTAAGGTTCTACATAGTTTGTAAGTATTCTTTTTACTTTTTAATTACTTTGATTTCAGGTTTCTATGTACTTTATAATCTATGAGTTTCATTTGATCATGTTATTGACCTCTAAAAATATAGGCTAGTGGTGTTAATTAATTTTCCACCTTATTGTGGTTGGTGTTATTAATAGAGAATTTTATATTTTGAATCAAAGAGAAGACTTTTATTTGAGTGATTGAGTGAATATCCAACTCTTTTAGGTTATATTAGTTCATTTCCAATCAACCCATGATAAAAAAAAATTACTTTTATTTCAAAGGCCTCCATCTTTGTTGGTGTTAATGTTGATAATGCTCAAAGAATGTATTTGATTGGGAAAGGTTCCATGGTTTAAAATACCATAAAGAAGGGTGATTCACTTGTTAAAAGGGGCATATTCTTGGTCATTCTTTCTAGCTATAGGCCTCTTTATTGGATTAACTCTTGGGACCTCCATTGACCAAACCTAACTTCCTACCTTTTGTTGGAAAAACAAGGATAGACAATTTAGAGGGGGGTGAATCAATTGTCACAAAATTTAATACTTATTCAACCTTATTAACCTTTAATCTCAAATCTGATAATTAACAATGAAAGAATGAATCAGCAACACATCAAAAACACATGAACACCAAGATTTTATATGTGGAAACCCTATTAGGGGAAAAACCACGGTGGGTGTTAGTCCACAAGATTATACCCTGTTAGAAGTATAATAAAAAATGAATAAGGAATGCATATACGTTCAGGCACACTGACTAGAGCTCACTGCTCAAAAGGGAAGGCTCACTACCTTACATAAAATAATCAAATTAAATCCATCTGATGAGGTTGAACTAAGAAATTAGCTTCTTCAAAAACCCTAATGATAGTTTCGATTAAGCATAGAAACACTTCTTCAAAATTCACTCGATCTTCTTCACACTCTTCTCTAAAATCGAATGATTTGATCTTTATTCACACATTTCACATTCACACTTCACTTACATTCATCAAGCATACTTCAAAATGAGAAAACAATCGCTCTTATATTTTCGCTACATGAATTTACATCAAGCACTCTATCGGCCAAAAATAAATAATAGATGAACACAAGCTATCAGCCCAAATCATGAATAAAATCTCAATGTGTACAAACCTAAGTCAGTCACAAAATAATGAAGACCTAAATCAACATCCTCAAACATTCCAAGCATTCAAGAATTAATCCATAAAGATCCACAACACGCTACCACCATCATGTCGACCAAGAACATGAAAAACTCAAACACATAGAGGAAAATCTTCGATCACGAGCACACCGATCAATGCGAATGTACCACAATGATAGAGCATGATCTAGAAGCATCATTGAACATCACAAAATCATACACAACAACTTAATTTACCAGAAATGCATTCTTTTCTTCTAGGAACACCTACTACAATAACAGAATAATTGTAAGAACCAAACTTGATGTGTACCATTGAAACTTCTGGACAACATACTAGATAGGATCACCAACAAACTCTTTAATGTGTGACTTTTGATTATCAACTTACAAGACTTTCCACCATTCTGATCATCACATCTTCCCAGATGACCTACAACATATTTATTCTAATTTTCTCAATATCCTCAACATATACAACCTTCAGAATCATCAATGCTAATAGTGTTGACATCAATGACAACCACATATCAGCAACACAACCACAACATCCAACAATCTCCCCCTTTGGCATTGATGGAAACACATGATGTGAAAAATACCATCAACATAGCTAGCTCTTCTCCAACAGTCTCCTTCTTCTCATACTGTTCTTCTTCCTCTTACATTACTCTTCTCCCCTTTTCTTCCTCAAAGGTTTTTCACATTACTCTTCTCCCCCTTTGATATCAATGGAAAAGGTACACAAGCTCTTAACCACATATTTGAATCATTTGACTACTCCCTTGAGTAGCAGCCAACACAACATCAATTTGAAACAAGATAGACTATGAGTGCACAGATTGATGTAAAGACTTGCATCTTAGTTCAGATTAGGAGGGGAAATCACCCCTAACTTGCCTCTGAGATACTCGAAATTATCCTTAGGCAATGTTTTAGTAAAGATAGTTTCAATTATTTCCTTAGTGGGCACATATTCCAATCTGACTTCTTTATCACTTACTTTGTCTCTCAAAAAGTGATACTTGATACATATATATTTTATCTTTGAATGTAACACCAGATTCTTGGAAATGTTTATGGCACTTGAGTTGTCACAAAATATAGCAATAGGCTCATTATACTCAATTCTAATATCTCTCAACATCTGTTTCATCCATAATACCTAAGTGCAATTGTTTGCAACAACAATATATTTTGCCTCAATAGTAGATAAGGAAATGGAATTCTGCTTTTTACTTAGCCAAGACACCAACTTCTTCCCCAAGAAGAATGCACCACCACTTGTAATTTTCCTATCATCCACATCTCCTACCCAATCTATATATATAAAGGAATTAACAGTGTAATCATCATCCTTAGGATACCATAGACCAAAATCAACTATCCCTTTCAAATATCTGAAAATTCTCTTTATTGCAATCACATGTGATTCCTTTGGATCAGCTTGATATCTAGCAATCATACATACAACATTCATAATGTCTAGTCTAGTTTGAGCCAAGTAGAGTAATCCACAAATCATTAACCCATACCTTATTTTATTAGCCTTAGGAGAATAATCATACTATGTTAACTTGCATCTGGTTACTATGTGTGTACCAACTAGTTTTGAATCTTTCATGCCAAAAAAAATCAATAACTCTCTTACATATTTGGATAGAGATATCAAGATTCCATCATATAACTGAGTTATTTTCAATCCTAAAAAGAATTTCAGCTCTCCTATCATTAACACTTCAAATTCACTTTTCATTTGATCAAAAAACTTCATACATAAGTCATCATCACCTTCAAAAATAATGTCATCAACAAAGACTTCAATAATCAACTCTTTATCCTGATCCATCTTGAAATATAGATTGTTGTCAGTAGTACCTTTATTGAATCCAAGCTTCAAAAAGTATTTATCAAGTCTTGCATACTAGGCTCTAGGGGCTTGTTTGAGTCCATACAATGCTTTCTTCAACCGAAAAACCATGTTTTTTTCATCAGTCAGTTGAAATCCATCTAGTTGCTCAAAATAAACCTCTTCTTCTAATTCACCATTCAGAAATACTAACTTCACATCCATTTGATAGACTTTGTAGTTCTTGAAAGTAGCATAATCAAGAAATAACCTTATAGCTTCAATTCTGGAAACAAGGGCAAAGGTTTCTTCAAAATCAATACCTTCCATCTATGAGTACCCTTTACATACCAGTCTTGCTTTATTTCTGACCACTTCACCTTGTTCATTCAACTTATTTTGAAAGACCCATTTGGTTCCAATCACATTTTTATCCTGAGATCTCTGAACAAAAATCCATGTATCATTTTTCCCTATTTGCATCAGTTCTCCCTTCATTGCATCCATCCAATATTCATCTTTACATGCTTCATTGACATTGATAGGCTTAGTTTTGGAAATTAGGCAATATTCTTCTGCAATTCTTCTTCTAGTCTACACACCTCTATTCTTGTCTCCTATAATTTGATTTTCAAAATTATTTAGCTTTACATACTTTGGGAATTTGGGATTTTCTCTCACTTATGGTTCTTCTATTCTCTCTTCTGCACTTCCACTAGCTTCTCCTTCATGATTCTCTTGATTCACCGAAACAATTTGAACTTGATTCTATTTTTGTGCATTCTTTCCATTATCAGTACTATCTTGTTGGTTATTTGAATCATATCCACAGTATCTGGATGATCTAACAATGTCTTCATCAACTTTGACATTTGTACTTTCAATCATTTTCTTCTTCTATTGTACCATCGGTAAGCTTTTCTCTTAGTAGAGTAACCTAGAAAGATACCTTCATCACTTCTCGCATCAAACTTGCCAATATCTTCATCTCTCTTGATATAACATCTACTTTTAAATATTTTGAAATATTTAATAGTAGGCTTATAACCAAACCACAACTCAAAGGATTCTTACCAGAATTACAATTAACATTTACCCCATTAATAGTGTACACAAAAGTGCTTACTGAAGGGAAAAGAATGTGGATCTACTGACCCAACAGTGCGGAATACATTCCCTTAACGCCAATACAACAGGGGAGAGAAGCATAAACTAATTCTAATAGCTTCTAAAACTACTTGAGATGAATACAACCATTAAGAGATATGATTTAGACAAAGAATTCATAGATTGATACAAAAATTTACATGGGAAAACCTTTCCAGGTCAAAAACCCACCACACAAAACAAGACTCTTGTATTATAGTATTAGAAACAAATACATACAATTTCCAGTCTTCTCTGTAAAACTTACAAACGCCTAGAGAGATTTGGATTCACTGTTACAATGTTTTCACAACATACAGATCGAATCACCTCTCTTCAAGAACACATGTTATTTTCTTTCGTTTCCTCTTCAACCCGCAACTTCAAACTTGCTCTACAACTTAACTTATGAGAAATATCATATCTCTCATCCATATGTAGCCGACTCAGAAGAGTCCTAACAACAATGAAGTCCATCCTCAAATCACGCATTTGGTTGGATCTGACAGATTTCCCTGCAACGAGCTGACTTTGCATTCAAAGCCATTACTCAAAACGGTTGAGTTTGCCACCCTTTGTTGACAATGCAACTGTCACAATAACTATTTTGGTTTCCGTCGAATCACTATTTAGACAGGTTCCATGTGTCCAAGACCCATTGGCAATCGCAGTAGACAAAACTACCAAAATCGTCAAACAGACACCGAGTGCGTCCAAGACTTTCAAGTCATTCTAACACTGTCGGAGCCAAAGTCAGAATAGGAGTCGAAATAGGACTCCACTGAAATTATAGGTTCAAGAACCATTTCGGTTCCACATCCGCCCACGGAAAATATGAACTCACCAGATACAGTTCTGACTGAGGTAAGTCAACCCGAGGTCAAACCAAGACGAGAACACAAAAGACTAGAGTCAGAGTCGGAGTCAGAGCAGGAACAAAAAATAGGACTTCACCAAAAAGTCCAAGATCAGGAAACAATCTAGTTCCGCTTCTACCAGTTGCAAGAAACAACAATCCAGAACCTGGACTAAGCGGAGGAAAACACCCCGAGGAGAATCCAAACAACCAGAAGAACTAGATCATAAAAGCAGGTATCGGACTCAGAGTCGAAACAGAAACTGAAACAGGAACATGGCAAACAAACATTGCCAAATTCCAAAACTGGTTCCGCCTCTGCCAGAACCTGTGAAGTGAAGCGAGAATAACAGATGGTAGGAAGCGGAGTCGAAGTTGGAATGAGAACAAAAACCCAGAACTTAGGGAAACGCAACAATGCCAAGTTCCAACCTGGTTCCGCCTCCGCCAGAAACTGCGAAGTGAAACTAAGTGTCTAGATAGAGGGAAGCGAAGCCTGAGATGGAGAGGGAACAAAAACCCAAAATTAGGCAAATGGAAAATGCCAAGTTCCATTCTAGTTCCGCCTCTGGCAAAACTTGCAAACAACACAAAATCACCAAGGCATGAAAATGAGGACTTCAAGCTAGAAGTTGAAACATAATTTCTCAACAATCTCCCACTTGGTGAACACTTTCAACTTCCTCAAAACATCAAACCTTACTGTCTATCATAGGCCCCAAGGCCCATTGATTTTGTGCACCATCTAAACTTGTCTGTGCTAATCGGCTTTGTTAAGGCATCTACAACATTCTTCAAGGTGTCAACCTTATCTATACTGACCTTGCCATCTTCAACCATATCCCTCATGAAGTGATATTGCACATCTATATGCTTGGTCATGGCATGGAAGGTCAGATTCTTTGCCAAAAAAATGGCACTTTGATTGTCATAGCAGATTAAAATTTTCCCAGCATTAAATCTAATGTCTAAACACAAATGCCTCAGCCATACTGCCTCCTTGCAACATGAGTTGCTGCCATGTACTCTACCTCTATCATGGATAAAACAACTACAGCTTATCGCTTGCTCATCCAACTGATTGCTCAACCATTAAGCATGAAAGTGTATCCACTGGTGGATCTTCTATTGTCAATGTCCCCTACCCAATAAGAGTCAACATATTCCTGAATGCAAAGAGCCCTTTGTGATGCAACCATACTGCCATGGTAACACAAAGCATAATCTAAAGTACCCTTCAAATACCTGAATTCTCTCTTTACAGCATCCCAATGTGATCTCCCTGGATTTTCCATGAAACGGCTTAGAACTCCCACTGCTTGGGCAATGTTTGGTCTTGTGCAGACCATAGCATACATTAAACTACCTACTACACTTGCATAAGGTACATTGGTCATGTCCTCCATCTCAGTAGCTGACTTTGGATAGTCTTCAGCAGATAGTTTCAATCCTTGCATGATTGGAACAACTAGCTGCTTGCAATTAGTCATGCTAAACCTCTCTAGAATGGCTTTCACATACTTACTCTGACTGAGTCAAAGCTTTCTGCTTGTTCTATCCCTAGTTATCTCCATCCCAAGAATGTACCTTGCTGCTCCAAGATCTTTCATTTCGAACTTAGCAAACAACTGAGTTTTAAGGTTAGAAATCATAGCCTTTCTATTACCAATGAATAACATGTCATCCATATACAGAGTAATAACAAGCACACGATCATTCTCACATTTATAATAAATGCAATAATCAGATTTTGATCTAACAAACCCAATTGACAACACAAATGTGTCAAATTTCTGGTACCACATTCTAGGAGATTGCTTTAGACCATAGAGAGATTTATTTAACTTGCAAACTAGATTTTGTTTACCTTTTTCAACAAAATGCTCAGGCTGGGACATGAAGATTTCTTCTTCTAGCTCACCATGGAGAAAAGCAGTCTTCACATCCATCTGCTCAATTTCAAATTCATACATAGCTGCCAATGACAACAAAAATCTGATGGATGTCAGCTTTGCTATAGGGGAAAAGATCTCTCCATAATCAATTCCCTCAACTTGGGAAAAACCCTTTGCAACCAGTTGTGCCTTATACTTCTCTACACTACCATCAAGGCATGTCTTCCTTTTGAATATCCACTTATAGCCAATAGGCTTTCGCCCTTTAGGCAGTGGTACCAACTTCCAAGTATCATTGTTTTTCAAGGAATCCATCTCCTCATTCATGGCTTTCAGCCAAGACTTTGAATCAACCATGTTGATTGCTTCTTTCACAGTCCTAGGCTCATCAATGCTGGTAATTAAGGCATAAGCACAATTTGAATCTAGCATGGAGAAACCATACCTTTCTAGTTTCCTTCTTTCTCATGTAGATCTCCTTATAGGCTGAGGTGGTTCTTCATCATCAGAACTTCTTGAGCTGCTTGAGCTCTCCTCAGTCTCAGGTACACCATGCAGCTCTTCCCTTTCTAGAGTTTGGGGAATCTCAACTGCATCCTTCTCCTTGTCACTCTGATTTGTCTCAAGCTGTTGATCACTTACCAGAGGTTTCAACTCACGAAATATCACACTTCTACTATACAAAACCTTCTTAGTAATAGGGTTCCAAAGCTTGTATCCTTTCACACCAACTCCATAGCCGATGAGAATACATTTCACAGCCTTGTTGTCTAATTTAGATCTCTTTTCATTCGACACATGAACATATGCCTCACAGCCAAAGACCCGGACATGCCTTAGTGAGGGTTTCTTGTCTGACCATGCTTCCAAAGGTGTCTTGTCAACAAGAGCTAAACAAGGAGATCTATTTATTAGATAGCATGTTTTAGCAACAGCCTCAACCCAGAAATTTTGCTCTAGACCAGCACCACTCAGCATACTCCTTACCTTTTCCATCAACATCCTGATCAACCTCTCAACAACTCCATTTTGTTGTGGAGTGTAAGGGGTTGTCTTATGCCTTTTAATTCCATGATCAGTGCAATACCTTTCAAAATCTGTAGAACAAAACTCACCTCCATTGTTTGTCCTTAAACACTTTATTTTCCTTCTAGTCTGATTTTCTACCAAAGATTTGAACTCTTTAAACTGACTGAACACTTCTGATTTACTTTTAAGAAAGTATACAAATGCCCTTCTCGAACAGTCATCAATAAAAGAAACATAATATCTAGACTTCGCTAAAGAAGGAACATTAACTGGACCAAACACATCAGAGTGAACATAATCCAGTATACTAGAAGATTTGTGAGGACTAGAGGAGAAAGAAACACGGTGTTGCTTTCCATAGATACAATGTTCACAGAAATCGAACTCAAGGTTACAATCACCGAGCCCTTCTTCAAGGTTTTTAAACCTTTCTCACCAATGTGACCAAGTATATGATGCCATAACATAGTCTTCTTTGTTGGGAGTTTTACCTCCAAAGCATTTGCAGACAGAGAAGAGTCTTCATCTTTCTCTATAGGTGTAGAATTACATGACCTTATAGAGGCACTGTTACAAAGAATAGGTCGTGCATCTAGTTTGTACAGAGTGCAGTACAAACACCCTTAGCTAACACCATTGCACCCCTAGCAATTTTACATCCTTTACTAGAAAAAGAAACTTCTACACCAGCATCATTTAACTTAGTAACAGAAAGAAGATTTCGAGCCAAACCTGGGATGTGGAGAACACCACCAATTCCTTTGACTCTCCCATCAGGAAACTGAATTTTGACCCTTCCTCTACCAACAATCTCCAACGTTGAATCACTTGCCAAGTATACCTTTCCACCATCATACTTCTCATAATTTGAGAACCAATCTCTATTGGATGTCATGTGAAAAGAGGCTCCTGAATCAACCAACCAGACATCATCAGATGCCTGAGTTGTCAAGGTTGCTGCAATGAAGGAATCTACATCACTTTGAGAAGATTCGTTGTCAAAATCATTCTTCTTCTTCTCCTCCTTGCAATCCTTCCTGATATGACCAGGTTGCCCACAGTTCCAGCACTTTACCTTGAAATTTTTACCAAGAGACTTTGATCTCCCTTTAGACTTGGATTTTGACTTGTTGTCTTTCTTCTTGCCTTTCTCCTTTGTTCTACCTTGAATAGAAAGAGCATTTTTGGCCATCTCAGAAGATTTCCTTTGCATTTCTTCAGACAGAAGTGAAGCAAACACATCATCCATTTTGAAAGCAGTGGTTGTGCTTCCAATAGCCATCACAAGATGATCCCAACTGTCAGGTAATGAACACAACAGGAGCATGCAACGATCCTCCTCCTCTATTTTTACACCTACAGATGCCAGCTAAGTAACACTCATATTAAATGAGTTCAGATGGTCTGCAATAGATGCACCTTCATCCATCTTCAAGGAGTACAACTTCTTCCTCAGGAACAACTTATTTACTAGGGACTTTCCCTAATAAATGTCACCAAGTTTCTTCCACAAAGAAGCTGCAGACGTTTCCTCATGAACATTTAGGAGCATAGAATCGGCTAGACTCAGTCTTATCAATCCTCTTTCTTTTCTATCTGCAAGATCCCAAGCTTCTTAGGTCATAGTTTATGGCTTAGTTCCAGACACTGCAATCTAGAGGTCTCTATCCACAAGCAAGTCTTCTATCTTGAGTTTCCATAACTCAAAGTTGCTGCCATTAAACTTCTCAATATCTATCCTACTAGATGTACTCACCATCTCACAATAGAAACAAGTTTAACAATGCAAGTCTCTCACTGAGCAGTATTAGTGCAAAAAACTAATTCGCCCTAGCAAGGATAACACGAACTGGCCAAGCTCTGATACAACTTTGAAGGGAAAAGAATGTGGATCTACTGACCCAACAGTGTGGAATACATTCCCTTAACGCCAATACAAAAAGGGAGAGAAGCATAAACTGATTCTAATAGCTTCTAAAACTACTTGAGATGAATACAACCATTAAGAGATATCATTCAAACAAAGAATTCATAGATTGATACAAAAATTTATGTGGGAAAACCTTTCCAGGTCAAAAACCCACCACACAGAACAAGACTCTTGTATTATAGTATTAGAAACAAATACATACAATTTCCAATCTTCTTTGTAAAACTTACAAACACCCAGAGAGATTCAGATTCACTGTTACAATGTTTTCACAACATACAGATCGAATCACTTCTTTTCAAGAACACATGTTCTTTTCTTTCTTTTCCTCTTCAACCCGCGACTTCAAACTTGCTCTTCAACTTAACTTATGAGAAATAGCATATCTCTCATCCATATGTAGCCAACTCAGAAGAGTCCTACAGAACAATGAATTCCATCCTCAAATCATGCATCTGGTCAGATCTGACAGATTTCCCTGCAATGAGCTGACTTTGCATTCAAAGCCATTACTCAAAACGGTTGAGTTCGCCACCCTTTGTTGATAATGCAACTACCACAATAACTATTTTGGTTTCCATCCAATCACTATTCAGAGAGGTGCCACACATCCAAGACTGATTGGCAATCACAGCTAACAGAACTACCAAAACGGTCAAATAGACACTGAGTGCATCCAAGACTTTCAAGTCATTCTAACACTGCAGGAGTCGGAGTCAGAACGGGAGTCGAAACAGGACTCCACTAAAATTATAGGTTCATGAACCATTTCGGTTCCACATCTGCCCATGGCAAATAGGAACTCACCAGATACAATTTTGACTTGGGTAAGTCAACCCGAGGTCAAACCAAGACGGGAACACAAAAGACTGGAGTCAGAGCAGGAATAGAAAATAGGACTTCACCAAAAATTCCAAGATCAGGAAACAATCTGGTTTCGATTTCGCCTCCGCCAATTGCAAGAAACAACAATCCAGAACCTGGACTAAGCGGAGGAAAACACCTTGAGGAGAATCCAAACAACCAGAAGAACTAGATCGTAAAAGCAGGAATCAGACTCGGAGTCGGAACAAAAACTGAAATAGGAACATGGCAAATGGACATTGCCAAATTCCAAAAATAGTTCCACCTCCGCCAGAACCTACGAAGCGAAGTGAGAAAAATAGATGGTAGGAAGCGGAGTTGGAGTCAGAACGAGAATAGAAAACCAGAACTTAGGAAAATGGAACAATGCCAAGTTCCAACCCAGTTCCACCTCTGCCAGAAACTGTGAACCGAAACTAAGAGTCCAGATAGAGGGAAGCGGAGCTGGAGACGGAGAGGGAATAGAAACCCAGAACTAGGCAAATGGAAAATGCCAAGTTCCATTCCGGTTCCGCCTCTAGTAGAACTTGCAAACAACACAAAATCACTAAGGCATGAAAATGAGGACTTCAAGCTGGAAGTTGAGACATAATTTCTCAACACTTACAACTTCTCTCCAATAGATATGAGGAACATTACCTTCCAACATCATAGTTCTAGTAGCATCTAGAATTGTTTTGTTCTTTCTCTCAACAACTCTGTTCTCTTGAGGGGTCTAGGGAGCAAATAACTATCTTTTGATTCCATATTCTTCATAGAATGAATTGAACTCTTGGGAAGTGAATTCACCACCTTTGTTTGATCTTAAGCATTTAACCTTCAAACCTATCTCATTTTCTACCATAGCCTTGAAACATTTGAAATTTTCTAGTGCTTCATGTTTTTCTCTCAAGAAAGCAACCTATATCATCCTAGAGTAATCATCAATGATCAACATAAAGTAAATTTCTCCTTGTAGACTTCTAATTCTGGATGGACCACATAGATCAGTATGAATCAGCTCAAGTACTCCATTAGAATGATGTTATTTGCTCTGAAAATAAATTCTTGTCCGCTTTCCCATCTAACATTCCTTGCATATAGTGTTAGTAGGCTTCACTAACTTAGGTAGATCTCTAACTAATTGAGTGGAGCTTACTTTTATAATGTTATCAAAATTCACATGACACAGCCTCCTATGCCATAACTAGCTTACATCAACTTGAGCAATTAAACAACTTTCACTAGTAGCACTTAAGTGAAAAATGTTACCTCTTATTTTTGTACCTGAAGCAATTACATTTATAGAGATTCCTAATATCCTACATTTTCCATCTTTCAACTGAAGATTGTATCCCTTATCTACCATCTACCCAACACTCAACAAGTTATGTGTCAATCCTTCAACATAAAGGACATCATCAATATTGTATTTACCACCAAGATAAATAGTGCCTCTGCCACAAATCACACTAGCATTGTTATCTCCAAATATTACAACACCACCGTCATATTTTTCCAAGCTTATGAACTTGCTTTTGTCACTAGTCATATGGTGTGAGCATCTATTGTCAATCACCCACTCATATTTTTCATCAATTATGGCTGCAAAAGCTTTCTCAATATTCTGATTGTTAGCAGATTTGGTGGACACCGTACCATTTTCCTTGATAACAATGAATACCCATCCATCTTCATTTCTAATTTATTTATTAGATTCATCATCAGTAACACCTTCTTCAGCATTATAACATTTCTTTTAAATTCTAGACTTGTCAGGTTTGTACTTAGAAACTCTTTCAAGACACCTTGATGCAAAATGACATATCTTACTACAAGAGAAATATTTAATAGGTAGCTTTCCATTATACTTAACATGTCCTTTGGCTTCTCTTTTCACAATCAATGCTTCTAGCTCTTCTAGCTCTCTTTCTTCATCTTCAATTTGTTTCATCTCATCTTCATACTTGAATGTTTTTCTAGAACTTTCTCCTGGATCATATCTCTGTTGACTTTTTCCAGATACATTAGCTTTAAATGCAGATTTTGTTTTAGGAGTAGACTCACCAAATTCACTTATTTCAAAGGTAGCTAGTTTACCAATCAGCATGTCTCTTTTCACATTTTTTACTGTTTTGAGTTCTTCAATAGCATGAGATTTTGTTTTGTAAGAAGTAGGCACTTATCTGAGCATTTTAGCCACAATCTCATCTTCTTCCATTATTCTACTGACACACCTAATACCCATCACTAGTTCATTTACCTTATGCATGAAAGCAACAATGTTTTCATCTTCACTCATATTCAAGTTCTCCCACTTTCCTTTTAGACTTGTTAGCTTAGAAATCTTCACTTGAGCATCTCCTTCATACAATGTTTCCAATTTCTTCCATATCTCATGTGTTTTCTTCAGACCTATCGCATTTGTCATCTTTGAATCTTTCAAAACACTTAGTAATGCTTCTATAGCCCTGACATTATTTTTAGCTTTTTTGATCTCATCAGGAGTAGTGGGACCATTCTGAGGAATATTATATATGTTCTTTGTAATCTTCCAGAAAGGTTCACCAATGCACTTCAAATGACACTCCATTCTGACCTTCCACATAGAGTAATTTGTACCATCGAATCTAGGACTATCCTTCTTGTATGATGTCATCTCGGATCACCTCAAGCTATTAAACTTCTTCAGAGGAACCTTCTTTGATACCAATTGTTGTAAAAACAAGGATAGACAACTGAGA
The DNA here is from genome assembly GCA_007115665.2 of Sequoiadendron giganteum. Taxonomy (NCBI): domain Eukaryota; kingdom Viridiplantae; phylum Streptophyta; class Pinopsida; order Cupressales; family Cupressaceae; genus Sequoiadendron; species Sequoiadendron giganteum. The sequence continues at coordinate 104,910,698 of CM021106.1, read as the reverse complement.
GGGTGGGTGAATCAGTTGTCACAGAATTTAATACTTATTCAACCTTATAAACCTTTAATCTTAGATCTAATAGTTAACAATGAAAGCATGAATCAACAACACATCAGAAACACATGAACACCAAGATTTTATATGTGGAAACCCTGTTAGGGGAAAAACCACAGTGGATGTTAGTGCACAAGATTATACCCTATTAGAAGTATAATGAAAAATGAATAAGGAATGCACATTCATTTAGGCACACTACCTAGAGTTCATTGCTCAAAAGGGAAGGCTCACTGCCTTACATAAAATAATTAGATTAAATCCATCTGATGAGGTTGAACTAAGAAATTAGCTTGTTCAAAAAGTCTAATGAAAGTTCTGGTTAGGCACAAATACACTTCTTCACACTTCATTCAATCTTCTTCACTCTTCTCTGAAATTGAATGATCTAATCTTTATTCACACATTTCACATTCACCGATCATACTTCAAAATGAGAAAACAATCGCTCTTATACATCTGCTACATGAATTTACATCAACCACAATGTCAGCCACAAATAAATAATAGATGAACATAATTTGTCAGCCCAATTCATTAACAAATCTCAATGTGTACCAACCTAAGTCAATCACAACATAATGAAGACCTAAATCAACATCCTCAAAAATTCCAAGCATTCAAGAATTAATCCATAAAGATCCGCAACACACTACCACCATCATGTCGGCCAAAAACATGAAAAACTCAAACACACAAAGGAAAATCTTTGATCACGAGCACACCGATCAACATGGATGTACCACAATGATAGAGCACAATCTAGAAACATCACTAAACATCATAGGAGAATACACAACAACTTAATTTACCAAAAATGCATTCTCTTCTTCCAGAAACACCTGCTACAGTACTAGAATAATTGTAGGAACTCATAAACTCATAAACTTCTGGACAACATACTAGATAGACTCAACAAAAAACCCTTTAATGTGTGACTTTTTATTATCAACTTACAAAACTTTCCACCATTCTGATCATCACAGCTTCACAGACTGCCTACAACATATTTATTCTAATTTTCTCAATATCCTTGACATATACAGACTTCATAATCATCAATGCTAATAGTGTTGACATCAATGACAACCACATATTAGAAACACTACCACAACATCCAATACCTTCATCTCCTCCCTTTGAATGAATTCTTTCTAGAAGCTATTTAGTCTAAAGATCCCAATTTAAGAGTTTTTGATTAGTGGGGAATATTTACAGGATTCTCTGATCTATCACTAGAAATGTTTAAGTAGTTAGCCTTTATGAGGAGAACTATATTCATATATGATACCCTTCTATTTTGGTTTATTAACCTTTTTGTTCCTTAGAGGAGGTAGATGTTCTTGCTTGGGGCTACAATCCTAAGGGGTTTTTTTAGTTTATCTTGGGTACTAAATCTTAGAAAAAGAAAAGAGAGGGTATAGGGATTTCCCTTGGTAGATTTTTTTGGAAGAAATATTGTTGGCCTAAGTATCATTTTTATATTAGGTTCCTTTGTGACGGTAAATATCTCACCTAGGATAACATATTAAATTTAGAGGATTTAAAGGTCCTTCAAAATGTGCTCCCAATGATACTAATGAGTAATGTGTGGCTCATATTTTCTTTCAATGATCATATTTTATTTTCCTTTGAAAGTGGTGGTGGTTGATTTTGAACTAGCCCCTTGTCCATGCTATTTATCTACCTAATTATTGTGCTTGTAGGTGGAAACCACCAAGCCCAGGATAACCATCTACAATAAAAACCTTCACAAAGTGAGAGAAGAAACATGCTATTTCACCAATGAGTGAATAAATTGAGATGCTATAACATACATAATGTACAACCTTTTAAAGGCGTGAAAAAAATAAATGGGTGAGAAACTACCTGATATAAGAAAAACCACCCAAATAATTAACCCTATGTTAAACTTAACACTACGCTAACACCCCCCTTAAGTGAAAACTTAGGGAGATTATTATGAAAATGAAAAATGAAATGAAAAATGGGTCCTAGCTACAAGTCCATGTTAGGTACTCATGCACAAATGATATGCAATGCAATGCAATCTCTCACAACCAAAGAAAATGAGAAAAACCTTGTGGGAGAAAACTACTCTCCAAAAGAAAAAGAAAAAAACTGAAAAAGAGAAAGTTGGAAAAGTGAAAGGAGAACTTTATAAGACCCCCAAGGACAACTCCTGTCACTTATCTCAACAAGATACAAAAGAAGAGAGACTATGTATCTCCCTCATAGAAAATTTTGAAGATCCCCCCCATGATGAAGAAACTCCTATGTTGATCTTGGAAGTCTGAAGAATATCCCTTGTCTGCAAACAACATGCCTCCCTTTAGGGAGAAACAACCACTGATGCAAGAGAAAATCCAACTCTGAAACAAGAGATTGGAGAGGAAGAATCAACATGAAAGATGCCTCTGGAAACTCTCAATGCCTCCACATAGCCAAATGCCACATCATGATCAAGTGCAACCTCAATTGAAAAAGGTGGATCAACAAGACCATGTGGAAACTCTGAAGCAACAATCTCCAAAGACATAGATGGTGTGATAGCAGTGCAGATATTTTCATCAAAAATAAGGGATATACCCTCAAATGCATCATCCAAATCAGAAATGTGAGATTCACAAAAAAACTCTGTAAGACCTATCAAGTGATTATCCCACAAAGAATGATCTGAAGGACCAAAAACATCCTTCTATGCTAAAGAACCAACCTTTGAAGCAAAAGGAGATGAATCAACATAGGTCTAAATAACTCCAAAGTTCAAATGATCAATCTATCTTGAGGAATCATTATCAACACTAGCAAGAGGGGTGTGAGGCTCATAATGATCATCATCAACAAAATGAGAAAAGGCATAGAGACGAGACTCATGGTTAGCTTCACCAAAAAAATGACTTTTCTAGTATCATCCTCTCTAATGAAAATAAAATCTTCAGTGACCTCTACAGTCTTAGGTACCTCACCATGAGTAATTTGATAGATGGAGAGTAGATTTATGTGCAAATAAGAAATATACAATACATCTCTGAAACAACCATCACCAATCTCAACATTGCCTATCCTCGCAACATCCAAAAGCTTACTATCTCCCAACAAAATTTTATAAATATCTATAGGATGAAGACCCAAAAAGGATAGGGACTAAAACCCATGTGATGAGATGCTCCTAAATCCAAAATCCATCTATCATGACCAGAATGAACTATAAAAGTTATCAATGCATGTCCTTTACCCATGTAGAGTTTATCTTCTTTACCACTTGCAAATCCTACATTCCTAGACTGTGTAGGTTTGGATGATGATTCAAAAATTAGGGAAATGTAATATTGTTCTTCTAAATAAGATGTGAAAGCTCATCAATATTCTTCATATAACAATGGTGTTCATCATGCCCTTTCTTCTTGCAATACACACAACTGAAATTCTCCTTCTTAGGCTTATCCTCTTTTGAAGAGGTGGAGGAATCATTAGACTTTGTCTTAGCCTTAGATTTCTTCTTCCCTTTGCTTTGAGAGGCTTGTGCAACTAATGCATGATTCATAGAGACCCCCTCTAACTAGGAAAGTTTGGCTTGCTCCCTCATCAAATGATCATAGAATGTCTCAAAACAAGGCATTTGAAATGCATTTCCCAAAGCATCCATGGAGGAGTAGATGGTAGAAGAAAAAACTACAAATGGACCACTCAACTTAGATAAAATTAGAAAAATGGACTCCTTATCAATTTTACCCTTCCCATATCCTGCCGATTGTGACCTCACATATTTGAACTTTACTAGGAAATCATCAATGGAAGGAAATGCATAAGGGGAAAGAGAAGTTATTTTTGCCTCTAGTTGCAAAGCACAAAACTCATTGACCCAACCAAACAAGTTTTGTAACTCATCCCATACCTCCTTACGTGTATTACACTCCTTAATATGAAAAAGAAGACTATCAAAAACATGCAAAGATATCAGACACATAGCTTGGTCACACTTGTTTCTATGAGAAAATGTTTCATACTCCTTGGTAAAACTGGGTTGGTTATCACTCAGTGTGGACCACAAACCCTTATATTGGAGAAGCCTACGCATTTTAATCTTCCAGGTATGGTATTTATGAGGGGTTAGCAGTTCACTGAATCAAGAGTAGACATGATAGTAGTTTGCACCAAAAGTAAAACAAATGCACCAGATTGATACTAAAACCTCCAAAAAATATCAACCAATGCAGCCTCTCAAGATTATTTTTTCGACATCCAAAAATATTACTCAGGAATTAAAAAAGCTTAAATATGTACCTTAACCTCGAAACAAAAAATTATCACCTTAGGAGATGTTTTGGAGTAGATTCTCATGCCACATGAAAGCCAAATAAATGCACAAGTCACCATAACACTACATGCAAAATAGCCTCTCCACAACCTATGAGACTTGATCACACCAACCAAAGGAAGTGTAAAGCTATTTAAATTGAAAAAAAATACACTACGTTGCCAATGTGGGTTAATTTTTCTAGAAATCTTCCAAACAGGCCCACCTGCACTTAAATTGTACATCAACTTGAACCCTAAATATTTCACTATAAAATTTATAAATTTTAGTTTAAAAAATTTGCACCTTGCACTAACTCGCTACCTCAGTGAATACTGCTCAAAAATGATGCAAATCGTGAGGAAAAATCGTGGCTTTAGAGGATTCACATAGGTCTTAGAAGGATTCATAGAATTTTGAGAAATCACTGCTTGAATTGGGACAAAAGACCACCAAATTTGTGGGTGGAGCTTGTCAATCACGGCTGTGAATAGAGGCTAATCAAATGCAAATCAAAATGCCTCCACGATTTCAAACACTAAGAATGGCATACATAAGATGCTGGAAAGAAAAAATGCCCTTCACAAAGGTAATATGCGGCTTGTAGATGAAAATTGTGGCCTCCCACACTATTCATGGCCACTTCAAACCATTATGTTGCCTTACTCTATTGTGGTTTTCTCTCTGTAGCCAAAATATATCAAATGGAAGATAATGCCCCGCAGCCAAAAGAAGATCACGTTGATAGATAACGAATGAACACAATTCACAAGATATATCTACTCCTTCCAATGTTGAATCAGGAAAAATGAATCTCTAAATCACAATAGTGAGACCAAAAAAAATTCATAGGGTAAAACACCCGCACCATGCAATGGGTGATACAATTCAACGCCTAGATATGTCTAAAATCACCATTTCGGGATTTTGAATGTGCCAATTCACACCTCCTCTGAAGAAAAACATACCTCCCAACAAAAGTTTGAAAAAAAAATGAATATCAATTCAGATCTCAAAACACTTTTGATGAAAACTCTCAAGGGAAGGAGGGTTGAATGGGTAGCTTTGATACCACATAGGTGGAAACCACCAAGCCCACAATCACGATCTACAATAAAAACCTTCACAAAGCAAGAGAAGCAACAGGCTATTTCACCAATGAGTGAATAAATTGAGATGTTCTAAAATACATAATGTATAGCCTTTTAAAGGCATGAAAAAATAAATGGGTGAGAAACTTCCTGATACAAGAAAAAACCACCCAAATAATTAACCCTATGTTAAACTTAACACTACACTAATATTGCCTATTTGGGATGTCCTCTTATCTCTCTTATTTCCTCTTAGTGGCTTAGAATATTAGTCTTATTTTTATCTTTTGAAAGATTCGAAACCTTAGAGTAGATTCATTGGATCTTCCAAGGTTACCCTAGATTATTATTTTGTATGTTTGGAAAAGGATTTTGGGCTTAGTTAAAAAAACATTATCTACTAAACATCCTTGGATGAAGTCATATCTCCTTTATATTTTCAATTCTTGAGGTAATTAGATTTGTGTAATTTAGTTCTCTCAATCCATTATAGCTCTAGGCTTAAAATGTCTAGTAAGGTTATTAAAGCAAGTAAATGGCCTCTTTTGTTGGACTAATTGCTAGCGTCTCCCTTTAGATTCAGAACATGGACTAATCGCCTCTTGTGGATCTATTTATCTCTAGAATTTGTAGCAGGCATTAACAGGTCGATCTTTTGGCACAATGACAAACATGTTCTAGTAAATGGAATCAGATCTAGGTCATGGATTTAAATCCCCTCTAGTGATGCTAAGGGGGAATTGTTGGAATAATCACCAACATCTCCCTTCAGATTCAACATATGGACTAACTTCCTCCCATGGATCTGTTATCTCTAGCAATCGTATTGGGAGTTAATAGGTCAATCTTTTGGTGCAATGACAAACATGTTCCAACATCTTCAATCAATAGATTTAAAAAAAAGTAATATTGATGGTCCTTCTTAAGGAAATCAGATTATTGCTAAGGTTGGTGAGTCGTAAGGTCATTGTAGTGATTTTAATTACTCATCATTTATTTATTTTTATCAATTTGAGTGTTTCCAAAACTAATTTTTAATGATAGAAATCTTCTTCTTACTAACTCAAAACTTATTATATGGTTGCTAAAATTAGAACCAAACCAATATCATCATTTTAAACTTATATACAAATATAGAAAGGAAATATAGGTGCCTAAATTTGGATTTGTATCCTTTAAGAAAATGTAGTTATACATACAAGGCTCTTAAGCCACTTAATTGATTATTTTATTCTTTATTTTTTATCTTATTTTGATGAGGATTGTTTCCTTATATATTATCATCAAAATAGAGACCCCCTTTTTTATCAAGTGGTATTATGAGAGAGTTTCTACCATCTTTCAAATTTCCATCTTCTCTAGATGACATAGATCCTACTTGGTGAGTTGATTTGATCTCTATGGATTGTAGTCAACACTTACATGTTCTAGATGCCTTCCTATGCTATGCAATTTTTTATTTGAGTTCAATTTGATGTTTTATCATTCACTTGATAGGTTTTGGCATGATATGAGTTTTAGGAGTCTTATATCTAGATTTACTTCAATGCTTCATTTGACTTCTTGGCTTACATGGATATGATCACAATAATCTAGTCATTTTAACAAGAATATTTGATTCCACATTATGAAAATTTGATGATTGGAGGTATTTAGTCTTGAAGTCCATGAGGAATTCTTCAATTTTAGGCCACTTGATATACTTGACATGATAATTCTTGAATATATATAAGGACTTGAGGTTATGGTTTTATCACACCATGATATTAGCAAATTTTATGAGTGATATTAAACATTTTATGATCACTATAATGCTTACACATGTCTTGGGATGGAATCTATATTCCATGTAAAGGCATTATTAATGGTTAAGTTGGGTCTTTATCATTGTTGAATGGTTTAAATCCTTTAAATATTTATGTAAAAATTTAATTTCAGGTAATATAGATAAATTTTGCTCAGGTAGTTTTTGTAATTGAATAATTTTGTTTCATTTTTAGATGACGAAAGTAGACACTCCTCCTAATATTCATAGGATAGTGGAGCATGGTCTTGTTGCAACAGTAGTGAGTTTAATGTCTTTGACAAAGGTATGAGGAAAATTAGTAAATTTCACATTATACGTGGTGTTTTATTTGTCTATTATTAAAAAATAAAATGATATTCATTTTTAGTTTAATTGGTATCTGATGGTTTTCATAGGGATTTGTAACTCTAGATCATGAGTGTTCCCCTATTATGGATGAATGGAGTGATTATTTGTATGTGGTAAGTGATTATTTTTTTATATTTCATTCTATTATATAATTTCTATATGTTAATGTCTATAATTTTTATTGTATTAGGTGGGTCTCCAAGAATCTTTAAATAGGAGGTCGAGTGAACAAGTTTGAAAGAGACCACCATCATATGCATCTCCATCCCCTTGATAGTCAAAGGTAACTCGTGATCTATTTCCTTAGCCTAGAGGGAAATGACTATGTATTCTACGGTCTTTTGTTGTATACCTATATGGAATTTTTGAACATATATTTTGTATTACATATATGTGATATTGTATGTCCATATGGTATTGTTGTAAGTCTATATGGATTTCTTGTATATTTTTTATACTTATATCAACATATATTGGTGTATGCCTATATAGCTATTTAGTTATTACATATCTTTTTTTATCAATGGTGTCCATATTTATATTATAAACGATTATTTAAATAAATGAATTTAATAAATTGATGCAACTATAAATGATTAATTTTATTCATATTTGCACTAGATAATTGATTAATTGAATAATTAAAGAAGGATTACTTTTCTATTTGGATTGTAGTATGGTTGCATACTTGTTAGGACTAGATAATGAAAAACTAATATTTCCAAAATATCTTATTAATACCCATTGGATGGTTAGTATATACATTCAAGATCCCATCCATCCTTGCCCATTTGATCCTCTGTCAATATTATCATCTGACCAACCTAACATTTCTTATTTCATTAAATGATGTGATCTATTTGTAGTATGGAACTCTATCCTCTAGTTGGTCAAATGCTATTTCACATTTATAGAGCTATTTCTCATGCCCACACTTTCCTTCCTCTCAAAACAATGTATTCCTATATTGACCAACAAATTTATGACTACATTGAATTCAATCCATGGAGGAGACTACTTCTTTGGTGTAGATCATATAAGAGACCTGCAGTGACCAAAAACGCTAAATTAGACCTATTATGTAGCCACCCAAATGTGTTGGAATTATCAATTTACCCCCACAAGATGAAGAATGTAAACAATGCATCTTGACAACCTTTTAATAAATGCAACTAACACATTTTGCAACATCTAAAACATTTTCACCATGGTGAAACGAATTGGAGATATGAAAAATTAAGAGAGGTTATTGTAGAGGGACCCTACATGACCTTGTAGCTTTAGAAAAAAGGTTTCTAGGTGTCATGGTTTCTTAGAAACAACTCTTCAAATTTTTCCACTTTTTGGTAGTTAGGGCTCTTAAGAGAAAGCACTGACATAATGTAGTCTAGAGTGATCTAACATGCTAGGGTGCAAAAAAAGAGCTTTCCAAGCATAAACACACCCACCCAAACATGTTGGAACTATCAATTTGGCTCCATGATGAACATAACAAAAATTATGCTACTTTGCAACATTTTTTTTTTTTTTTGCGAAAGTGGCAAGCCACTATAATTATATTTATATTAAATAATAGATATTACAAAAACCTGGTTCAAGCGAGCATACCAGCTTGAAAGAACCAAGAAGAAAACCTTCGGTTATAGCTCGAATAAGTACATAAGTTCCTACAAATACATCATGACTGACTCAACCGAGAAATTTCCCTAATATAAACCCCTTTACATTTTCAAAAGATAGACCCCTTTACATTTTTAATAGACAGGCCCCATTACGTTTTCAATATACATACCCGTTTACATTTTCAATATAGAAACCTCGTTACATGACGTTTGATACATATTACAAAACATCATTAGATATGAATTACGCCCATAGCAACTGTAATATCCCAGACTACATAATGGACCCAAAGATTCTAACTACAACATAAACCATATAAACTAAATAAAAAAATTAAAAATAAGTTGATTTGTTCCCACCTCTATGAGGGTCGTTTACTTAACTTTCATCATTCACTTGTTTGTGCTTATAATCATTCTCCTGCAAAGGTATTGTTACATTAATATCAGGAACATAACGATAGTAATACTTCCCCTTGGAAGCTTGTGAAGTAACCTATTAATTGCAAATCATGTACACATGTATGATTCCTTAAGAAGGATATTGCATGATACTTTCTCTTTGTCTTATCTATTTCCTCCATAGTGAAAGCAGAACAATAATTATTGAGAGCTTGGTAAAGGTAAGATAAAGTATCATGCATTGTCAACAGTAACATACCTTGAAATATTTTAGCATACCTCTTTTTGTAATGGATTAGATGCCTGAGGAATAATCCTCCTACCAGACCATCGCCTTCCATGAAGTTATGTTGTTGGACACTTTGGAGTAGTGCATCATTCTCCATGTAAAGCTGAACTACAAACTTGTTGGCTATAATTTTTAGAACATTATAATTTTGAACTAGATCCAGTATGTTTAACAAGAAAATAGACAATAAATTGGTTGGGAATATAATCCTTTGTAGTTTTGTATGCAATACGTCCTCACTAATGATGATTTTGATACAATCAAAAATAGACTTACAATTTACTTTGAATACTTTCTCCAATTCCTCCTTCTCAATGCATGAAGAGAAGGGTTCTTCCCATGACTTCACTATGATCGACACCCTATAATTTCTCACCTAGAATTCCTCAAGCTCCATTATCCTGTAAGTTACCAAAAGCCATGCACAGTTTTGCCATTCTGAAGTTCTCCAATTGATATGTGTGAGAAATGTACTTTTTTGCCACATTATGCCAGCAAATAATGCATGTGTTTAAGACTACTAATTGAGAGCCCTAAATTTGATATGATAGCATTTTATGAACACATGGATTTTAATTAAACCATGCTTTGACAAAGTGGATGGTATATGTATGCTTTAGAAAGCTTGTTGATTTACCCTTTCTCTGTGGAAAAAGAACTTTGGATATTTAACTATTCACCTTTGGCATCTTGATTTATGAGTTCAAGCAATTGAGGGAAGGTGTTTAAGTCACTCAAATCATTAATGGCCCTAATCTCTATATTATCACTTCCTAAACCTGCTAGGAAGTCTGCTACTTGATTCTCTTCTCTATAGGTATGTGAAATTATGGAGGCTTCAAACTTATCTAATAATGTCGATGATTTATGAAATATATAGCTTAAGTTCCAGTTATGAATATTTCTTTCCCTAAAGGCATTGATAATTATCAATGAGTCCCATTCTATATGAAGGTTTGAAAACCCCATTTGGATTGCTAATTCCAGACCCAATAACAATGCTTCAAATTCTGCACTATTGTTTGTACCTTGTTGTAAATGAAAAGAAGAGGCTGCCAAGACTATCCCTGATGTATTTTTGATGCAAATTCCTTCTCCTAAAGTGCCTGAAGTACCTTTAGATGCCCCATCAAAGTTTAATTTTACAAAATCCTTTAGAGGCGGGGACAATTTAACTAATTCTCTTTCAACCTTTGGAGTGCTATTTTTGAGTAGATTTCCATCAAATGGTAGTTTGATGTCTTTCCAATTCTTCATAATAGAACTATCCCAATTTGTGAATAGTGAATTAATGAATTTCTCTTTTTGGACACATGAGTTAACCCCTTCTAATATTGCCTTTTCTATTTTCAACAAAGTTAACTCTCTTGAAGATTTTATTTTTCTAAGAATTATCATGTTTCTCTCCCACTAGAGATTCCATACAACAAGCACCAGGACTATATACCACATGCATTCAAAGAATGAGGATGATGCAATAATGACTAGCTTTGGAAGAGATCCCAAATCGTATTTTGCGGGGGATTAAAGAGTTCTAACTTGTTTTTAATAAAATTAAAATAGTGATTGGCAAAAATACACTGCAAAAATAAATGATTTGATGTTTTGAACTCTACTTCACATAATGGGAACTTGAAAGGATCAACAATCTACAATTTGACTAGACAATTAGTTTTTATAATTCTTTTTTGTATGCAAGCGATGCAAAACTTCTTGCTTTTGGTAGGAATTTATTATTACAACAAAAATAAAATGGACATTGAGGTTGTGAAGAACATTTAAATCATGCTAAGACTGCATATCCTTCCTTCACAGAGTATGCGCCTGCTTTTGATGTTACCCATATTATTTTATTTGGTTTTGCAGATAAATAAACTTTTTTTTCTTTCATACTCTTACTGAAAAGATCAGACTGCTGTGTGCTTAAAAGACTACTTGGGGGACTTTTCCACACTACTTTCCTAGTTAGAGAACTTGAAGACTGTATATAATCTAGAAAATTTTCTCCCCAAGGTTGAGATAGAATTGTTCTTACCTCATGAAGATCTTGATTTTCTAACAACGGAGGCTTCCCATTCCATAAATCTGCCCAAAAATTTACAATTCAGCCATTGTTTACTTCCCAAGATGAAAATTTGGTGATAAGATTATTGTTGTTTAGAATGAAATTCCAAATAGCAGACCCCTTTGGAGGATCTGCCACTATAACGATTCTTGTTGGATTTCCATTGTTTGAATATTTGTCTTGCAAAATTTTAGACCGTTTAGCCTCTGGGTTAGTGTACATTTTCCATGCAAGTTTGGCCCCGAATGATTTATTTCTCCATGTGAGATTCTAAATACCTACCCCCCCTTGTTTATTTCATTTTGCCAACCCTTCTAATGAAATCAAGGGTACCTTTTTTCATTCATCAATATTGCTTTTCCAGAGAAAATATCTTATTATCTTTTCTATTTCAAAGATTACAAATGTAGGAGCTTTAAGGACCGCCAGGAAGTAGTTTGGAATTGATGCTAAAACTGATTTAATTAAAAGAATTATTCCTGATAATGACAACCACCTAGCTTTCCAGATTAAGATTCTTGACGTAAGTCTATCAATGACCTTGTTCCAATATAAAGTTTTATTTGAACCTTTAAAGAAAGGGATCCCTAGGTAGGTATAAGGTAATTTCGCTTCCTAAAAGCCTAATGTTTTCACTATTTTATTTTTCAGATCATCAGGAGTATTTAAGATGTAAATCTTTGATTTTGCTACATTTATCTTTTGACCAGAAGCTGATGAATATTTATCAAGAACCTCTTTAACTTGCTTAGCTTCCAATAAATATGACTTTTTGAATAGAAGAGAATGTCATCAACAAAGAGAGAATGAGTGACTAATATTCTTGAATTTTCTATTTGCACTCCTTTCTGTAGATGTTAATTATGCTTTAAAATAATGTATCTACGTAAGGCTTCTACCATAATTATAAATAGAAATGGAGAAAGAAGATCCCCTTGGCTAACACCTTGTGTGGAATTAAAAAATCCTAATGGATTCCCATTTATAATTACTAAAAAATTGGCCCCAAATAAACAAGACATTATCCATCTACGTCATTGAGAGAAAAACCCAAACTTTTTCAATACCTTACTAAGGAACTACCAATTTACCTTGTCATAAGCTTTCATCATGTCTAACTTGAAAATAAAGAAGGCATATTTCATTTTGTTATTGTATGGGTATGTGCACCTAATCATCATGGAAAAAGCAAGCCCTTAAGTGGCGATGAAAATTTAGAAAATCAAAGTTAGGCAATTTGATGTAAAAATTTCAATAAGTTATTTTTGTTATTTCAAAAATATGTAAGAATACAATCTACAGAAAATTGAATGTAGTTTCTAAACTACTAGGTTTATTTTAAAAAAAATCTATTTCATGAAAATTTGAAATTTCAATGCAGTAGTACTTAAATTTCAGGGAAAAAATAGGAAGTAGGTGTCTGTCTAACCACCCTAACCACAATAAAATGATAATTATTTTTTATAATATTTTAGATATAAGTAGAGGAATCATGTCTCGATGTGATGCATATTATTTTATAATTTTTTTCCAAGTAAATAATTAATTATGAACTTTTTATTACAAATTTTTAAAAATATAAAAACTTCTATGTCTGACCACCTTAACTTGGTCAAAACTTCATGCAATTCATTTTTTTTCTTTTTAATCCTATAGTATGTGAAGCATAGAATGTGACACAAGTTTCAGATTCAAAAAATGTGATAGCGTTTGAAATCTATAGATGTTTTTCAATTAACCTAGTCAATCAAGACTTTAGTCGTAATTCAAATAAAAAATGAATAATAATTATTTATTAAATTCAAATTAAATCATAATTTATATTGGGGGAAAGTTGAGAATCTCCTTTAAAAACCCTTTTCGTTTCATCAATTTTGGGTTAAAAAAAGTCATCAGCCACATGGACCATCATATCACTTATATATCACAACTTTTTGGCCCATCATGATCCTGCACATACCCGTATGCAACACTTCATGTGCGACAATTGCACCTTCATGCGTTTCCCTACCAAGGACAAAACCTCCTTGCTCATGAGATATAATCTTTGGAATGAGCGGTTGTAATCTCAAATAGATCATTTTGGTGAAGATTTTGTAAACTATATTACATAATGAAATAGGCCTAAACTCAACGAATGTTTTAGGCTCTTTGAAATTTGGTAAAATTGTAATATTGGTTACATTGAATTGTCTAAAGATGGTCCTAGTTCTTCTAGACTCTTCAAGTTCCCATAAAAGGTCAAGGCACAAAAATTCCCAACATTTTTGAAAAAATAGTGTCGTGAATCCATCAGGACCAAGGGCCTTTTATGGAGGAAAAGAAAAAACTACATATTTCAATTCCTCCAAAGTAAAAGGTCTCATCAAGAGGTTATTATCTTCATTCCTGATAAGATGAGGGATTGTGTCCAATAATTAATTTTCATCATTAACTCTATTTGCATCTGATCTCTACAGGGCTAAAAGTAATTTTGAGAAAAACTTAATTCCTTCACTATTAATATCATCTTCCTTTATTACCGAGTTACCTATGGATAATTCCTAAATTTTTTGAATTGATTTAGCTGCCTTTTTTATCTATGCAAAGGAATGAAAATTTCATATTATGGTCACCTTCTTTTAACCATAACTCTTGAGACTTTTGTCTCCAATATATTTCTTCTCATGAACATAGTTCTTCCCATTCTGCTTGTAACAAATTTTGTTTATCATAAAGAGAAACATCTAACCCATTTTGTATTATACTTTCATGAACTATTGTAAGTTCTTTAAACACAACCTCTTTATTGTTGGAATCTGCCTCAACTTTTTGGTCAACCCATTTGAAGACTTAGGCATTTTCTCTCTGTTTCAGGCCTTTACCGCCTTACCGCGAGCCACCCTATTCGGCGGTTGGGCAGTGTTACCGCCTTATCGCAACGATCTTGTTCTTGACTGACGGTGGTGTGGTGTAGTGGTGGTGGCTTGGATGACTGTTACCTCCTTACCACGGAGGTGGCTTGATGGTGCCAAGGTAACATGGTGAGCGGTGTAAGGGTCGCAAACTAGCTGTGTAAGGTTTAACGCCTTACCGTGGGCGGTTGGTCCACTCACCATGGTGATCACGGTGAGACCACCTATGGTGATCGTGGTGAGACCACCTATGGTGATCATAGTGAGACCACTTGTGGTTCATCTGGCGGTTACCGCCCTATCGTGGGGTTGCTTGTTGGCCCCCATGACAGCATGGTTTAACCACTAACGGTTGTGCTCGATGGTCACCGCCTTACCGTGGGTCTTCACTAACCGGCCAGTGGTAGCACGATGCAGACAAGGGGTGAGTTTGGTGATTGTTACCTCCTTACCCTGGAGGTCTAGCAGTCTCGGTGTGGTAGCACAGTGAAGCCATGATGGTCAGTGGTGGTGCCTACTACCTTACCACGAAGGCTTGTTCCTTAAGCCATGGTTATGCGGTTTGACCACTAGTGGTCTATGATATGATTACTGCTATATCACGATGGGAAATTCCAAGCCCAGTGGTAGTGCAGTTGGAGATTGAAGTTTGTGCAGGTGGTTACCGCCATACCATGAGGTGGGCTAGACTAGGCAGCGATAGCATGGGGAAGGTGTGACGGAGCTCAGTGGTGTCGAGAGGTCAACTCGGATGAGCCCACCACTTTACCATGACTGGGTGACTTGGACTTGGGAGTAATCCGGTAGGAGCTCGAGCTCGAGGCATAGTTTAACCAAGTTGGACTTGGTGTCAGAGCGAAAGGAAAATGACAAGATGACACGTCGCAGGTTGGTAGCATTTGATTGGCCGAAGATCAGAATAGTCATAGGTAGTTATTGCAGGCCAATTTCTAGCTGGTTTTGGAGCCTGATTAAGGCATGGATTGAATGCCTGGGAGGCTCGATGCAATTGTGTGAAGATTCGTTGCTTGCTCGAATGATCAAAGTAGCATGGATTTAGGCCTGCATTCGATGGGGACATTGATGTTGATGTATGACTTAAAGAAGTCGAATACATTGGATGTGAAGAAGAGAGTCGTTGATTGATAGAGAGAGAGAGGGAGGTGTGAGTGTGTTCGAGTAGTATGCTAAGGCATTGTAACTATGAACACTCTACCTCTCGATTCTCAAACAATGTGAACCTATTGTGAGGCCTTGGGGCTATGCTGGCTGAGAGGCTGGCTGAGACAGTTATTTCTGAGGAGCTGAAGGGAATCTATATAGTATGTTAGATATATGACATTGCAACTATGTGAAGGTTCTGGTTTTGTGTTGTATGCCCATATTCTTTCTCTAGATGGACAAGATGTATTATCCTAAAGAGCATAGCTCTATGTTTGTATTGTAACTTGTTTTTTGTTACTGAATAATACAGGTGAGTTGAATGTTTTGGAGGTGGGCTGTTTTACCTGAAAAGGTTTTCCCCACGTATATCTGTGTGTCCATATGTTTTGTCTTTCATGTTGTTTGATTCATGTTCTTGAATCTGGTATTTGTTAAGCATGTACTTCTCTCAGAGGATCAATGGGGGATTCACTGTGCCTGCTTCCACTTTATGGCATAGTTGTTTTGTGTCTTTGTTGTGATTTTGAATTGAAATCACCAAGACACTGTTGTCTTAGATGTCTATCTTGATGACAGACCAAACTCCTTATTCCTAACAAGTGTTATCATATTTGGTTGAAGGAGGTCAAGGCTTGATGATACCAACCATTGGTATCAAAGTCTTCTCCTGGTTGCTAAAGTTCTGAGCTTTCTCCTATGCTAATTTCTTAGCTTGGCAAGCTTGAGGAAATCTAAAGAAATCGGTTGGTGATTGATCCTTCGATGAGTGGAAGTGTGTGCTTCTTTGATTCAACACATAGTTTGAAAGATGTTGGAGATGACTAGAGTTGGTCATGTTGTGGCAACATGGTCTGAGGCTCCTGGCTCATAGCAAAGTTCCTAATGCAAACGGTGTGAGATATGTTCATGGTTGTGTTGCAGAAAAGCATGGTGTTCATACTGGGTGTCTATGTGAGAGGCTCCTTGGCAGTATGGACTTGCTTGTGTTGTTGATCAGCTATGGAGAGTTGTGCTTGTGCTGGGTTTTTTTGACTTAGCACTGAAGGCAGTTTCTCTGGTGCTCTGATTGCATGGAGGCTATGAAGTGACCTTGGTGGTCTGCAACTTCTGGATAGCCTGGCTCTCTCTTTTGCTTGTGCATGACTATGGTGTTGGAGCTAGTCTAAAATGGACCTATTGTTCCTATGTGTCTGTCTCTTGCACTTGCATGGTTCAGATTCATGTCTTTGGCTCTGGAGGTTTTGTGTAGATTTTCCTAAAAAGTCTATCATGCATTTTCATGTTTCTTTTCATTGTTCTAGTTAACTATGATGGTTGTGTGTAGACTCCTGAGTCATCTAGATGAGCAATGAAGATGGAGATGCATGGGTGTTTTCATAAACACTATGGTTTTGCAAGTTTTACATGGTCAAGAGAAAACTTGTGTTGTGTGGAGTTGTTGTCTGCTATTTTCTAGTTCCTGGCCTTTGGGGTGTGGCTGGATGAGATAGATGCAATTCGACTGGTCGTGAGGAGGGTGTCTTCTCTACATAAGAATGTTGGTATGTGTTCGTTCATTCAGCATTTCTTGTGGTGTTTCTTGTGGGCTTCCTAGACCATGGTTCTTGTCTTGTGGATGTATTTGGCAAGTCAGATCTATTGTTGATCTGGTGTTTCAGTCATGGTTGTCTACATGGTTATTCTCTTTGAGATCTCAATTTTGCAGTTCTCCAATGTGATAATAGACTTGCAGGTTTGTCATTTGAAGTGGATCTTTGAGTTGTGTGGTTGATAGATTAGCTACCTATTTACTGTTGTGAGACAACTCGGGAGTGGATTGTCTATATCCACGTGATTGCTTATGTGTTGTTGCAGATCTATTAGCTGACCTTGTATATGGTCACTTGTGCATTGGTGTAGTTGTTTTGAGATAAGAGGATGGATGGCGTTGGAGTACTTGAATATTCAATGATGGGAACCTATAGCATGTGGGTCACATTGTCATGAAGATCCTGTTACACTGGTTAGTGTAAGCTTTTGACAATGATTGTATGGTCAGTCATGGTGCTTGGAAAGCTCGGTGTCACATTGCAATGGGAGCTTTAGCAATGACTGGTGTCCTTCTTTGGTGTTGCACTTGTTGTGTTCTTTAGCATCTGCATGTTCACTACTTAAAGGTGTGTAGCATCTTGGGGCCATGGAAGACATTTTTAGTTTTGGCTGAGTTGTTGGTGGTGCTTGACAGGTGATGTTGGTTTTGGTTTAGAGTTGTTTTCTTTATGTCATGATTACTCTTTCTTATAGTTTTGGAATTTTGTTGTGCTCTTGACACCATATCTTTTTCACTTGAAGCATGGTATCTCCGAAGGGGGATGTGTAGATCATGGTGTCATGATAAGTCTTGAAGCTTTCATAGTGGTCTGGGGTTTCTCTATGTTTTGAGTGCATTGGTCATATGTTGGTGGACTTCATGGTTACTGCAATATTACAGAATGGAGTTAGCATGAGATGATAGGTTGTTGATACTCATGGATGCATAGAGAATAAGGTGAGGCTGGAATTCTTATGAGAATGTTGTTGTTACAGCTAAAAGTCCGAGAAGCCTGCACCTTGGTTGAATGCGAATTCAACAAAGACCTTGAAGGAGAATGCTCTTGGGTAATTCACGGTGACTTGTATATCTTGAAGGAGCATGTTTTCTTTTCTCCTTGGTCTACTCGGTAGTATTCCTGTAAAAGGTATTTTCCCATTATACTTTTCAGGTGTGTTATGCTTTATCTTTCATTTGTATGAATCTTGAGTTGTTGTTTTAAGATTCTGAAGGATTCATAATGGAAGATGGACAGCATTGTGTATCTCCTTGTGCTTTTCAAGACTGAAAAGAGATGGTGTATGGGTTAGTTTGATCTTCTTGATGCTCACATCCATGGTGTTGTTGGGTGTTTTTAAGGCTTCCCCTTTGGGATGAGAAGAAGATCACTCTTGTCACAGCTGGCATTTAGAAGGGTTTGTAGAAGGGCATGTTTTGATTTGTTATTTTCTCTCTAATCTGGTCTTGTCCTTCCTATTTGTTTCATATGACTTTAGATTTTTGTGGAGCTGTGATGGTCACTATTTTCTGTGGTCATGTGTTTGTCACTCAGGTGATGACACGAGGGGTTTTCCTTCTTCAGTCAAATATGGAACCTTGGAAGAACAGTGGATGATTGATGAGAGAAAATTTTCTTGCAACAGGAGGTTGCAGGTTGTGTAGATCAGAGTGGGTGTCCCTTAAAACTACATGTTTACTTTCTTCTATATGCAGGTGTTGGTGGACTTGGTATGCCTGGATCATTTGTGATGGTGCTTCATTTTCACTCATCTAGATAGTGCCCTTGCAATGGGAGTACCTGGACGTGTTTGGTCTATGACTGGTTGACACAGGGTGCTTGTTTGCTATTGAGATGGGTGGTTTATGATGGCATGAGTCTGCTGTTGGTTTTCATACCTTTGAGGTATGGGTGGTTGTACGGATTAGCATGAGTTATGGGTGCTATGTTCAGCTGGATGAGGATAGTCAAGTCACTGGTTGTTGTTCCGGTTGATTGGTGTTCTTGTTCTAGAGAATTATGGTCTGTGTCCTATTTCTTGTGCTTGTGTTGGTGCCTTGTTGTTTTCTGTTGTGTTGCCTTTGCCATTTGAAGGGTCATTTTCATTTGTTCCTGAGATTGGTGCATTTACGACTTGGCTTGTTCCTTTTCCTACGTTGGATGTTTGGAGTAGTTGCCTGAGATGGTGGATATTTTGAATGTCGATTGCAGTGGTCTTGGTCGGAGCGTGAGAGCATGTTTTGGTCCTTGTTCGAGTTCTTGGAGGATGCCTGAAAGTCTTTGGCAAGTGGGAGATTGTTGGAATCTGCCTCAACTTTTTGGTCGACCCATTTGAAGACTTAGGCATTTTCTCTCTATTTTGGGCCTTTACCGCCTTACCACAGTGGACTTGTTCTTTACTGGTGGTGGCACGGTGTAGTGGCGGTTGCCTGGATGACTGTTACCTCCTTACTATGAAGGTGGCTCGATGGTGGTGAGGTAATGCGATGAGCGGCGTAGGGGTGGCGGATTGGCTGTGTAAGGTTTACCGCCTTATCACGAGCGGTGCGTCCACTCACCATGGTGATCACGGTGAGACCATCTGCGGTTCGTCTGTCAGTTACCGCCCTATCGTGGGGTGGCCTATCAGTCCCATAGTAGCGTGGTTTAACCGCTAATGGTTGTGCTTAGTAGTCACCACCTTACCATGGGTCTTCACTAACCAAGCAGTGGTAGCGTAGTGCAGGCAAGGGGCAAGTTCAGTGACAGTTACCTCCTTACCGCAGACGTCTAGCGGTCTAGGTGTGGTAGCACGGTGAAGCTGTGACAGTCAATGGTGGTGCCTATCGCCTTACTGTGAAGGCTTGTTCCTTAAGCCACGGTGATGCGGTTTGACCACCGACAGTCTTCGATACAGTTACCGCCATACCGCGATGGGCAATTCCAAGCCCAACAGTAGTGCGGTTGGAGACCGAGGTTTATCCAGGCGGTTACCGCCATACCATGAGGTGGGCCAGACTGGGCAACGGTAGCACGAGGAAGGTGTGACGAAGCTCGGTGGTGTCGAGAGGTGAGCTCGGATGATCTCACCGCTTTACCACAACTACATGACTTGGACTCAGCAGTAATGCGGTAGGAGCTCAGATGAGCTCGGGGCACAGTTTGACTGAGTTAGACACAGTGGCAGAGTGATAAGTGAATGATTGGATGACATGTGGTAGGTTGGCAACATCTGATTGGCTAAAGACCGAAATAGTCATAGGCAGTTATTGTAGGCCGAGTTTTAGCTAGTTTTGGAGCCCGATTAAGGCATGGGTTGAATGCTTGGGTGGCTCGATGCAATTGTGTGCAGATCGGTTGCTTGCTCGAATGGTCAGAGTAGCATGGATTTAGGCTTGCGTTCGGTGGGGACATTGATGGTGATGTATGAATTAAAGAATTCGAATACATTGGACGTGAAGAAGAGAGTCATTGATCAATAGAGAGAGAGAGAGAGGCAGGTGTGAGTGTGTTTGAGCAGTATGCTAAGGCATTGTAACTGTGAACACTCTACCTCTCGGTTTTGGGGTTGTGTTGGCCGAGAGGCTGGCTAAGACAGTTATTTCTGAGGAGCTGAAGGGAATCTATATAGTATGTCAGATGTATGACATTGCAACTATGTGAAGGTTCTGATTTTGTGTTGCATGCCCATATTATTTCTCCAAATGGACAAGATGTATTATCCTAAAGAGCATAGCTTTGTGTTTTTATTGTAACTGGTCTTTTGTTATTGAATAATATAGGTGAGCTGAATGTTTTGGAGGTGGGGTTTTTTACCTGAAAAGGTTTTCCCCACTTATATCTATGTATCCATATGTTTTGTCTTTCATGTTGTTTGATTCATGTTCTTGAATCTGTGCTTGTGTTGAATCTGGTATTTGTTAAGCATTTAATTCTCTCAGAGGATTAGTGGGGGATTCACTGTGCCTGCTCCTGCTTTATGGCATAGTTGTTTTGTGTCTTTGTTATGATTTTGAATTGAAATCACTAAGACACTTATGTCTTAGATGTCTATCTTGATGACAAACCAGACTCCTTATCCCCAACATTTATAATGGAAAATCTTTATGAAAACTTGCTTTTTCCATATTTTTATTTGTTGTTTCATATAGATCAGTTTTCCATGAAATTGAAACATCTTAGTCCCATGTTCACATGGGGTATTGACCCACCACTACTTCAAAAGATCCAAGAATTGGGCATGTCTGAACCAAAAACTTTCAAATTTAAAAGAAGATTTTTCTCTTGAGATAGTAATGTTTGATATGTCTAGAAAAATTGCATAATGATCTAATCCAGGATATGTCAAGACTTCTGATTTTAGTTTATGTGATGAGATGAACCAATTTGGAGACACCAAGAATCTATCTAATCTTTCTATTATTTGCAGGAAACCTTTCCTTTTATTAGTCCAAGTGAATTTTCCAGATACTGGTTGAACATCCCTTAATGCATTCGTTACTATGAACTAACTAAAATCTACCATCACCCTGGGTGGTGGACTTATTCCTTCACATTTTTCTTGCAAATAAGTTATTGCATTAAAATCCCCCGCTATGATAATTTTCCCATTGTGAATTGAGTCTATTTTCCTTGAAATATCATCCCACAAATTCTTCTTATCTATCATAGAAGTAGGGTCATAAACATTTATTAGCCAAAAGTGTAGCTCAAACTTTGTTACTTCTACAAGTTTCTAGGAATTCTTATTTTTGTGTGATTTGACATTCACTAATTTTGGATTCCATAGGATCACTAAACCTCTTGATGCCCCTTGAGTTGGTGAGTGTGTAGGTGCCCATCTGGGCCATTTCTTTATTGATGATTCAAATAGTTCTACTAAAATTTTGGTTTCTTGTAGAAGGAATATGTCTACTCCACGAGCATCTATTAGTTGCTTGATACGAGCATTCTTGTCAGGGGCATTAATTCCCCTGACATTCCATGAAGAGATCCTCATTGGACCCGAGGAGAGAAACATTCTCTCCTCAACCTCTTGTTTGGCATGGATTCAAAAATTATTTTTTGCACTCCTGCTTCTATTTGTTCTCTCATCTTAGTGAGGCTTGATTTTCTACCTCTCTTCCCAAGTGATTTATTAATTGAAGACAGAAATGGAGATTGTGACAGAATAAGGGTATTATTGGAAGGAAATTTTTCTTTTTTGGTCTCTTCTTGAGTTGCTTGATCTCCCATTTCCTCTAAAATTTGATCTTTCAAAAGTAAACTAGTAGCCTTTTTCTCTTTCTTGTCAATTTCCTAATGTAACATCTCAGCCATATTTCTTGAGGACTGCATATTTGATGGAATACCACTTTCCCATAACTCTTCTTCAACTACTCTTTCATCAAATAAATTCGACCCTACTGAAAATAGTATCTTGTCTACTCAAAACTCAAGTTGAACATTCGTAGACCTCTTGGTTGTAGTTAGTGATAGACACTTTTCCTCTTCAACAAGACTTATGCATTCTTGAGTGACTAAATGATTCATCTACACATTATCATTGAGTGACCAAGCAAATAAATGGTCCCTAGTTCCCTGAAACATTAGTTTCTTCACTATTTCTGCTAACTAAAGTTTTGAACTTAGCTTTTCCATAGGATATTATAAGTTGTGAGATAAGATATAAAAAAATTGCATTAGACTCCATCTATTATTTGACACTTTAAAATTCAATGCAACTTTTTTATTTGTTCTAGGTTTTGAATAAAGCCCCAATTCAGAACCTTCCTCTTCCCATTTTCTCTTATGTATATGATTTTTACAGTTGTTATTCTCTTGGTCTGGACTTTTTCGATTAAGCTTATCATTTTGCTGGCATGTGCTTTGTTTTGGAAAAGAGGATATAGGCTAACCACCATGTTGGTCGCCTCTTTTAGCATTAATCATATTATTAGAATTTGATGAAATAGACCCTAGCAAGCAATGAGAAGAAGAATGGCCTATAGTGTGACATTGAAAGCAAGTAGATTTAGGTGACTCAAAGGAAATTTTTTGATGCCAACTACCAAACTTTGAAATTAATTGAATTTGTCTTGGAAAATTCTTGCTCATGTCCATTAGAACACATGTTTTGATGGGTTTTGAGGGATTTTTAAAAAAGTCTTTATCATGCATGAGGAAAACTCCTACATGATTTTCTATTGATTCAATTAGATTCAATTCCTTATATTCTAATGGAAAATCATACATTTGGAACCAAAATGGGGAAAATTTAAAAGGTGCATTTTCTACTTTAAAGTTTGGAATCCCGAGTTGCATGCATAACCCTGACCCTTGAAATACCCATGATTTGATTCTGAATACTACATCTTTGTTTCATTTTCTATCAAATATGACTATGAATATTACCTTTACAAGATCCAAATAAAAAACTTCTTGTACCCCTTTCCAATCGTCATATATTAAATCTTTTAATTCCTTTAAAGGCAGATTGAGATTCCATAACTTACAGATTAGGGCTTTATCCCTTAGGTCTTGGATTTGTGCTTGCAATATAGATTTTGGAAATGTGATTTTGATAATATTATTATTTTTTGAAGGAAGAATTTCAGCCTCTTGTTGAACAGGTGTGGACTATCTTGGTGTTTTTATGCACTTCACAACATAGGTAATACATAAATGCATTACCTCTCTTTAAAGACAATCTTCCACAATAAAATTGTAGAACACTGTCCCAAGGTATCTCAGATGTTAGGCCATGATGATGTTTGGAATATATCAGTTGTTTGATGTGATTTTACTGGAATCACAAGGCAGTCTTACGTGAATTAGAGTTGTAGGAGAATCGGGTCTTTGGATGGAGTTTTTCGAATATGAAATTACCGCACTTCGTTGTAGGCTCGGACAACAGTCCTGGACTCCATTGTTTGTTAGATTTGGCTTTACAATGTGCAATGAACCCTAGCATAGATTGTTTCTAAAAAAAAGGGAAAAAAGGGCGAGGAAGAAGGATGGTTCCTGATCCTGCAACTACCAATGAATAGTGATAATGGAGGTTCCTGCTGTGGACACTTTCGTTAAATAAAATTTCACTTAATATGAATTCTCACAATGTCATGAAATCTATGCTATCTTCTAAGGACTACAGATATTCATCATTCATTCACCATGTAAATGTGAACAAAGACAAAGTTTAAAGAGCAGCTATGAAATTATAGTCCAGGATAACTTTACATAGTCATTTACCAGTAGCAAATGACCAAAAGTATGGACAAGGAAAGCATACACATAGTAGAAAGCTTCAAAGACAAAGACAACATACTAAGTCCACTAAATCTAACTAAAGGATACTAGAACAGCAAAGTAACTTGAAGTAAAGTTTTAATTAAAGGGAGAAGAATCATGAAACATGTGGAGAAACCCCAAAATACACCAAAAAATGACTATATTTTCTATTAAAATTTCTGTAGCATGTCTTTACAACAACTCAACTCTCTCAAATGAGAGGAGGAGAGACCTATTTATAGTTTTCAGAAAGAAAAATGAGTGGCCAAGATTTGATTCTATTGTGTGGCCAGGATTCACTTTAAACTACGGTCTTAGCTACCCCCAAATATATTTCATTTATAAAACATTTCTTGTATTTTCCCTATTTTGTCCTCTAGTGACAGCACTGTAGCAATTTCATCTTTTTTCCATTTTCCCTTTGCTGCAACTATTCTTTGAGGAATTCTTCATCGATGATAGGGTTACCTTCGTGCTTCTTTAAAGTTGCATATTCCACAAAGTTCAAGATCATTGGCTGGAGCTTATCTACCTCCATGATATCCAATCGCAGAACCTGGTAGCTCCATTCCTGGGAATTGCTGACAAGCTTCTTCCAGTCATGTAGCATTGCTTCTGAAATGCTCTAACTAGGTGAAGCCTTAGGTGGAAAAACTCAGGAAATCTATGGTAACCTCAGCTGACATCCCATCTTCCATGTTCTTTAAGTAGTGGGGCTTTATGCTCTTTGGATTAATTTCAATGGCATGTATCTCATACCTCGTCATCCGCCTAAGGTATCGAGCGCAATCTTCTCTGGAATCCCTGACCCATTTGATATCTGGCACTATGCATTCCAGGATCTGCTCCAGTCTTTTCCTTCGATGTTCAAAATCTCGGTTCCATACATCCACTAACCAGTGGTCATCATCTTTAAGGGAAAGGTCCTTTTCCTAGAACTCGCTTGGCAATGCGAGTATGGCCTCAATTTTTGGGTAGGCTTCTCTGTATTTCCTCAGGAACTCTTCGTAGACTTGCCTTATACCCTCAAGAGTCCTCTCTACTTCCAAGAACTTATTTTCTATCTAAACAACCAAGTTGATACCTGTATTTCCCATGTCCAAGAGCTGTCGGAACCAGTTTTCTGAAGTCTTATCCAAGTTCCTTCTCCTTTCCAATTTGTCGATCTGCTCTTGAGATAACAACTAAGGTAGGGCTGATGATGTAGTGGTCTACTCATCCAGGGATGACCACTGCTGAATATAGGTCATCAGATCGATGACCTATGCTTTGAGTTCCTCCTTTGAAACCTTATCTTGTTGGATAAGATGCACTAGCGTGGTGACCGATTCCTAGAGGTGGTCAACATTTTGCACCCTTGTGGCCACTCCCAAGTTGATGGTGGAGACATTATAGGTTATTCCTTGTTCTCCAAACATCGGTGTTGCTATTTGTACCACCCTAGATCCGAAGGCATCCATGGTCATCTTCGATCTAATCTTTGGCCTTTTCTCTTTCTTGGTGCTTATATGTGCCCTAGCCAGTATGGCTTCTAGCTTTGCCTTAGGATCCTTTGGGGTGGGAGTCTTTTGATTCAACTGTCTCTCTAGCCAATCAGGTATTTGGGGTTCTTCCCTAGGTGATTCACACTGATTCTTGTTGTCTTCCTTCTCAAGCTTAATGGCTCTAACAACAAGAGCCCTCTTCTTAGTTCCTCATCTTCTTTCTCCTCATTAGAGTCTTGTTCGAGCGTGTTGCGCCCATTGGGAGGCTTAGTGCGTAATTTCTCCTTGGATGGATCCTCCCTTTCAGCACCCTTCTCTTTCACATTTTGGTTGTGTTCATGTTCCCTGGGCTTATCCTCTTGGTCACCCTCATGGAGGGATGCTTCTTCATCATGTTCCGAGGTTTGGCCAGGCCTCTCAGTCAGAGATCTACTACCCTTAGTCTCTGGAGTAGCAACTTCTTCATCAGCCGCAAGCCAATCTCTAGCTTTCTTATCCTTAATCTCCTTAAGCTACTTGCTCCACTCGGCCTCAAGCTCAGGATCATGTGTTTCCCAAACTATCTCAGCATCAAGCTCTTCACTACTCTCACTGGAAGATTCATAGGCCACCTCATCGATCTCTCGACATTCGAATAATGGGTGCTCATGGTACTCAAATTCCTCATCTTGTGGCCTCGTTGCAGCCACAAGCTACTATCACTCAACTTCATCAAATATCTGCATTGTCGCGTCCATTCTTGGTGGTTCGGTAGGGGGAGGGAGAGCTAGAGCATTAGCCATAGCCTAAGCTATTGTAGCTTGAACCATTGGGCTAGTAAGCATCCCTGAAAGCTCGGATGGCACATTTTGCATGTATTTTACAAAGGACTCTGGGAGGCTGAGGGCAGGTATTATAGCAACGAAAGTGGAGGGAAGGGAAGGAGACATAGAGGAAGAAGAGACCAGTGAGGTCGTGGCAGAGGATGAATCCACTGGTATGATCCACAAGATTGGAGAGGTATGAATCTTGTACAGCCCTTGGCCGAGCCTGATGGGGTAAGGTGTACCCACCAGATGCTCGTTGCTTAGGATATTATGGATATGCCACAGCTTCCATGTCATCTCTAATAGTATAATCCGGTCATTGGGGTAATGAGGCAGCTTGTTTGGTCTTTCCATGAATTCCTGGGCACAGATGTAAGTGAACCTTGGAAATTGTATATATAGGAAAGCATATTGCCTGAAGAGGGCCCTGGCACTGTGGGAAACTCTTCTTTGAAAGTCGCCTCCTAGAGATCGAATGATGTAGGCGATGAATGCATCACTCACCCTACAATAATCCTTTTTGAAGTTTCGGTACTCCAGCTAAGGGTATTTATCATAAGGCTTGAGCTCTTCTCCTGATGCCTCATTGGGTATTGCAGTCAATCCATGATAGTGCCTTTGATCTGCGAGGGAGTATACCAGGTAGGATGTCATGTAAAACTTGGAGGTTCTCTTCACACTTGTAAATTGTTCATGGAAGCAATCACTGATTATCTCCCCCCAGTAAAAGGCACTATCGTCACCATGGAGAATTTTCTCCACAAAGTAAAACATCCATTCCTGGAAGAAGGCTGCAACAGAAAGACCCATTACGTGGCTTAGCAAGGTCACGAGGTCGCGGTAATCCTTGAAGAAATCACTGCGAAAAAGATCCTAAGGGAGCTTGCTGGCACTGCCCTGCTTGTCCTTCAACCAGTACTGATTGATTAGTTTCTTGCATTTCCATGGATCTTGCTCCCATAACTCATTGCATTCCTCTATGGTGGGGGTCTCCATGCTCTTAAAGGCAAGGATGTGGAAAGTTGTTGTTATACCAGGAAGGGACATATCTGCAAGGATATTCCTATCTTGATCCAATATAGTGCTGGTCTTAGGTTGATATGCCTCTATGAATGTCATTACCAATTCTGGGGCCACCAAGGTTGGTGGGAAGCCTGTAGCCTTGGTAAGTCCACTGCTCCTTATCAACCTTTCATTTTTTATTTTGGGATTCATCCTGACTCTCTCTGTAAACTCATTAATATCAACCTAACCGATATTGGTCTCCGTGACATCTTTCTAAAGGGTAGTGATTTGGGACTGTAAGGGCACCCCTTGAAACTTTTACTTCATCCAATCCTTATCCTCCTTGCCTCGAGATGCCTTGGTCGTTCATTTCCCCTTTTCCTTGGAGGCACCAAAAGTTCCTACGTCAGATTCCATAAATCCTACACAAAAGACATGAATTAGCAACATTATTGTGGAAAAGCGGCCTAAGACAGGTCCCTGTACATCAAGGTTAGATCCACAATCTTCATTGATATCTGATAATCATCTAATATTCAAGAAAACATCATTAGAAAGCAAGGTAGGTGACCCGGGCTCCCAGGGCTGGAGTTCCCTTGGCAGAATGCTGTTTGGAAGGGAAAATGAGGCATGGGACTCCCAAATATGTTTCTCAGTGTTGGATTTTGTCAATTGAGGGTTGGCATGAAAGAAGACCTAATTTTAGCAAGTGGGTCAAAGTCCATTTTGGATTTGGAGCTCATTTGAGTCCTCATTTAAGCGTTTGGGTATTACCTACAAGAAGGCCGCCTGAAACGGCTCACGGAAGATGAAACTCCGGGTGTCGGGTTCTTGATCTCGGACTGCCCTCATCGGGAAGCAGTTATGGGTTAGCCATTCACAATGGCAAAATGTAGGTGGCAATCTGGGATTGGGATTCCAGAAGGCAATCCTCAGAGACAAATTTAGGAGTTCGAAAAACCCAGCGGCGAACCGAAGGTTGAGACCTAAAGGCTGGAATGATGGACGGGTTCAGCCATTTGAAACGGCGACAGTAGAACGGAATCCTGGAGATGGAATTCCAGTGCTCGAGGTCTGAAGGGAGTTTGGTCGTCAGATCTCTGTTTGGATTTTATGCTCGGTGAAAAGAGGACCGGGCTCCTGTGGTCGGGAAGTCATTTTGAGACAGCCGTTTGCAACGGCGTAAGTGACACGGAATTTTGAAGGAGGAATTTTGAAGCTCGAGGTCCGGGTTGAGTTTGGACTTTGCTTTCCCTTTGTAAATTCGGATGGACTTTATGAGCCCACGGTCTGAGGTCCGGAAGGACACGCAAGCCAGGCCGTTCACGATGGCGAAGTTAACAAGGAATTATGGGAAATAAATTCTCAGGGTTGGAGTCTAATGATAGTTTGTTCCTTGGCCAATTTTCAATTTTTTGCAAGTTTGAATCAAGCTTCAGGAGTCCAGGACCCGAGGGTTGGAAAGACGCTCGAAGGCGGCCATTTTAAATGGCGGGGGCACAATGGAAACTTGCAAAGGGAAATCTGAAGGCTGGGACCCGGGTTGAGCTCGGCCTCTGTCAATTTGAAGTTTAAGTTTTGCGTAATGTGTGGACAGCCACGGGAAAGGCCGGGTTCGGGAGATGCCAACGACTGTTCCGAAGAACAGCGATAGTAGGGTTATGCTCCGGCGTTGAATTCTGATGATTCTATTTAGTTTTTGTGGATTCCAAAAGGTGGGTTTTTTAGTGGAAGTACTAATCTACTAGATTTTAACCCATGTTTTACATTTTTACTTTGTTTTAACCTAGAATTTCACAAAAAATAACACGAGGTGCGCAGATGGTGGACTTACCTCGAAATCCTGAAGAAAGATGTTGTTGTATGCGCGAGACACGATCGGACGAGAGCTTGGGCATGGGGGTGGAGAATTCCGGATGTTTGGAAGCTCTGCAAATTCTCTATTACTTCAGTCGCATGAAAATGACAGTTCAAAAATCCATTTTAAATAGCCAAAACCACCAATAATATAGCAAATTAATGTTTTGTATAGTGGTCAGAAAGTT
Source organism: Sequoiadendron giganteum (assembly GCA_007115665.2). Classification (NCBI taxonomy): domain Eukaryota; kingdom Viridiplantae; phylum Streptophyta; class Pinopsida; order Cupressales; family Cupressaceae; genus Sequoiadendron; species Sequoiadendron giganteum. The sequence goes on along the minus strand of CM021106.1, from coordinate 104,880,515 downwards.
TGGTAAGTTCAAATATCTCAAGCGGCAGTGGGCAACCCAGAGTCCGATAGTCAAAAAGACATCTGGCCGTGGCCATGAAGAATGGCGAAACTCAGGTGGAATCCCAAACATGAAACTTTGAGATCCGGGGCCCGGGGTCCAGGGAGACATTGGGCACCGGACGCCGGCAACAGCAAACTCAGAACAGGAATCCGGAGAGGGAATCTTGAGGGTCCGGACCTGGAATTGGCCACGAACATCAAAAGGGCTTTCCCACAAGGGAAACCCAAACTGACTTTAGATTTAGCATTTTTTTGAAGGTTTCAGGTTTGGTCAAACTTAAGATGTGTCTTTTGGGAATATATTGACTCTTCAGGGCACAAAATGGGCATGCAAAACGAAGCAAAGCCAAAAGGATCCAGCAAACAAAAGAGGGAAGAGAAGGTCCCCGTTCCGAACAGGGTGGGTGTGCAAAAATTACAAAAAACGGTAACTCCATTGGGAGAATGCTCCCAACGTTCTAAAGATAAATATTCATTTCGAACCCATTATCTCTGGTTTCGCTGATTTTCAAAGCTGAACTAAGAAAATGTTAAGCAAGGCAGGATTAAATCATGCTACGACATCATCATGGAGGTGCGTGCATAGTGAGTTCATTTACCTTCCTCAAAGATAGCACGAGCAATCACTAATTGGGAGAGATAAGCTATGTAGTTGGCCTGACCCCAAAAGTAACCTGGACATTGCTCCACTGTCGGTTAGGCATCCATAGCCCTAATAGAGTTGTCGCTGTGACCCCACGAACATAGCTCTACTTCCAGCCAGGCATCCATAGCCCCAATAGAGATATTTTCACACCCATACGGTTGTTATTTTCACTTTATTTATTCCTTTTATTTGATATTCTTTGGTACTATATTTTTCTTTTCTTTCTATTCAACCATGCGAGTAATGAAGGTCCCTATGGGCTTGGGAATCATAGTGGTCACTAAAGAAGACTTTAGATTTTTCACTTATCCCTGCTTCCCAATAATCACCATACCATTCTTTGGAAATGTTAATGTGCTTTTGTGTGTTCCATGATAAATGCAGGGGATTCAAGCGAATAGCCATCCTAGGCTAGTTCAGAGTTTGAAAGTTGAAAACCAACACTTAGGATCTTTACAGAGGTTAGTAGTAGAGAAGGAAGGTTTATCTAGAGAATAGCACAAGAGCGGGTAGTAGGGAGAAACACTTATCAATCCAAGCACAGCCACCACAACAGAATGAGAACTCTTCCAAGATCAAGACCAAAATAGTTGGGATAGCGAGCAAAATCGAAGGACAAAGCAGGAGACCTATTCTAACCTATGTACAAGTATTTGCACAGATAGCTCTAGAAGAGCTCAGGCCTGGAAGTAATGCTTAAGGTCCTACCCGTTGATAGGCAACGGGACATCTTCACCAGTCAAAGTCTTCAAGCAGAAAGCATTATCTCCAAGGATTTTAGCAATCTGAAAGGGGCCAAGCCAAAGCTTGTCGAATTTGTTGCGTCCCCCTTTCTTTTCGTGGGCCTTGTCCCAGTAGAGGACCAAATCAAAAATACAGAAGGCCTTAACCTTGGCTCAGCGGTCAAACCATCTTTTGACTACGCCCTGATGTTTGGAAAAAAAATCTATTGCACGGTCACGTACTTCTTCGAGGTGTAACAACTCAGCGAGGCGAGCTTCTCTGCAGTCTCCTCCTTCATAAAAATTGTTGACATACTGGAGGGTAGGTATTTTCAAGTGTACGAGAAAGACGGGCTCTAAGCCATAGATGAGATGATATGGGGAATCTCTAAGGGCAGCCTTGTGACAAGTGCAATCTGCCCAGAGGGCGAAACAAAGTTGGGTATGCCAATCATTGGGATTCCTATCTAGCAGCTTCTTGATCACCATGATCAAGTTCTTGTTGGTTGACTCAACAAGGTCATTGCCTTGAGAGTAATAATTAGATGAAAATTTGAGGGTGATACCAAAGTCAAAGGCCCAACTTGTGAATTTTAATGAAACAAACGCAGGGCCGTTATCACATACTAGAGTATATGGGCAACCAAAGCAATTTAAAATAAAACTTTCTAAGAAATTAGTTACCACTTCAGTTGTACATTGCCTACAAGTTATTGCTAATGTCCATCTAGTGTAGTAATCAGAAGCGGTTAGAATGTACCTATGTCCCGCAGATGAAGGAGGGCTTACCGGACCAATGAAGTCGAGACCCCATTGCATGAAAGGTCTTACCTCCAAAACAGGTTGCAACGGGACAACAACATTCCTTTCCTGAGTGGCGATAGTTTGGCATACATGGCAGCTGCAGACATGACCGTGAGCATCCTTAAAAATGGTGGGCCAATAGTACCCAGCTCTTAATATTTGGTATGTAGTTGATAGACCGGAGTCGTGACCGGTCCCAAACTTGTTGTGGAATTCCTTAAGAACACGATTAACTTCCTCCTTACCCAGGCATCTCAAATAGATACCTTCATTACTTTTCTTGTACAATATGGCGCCTTGTAACATATAGTTGCTTCTTTTCAACCTAAGGGCTCGCCTTTGGACTCCCTGTAGATGAGGTGGACATTTATGATTTAGCAGGTAATGAACTATGATGTTGTACCATTCTCTCCGGGAGACATCCTCCAGCTAGTATTGTTGTACCGTGAGTTTAGGTCCAGAATAACTACTTATGCCATTTTTCAGGCAAGTGTTTGTCCTCTTACCAGCTTCATCGACTAGATTTCCATGTCATACTTCTACAGCAATGCGATCCACTTTTCCCTTCGCTCCCCTAACTCTTTTTGCATAAGTAACATTTTCACTGCAAGGTCGGGAACTATAGAAAACACCTTGTTGTACAAGATATAATGCCTGAACTTCTTGACTACTTTAATAAGGGCATAAGCCTATTTTTCAATGTTATGATAATGTAGTTCAGCATCCTTCAGTGGGGCGCTCATGAAGGCGAATGGATGTTCACTCCCCTCATCATCCTTTTGTGTCAAGATGCTGACAAAGGAATGATCTGAAGCAAAGGAGTATATGTAGAAGGGCTTCAAGTAATTGAAGTTGACCAGCATAGGGGCGTTAGCAATTTCCTTCTTTATTTCCCCAAATTCCTGCTTTGTTTTGGGATTCCACTCGACCTTGGCATCTTTCTTTAACATGGCATTGAGCGGTTTGACTATTTTCGCAAATCCAGTGATGAACTTGCAAACAAAGTTAATCTTTCCGAAGAAAGATTTTAATTCCTTTTTACTGCCTGGTAGCTGGATTTTCATGATGGATTGGATACATTACAGGTCGATTGAAATACCCCATTCTAACAGGACATGTCCAAGGAGCTTCCCCTCAGTGACCCCAAAGATGCACTTCTTCGGGTTAAGGGAAACCTCAAATGCATGACACCTTTCAAAGACCTTGCATAAGTCAGTGACATTATTACCTCATTGTTTTGAAAATACTATTAAATCATCCATATAGATGATGATGTACTTCCCGATCAGGTCTTTGAAGGTGATGTCCATGGTGCATTGGAAGGTGGCACCTGCATTGATCAATTTGAACGACATTCGTGTGTAAGAAAAAGTTCCCCATTTGGTGGTGAATGTTGTCTTGTGTCGATCCTCATACTGCACCATAACCTAGTTATATCCTAAATACCCATCCAGGAAGGACATCATCTGGGAGTCATTTACGATCTATAACACCTCATCCAATGAGGGTACAGGATAGTTGTCTTTCTCTGAGGGTCAATTTAGATTGCGGAAGTTAATGCACAATTTGATTTCCCCATTTTTCTTTCAAATAAGAACCAAATTCACCACCCATGTGGAGTGTCTAACCGGAAAGATGATCCTAGCTGATAGAAATTTTTGTACTTCCTTATATATTATCGGTTCCTGATAGCATTGACAGGGTGTTACCACTACCGGAAGGGCTTTGCATTTGGTCTAAGAGAGATGTTGTGCATGATAATCAACGTGCCATATGTCTTGCGATCCTCATAGCTCCTGGAGATGACGTCATGATACTTTCATAATTCTTCAATTATCCCCGCTCTCTCCTCAGGGGCGCACACCTTGCCAATGAACACACTCTTGGCATTTCCAGTGGTCCCTAGATTGTAAGTGTCACATTGGCTACTGATGGTATCTTTCTTAGCCTATTGATCCTGATCTTTGATCTGATCAAGGTCAAAGATGCGTTCTAACTGGACCATTCCCCTAGGGATGGTATTGGTCTTTAGATTAATAACCCCTTCTATATCCAAGTCTGCCTCTTGAGGTTCAACCTCATCAATTATCTATGTGGAGAACACATCCAAACTGGTAATAAAATCCAGGATATGTTTGTCATTGCTAAATACCTAAAAATTAGCTACGTTATCTGGCATTGACGAAACAGAGGTGAGCTCCACCATGAATCTTCTGAGGCCAGATAGGGATAACGGTTGTAGTGTGCTTGCTGCCTGTGCCAAGGCATTGGTAGTATGATTCTAAGTGCATGGGATCAGTTGAATATTGAATGCATCCAGCCCTTCCAACAGGTCCCATATGCGGTGGCAGTAGTTAGTGAGTCTTCGATCATATCAGGAATAAAGCTTCCTGACCTATTTTACAATTAACTCTGAATCTTCATACACTTGGAGCATCTTGACACCTTTTCTTAATGCCATTAAGATGAACAAGACCAAAGCTTCACACTTTTCCATGTTATTGGTTCAATAGAACTGAAGCCTATGGGCAGTAAAGTATGACTTACCTTTGGGACTGATCAGTTTGAAACTTGCCTCAGCTCTGTGCTTGGATTTAGATTTGTCAAAGAGCAACATCCAGAATCTAGGAAAATCTTTGGACGTAGAACAGGCGGCTTGGACTTCCACCTTCAATGGGGCCTTCATTTCAGTAGCTGCTTTAGGAGGTACAGGGACGGAACATGTTTGTTCGTGTAGTTCCAATCCTGTTCTCCTCTTCGGAGCAACCTATTTTTTAACATGTTCAATTTTTGTTTGAAACAAGCAACAGTCAAATTCTGAGTGAGCAGCATTGTGTACCTAGCACCAGTTAGGGAGCAAGAGCTCCTGAAAGCTCATTCGAGTTCCCATATTGAGCTGGTCTTGAACACATTTTTCCATAAAATATTGGAAACCATCGAGTTGTCCAAGACTGTTATCCTCTCCTGAATCTTCATCGTTGAATTCTATTAGCACTTCAGTGCTTTGAGAGGCATTATCTAAATTAGCAGGTGGGCTACATAGCATGAGAAAAACCTCGATCATTCCTTATTCTTCAAGGTATTCCTGTTCATTCTGGTACGATACTGGAGAATAATTTCCTAAACCTATTTCGGCATACAACACCTCATTCATGTTTTTGTACTCAGTGATCATGAATCTCATTTGTGATTCTCGATCAATTTGAATCTGATTCGGCATTCCTTTCCATGGCAACCACATGTGTGAGTAATCAGTCACGGCATATCCGTTCAATGCCCTCATGAAATCCCTTCCTAGGATTATACCGTATGTATTTGGGATGTCAGCCACCTGAATATCAATGGTCTATTGGATCCGAGGATCAAGAGCAACTTGCATAGGTATTCTGTTAATTTCCTCCACTATGTTGATCTTTGTTTTATCAAGCTATGTCACCTTCCACCGGGAAGGAGTTGGTGTTATTCTAAGTGCTTTGCACACGCTCAGGGGAATGACATTGGCCGAGGCTCTTGAATCAAGTAAGCAATTGTGGAGGTTCTTCCCGAACACATGGATGGTAGTCAGAAAGGGAGGAGTTTTGAATTTCCCCTGAAATAATCCTTCAGAAATGTCCACCTGAGTGACTTGGCTTTTATCTTTCTCATTGCCCCTGCTTTGGGTTTGTACCTGATTAGCTGCCCTGTCGAGCTACTTGTTTGCTTGCTGACCCGCTGGCAGGTCGGCCTTGCCGTTGAAAATCTACCTGATGACCGGCTCATTTTGTTGATCGTCAAGAGAAACCTTCTTTATCGAAGCTTCCTAAGTTGACCCTTGTGGTGGAGTCCCATTTATCATTCCGAAAAAAGCATTTCTGACGGCAGGCACCTTTTGAAGTTCGAATGTCGACATGCTTAGCTTCACCCTTTTGAATTCTTTAGCAATATACTCCCCCATCTGCTCAACTTCTTGATCATGGGAAATGTTTTGGGAGGAGCTAGTGGCCTGGCTTTGGTCGATGTTTTGCTGTTTATTCTACTGAGATATCGTGTGGGTGTATGGGGAAAACCCAGGTTATTATTTGCATTCGGATCGACAGGGGTGCTAAAATTATTCGACGGAGTGGAGGTTGTAAAGGGACCTCCAGCATGACCAGTAGTCTGTTTATTTCTTAGGTTGTAAGGGGTAGTCCACTGGTGAAACATTTGGCCTTCATCTTCCCTAGGCTCTTCTTCATCATCTTTGGGACCATTATCTACTGAATCAAAAAGCTGAGCTAAAGGACTTTCAGAACTTACCTCTTTCGCCTTATCATTTTTCTTTGAATCAGCACCCTCCAGTTCAGGTGTGTTACATTCCACCCTTGGGAAAGGAGCCTGGTTTAGCACCAACACTGAGGAATCGTATGGGTCAGATGGGACAATATCCCTTCATCCTGAATTTTCCACCGCATTCTGAACCTCTACTTGGAAAATCTTAGCGACAGTTTGGAATTCCGGACAATCCAGTTCGGAATGGCAACTAGTTTTGTGAATGAGACACCAACCAGATAGAGTAGCCTTTGCCAAGTAAACTCCACTTGCGGGGTTCTCATTGCTACTGGGCTAATCAAGAGGCGTGGGAATGCCACCATTGTTGGGGCATGTATTCCATGTCCATTTTTGCCTTTGGAAGGGTCTTCTATCGAAGTTCTGACCCGAATTCTGATTTTTGTCATAATTTTGCCTAGATGACATGCTAGCATCCCAGTTGTCTTGATTTTCATGCTGATCTTGGTTTTCCCTATTAAGGTTTTCCTGGATGCTCTTTTGTGATGCCTGCAGCTGGTTGCGCTGATTCCTTAAGTGCATCATTTCGGTTGACATTTTATTAATCAATTCTATCCTTTTCGACATTGTTTGGTTCTGATGCCAAACTTTGGAGGAACATGGGTTGTGCCATCGGCTAATTCTGATGAGCGGGTGGAAATTTCTCCACCTAAAGGTACGCGGGCACATAGGATTATTGAGGATGTGATTGTTGCTGCTAGGGCAGCAAGTAGTGAGGTACTAGATATGCCTAGTTCATTGGCTACCTAGGATGTAGAACTAGAGGCAGTTGTGGCACTAGATTCAGTAGAGGCATCTGATGTTGCAAGGCTTACGTGAGCCCCTGTATCTACGTCGGATATGTTTTTTTCCCAAGAGAAGGTAGTGGATCGGATATGTTCTACCCCAAATCTGTGCTGGTCATAATGGCTTCGGCATTTGCATTGACCAACCTAGCGGGTGGCGGTCTCATTATTTTCACCAGGGCTGAAGTGAGGTTGTCCAACGCTCCATAGTAAACCAGCAGGACAGCAACATCATTGAAAATGTATGGGATTTGTAGCCGAATATACGCTCTATGGAAGTGGTCATTGAACGAGCCGATCGGCTCATTGATTTCCCTTTGAACTGACATGAAGTGTCGATACGAATCTGTGGGGCTAACCGGGGTCTTGAACTTCTGTAGAAATGCATTCTTCAGAAGATCTCAAGTGATGATAGTCCCAGTAGATAAATTAACGTACCAATAGAAGCCCTCCTCCTCTAAGGAGTAGGGAAAGAGCCTACAAGCCACATCTTCATATATGATCTACATAGTCTTTAGGACAATTTCGAAGATCTTGACATGCTCCTCAGTTGTCCTCTATGGATCCCGAGAGTTGAACTTTGTGCAAAAATTCTCGGGATTCTTTGGCATATCATGGTAGAGGTTGAAGGCGAGAGGAGATGGGTTATTACCCAACCACGTCATTGGAAAGGGTGGTGGATGTGATGGGGCAACAATAATTGATGAGGTGGTAGCAAGGTTGGTGACTGCATTCGGCTAAAAGGCAGTGTTTAGCCCGGATGGAGTGGTAACCTGGAAGGTTGTACAGATTAGATGAGTAGAAAGTGGTACTGCCAATGAAAGTGAAGAGGACAAAGGTGAAAGAGTATTGGACTGGTTTAGCGAAGCGGTGATGGATGATTCCTTTCATTTAGCTCTTTTAGCTCAAATAGGGGGATGTAATTCCTGAAACTCTCCCTTGTTTGGTGTAGATCTCAAGACTCGATGGAATCTCTCAAGGGAGAATGACCCAATTTGATCAAGCTTTTTCGTTGTGCCCTCCTTCTAGTGCCCATTCTTTTGATGGTGTTTTTATGCACTTCACAACATAGGTAATACGTAAATGCATTACCTCTCTTGAAAGAAAATCTTCCATAATTAAATTACAGAACACTATCCCAAGGTCTCTCAGATGTCAGGCCATGATGATGCTTGGAATATATCAGTTGTTTGATGTGATTTTGTTGGAATCACAAAGCGGTCTTACGTGAATTAGAGCTGTAGGAGAATCGGGTCTTTGGATGGAGTTCTTCGAATATGAAATTACCGCACTTCGTTGTAGGCTCAAACAGCAATCCTGGACTCCATTGTTCATTAGATTTGGTTTTACAATGTGCAATGAACCTTAGCATAGATTGTTTCTAAAAAAAAGGGAAAAAAGGTCGAGGAAGAAGGATGGTTCCTGAACCTCTAACTACCAATGAACAGTGATCACAGAGGTTCCTGCTGTGGATAGTTTCCTTAAATAGAATTTCACTTAATCTGAATTCTCACAATGTCATGAAATCTATGCTATCTTCTAAGGACTGCAGATATTCATCATTCATTCACCATTTAAATGTGCACAAAGACAAAGTTTAAAGAGAAGCTATTAAATTATAGTCCAGGCTAACTTTACACAGTCATTTACCAGTAGCAAATGACCAAAAGTATGGACAAGGAAAGCATACACAGAGCAGAAAGCTTCAAAGCCAAATACAACATACTAAGTCCACTAAAGCTAACTAAAGGATACTAGAAAAACAAAGTAACTTGAAGTAAAATTTTAATTAAAGGGAGAAAAATCATGAAATATGTGGAGAAACCCCAAAATACACCAGAAAATGACTATATTTTCTATTAAAAATTTTGTAGCATGCATTTACAACAACTCAACTCTCTTAAATGAGAGGAGGAGAGCTGTATTTATAGTTTTTAAAAAGAAAAATGAGTGGACAAGATTCGATTCTATTGTGTGGCCAGGATTCACTTTACACTAGGGTCTCACCTAACCCCAAATATATTTCATTTATAAAACATTTCTTGTATTTTCCCTATTTTGTCCTCTAGTGACAACACTGTAGCAATTTCATTTTTTTGTCATTTGCCCTTTGCTGCAGCTATTCTTTGAGGAATTCTTCATTGATGATAGGGTTACCTTCGCACTTCTTTAACACTGCATATTCCATGAAGTTCAAGATCATTGGATGGAGCTTTTCTACCTCCATGATATCCAATCGCAGCACCTGGTAGCTCCATTCCTGGGAATTGCTAACAAGATTCTTCCAATCATTGTCATACTTAACAGCGTTGCTTCTGAAAATATCTGACTGGGCGAAGGCTCGAGAAAAAAAACTTAGGAAATCTGTGGTAACCTCAACCAACATCCCATCTTCCATGTTCTTTAAGAAGTGGGGCTTTATGCTCTCTGGATTAATTTCAATGGCAGGCAGCTCGTTTCTCGTCATCAGCCTGAGGTACCAAGCGAAATCTTCTCTGGACTCTCTAGCCCATTCGATATTTGGCCCTATTCGTTCTAGGATCTGCTCTAGCCTTTTCCTTCAGTGGTCAAAGTATCACTTCCATACATCCACTAACAAGTGGTAATCATCTTTAAGGGCAAGGTCCTTTTCCCATACCTCACTTGGCAATGCGAGTATGGCCTCAATTTTTGGGTAGGCTTCTTTGTATTTTCTTGGGAACTCTTCGTAGACTTTCCGTGTACCCTCAAGAGTCCTCTGTACTTTCAAAAAATTATTTGTTGTCCGAACATCCAAGTTCATACTTGTATTTCCCATGTCCAAGACCTGTCGGAACCAGTTTTTTGTAGTCTTATCCAAGTTCCTTCTCCTTTCCTATTTGTCAATCTTCTCTAGAGATAACAACTGAGGCGGGGCTGATGACGTAGTGGGCTGCTCATCTGGGGATGACCACTGCTAAATATAGGTCATCAGATCGGTGACCTGTGCTTTGAGTTCCTCCTTCAAAACCTTATCCTATTGGATAAGATGCACCACCATGGCGATAGATTCCTGGAGGTGGTCAACCTTTTTCTCCCTTGTGGCCACTCCCAAGTCGATGGTGGAGACATTATAGGTTATTTCTTGTTCTCCAACCACTGGTGTTGCTATTTGTACCACCCTAGATCTGGAGGCATCCATGGTCATCTTTGATCTGATCTTTGGCCTTTTCTCTTTCTTGGTGCTTATCTATGCCCTGGCCAGTATGGCTTCTAGCCTTGCCTTAGGATCCTTTGGGGTGGGAGTCTTTTGCTTCAACTATCTCTTTAGCGAATCAGGTATTTGGGGTTCTTCCCTAAGTGATTCACACTGATTCTTGATGTCTTCCTTCTCAAGCTCAATGGCTCTAACAACAATAGCCCTCTTCTCAATTCCTGCATCTTGTTTCTCCTCATCGGAGTCTTTTTCAAGCATCTCACACCTAGTGGGAGACTTAGTGCGCAATTGCTCCTTGGATGGATCCTCCCTTTCAGCACCCTTCTCTTCCTCATTTAGGTTGTGTTCATGTTCCCTAGGCTTATCCTCTTGCTCACCCTCATGGAGGGATGCTTCTTCATCATGTTTCGGGGTTTGGCTAGGCCTCTCAATCAAAAATCTGTTGCCCTCAGTGTCCGAAGCAACAACTTCTTCATCAGCCGCAAGCTGATCTTTAGCTTCCTTATCCTCAATCTCCTTAAGCTGCTTTCTCCACTCGGCCTCAAGCTCGGGATCGTGTGTTTCTCAGACTATCTCAGCGTCAAGGTCTTCACTACTCTCACTGGAAGATTCATAGGCCATCTCACTGATCTCCTGACATTCGAACAATGGGTGCTCATGGTACTCAAATTCCTCATCTTCTGGCCTCGTTCCAGCCTCAAGCTGTTGTCGCTCAAGTTCATCGGATATTTGCATTGTCGCCTCCATTCTTGGTGGTTTGGTAGGGGGAGTGAGAGCTGGAGCGTTGGCCATAGCCTGAGCTATTGCAGCTTGAACCTTTGGGCTAGTAAGCATCCCTGAAAGCTCGGATGCAACATTTTGCATGTATTTTACTAAGGACTCTGGGAGGCTGAGGGAAAACATCATAGCAGCAGAAGCGGAGGGAAGGGAAAGAGACATAGAGGAAGAAGAGATTGTTGAGGTCGTGGTAGAGGACGAATCCACTGGTATGATTTTCAAGATTGGAGAGGTGGAAGGAAGGTGGACAGAGATGAAACAACAAGTGAAGCATGCGGGGCGGTGGTGGGAGCAGTAGCAATTGCAGCAAATGGAGACCTTGGTGGGTCAAATCCTTCCCCCTTATCCCCAAGGAGCGGACCTTTGGGTATTACAGATGTCTCCGCACCCTCAGTTTTTTTTCTTTGTTTCCTTGGCGGCTCGCCCTTTGATGCCTTTTGAGCATAAACTTTCGGTTTGGGCAACTGCTCACCCGCTTCTTTTCTCTTTTTGGTCTTGACTGATGGTGGGATTTGGATGTTTCCCCAGTTGTAGTGGAAGCCACCCCACCATCAGAGCCACTCGGCTCACTTTCTAGTCCCTTAAATGTTAAGGTGACTCCTTATTGTTTTAGTCATGCCACCTGTTGGACGATCCATGCCTTTGTTCAGATTTCTATAGGCTTGGTGATCACGTCGAGGTCATCAACCTCTCACTCATCCCAATCAATCAAGGGCAACGGAAAATTGGCGACGGCATCATATCTCGGATCGATCACCTTGCTTTCGTCTTCCTCAAGCTGGTCAGGAACTACACACAAGTTTATTCTCTGCACATAGAGGGCAGTCATGCACATGTAGTTTCACAGCCGCACTTCAAGGTCATCCTTACAATTAGCTTATAAATCTTCAATATTGTGGAGGTGGACATACTCATGTCCCAGTGCCTTTCTGATATGACCATATGGGTCCATTCGGGGCCGAGTTGTATATTGTTAGAAGTGGTATTCAACCAACTCCCTTTCTGAGTATCCCACACATTGGGAGGTATGAATCTTGTACATCCCTTAGCCAAGCCTAATGGGCTAAGGTGTACCCGCTAGATGCTTGCTACTTAGGATATTATGGATATGCCGCAGCTACCATGTAAGCACTAATAGTATAATCTAGTCATTGGGGTACCGGGCAACTTTTTTGGTCTTTCCGCGAATCCCTGGGCACGGATGTAAGTGAACCTTGGAAATTGTATGTATAAGAAAGCATATTGCCTAGGGAGGGCCTTGGCACTATGGGAAACTCTTCTCTGAAAGTCACCTCCTAGAGACCAAATGATGTAGGCAATGAATGCATCATTCACCCTACAATAATCCTTCTTGAAGTATTGGTACTGCAGCTAAGGGTATTTATCATAAGGCTTGAGCTCTGCTCCCGATGCCTCACTGAGTACTGCAATCAGTCCATGATAGTGTCGTCAATCGGCGAGGGAGTATACCAAGTAGGATGTCATGTAAAACTTGGAGGTTCTCTTCACACTTGTAAATTGTTCGTGGAAGCAATCACTGACTATCTCCCCCCAGTAAAAGGCAGTGTCGTCACCGTGGAGAATTCGCTCCACAAAGTAAAACATCCATTCCTAAAAGAAGGTTGTAGTAGGAAGGCCCATTACACAACTTAGCAAGGTCACGAGGTCATGGTAATCCTTGAAGAAATCAATGCAAAAAATCTCTTGAGGGAGCTTGCCGGCACTGCCTCGCTTGTCCTTCAACCAGTACTTATTGATTAGTTTATTGCATTCCTCTATGGCGGGGGTCTCCATGCTCTTAAAGGCAGGGATGTGGAAAGTTGTTGTTATACCAGGAAGGGACATATCTGCAAGGATATTCCCATCTCAATCCACTATAGTTCTGTTCTCAAGTTGATATGCCTCTATGCATGCCATTACCAATTCCAGGGCCACCAAGGCTGGCGGGAAGCCTGAAGCCTTGGCAAGTTTGTTGCTCCTTACCAACCTTGCATTTTTTGTTTTTGGATTCATCCCGACTCTCTGTGTAAACTCATTAATATCGACCTAACTGATATTGGTGTCTGTGACATCTCTCCAAAGGGTAATGATTCGGGACTGTAAGGGCACCCCTTCAAAATTTTACTTCATCTGATCCTTATCCTCCTTTCCCTAGGGTGCCTTGGTCTTTCCTTTCCCCTTTTCCTTGGAGGCACCAAAAGTTCCTACGTCGGATTCCATAAATTCTACACAAAAGACATGAATTAGCAACATTATTGTGGGAAAGTGGCCTCGAACAGGTCCCTACACATCAAGGTTAGATCCATAATTTTCATTCATATCTGATAACATCTAACATTCAATAAAACATCATCAGAAAGCAAGGCAGGTGACCCGGGCTCCCAGGGCCGGAGTTCCCTTGGTAGAATGTCGTTTGGAAGGGAAAATGAGGCATGGGACTCCCAAATATATTTCTTGGTGTTGGATTTGGTCAATTGAGGGTTGGCGTGAAAGAAGACCTAATTTTAGCAAGTGGGTCGAAGTCCATTTTGGATTTGGAGGTCATTTGAGTCCTCATTTAAGTGTTCAGGTATTAACTACAGGAAGGCCACCTGAAACGACGCAGGGAAGATGGAACTCCGGGTGCCGAATTCTGGATCTCGGACCGCCCTCATTGGGAAGAAGTTACGGGTTAGCCATTCACAATGGAAAAATGTAGGTGGCAGTCCAAGATTGGGATTCCGAAAGGCAATCCTCGGAGATGGATTTAGGAGTTGGGAAAACCTAGTGGCGAATTGAAGGTTGGGACCTGAAGGCCGAAAAGATGGACGGGTTCAACAGTTTGAAATGGCAACAACAGAATGAAATCCTAGAGACAAAATTTCAGAGCTCGGGGTCCGAAGGGAGTTTGGTCGTCAGATCTTTGTTTGGATTTTATGCTCGATGAAAAGCGGACCGAGGTCCGGTGGTCAAGAATTCATTTTGAGACAACCGTTTCGAATGGCAGAAGTGACACAAAATTCCGGAGCTTGGGGTCCGGGTTGAGTTTGGACTTTGGTTACCCTTTGTAAATTCAAACAGACTTTATGAGCCCAAGGTCCGAGATTCGAAAGGACGCGCAAGCCAGTCCATTCATGACGGCGAAGTTAACAAGGAATTTATAGGAAACTCTTCTCTAAAAGTCGCCTCCTAGAGACCGAATGATGTAGGCGATGAATGTATCATTCACCCTACAATAATCCTTCTTGAAGTTTCAGTACTGCAACTGAGGGTATTTATCATAAGGCTTGAGCTCTGCTCTCGATGCTTCACTGGGTACTGCAGTCAGTCCATGATAGTGCCGCCGATCGATGAGGGAGTATAGCAGGTAGGATGTCATGTAAAACTTGGAGGTTCTCTTCACACTTGTAAATTGTTCATGGAAGCAATCACTTATTATCTCCTCCAGTAAAAGGTAGTGTCGTTACCAGGGAGAATTTGCTCCACAAAGTAAAACATCCATTCCTAGAAGAAGGCTACAGCAGGAAGACCCATTACACGGCTTAGCAAGGTCATGAGGTCGAGGTAATCCTCTAAAAAATTGTTGCAAAAAAGCTCCTGAGGGAGCTTGTCAGCACTACCCCGCTTGTCCTTCAACCAATACTGATTGATTAGTTTCTTGCATTTCAACGGATCTTGATCCCATAACTCGTTGCATTCCTCTATGGTGGGGGTCTCCATGCTCTTAAAGGTAGGGATATGGAAAGTTGTTGTTATACCAGGCGGGGACATATCTGCAAGGATATTCCTATCTCAGTCCACTATAGTTCTGGTCTCAGGTTGATATGCCTCTACACATGACATTACCAATTTCGAGGCCACCAAGGCTGGCGAGAAGCCTGCAGCCTTGGCAAGTCCGATGCTCCTTATCAACTTTGCATTTTTTGTTTTGGGATTCATCCTGACTCTCTGTGTAAACTCATCAATATCGACCTAATCGATAGTGGTTTCTGTGACATCTCTCCAAAGGGTAGTAATTAAAGACTATAAGGGAACCCCTTGAAATTGGTACTTCATCTGATCTTTATCCTCCTTGCCCCAGGGTGCCTTGGTCATTCTTTTCCCCTTTTCCTTGGAGGCACCAGAAATTCCTGCACCAGATTCCACAAATCCTACACAAAAGACATGAATTAGCAACATTATTGTGGGACAGCGGCCTCGGACAGGTCCCTGCACATCAAGGTTAGATCCACAATCTTCATTAATATCTAATATTCATCTAACATTCGATAAAACATCATTAGAAAGCAAGGTAGGTGACTCGGGCTCCCAAGGTCGGAGTTCCCTTGGTAGAATGTCATTTGGAAGGGAAAATGAGGCATGGGACTCCCAAATATGTTTCCTGGTATTGCATTTGGTCAATTGAGGTTTGGCGTGAAAGAAGACCTAATTTTAGCAAGTGGGTTGAAGTCCATTTTGGATTTGGAGTCCTCATTTAAGCATTCGAGTATTAGCTATAGGAAGGCCGCCTAAAATGGCACAGGGAAGACGGAACTCCAAGTGTCGGATTCTAGATCTCCTACCGTCGTCATCGGGAAGCAGTTATGAGTTAGCCATTCACAACGGCAAAATGTAGGCGGCATTCTAGGATTGGGATTCTGGAAGGCAATCCCCGGAGACGAATTTAGGAGTTAGGAAAACCCGGCAGCAAACCAAAGGTCAGGACCTGAAGGCCGAAAAGATGGACGGGTTCGGCCGTTTGAAATGGCGCTAGCAAAATGGAATCCCGAAGATGGAATTACGGACCTCGAGGTCCAAAGGGAGTTTGGTCATCAGATATCTATTTGGATTTTATGCTCGACGAAAACCAGACTGGGGTCCGGTGGTCGAGAAGTCATTTCAAGACAGCCGTTTGCAACGGCGAAAGTGACACGGAATTCCAAAGGAGGAATTCTGGAGCCCACGGTCTGGGTTGAGTTTGGACTTTGGTTTCCCTTTGTAAATTTGGAAAAACTTTATGAGCCCAGGGTCCGAGGTCCGAGGTCCAGAAGGACGTGCAAGCTAGGCTGTTCACGACGACGAAGTTAAAAGGCATTTCCAAGAATGAAATTCTGAGGGTCGGAGTCTGATGATAGTTTGTTCCTTGGCCGATTTTTGATTTTTTGCAAGTTTGAATCAGGCTTCGCGAGTTTGGGACCTGAGGGTCAGAAAGACACTCGAGGGCGGTCGTTTTAAATGGCAAGGGCACAATGGAAACCCACGAAGGGCAATTTGAAGGCTGGGACCTGGGTTGAGCTCGGTCGCTGTCAATTTGAAGTTTAAGTTTTGCGTTTTGTGCAGATGGCCACGGGAAAGTCCAGGCCCGAGAGATGCCAGCGACTATTCCGAACAATAGTGGCAGCGGGGTTAAGCTTCGGTGTTGAATTCCAATGATTCTATGTAGTTTTCATGGATTCCAAAAGGTGGGTTTTTTAGTGGAAGTACTAATGTACCAGATTTTAACCCATGTTTTACGTTTTTACTTCGTTTTAACTCAAAATTTCACAAAAAAGTAGACGAGGCACGTGGATGGCGAACTTACCTTGAAATCCCAAAGAAAGATGTTGTTTTATGTACGGGACACAACCGGACAAGAGCTCGGGCGCGAGGGTGGAGAATGTTGGATGTTTCGAAGCTCTACAAATTATCTATCACTTCGGTCGCGTGAAAATGATAGTTCAAAAATCCATTTTAAATAGCCAAAACCATCATTAATATAGTAAATTAATGTTTCGTACAGCGGTCAGAAAATGTGGTAAGTTCAAATATCTCAGGTGGCAGTGGGCAACCCGGAGTCCGATAGTCGAAAAGACATCTAGGCATGGCCGCGAAGAATGGCAAAATTTAGGTGGAATCCCAGACACGAAAAATTTGAGATCCGGGGCTCGGGGTCCAGGGAGACATTGGGCACCAAACACCGGTAGCAGCAAACTCAGAACGGGAATCCGAAGAGGGAAACCCGAGGATCTAGACCTGGAATTGGCCACAGACGTCAGAAGGGCTTATAGAAGGATGTTCTAGCATAACGCAAGACCACAGGGGGTCTTGGTGGGTACTACGTGGGATAACCAAGAAGACATCAAACAAAAGAAAAATCAAGATATGACCCTATGTTAACTAGTCAAAACACACCATAATATGAGAGATAACGGCGGCCTTGACGAGTGATGATAAGGAGCTCAAATGATAAACAAAAACCAAAAGCATCAAAACATTGCAATCAATTTCAAAACATCCATTACCATAGGATCAAGATGATGGATGGGGTTGATGCGATCTATTAGGAAGGATACATCCTATTGAGACCAAAGATGGAGGATAGATTGGTTGATTTCCATGATGCAAGATATCTGAAACCGATTGGATCTCGAGATACTAGTAACCTTTATTTGGGAAGCACTAGCTAGATAAGGACATACTTGACGACACGACAAGGCAACAAGACTAACACACCCTAACGACCTAGGGGCTCAAGGGTTGATCAAATATCAGCTTGCCTACATGAAAGCACAGAGCCCTCATAGTTCGATAAAATACCATGGATAAAAAGAAGAAAGAGGGTAATGGAGACCATGATGGAGGACGTAGACAGGACAAATACCCTAGGGGCAAATCAAATGATCGACCTTGCCTACATGAAAGCGTAGGGGCAACGTAGTTCGACACAAGACCAATGACGAACAATGGATAAGGGATGATGAGATGACCATGATAAATGGATAAAAGGATGGAGATGATATGATGAGCCAAGATAGGCCGTGCGAGTGGGATGGTTGATATGTTGCATGCAGATTATGTGAATCTCAAGGATGGGATAGTTATCCAAATCATCGAAAGATGAAGTGGGAGGATGAAACAATGGATAGATAAGCGATGAAGATTGAGAAGATATTAGAAATATGTGATAAATAGATAAGAGGGATGATAATGATGTGAATGGCATTGGATTGCATGGGGGTAGCCTATAGCTATATACCAATGACAAGGGATTAGGGGATGGAAGGGAAGATAGAGGGAAATTAATAAAAATGGGGAAATAGAGAGATGTTAGGATGGATGGATGGAAGGATAATTATTTGAAAATATGGATAGGAATATAAGGATAGGGAGATAGGTAGGATATTTAGATATATGGAAAAGGACTAGTGGATGAGAGTATACAAAGATAAGGATTTGGTAGATGACATGGATTACTGGATGGATAAATGGATGAGGAGGTAAGTGATGCAGAGAAAGGGATTCACATCTCAACATTCCATTTACTTGAAAATTTTCATAAAATTATTCATCTCAAACAATGATTAAGTACATTCTAGATCACATTGGAAACATTCTCATGGTAGCCCACAGTTCAATGCATCGAACTACCTTTTATAACTTCCACAAAACAAATAATAAATCCAATCATTTCAGTGAGATTGAATATAACATAATTATAGACTTCTCTTTCAATTTTTATGAAGATCCAAGGGTGGAAATTAAAGTTATTACATTTTGCCCAAAACTGCAAACCCTAGACAGGGTTCAGACCTACCCTCACAAAAATGATCATAACTTATTAAAATCTTAATGAAATTTTATGAGACTTGAAGAAAATGAAATTAGATTCATATAAAAAAAAATCCAATTGGTTTCAGATCCAAAATATTGACTTTACAATCCGTACCATCATATTTTTCAGACTGTAAATTATGCACAATATTATTAAAATAGGTAGTCTCACCAAAATAGTCATATCTTCCACAAACCTCAATAAAATTCAATGAAACAAAAATAATTGGAAACTAAAACTAGATATATTTCCATCCCTATATGATAATCCATTATTTGATTCCATACCATGTCGTACAAAGCACAACTTCAACCTGGAAACAATATAAAAATCAGAAAATGCACACAAAACTTGAGGTTGTCATTTATCAAACTTCAAAAATAATGTCTCCAACCCCCCAATTCAAGTTTTGGAGGGTGTACTTATACATTTCCAACCAAAAACAACTATTTTCGACCAAATTTTAATCATTTTATTGACAAAACACCTTAATGACACTTTTGACAAGTTGTTTGACAACTTTCTTGAGCAACTTTTACAATTTTTACAATATGGAACAACTTTTAACATTATTTGACAAATAACTTCAAATATGACTTCCTAAGACTAAAACACCTATAAATTTTTTTGATAAACCTTATTATAAGACCCAATGCACAAAATAGAGCAACTATTTACAAATGGCCTCATGGAGGCTTGAAAGCAACTTGGTGCTCCTACACCATACACCCCTTGAAGAAAAAACTCAAGGACCCCCTCAGTTAGCATAAAATAAAGCACCTGAAAAAATAAATGAATCTTCACTATAACCTGAAATCATAAACACTTGTATTTTTTAATCTTAACCCATGGTTTTGTCTTCCTTGATATCACAAACACAATAAGAAAAATGTGCCTTCCTATCATATTATCATCATGTTCATGCTCACACTCATCCATACACTCTATGCCTTGATTTTTATTTTTCCCTATCAACCAAAATATCTTTACATCTATTGCCTCATCATAAGCACAGACTTCTACATGGAGAAAATTTAAAATGCCATTCATTTCATCATGAAACAATGAAGTAAACATTTCATCATCAGACCTTGGTAGCAAATCTATTCCATCTTGTTCCTCTTCTTTATCAAATTTAGACATCACTTCATCATCTCCTTCTACCTTTACCTTTGAATCTTCTTCTAAATTTGTTGTCTCCATGTCTTCAAGGCCTTCAACCTCTAAATGCTCTTCTTTTTCCACTTGCTTGAACTATTCATCATCAACAATCTCTTCAACTTGTTTGCTTTGTTTTGCCTTCACCATGGACTTAATCTTCTTAGCTTGCTTTCTCTCTTGTTTTATTTTCCACATAATCTCCTTAATAGGCCATGTGACCCTTTTCTTGATTGGTAAGTGCCAACTAGATTGTAACTGCTTCCATTCAGCCTCAAGTTTGTCTAACTTCATACTTACTACCTCTATTTCTTGCCTAAATTCTCTCATCTCTTGATCCTTCTTCTTTTTCTTTTCATTTTCCTCTCTTTCCTTCTTCCTTCATGAATCCTCATCTTGCCAACATCTTCTCAAAAATTCCATCTTCACAAGCAAGTCTCTCCTTGCTTCCACTTCACCTTGCCACACCTAGACAAACAGGTTCCTTCCTCAACCTGCAAACAACCACACACACAAACCACAAACAGCTTTCCCAAAGTATCTTCAAGCTCTGATACCAATTTGATGTAGAGCAAGGGATTCACAACTCAAAATTCCATTCACTTGAAAAATTTCATAAAATTATTCATCTCAAACAATGATTAAGTGCATTCTAGATCACATTGGAAACATTCTCATGGTAGCCCACAATTCAATGCACCAAACTACCTTTAATAAATTCCACAAAAAAAAAAAAACCAATCACTTTAGTGAGATTGAAGATAACATAATTACAGACTTCTCTTCCAATTTTTATGAAGATCCAATGGTGGAAAGTAAAGTTATTACATTTTTTCCAAAATTGCAAACCCTAGATAGGGTTCAGACCTGCCCTCACAAAAATGATCATAACTTATTCAAATCTTAATGAAATTTGATGAGACTTGAATAAAATGAAATTATATTAATATAAAAACAAAATCCAATTGTTTTCAGATCCAAAATATAGACTTTACAATATGTACCATCATATTTTTCAGACTGTAAATTCTGCACAATATTGTTAAAATAGGTAGTCTCACCAAAATAGTCATATCTTCCACAAAACTCAATAAAATTCAATGAAACAAAAATAATTGGAAAGTAGAAATAGATATATTTCCATCCATATATGATACTCCATTATTTGATTCCGTACCATTCCGTACAAAGCACAACTTCAGCCTGGAATCAATGTAAAAATCAGAAAATGCACACAAAACTTGAGGTTGTCATTTATCAAACTTCAAAAATAACGTCTCCAACCCCCCAATTCGAGTTTTGGAGGGTTTACTTACAAATTTCCGACCAAAAAAAACTATTTTCAACCACATTTTAATTATTTTATTGAAAAAACACCTTAATGACACTTTTGACAAGTTGCTTGACAACTTTCTTGAGCAAGTCTTACAATTTTTACAATATGGAACAACTTTAAACATTATCTGACAAATGACTTCAAATATGACTTCCTAAGACTCAAACACCTATAAAATGGTTTGATAAACCTTATTATAAGACCCAATACACAAAATAGAGCAACTATTTACAAATGGCCTCATGGAGGCTTCAAAGCAACTTGGTGCTCCTACACCAGTAAGGATGGGCAGGATGGGGAGATGGAGAGGATTTCCTAGAGGGATGGATGGACGATGTATCCAAGGAATCTACCAAAAATAAGGAGATTCCCCCAATCTAGATGTTTCATGTGTGACAAGGCAAGAGGGATAGCAGGATGGGTGGATAGGGGAGTGAGATGGAAATAGATAGGAGAGATGGGCAATGGAAGATAGATAGAGGTGGATAGGATGCATGGACAATGGAAGATAGATAGAGGTGGATAAGGAAAATGACAGCATATGGATGAAGGGAATGTATGCCAAGAGGTGTACAAAGCATATATGGGTGCCCCTATCTAGATCAAGATCACAAGGAAGATGGAGAGACTAGATACAAATGGGATATGATAAGTAGATTTAGGAATGCGTAGGTGGAAGCTACCCCCGATTATGGAAGTAGACTGGATGAGGGATTTACACATGATGCGTGTTTTCCAGGTTTTCATCATGATACTTATCCAAGGCACTTTTTTTCCAAGTTTTCATCATTGGATGAATTATTTTCTCTTTACTATTTTCTTTTTTTTCTTTTTCTTTGTTTTTATTTTTTGCATTTTTTGCATTTTTTGCATTTTTTGCATTTTTTTGACTTTTACCTGACTTTTGGGACTTGTCGGACAAAAATACGAATGGAGATGGATAAGCATGGGGATGAATGGATAAATGTATGTGGAAGACATGATAAATGGGATGGACAAAGGTCTCAAGCATCAAGTTCCATATGAGGTAAAAAGAGCCCATGTGTAAAGCGACCATTAGATGTCGGTACAACCTTATTAGAATGGTTGGATTAGGCAAGGGAATGGATCAAAGAGATTGGATGGGGGAGATATGGGGGATAGTGGATGGGATGTTGGAAATTATATGGATTAAATGATGGAGTGGATGTGTGATAAGGGAAGGTGTTCAGGACCAACATTGGCACATGTGGTGGATGTGAAATGATACGATGGTTGATTCATGGAGAATGTGATGATAATGGAGGCATTGGGATAGTGAATTTTGGGACATAAGGGCCCAAAACAGATTTATGAGATGAAGGATGTGAATTATTAGCTTTGGGAATAGTAACTTCAAATGTCGTCATGGATTTTTCATGTGAAGGAATTGCCTCTTTTTTCTTTGGGATCCACATGGTGTTGATTTTTTCTTTGGTGGGCCTTTGTGGCCATTTGGATTGATTTGGATTTTGGACTTGATTTTTCTTTTCTTCAACATGTCTTTTGAAGGGGACATGAGGAGTTGTAGATTCATGTGGACATTTGGATTTATTTAGTTTTTCTTTGGCATCCAAAATGCTTTTAGTAACAAGGGGATGGGTATGGGGAGATGGATGATGTGAAGAGGACGTGGATGGAATGATAAAGGTAAGATTTTGACGAGGATGTGTGAATGTAGGATGCGAGATAGCATGCATGGAGGGGTGCCTTTGTTGATCCTGATTAGGAGTTATGAAGCTAGGATTTTGATGTTGTGCATTGGGGATAGATGGTGGATGGATGAAAGGATGAATAGGATGAGATGGAGGAGGGGATTTTGGGATATAAGGGCCCAAAATGGACTGTGTATATGGAGGATGTATGAAGGTTGGTGGAGGGACATAAGGACCCAAAATGGATTTAGAGGATAAAGGAGGAATATGGACGGTTGTTTGGAGGGAATATAATGGAGGAGGGGGGATGGCAACAAATGATTTGGTGGATCAGTGAGAAGTACCTCTTGTGCCTTTAGAAGAAGTTCATTTAGGATGTATGGAGGTTGTACTAACATCTTTGGAGTGCCAGTCTTGGGAGATATATCCAAGATTTTCTATGCCTAGATGTTCTTTGACCTGGATGGGCTCTAAATTACCTTGCTCATGAAGGCCTAAACCTTTTCCTTGATAGTTCATGTTCTTGAGCATATGATCTAGGGTAGGATGCTTATTCTTTTGGAAGCATGATGTGAGTGCATTATTAGGTGAAGGGGATGGGTGGTGCATATACTTTTTTTTTCTTCTACAAGGAGACCACCCTGGATGAGGGTAATGTTATCGGGGTGATAAAAAAGTGGTGTTGGGGTGACAGGGTTGGGTGGTGATGGAGGATCATGTGATGGAGACGAGGGGATAGCAACGTCCTAATCATGAGGAATGAGTGGGAAGGGATCGGAAGAGGGATTAGGTGGTATGATAAGATCTGGAACTGGGGAAACAACTAATAAGGGCTCATGAGAGGGAGTGAATGGATCTTGAGTGCATAGGGGATCATGGGATGGAGCGGGAGAGCTAGTGTGATCTTGAGATGGAGTAGATAGGATGGTAGGATCAGGATTCAGGTGAGGAAAGGAATCGTGAAATGGGATGGATGGGGGACTATGATCTTGGGATGGAGTGGATGAGATGGTGGGATCTATGTTCATGTGCTTTGGATCAAGCCCTTGGAATGGCTCAACATGTGTGGGAGGCATGATGATGGAGGATTGTTGGAGGGACTCCTTAGATGGGGGATATGGGAGGATGGAGGATTCATGAAGGTCATGGGATTGAAATTTGGTAATATTAGGACTAGGAGGAGTACATTGGATGTCTCCAATGGATTGGGTGGATGGGGATTCAATGGGTTTGATGGGTTTGATGGGCTCAACTGCTTAGACGGTGTCTAGAATGGCAATGGGAGTAATAGGTGTAGGATAGAGGAGGGCCTCATCAATAGTGATTGTACATGATACAGTGGGAGGGAATGATGTCTCTTCTATCATGAGTCCTTGGACGACATGTGAAAGGGATGTAGGATTAGGTGGGGTGGTGGGAATGCATGGAGGGCTGGGATTAGGGATTGGTGGATTAGGATTAGACATGGGGATGGGAATGGATGGAGGATTAGGGATCGGTGGATTAGGATTAGATGTAGAACTAGGAAGAGATGGAGGATTAGGGTTAGGTGAGGGGATGAAAATGGATGGTGGATTAGGATTATTTGTAGAACCAGGAGGAGATGGAGGATTATGATTAGATGAGTGGATGGGACTAGATGGAGGACTAGGAGTGGTTGGAGGACTAGGTTGGTTATGTTTAGAGGAAGGATTAAGATATAATGTAGTGAAGAGGGGAGAGACGTAAGAGGATGCAGATGTTGGATTAGTTTGGGAAGATTGGGGTGGTGAGTAATAGTAGGAAGATGTGGATGAAGGATTAGAATGGGGAGATGTGGAATTAATGTAAGGATATTGGGATGGGGGATTATGATAGGAAGGTGAAGATGTTGGATTAGAATAGGAGGATTGAGGTGGTGGACCACCATAGGAAGACATGTATGGTGAGTTGGCATAGAAGGATAGGGATGATGGATTAGGATAAGGAGATTGAGATGGTGGATTAAGATAAGAGGAATATTGGGATGGGGGATTGTGATAAGAATGTGTGAGTGTTGGATTAGGATGGGAAGATTGGGATGGGTGATAAAGGTAGAGATATTGGGATTGTTGATGATGATGAGGATAAGAGGATGTGGATATTGGATAGGATAGAGGTTGAGAGGGAGGACATGATGAATATGTAGATGGTGAGGATGTTGGATATCCCTTGTCAAGGGTAGCATAAGGACTATTAGTAGATGCGGATGAAGGCATGGTGAGATAGCTCGGAGGGGGGATTGGATTTTGGAAAGCGGTTGGGGAAAGCTTACTAGCGATAATAGTATCAAAGGGATAAATTTTGTATACCTCTTGATTGACAAGACTTTCGTTATCATCGTCAATGTAATTAGGGTTTCCCTTGATTACTATTCTTGGTTGAATTAGTGAAGGATTCATGATGTTAGATGGAATGGATACAGATGGAAAATATGGGAATAGATGATGAAAAGATGAATAGGATGGATTGGAAGAAGATGGAAGAAGATATAGGTGGACTAAAGCTCAAGTTAGGATTTAGGTTAAGCTCGGATGGGTATTGGATTAAAGCTTAGATTCGAATGATGGGATCAAAGCTCTGATTAGAATTGGATTGAAGAATATGATGGCATTGATTCCGTCAATCGGATTTGGAAGTTAGATTTGTTTATTGTCTGTTTTCCAACTTTCTGCTGTAGAGGGATGAACTTGCCCTTCTGACGAGGATTTTCCCTTCACAGAGGGGAGGATTTTCCCTTCACAGAGGGGCAAATTTTCCCTTCAGAGGGGCAGATTTTCCCTTCATAGAGGGGCAGATTTCCCCTTCAGAGGGGAAAATTTTCATAGAGGGGCCAATTTTCCCTTCTGTAGGGCAGGTTCGCCCCACTATAGGGTAGGTCCGGCCCACTGCTTTTGGACTCTCCAAGCGGGCAAACGGGTGATTGAAACGAGGTGTTAGATAACCAGATTGGGGAAGTAGATGATAGGAGTGGATGAACAAGCACTCAAAACTGGTAAACGATCGCTTGGAATGGATGAACGACTCTTAGGTTGTGAAGATGAAAGCTCGAAATGAGTAAACAATTGATTAGAACATATGAACAACTCTTGAAATGAGGAGATGGATGCTTGAAATGGATGAAAGATTACTCAAAAATAGGTGCTTTAAATGAGGGGATGATTGCCTTGACTGAGGGGATGATCACTCAATGTGATGAAAAGACATTCGAAATAGGGGGACGATTGTTTGGAACGTGAAAACGAGTAGACAGGTGCTTGAAACGATTGAACGAACGATGAAAAAGGTTGTTTTTAGGGCAAGTTCACCCTTTTGCAGGGCAGGTCCACACTTCTGCAGTAAACTATAGGGAAAGTTCGCCCCACTATAGTAAACTGTCAGAAAATAGGGACTTGACTTAGACGGGAAGTACAAATGGACTAAAGGGTGAATTGTGATGACTAAATGAGAATGAAAATGTTTAGATCACAGCAAATGATAGGGTTTTAGGTTCCCAACTGGTTTTTGTTTGAACCGGGAAAACAAGCCTAATGAATGGTGAAGCGGGCTCACTAGAAGATGGAATAAGTCTTTTGAACAGTGAAACAGGTTCCCCAAATGATGAATTGAGTAATCAGAATGGGAAACAAAAGTTTGGACATTCGAAATAGGTAAACGGATTAACGAAATGGGTGAACGAATGCCTGGAATGGTTAAACAGAGGCTTGGAATGGTTAAACAGACACTTGGAATGATTAAACGGAGGTTTGAAATGATCAAACAAAGGCTTGGAATGTTTAAACGGAGGCTCAGAATAGTTAAACGGTTGAATGGAGGCTTAAAATGGTTAAAACAAGGTGAAAATGACTATTCAAAGGGACAGGTCCGCCCCTCTGTAGTAAACTATAGGGAAAATCCACCCCATTATAGTAAACTGAAGGGTGTATTCACCTTTCTGTGGAAAATAGGGACTTGGTTTGGATTGGAATGACTATGGAAAGGACTTAAAATGATAATAATGTGGCTGACTTGTCAAAAATTTTACTAGTTTCTCACAAGAAGACACTTTAAACATGCAAAATCCTATGATTAGTGTTAATGATATGACCAACAAAGGTCTTGATCTAGGATGCACAAGGCTTCTAAGGAGTCCGCGATATACTCTCGGTATGTGAGGCCCAGACCATGAACACTAGCCTATCACAAGCATGAGTCAGGAACCCTAGTGAGATATTAAAGGGCTCGAACCAACTCTTCACGTCTATTTAAGTATCACCTTAGCTTCCATGCTCCGCCAAACACGATGTGACTGGATTGGGGTACAACTTTGGCTCTCCCCCCTTTTTATACCCCACCGGTATGCATGGTTGGGATTGTCCCTTGGGGTGATGAAATCCCCAAGCAGGTCCCTCTAAAAAAAAGAAGGCACTAATCGTTTCCAACTACTCCCCAAGCTCACACAGACTATAAGGGGAAAGCGAAAACAAACTAGTGCCCACTTGGGTGACACAAAAATAGAAATAGAAAGCAGTAAATTTTACTTCCCCCTAATTAAACTATGTGCCTAGATGAAAACAACAAGGAAAAATTCTTAAAATTTGAACAAACGAATGGCCTTGCAAGAAAATTTTAGTTGTTTTATCCTCCGTTCTTTGTTAATTACGAAAGTATGTTACAAAATATTAGCAAAAAATCCAACTATACCCACAAACAAACAAGGTTAGGGGGTTAGAACCTCAAAACAACAAAAAACTGAGACAAAAACGAAGCTAAAATGCCTATTTTTACCTTCCAAAATATCATGTTTAGGGAATATCCGTCCCTCTGTAAACTAGAGGGCGTATATGCACTTCTGCAGTAAATTGGAGAACAAATCCGCTCTTCTATAGTCAAATTTTAGAAACAGTGTTCAAGATCAAGGCAAATCTGTCCCACTGTAGTTAAATGTTAGAAACAGTGTTCAAAATTAGGGAAAATCCACCCCACTATAGTCAAATGCCAGAAATAGTGTTCAAATCAGGGCAAATCTACCCCTCTGCAATAAACTATTAGAAAATAGAGTTAAAAATTAGGGAAAATTTGCCCCTCTAAAGTCAAATGTTACAAATAGTGTTCAAATTAGGGAAAATCCACCCCTCTGCAATAAAATGTTAAAAAATAGAGTTCAAAATTAGGGCAAATATGCCCCTCTACATTCAAATGTCAGAAATAGTGTTCAGATTAGGGAAAATCTACCCCTTTGTAGTAAATGTTAGAAAACAAAATGTAAACTAAGGCATATCCACCCCTCTACAGTAAATTGTTAGAAAACAGAATGTAAACTAGGGCGTATCTGCCCCTTTGCAGTAAATGTTAGAAAACAAAATGTAAACTAGGGCATATCCGCCCCTCTACAGTAAATTGTTAGAAAACGAAATGTAAACTAGGGTGTATCTGCTCCTTTTTAGTAAACTGGAGGGCATATCTGCACTTTTGCAGCAACCAAGAGGGTGCATCTGCACTTCTATAGGTCAAATCCGCTCCTCTATGACCTGTTCCTACAAACAAACTCAACAACAACAAACGTGAAATAAAGGGACCCATTTGTGGGTCCCACTAGGCATGCCAGAAATGTGATCCCTTCAAATGTCTATCATATTCTAAAGATGCAAAACAACTATTAACATAAAAGGTACACCTCAAAATTAGCCTAAGGAATGATAATACAAAGAAAGATAGCAAAATAATGATTATAAATTATTATACCTTTCTGCTGTTGAGTCCCTTGGTTGGCCCTTGATGTTTGAAAGCTTGTGTGCCCCTTGGATGGCTATGGAGATGGTTAGATGTAATATGAACAATATGATAAAATGAAAATTCTAATAGCTAAATGACTAGATTAGATGAGGGAAAATGCTTAGAAGTTGAGTAATCAAATTGGTAGCATAAGCGTACAAATGGCTTAGTGTTGTTTCAAATAAAAAAATGGCAAGAGTTTGGTATCAAATGCATCAGGTTCCTAAATGAGAGAAAATAGGGGGTATTTATAGAGGAATTTGAATTCTCTAGAGAAATCAATGGTTGAGATTAAACCAACAAGGCCAAGATGAAGGGCTATGGTGAGTTGAGGACTCACAAGCCCTCACATCTTGACATGTGGAATGTGAGATGGCCTAGGATGTGATGATGTGGAAGTGAGGTGGAAGGAAGGTACATGATGTGGAGGAAGGACAAGTACCTTGTAGGTACATTCCTGTGACCACTCAATGATCATATGAGGAAGAGGAAATTCCTTGGAGGAATAAAAGTGAATTTAAAATTCACAATGATTGGAAGAATCTAGTGGATAAGACAAGGTTCCCAAAAAGGTGGGAAATTTCCACATGTGAGTGATGTGACAAATGAAATGTTCTAGAAGTCTTTGGCACATGTGAAGTGACAAGTCAAAGGATCTAGAATTTGCATGGGGAAGAGAAGATTCCTTGGAGGAATAAAAGTGAATTAAAAATTCACACGAGGAAGAGAGGAGCCTTGGATGAATAAAAAGGAATTAAAAATTCTTTGGGTGATGGGGAGAGTTGACCAAGGTACTGATTAGGCTTAACTGATCAATAATTAGAAGATAATTAGTGATTAACGAAGGTTAAGAAGCCAACCTGCAAAATTTGGAGGATGTCACATGTCTTAATCAAGGATTAGACATGTGCACATCTCTAATGATGAGATTAGAAGATGGATTAATATTAAGGAAAAGGATGTGACATGTGAGGAATTAAATAAATTTCATATTTATTTAATCCATTTGGTGAAAAGGAGAATAAAGGGTAAGGTATTTAATTATTAATTAAATACTTTAGGGATTTAGAAGAATTAAGGCTATTAATTAAATAATAGTGATATTACTCAATTAATGTGGATAAGGGGATATTTAGACGAAAAAGGGGTAAATTTGGACAAATGAAGTGTCCAAATTTAGGTGTCTACAATTAGAAAGGATTCAACATTTTAGGGGGAGCACACTAAATGTTATGTTATGTTTTTTTGACAAACATAGGAGCACTTTGTGTCCCCCATTGTTTGAGCCCCTTAATCTCCACCATTTTCAAAAGAAATTAGTATTTTAGAAAGTAATTTTAGAGCACTACAACTCGTTCTTGTCACATCTTCAAATTTTGAGTGTAACTATCTTCAATTTCTCATCCAAGATCATTTTTTCTAGATTTCAGAAGAAGAAAAAAGTGGCCACGTAAGACCGCCTTTTGGTCCCCCATTTCTATGCACTTACCCAATGGGTTCACCAAGTTTTGTATGAAATTTTCCAAGGGTTGGTTCCTAAATTTAACCTAAATTAAGGAATACAATATATCTATTCAAACATGTCCTCTTGAGCTAAATATTGCAAATTTGTGACTTTCTAAAATATATGAATAACCCTCTTGATGGAATAGTTCCACTTAGACCTTTGAGTGAACATAAAGTGCCTAGACAAGGTAAGCAATATTCTAGATTAAGGAAATCCTTTTCATGTGGGAATAATTTGTTCCATTCAAGTTGGTGTCTCAAAACATGCAACAACACACAAAAAATAAAAAATAAAAAATAATATTAATGGAATCTAATTTTAACACATTTTCAACCAAGAATGACAATAATGGAGCCTAGATTCAAGGTCTTTTGTTTTGCATTTAATGAAATGATATTTCTAATGAATCCACACTTGCAAAGCCTCTAGGGGATTCCACTATGCATTTAAATTTTACAACTACCAAAATATAACCACATGAAAATAAAATTACATTCTTTTAATGACTAAAAAATTCGCATCATTGTAACAAAAAGCTAGACACATTAAAAATATTTAGAAATTAATTTCATTAAGTTGTAAAAATAAATAGCCTTCTTTCACCACCTCAATTAATATTTTAAGAAAATTTTAGGTCCCCATTCACCAAATTAACTAAAAACAATAATTAATTTTGAATTCCTAATTACCGAAAATTTATTTTAAAATTTACATTTTAATATAAAATAAGAAAATCACTAGCAATAGGGGATTCATGAAGTTTTCTATAAAGTTTTCTAGGGGCTATCTCATAAAGTATACCTAGCTAAGGAATAAAACAAATTTGTTCAAACATGTCTAATTAAGCTAAATATTATGAATTTGTAACTTTCCTATAAAATATCAATATGCCCCTTGATGAAATAGTGTCACTAGACCTCTAAATGAACATAAAGCATCTAGATAAGGTAAACAAATTCCTAGAGGAAGAAATTATTTTTTAAGTGGTAACAATTTGTTTCATTCAAATTAATGTCCCAAAACATGCATTGACAAAGTAAAATTATAAAATAGATTTAATAGTAATATTAGAATCTAATTTTGACAAAAAATTTTATCAATAATCATAATAATGGAGTTTAGATTCAATTTATTTTCTCCAAATTTAGTGGAATGGTAGTTCTTATGAATCCATACTTGCAAAGCCTCAAGGGGATGTAAGAAAATGAAGATAAATTACATTCACCTTCAATGACTAAGAAAATATCATCAACATAACAAAAAGATAGTCACATTAAAAATTGGTATTAAAGTTATCAAACTATTAAAAATAATAAACATTTTCACCACCCGACTCAATATTTTATGGAAAATTTAGGTCTTCATTCATAAAATTGATTAAGAACAATAATTAATTTTGGTTTCTAGATTACCCACAATTTATTTTTAAATTTATATTGTGACATTTAAAATATCCACCTACTCTTATCACTTCAGTTCAATTTCAAGAAAAAATATTATCAAAAAGATTGTCTCCACATTCCACATAGGAGGTTCACAAATTTTTTTATAAAAATCTTTAGGGGCTAGTTCATAAAGTATATCCAACTAAGGAATAAAATAAATCTTTTCAAACATGTGCTCGTAAGCGAAATATTCCAAATTAGTGATTTTCCTACAATATATCAATATAACCCTTGATGGAATAGTTCCACTAGACCTCTAAGTGAACATACAATGTCTAGACAAGGTAAATAAAGTCTCGAAGGAAGAAATTCTCATTCAAGTGGGAATAATTTATTCCATTCAATTTTATGTCTCAAAACATGCATCAACAAAATAAATTTTAAAATAGATAATAGTAATATTGGAATATAATTTTGACGTTTTTCTACCAAGAACGATAATAATAGAGTCTAGATTCAACGTCTTTTCTCCAAATTTAATAGAATGGAAGTTCTTAGAAATCCACACTTATAAAGCCTCAAGGGAATTCCAAATGCATTAAAATTTTACAACTACTAGAATGTAATAAAATGAGTACAAAATTACATTTAATTTCAATGACTAAAAACTTCTCATCAATATAATAATAGTGTAGTCACATAAAAAAATATTGGCACTATTTAATTCATAAATTAGCATTCATATCACTTTATATGCATTTATATAAAACAAAATTTATTCATCATCATTCTTGGAATAAAAATTCAAGTTAGGATCAATAATTTAATCAAAGATGGAGAACACATCTCAGACTCTTTCCTTCCAACAATAAATCAAATGCTTCATTGCTACATGAGAATGGAAGCTCGTGAGTGATAAATTCATCCACTTTAACCTTCTGTAATAAAAATGGAGAACAAATTTAAGACATCTATTTGTCAAAGAAAAAATAAAATAATTTATTACTCTATTAAAAAGGAAGTTAATAATAATCATAATCATACTTGATCTCTTACATTGTTTAAGTTCTTAAGAATCAACCAAAAAAATATTCCCAAATTATCTATGAAGTATCTAAGTTATAAAATGTTTTCATGATCTATAGAACATGTTAGGTATACAATATAAGTTTGACTTATAATGTGTCATATTTTCATTAATTATTAATATATATGATTGTAATGTCTGTTTTGAATGTAACAATTACAAATCTGAAATATTTTAAATTGGAAAGTAGCAAGTGACTTATCTAGACAACTAACTACACACTTTTTCAATCTTGAAAAGTGGTAAGCTATTGTCCAAATACTCTACTTGATGTTTTATTTGTAGAACCAATTGATAATTTCTTCCTAAAAGATAAGAAAACACATGTGAATAAAAAGTTCATAAAAATTCCAAACTGTAATCACATGTTTCACATGTTTATAATTTTCTGGAGTTGAGAAATGGTAGCTAGGTTGTCAAAACAACTACTAGCCACTATTCTAGTGATAAAAAGTGGTTAATAATTAATTAAATAATATTTGATATTTTTATTTCTAAAATATGAAAACATGTATGGTTCATAATCTCTTTCATTTTATAAATTTATTTTGGACAACAATCACACAACTATTTTTTTAAATTTAGAACATATAAGGTTGGTTTCCCAAACAATTATTGATCACTTTCTTCAATAGTAAAAATAAGTCAAAAATTAATTAGACCACCTCATTTGAATCTTTCACTTTAAATAATATGTAAATACTTTTTATTAATAAGCCTTAAACTATTTTTATAAATTATAGAAATAACAATTATTCATGAAGTTTGAAAAAAAAAAAATATTCAAAATTGGCAAGTATGATGCTAGAAAATTCCCAATCACTTTTCTCAATAGAAAAAGGTGAGTAGAAATTAACCTAGAAAGCCACTTAATATTTTTTTTCAATTTTAAAAATACACAAACATGTATAGTTGATAAGCCCCTCTCAAGGGAAAATGTTTAAACCATATATTTTTTATCAAAAGCTATCAAGTCAAACACTATAAACCTTTTTCTTCATACCTAAATGATAGTGTTAAACATGATGTAAATTATTATTTTTAAATTCATAAAATAAAAAACTACAATTATATGTATAAATTTATTTATTACTATATGTATTTCAATATATAAACACACCTTGTTCATGTACATTTCTACAAGACCAGGCAATTGGCTTTTCCCCTTGAAACCACCAAATATGGTTCCATCAATTCTTCTACCATCAAATAACTCAGGAGGAAAAAGGCTCAATCTTCGCCCACTTTGATCCACTCCAACAACAACTACAAAACCCCAGCCCTGTATTCACGCATTGACAAAAAAAAACAGCCTTAATATGGATCTACAAAAATTTAAAAATGTACAAATAGACAAATAGAATGTATGGGTTGAATACTAGTATTACATCATGCACAGACAAAAATGCCTCGTACATAATATCTGCATGCCCAATGCATTCAAAACTAAAATCCACTCCACCATCAGTGATCTCTCGAATTCCCTGTCAAATTCAAATAAATTCATTAGTAAATGTTATAATTTTCTGTGTCAATATTAAAGATGAAAAATGTGATTTTAGATTTAATATTACTACCTCATGCGTGGCCCTATCTTGGTCTTTAGGGTTGATGAAATCAGTAACTCCAAAATTTTTAGCTGAACAACAAAAGTAATCATATGTAAATGTGGTATTGGATAATTAGCTAGTTAAAAAAGTGAGTATATGTATACCTATAGAGAATTTGTCAGGATTTGTATCCACGCCAATTATCTTAGATGCCCCTCTTACCCATGCACCTTCTGCAACCTAGATAAATAAAAGTCAATTGCCTCCCAACAATGTTTATTGAAATATATAGAAAGATAAAGATAATCAAACTATTCTTTTATTTTGGTAGAATAACTAAATGAGAGAAAATTTAACTAAATCATATAAAATATAAACAAGTCCTCACTAATTAAATGAAGGTAGAATATTTTGTATGGGTGTTCAAAAAGGCAAATAAAAAATTAAGTATATTTATAAAGAGAAGATGAATACTATTATTATTATTTAAATATTACATAATTATTGTGATATTGTTATCAAGATTCAACTGTGTAGTTTTAGAGTCAAACTCATTGACCCATGTTTCATGAGTAGTGGTCAATGAGTCTGAGTCGTAAAACTACACGATTGAATCCTGATAGCAATATCACAATTTGACACACTGTGGAAAATACCTCCTACTTTTAATTATTGTTTCAACAATGATAATATGTGAGTGTGTTATTTTAAAAATATTAAAAAACTTAGTCATACAATCATACGACCATATGACCATCAAACTATTTTAATTCAAGGCGATGAAAAATCTAGCTGATATTGATAATGTGATTGGAACCTTGAGCAAGGTACCTCTATTCTAGACATCAATTCTTTTAAAGAACAACAAAATCA
Organism: Sequoiadendron giganteum; assembly: GCA_007115665.2. Lineage (NCBI taxonomy): Eukaryota > Viridiplantae > Streptophyta > Pinopsida > Cupressales > Cupressaceae > Sequoiadendron > Sequoiadendron giganteum. The sequence goes on along the minus strand of CM021106.1, from coordinate 104,845,370 downwards.
AAAGTAAGAAAAAGATCAATGGATTTTCAATCTATCGATGAATTCAAATGGGGTTGCAAGCTAAGTGGGCTTAACCTTGGGGAAAACTTTGTGGTTAAGCGTGCTTGAGCTGGAGCAGTACCGGGATGGGTGACCTCCCGGGACGGTCCAGTGCTTCACCCTTGTGAGCATCACCTAGATGCAATGAGTGCTAAGTGGACCATTCATTATCATGAAAGATGGGTTCTTGTGAACACTACTCATGAAACATGGGTCAATGAATTTGACTCGAAAACTACACGGTTGAATCCTGATAACAATATCATAATGATTCTAAATAAGTTCATCAAAGATCTAAGTCTTGTTAAGTGTAAGGCCCTAACATCATAAAGAATGAATTAGGATCATGCCTCAAATAACTTTAGCGGATTGAATACCTCTTAACATTTCATTAACCTAAAAATCATGTTTGCTATCCAATAATAAAAAACAACTTTATTTAATTAACTCCGGTTCATAAAAACGTGTAAAAATAAGGTAAGTTTAAAAGAGGTGAATAAAATTACTCCCATAAAACTAACACTATAGGCAAGCTAATTCAGATATAATAAAAAATCCCAAATTTCTTCAAAATATTATTCTACTCACCGCAAGGCCGACAGTGCCTAGACCAAAGATAGCCACGGTTGACCCGGCCTGAACGTTAGCGGTGTTCCACGCGGCCCCAAAACCTGCACATTAAAAATAAAAAGCTAACTCATCTGGTTTTCTTTTGTCTGAATAAATACGATAGTTGACACTGACCTGTGCCTAATCCGCAGCCGAGCAGGCAAACTTTATTGAGAGATGCGTGCGGATTAATTTTGAACACGTTGGCAGAGTCGAGTACGGTGTATTCGGTGAAAGTGGAGGTTCCCATGCAATGATAAACGGGCTTTCCACCGATTGAGAAACGGGTTTTCTTGTCGCTCAGCATGACTGCCCTGGTGGGATCGATCCTGAACTTTCCACACAGATTGGTCTTTGGTGATTTGCAGTATACGCACTCTCCACACTCCCCTGTAAATAATGTCAGCACATGATCTCCTTCCTTCAGATCGCCCACGCCTTCTCCCACGCTCTCAACAATCCTGTTTTCAGCCCACATGCACTGTGATTTGCAATATTCTTGTTGTAACCGATTGAAAACATCAAATTAATGTGTCTTACCCTGCAGCTTCGTGCCCCAAAATGCGTGGAAACGCCTTTAGCACCTCATTCTGAAAAAAAAAACAGAGAATTTTATATTATCTGTGAGGAAGTATGAGCTTATGTTGATATACCCATTTCGTCTAAGTCTTTTGAGACACAATTTCAACTATTATCCATTATCTATTATATCATACTTATGAAGATCTGAACTTATCTATTATATCATACTTCGATCACGATTTGAACTTTGATATGTAAATTCTGAATGAAGTAAAGATGAGTTATGACTTACTTCGGTACTCCAGTACATGATATCTGTGTTGCAGAGGGAGGTGTGGGTGATTTTGATGCGGACTTCCATTGCTTTGGGAGGATCTACCTGCACCTCCTCGATTACCAGCGGTTTCTTCGTCCCCCATGCTACTGCAGCTGTTTCGTAAAGCGATTTTGAAATTGAACTTATTAGTAATGACATATCAGTTACAACAACAACAAAATGATTCTCATAAATTGAAGACAACTCAATAAAACAGAAGGCAAATGGTTGATCTAAATGCGAAGGAAAACAATTTAATAACGTTTCTAGTTCAGTATGTGGACCCGGTACTCAGCAATATCTGCTTTTGGGGCCCAGTCTCCCTAAAGTTGATCCATTTGAGTAAGTTTTTTTCCAAAAAAATAAGATCGTGTGGCTCTTTTTGAACCGTTTTTTAAAAAATTAATAATTTGGAAAGTAGAGTTGAAACATTATGATTATTGTTTTTGTTACATCTTTAATTTTTGAGTGTACATCTGAGTTGGTTTAATGGTGGAGAACTTGTACTCTTGAGAGAGGTCACAAGTTCAAATCTTACAGGGGGTAAGGTATGTACACCTCGTATTGTGGAGCATGAGTTAGGTGTCTCCCTCATTTTGGGACTACGAGGAGTCCCATATACTGTAAGCCATTTGTAGACCCAAAATCAAACCGTCTGGTATCGTGGACTATAAAAGGACCTTTCCTTTTCATCCGAAGTCAGTTTTTTCTGATTTCAAAAAAAGGTGTCCACTTAAGCTTCTTTTTTATCTTCATATTTTCGCACTTACCTTATCCTTGTGATCTTACAATTTCAACTGAGTTGACTATTTGTTGACAATCCTCTATCAATGAGATATTAATGATTGCATCCTCTTCATTTTGATTTGTTTAGTGGTTCATCTGAAATCACAATAATAAGTGAATTCTATTGAAAAAGAGATTTCAGATAAATCATCTAAACAAATCAAAATTTAATGTATGATGTTTAAACTTGCACAATCTTATCCTATCCATCTTTCCACCAGCATGAAACCAGTCAACCATATCCAAGAAAAATACCGCTTGGAATGGGCTAACTACAGAAAACACAACGAAAGATGAATGGAAAATGACTGTTTTCTAGCTTAGTTTCACTCCTTTTATCCCTGAAGATGGATGCAAAGAAATGATCTGAAAGACCAGGGCAATGGTAAATGTATCCCATGGATCTGGATTCAGACGGTTACTACATAATTATCACAACCTTGTAAAGATTTGCAGATTCAACATCATCAAAAAATATGATATTTTTACAAAAATAACAAAGTTTATATCAAAAATGTAAAATTCATGATGAGTCAAAGTATCATTCCAAAGAAACAATCAATTCAAAAATATACAATTGATTTCAAAATTAATCTTTTTATATGATCCCGAATAAACAATCAATTCAAAAACATAGAATTGATTTCAAAGATAATCTTTTTTTTTTAAATATCCGTTACTCTATAAACTGCAATGCGCCTGCTAAACTCATTTTAATTAATAAAGAGACTGTAACATACTCAACATATCTTGTTAAACAATGCTTAAAACATATTTATGCTGACTGAACGAAGCGAACATACCTTTGCAAGTGATGACTTGACCAGATGTTTCAGAGGCCAGAGAGCCATTAGAGCTGAGAAAATGATCATCCTTTTCCATTTCGATTCTTTCAAAGATCTCTGGTTAACAACAGAGAGTACGAATCATATGTCGATTTGAAACTTCTCGAGCCAGGCTTGCATTTATAACACTGGACAAATTTTATATTAATTTAAAGCTGATAATAAAAGTGCGAAATAATTGGCAGCAGTATCTAGGTGATTCAATTTAAAGCTCATAATATTTCGCATCTGTATCTGGGTGGTTCCATGGAGATGGCGATAAGGACAAAACAAATTATCATACTTTTTTCTCTAGATAAACGTTGAAAATTGAAATAATATCCATTGTTTACTTATAATAATGTTAAAAATAGGACCAACAAGAAATATAATATAGTGGCCCTGTGTCGGTTGTGGCGGACCATTAATCCCAGTACAAAACAGTAGTTTATGAAGTAGTAAGGTAGTCCACGCGTCTTAATTGACCCCGCTTTGTCTTAAGCAGTTTACTCACTAAAATAGGGGCACATTGGAAATCACCCGCTGAAAGTATGAGTTGATTTATTAATTAGAATAACTAATATTAATTTTTGTTTTTAGAAGCTTCTTGTCTTAAAAGAAAATGAATGTTTAAGATGATAGTAATTTGGTGTTTAGATTACTAAATCTATTAAGGCTTTATTGTCAATAAATATAATGTTAGAGATATATAGTCAAACTTTGATTTGTAATATTTAATAAATATAATGTTAGAGATATATTCAAACTTTGATTTGTAATATTTAATTAAAAAAATGAGATGTATTTTAATAACTACAATGTATTCTATTTTTCAAACAGTTTTGTAAATGTTTTAACATATTCAAGAAATAATTAATAATAATCTTTAGAGAAAAGTGGATAGAAGTTAATTTTATACTTGATCGTCATAGAGTAAGACTTTAATTGATCCCTAAGATTGTACTTATTAAAATATTGTAAGAGATTTGTTTTGATTAGGTGTACAATCTTACCCCTTTCCAAATTCAAATGGATGACCTTTAGTCTAAACTACACATGGCTTAAGCACTAGGTCAACCCAAGTTGTACCTCATACACATATAGTCTAAATAATAGTTTGAATAAAAGTTTATTTAGTTAATTTTAAAATATTTTATAGTGAATATTTATTTCATTAATAAGGTAAAAATTGTACATATAAATTTATGACAATTTGCATGTAAGAATTTCGTGTCAAAGTGAGTGAAATTACAATCAAATGAAACAAACACTCACGATTAAGCTAAGAAATCTGAACATGGATAAAATCAAGCCAAACCGAAGTATTCTAGACTCCTCAATGTGTAGATTTCTCATGCGATCACTATGATATGTTCTCACTTAGAATTTCAACAACATAACAATTTTCATTCGAAAGTTGTGAGATGATAATAAAAATGGCTAAATGTTAGTTTTATAGATTTTGGATGCAAAATGGATGAAGGGTGGAGATTGAAATATGATGATCAATGGAGGGGATATGTTGGGTTCTCTCAAAACATGAGATGGTGACAAGTGTCACCATGAGAATGCTTGAGACAAATATTGTACTTTGGAGTGTTGGAGATGATCTTGTCACAAAGGCAAGATTTATCCCCACACTCCAAAGGGATGTGAGTGATGGGACATAAAGGAATTTTTAACTTATTTTATGAAACCAAGGAAAGGGAAAAGGGATTTTTAATTTCCTTCGGAAGGTTTTGGAAGAAAATCTCATGTGGGATTTTCTCCAAAAGGGGAAAGTATTAATGAAGGGGTACAAAAGGTAGGTAGTCATTTAAGGGAAAGATTTGACCTCTCCCCTTAATTGTGGATTAAGAAATATGCAAGTGATTAAAGGAGGATTAGGTGGGGATCAGAGGATATAATTAGGACAAATGGGAGAGTTGGAGGATGGGAGTGGGAGAGAGAAAGGGATAGGAATTATATTAATTCTATTTGGAGGAAAAGGAGGATAAAATAAATAAATAGATTTATTTATTTTATTTAATGGAAGAAAGGGTAAAGTAGAATGGATAAGGTAGATAATTAAAGGATTTAATCACCTTAGGGCCTTAGCAGAGATTAAAAAAATAAGGAATATTAATTAAATAATAGAATATTATTTAATTAAAGTAGATTATGAAGAATTAGATGAAATAGGATAAATTAGACCAAATGAAAGTGGTCAATTTTGGGTGTCTATATTTTTTCCCTATTTGAAATAACATTAAAATATAATATTTCAAAGAAAAATAAAATATAGTCGACACAAAGAAAACTAGGTGAAATAGATGCCCCGATGTGGAGAACATAGTAGAAAGAATGATTAAGGTGGATGATGTCCCCTCAAGAGGGTAGATGGGAAAAGGGGTTTGGAGGGCCGCTTGAAAGAATAAAAGGGCTAAACAATGAGGTGTAGGATAAAAATGAGGAGAAATGGAGGAAAACAAAGTTATGAGGAAGAAATGGTAGCATGAAAGGTGATGGGAGTGAATTAGGGGTTAATTGCTATTCATTTTGACCCTAAGTTAATAATGATTGGCAAGGATCATATTAGGGGAGCAAAGAGACGATGGTGAATCTACCAACTATGGACCACCACACAAACCAGGTGAGGGTGGCATGATGAGACAAAGGCGATCAAGTGTGCAACTCCAAAATTTCCCTAGAATAGGCATTTTTCAATAAATACTAGGTAGAAAAATACGTGCAACGGATTCATCGAACACGATTGGGTGAATCTACCGATGAAAGGGTGAATAGGTTAATTTTGGGGTGAATACATTATAAAAAGTGAATGTGCCATGTTTGGGTTGAATCCACCAAAAGAAAATTGAATCCACTTAAACAAAGGAAAATCTTTTAAAATAGAGGTAAATCTACCAAAACAAAGGTGAATGTACCTATGGTTGGGAAAAGGGGTGAAAATAAAGGTGAATGCATTCTAAAAAGAGAAAATGCACAACCAAAGAGGTGAATATGCTCAAAAAAAGGTGAATTCATGAGAGGGAGTAGAACTTCACTAGAAGGTGAATACAAAAGGTAAAAGGAAAAATCATCCTATACAAGGGTGATTTTTTTGATGGGTGGATTTGAGAAAAGAGTAAGGAAAATGTGCCCTATTGAAGGGTGAAAACACCAAAGATATACAAAAGAAATGAGTTGTTAGAAGAAAAATATTTCTAATTATGATATAAGGGCTAACATGTAGTTTGGGGATGTGTTGTATAGATTTTTGGCCTTTATGACGGGAGAGGCAATCTGCAATGTTTTAGCTTGCAATATATCTAGAAGATGTGGATTAGGCCATCTTAGAGATATGCAATGTGGATTACATGTTGTGGATACCAGCGATTCAAGCCCATCAAGCCCTACTAACAACTCTAGCCGAGTGATGGCGATAAAAGACTAGCACTTTCCATCTCCCTATAGGAGAGATGATGATTACACTAAAGGATGTATGGAGGATACTATGATTTCTTATCAAGGGCCCATGGATGCACAACACTAGCAAGGTGATGGAGGGTAGTTTGTAGAGGTTATTATAGAGGACCAATGTTCTAGTGAGGGGATGACAACTGGATCTAGATGGACGCATACAACTAGGGTGAAGGATGGCCCTATACTTATGTGGATTCGTGAGTGAGGTTTTTATTTGTGATCTAAGTGGTTAGTTTTTTACTTTGACCTTAGGGGAGTGCATGGCCAATATGGTCAAGCACTAGTAGAGATTTTTGTGGGATTCATGCATTTTAGTCCATCTATATATAAACTTGCATATGATTTTCTATAGAGGTGAGCAAAGCGTGAAACACATCACACTCCTATAGATATTGGCATGCGAGAATATTCTTGTCACCCAACTAGTGGTCTTGATGATGGAAATGGACACAAATGAGCCTATTGTGTTTATTTGGAGGGAGACTAGAGGACAAGGATATTTGTGGCATGTTGTACTACAGGAAAGTGATAGACAACATTGAGAAGGGGACATTGTATGGAGTTCATTTTAGGTAGAGAGGGGATGGTTGAAAGATAGGCAGTATGAGTGGTACATGTTTATCACATGCTATATCATTGATCAATATCCTTATTTGATTAAGTGATATCGACCCTATAGGTTGACTAGAAAGTTTGGGGTTGTGCAAGATGTGATAAATGGGGAAAAAGTGTTTGCACAATTGAACAACAAGGTGGTAGATTGGGGGCCACAAGTGGCATAGATGATAGTTGTAGATGAGTAGACATGACTAGAGTAAGAGGTATGGTATATGTATGGAGGAGTTGATGACCATAGCATGATTGATAGGTATAGGGCATGGTGGGAGAGACATAGACCTATGCAATTGACACAGGTGTTAGGGGGAGAATTTGTGGGTCATATATAGGCCACAATGGAGGAGTCTTAGAGGATGAGGCTCTTTGTTGGTTGGAAAAAAATATTGGGAGGGAAAGGTGATGGTAGTCTTGTAGGGATGGGGGGGTGGAGGAGGAGGTGACTACACATAAGAGTGACAACTCATTAGGCTTTTCCAAATTTGATGAGATGGAGGTGGATGTGGAGGCCTAGGGGTTTCCTAAGATTCTAACCTTGGAGGATACATTGATGTAGGCTCTGTCACCACATGTACAAAGGAGGAAGGGTGATAGGGCCAACCTAAAGGGGAGGTTGGTGATAAAAAAGAGTTGGGTTCAGGAGCTACAGTGGAGGATAGAAAAAATATAGGGAGACCTAGACTCAGTGAAAACCAAGAGAGATAATCTCTAGACTACCCTACCTACAGTGATTATAGAGTGAGATAGCTTAATACTAGTTTGAGGGGATTGAGATTTAGAGGGGGAAATTATAGACAAACATGGATAAATACTGCCAAGAGAGAGATGCAACCATAAGGTAGGGTGGTGGTTAGAGTGCGACAAAAATATCCTTATAGTTTGTGTATGTGAGCCCGAGTGCTCAATATTATAGAGACTTATATAAGGAAGTTATTCTAGAGGACCAATGTTCTAGTGAGGGGATAACAACTAGATCTAGATCGATGCATACAACTAGTGTGAAGAATTGCCATATACTTATGTGGATTGGTGAGTGGGGTTTTGATTCCTGATCGAAGTGGTTATTTTTCTACTTTGACCTTGGGGGAGTGCATGGACAATATGGTCAAGCACTAGCAGAGATTTTCATGGGGATCATGCATTCTAGTCCATCTATATATAAGCTTACATATGATTTGCTACAAAGGCAAGCAAAGAATGAAACACATCACACTCCTATAGACATTGGCATGGGAGCATATTCTTGTCACTCGACCAGTGGGCTTGATGATGGAAATGGATGCATATGAGCCTATTTTGTTTATTTGAAGGGGGACTACAAGACAAGGAGATTTGTGGCATGTTGCATTGGAGGTAGGTGATAGAAAACATTGAGAAGAGGAAATTTTATGGAGGTCATTTCAGGTAGAGAGGGGATGGTAGGAGGATATGCAATATGAGTGTTACATGTTTATCACATGCTATATCATTGATTCTATTAAGTGATATCAACTCGATAGGGTGACTAGACAATTTAGGGTTGTGTAAGATTTCATAAATGGGAAAAAAGTGTTTGCACAATTGAACAAGGACGTGGCATATTAGAGGCCAGAGGTGGCATAAATGATAGTTGTAGATGGGTAGAGGTGACTAGAGAAAGTGGTATGGGATATGTATGGAGGAGTTGATGAAATTAGCATGATTTATAGGTATAGGGCATGGTGGGAGATACGTAGACCTATGTGATTGACACAGGTACTAGGGGAAGCATTGGTGGATCATATATATGCGACAATGGATAATTCTTAGAGGAGGACGTGTCCTAGAGGTTGAAAAAAAGGTTGGGAGGGAGAGGTGGTGGCAAAGTTGCAAGGAGGGGGAGGGATGGAGGAGGAGGTTATTGCACGTAGGAGTGGCAACTCATTAGGATCTTCCAACTTTGATGAGATGGAGGTGGACGTGGAGGCCCAAGGGTTTCCTAAGATTCTAACCTTGGAGGATGCATTGAAGTAGCCTCAATCTCCACATGTATAGGGGAGGCAAGGTGACAGGTCCAACCTAGAGGGGAGGTTGGTGATAATAGATAGTTGGGTTCAGGAGTTGTAGTGGAGGATAGAAAAAATATAGGGAGACCTAGACTGAATGAAAACCAAGAGAGACAATCTCTAGACTACCCTAACTACGGTGATTATAGAGAGAGATAGCTTAATACTAGCTCAAGGGACCTAAGAATTAGAGAGGGGGAAATTATAGAAAAATATGCATAGGTATCGCTAAGAGAGAGATGCAACCATAAGATAGGGTGGTGATTAGAGTGTGACAAAAATAGCCTTATAGTTTGTGGATGTGAGTTGGGGGACTCAATATTATAGACTTATACAAGGAAGTAGTCTCAATTGAGGCGAGATCACTGAGCTTCTCTAAGAGGAGCAAATCTAGTTGGAGCATGTCTCAATCAACTTGATCAAGATCAGTGAGGATTCAGTCATTGGAGTTGCCACCATCACCAAGGACAAGAGGAGGAGGGTAGGACTAGTAGCATTAGTGGGAGTATGACTCTCCCTAGGTCATTTAGAGGGAGCTAATAGTAGCTAGCTACATGATGTGGATATTTTGGAAGTTTTGATCGATGTACACAAGAAGTTGTGGTGTATATGTGATGAGCACATTTAATTTTATGTATATTATTGTGGCATTGATGTGCTTATGAATGGACATAAGGATGGTGGTGGGGATTTGATTGATGCATATGTATGTGGGATTTTTATTCTTTCATGACATAAGGATGGTGGTGGGGATTTGATTGATGCATATGTATGTGTGGATGACTATTATGATGTTTGATCCTATATGCATATACATCCATGATGTGTTATCTATGTGGATTGATGATGGTGATGTAGGATGTATATATTTATATGATTATGATGTATGATGATGTGACTAACATGTGTGATGCATGATGGTAATTTTCATATGATGTTATGATGCATGATTATTTTTTTTAATTGTTTTAGGGTAAGTGCACCAAGATGGTTCCCAAAAAGGGGACCTAAGTGGACAACTTTTTTCTGAAATTAGGAAATACTGACCTTGGGCGTGAAATTGAGGATAGTTACACTCAAAAAAAATTGATGGAAAAAAAACACGGATCAAAGAGTAGGATTTAGATGGAGATGCCAATCACAACCAATTTCATTGACAACCTATTTGAGTATTTTAAGCAAGGTTTTATTGGTTTCCTCGAATTGGCCATTAACTTGTGCATTGGGTAGAGCCATCAATTATAGATGTGAAATCATTCAAAAAGGTTGTGAAGTTATTTATTTTTGAATGGTCTTACATTATCAAAAATTATGGTGGAGAGAATTCCATAACAACAAATTATATGGTATAAAATGAATTTGGATATTTGGATGCTAGTAATGAGGGTGAGGGGAATGGCTTCCACACACTTAGTGAAATATTCAATGGGGATGATAATGAACTTGTGTCCATTAGAAGATGAGGGATGTATCTTTCCAATTAGATCAAGATCTTATTAAGAAAAGGGCCATGGTGAAGTGATGGATTGCAATGCTTAAGAAGGTAGAGGTATTTGGTCTCTATATTGCTAACATGCTCAACACTTCTTGATATATTGGCATGCATTATGTTCCATAGTAGGCCAATAGTATCATGTTGTGAAAAGTTTATTTTCTAAGACCATATTGATAGTATGGGTTGTTGAACACTTGAAATACATAGAGGGGGGTGAATCAATATTCACTGAAATTCATTCACTTCATCAACTTTAAACATTCATTCAATGCATCACATTAAACTTACATTAAACTTACATTAAACTTAGAAATCATGTATCACATCAAAGAACACAAGAACACTAGATTTACGTGGAAAACAAAAAAAGGTAAAAACAACGGTGAGGATTAGCTCACAATATATTATGATTGGTTACAAGATATTACAATATTACTCACTACCAGGTGGAATCACTATCTGGAGGACTCATTGTCCAAAGAAAAGAAGAAATGGATCACTGCTAGAATAGAAAAGAGGGCGGCTCACTTCCAGAGATTGAACTGATTGAAATGCATCTACAACATGCTAAAGACTTATCCAATTAGGCTAAAAAACTAACTTAACACACTTCATACTTCACCACAATTATAATTCACACTTATCTACACCAAATATCTCACACACACACTACACTACGCACTATATCCACCATATTCACACAATGAATCAGCCTTGTATATATACCTCAACAACCCAAAAACATTAATTAGGTCAGCCTAATTAGATGTATCGTGCAACCTCATAACCCGTTCGCCCAAAATACCAATACACATGCCTTGCAAAAAGAACCAAACCATGTAACACATTAAAATAGGTCAGCATGACCTATAATCACTCCTATGATACTGCTCCTTACGCAACATAACTCTGAATGACCCCAAAATACTTAGGTCGACATTGGATACCAAAATTGGTGAAGTAATATTAGAATGAACCAATTTTTCACTCACAACTCAACACACGGACCACCAAAACACTTACCAATTGGAATATACACACTAATGACCTCTATAAACACTACCACAAATTTTCATATCAAAATATTCATTCGCAGTGGAATATAGAGTATTCAACAATACACTCTATCACTATAACTCTACCATTTCCAAAGGTGATACTTTTTCAATGCTATCTTCAACTGTGAAAGACATCAAGTCATGAAACTTTGGATTTGGCCTCTTCCAACATTGCCTCAAAATCGCATAACTAAATTCTTCATAGCGAAGCAATGTGGACCTCAAAATTGGTTCACTAAGCACTGAAACTATACTCTAGGACTTAGGTAATTATCAAACCATTTGGTCTTCTCCAGACCAACACTACTACATCTCTATCATGGCTTGTTATCAATGAAAAAACCATATATTGTCATGCTCATCAACCTTCATCAATATCCCCACTCAACAATCTCTTTGTGCTATACATTATTCTCATGTTGTCAATTTAAGTCTAACAATATCCTCAATGAAAAACAAACCTCCAAAAATCCCCCCCTTTGTTATTGATGGAAACACACCCTCAAAGCTCTTAAACTATTCAAAATTCTCCCCCTTTCACATCAAGGGAAAAGGGCTCAAAGTATCAGACTTCTCATATCACACCAACTACTCCAACTATTTTCCTCTTTGTAAATATATATGTATATACATGAGAATAGCTCCCCCTTTCTGCTTTACTCCTATACTCAACACTTCTCCAACCATTTTCAATAGAGAGACTCCCCCTAACAATGTTATTAAAAAAAAATGACCAAAAAATTATTGCAACCCTCTCTAATATGTCTACATATGTACATAGATTTCAAAAACTGCATAAAAAAACAAAAATGTACACAATCAACTAGAAGAGGGTAAAATACTCTTGCAGGACACCTTCAAATTTTCAAGGTGTGTCTCCTAGTCCTTCTTTCCTATAGATCCAAATACTTCTTGGAAAAGGAAAGAAAACTACACTAACTCTCAAATTGCATAAGGAGGTCTTCTCCTTCATCTAGAGAATTGGGCATCGGATTATTTTGTGCGTCACCTTATCTGTACTAGAAAGCACTCATGTCAAGGATGTGAGCTTTGCACTCACCAAGTCTCTAAGCTAATTGTACTGCATAATTATTTTATATTTCTATTCTTGCTTGGAAGAATTTTCCATGTAGATTTTCAATTTTTATCCTTGTTGCACCATCTGCATCACTGATCAAATCATAAAAACCAAAGGCCTAAGGAATTTGTGACTCTATTGAGTCCATTTGGTCCTTAATGCTCTTTGTAAAATTAGGCCATTTTAAAGAGAATTAAACCTTGGATTCTTCCACACAATTCTAAATATATTTTAAGTTGCTTTGCAACTTACCATGTGAAACAACAAACTTGTCAGAAGCATCTACCAATCTCTTGTTATTGATATTCTTGGTCATTTCCTTTTCTAAATTTTCTTTCAAATCGGTAGAGTATTCCTTAAACGAATCAAGTAGTATCTTTAGTTTTTGCACACTAGATAGAGAATTGTCAACATTTTCTCTAGGGAAGTTGTTCTGCAACACTTTTACTACTTCATCAATCATCTCAGCACTCTTTTGGTGAGTTTGCAATATCTCCTTTCTAGTGAAGGCATGAAAGGTATCACCAAGATGTAGTATGTGTAGGGGAGAAATTTTTCTCATGTCCACCTACCCTTGATGCATGGGTATTTGTAGGAGTTGTGCAGACACCACTAGTTCAAGCTGAAATTACATATCTAATAAATATTTTAATGAATCTACAAAACCTTTGGAGGATAATTCATCGAATTTTGTATATTCTTCTTCCTTCTTATCTTTCTCCTTCACACTATTGTTTTCTGCAATCTTCTCTTCCTCAACAGTCTTTCCACCATCCAAAGGAGGCAATTTTTCATTCTTTTGTGTCTTAGAATTCTCTAGGTTTTCTTGGTTATCTTCTTCCTTCTGCTCTGCATCTTTTTCAATGTTTAGAGTAGGAAAATATTGGTTGGTTTGAGATTATTCCTTCTCTAGGGAACCTGCATATCATCATTCTTTTCTTCACCAACAAAATTTTCTATAACTGGAGGTGCATTTTCTACAACCATATCCTCTTGCACATTCTCTTCTACAGGCACATGCTCATGTTGTGCACTTTTAGGCTCATTGGTCTTTGGGATAGATACTTCATTTTATATTTCATCATCATCATCAAGAGACATCCTCAATTCCTTTGTCAGATCTACAACCTTTTGCAGTGTATCATTCTTCGACCTTTTTGTGTCTTCCTTATCTCTACTCATCAGAGTGTTGACTCTTTGTTTTGTCCTAAAATCCATGTTATATACTTGATCCAATTTATCTCTATCTTCATATGTGAGAGAAGAACCAATCTTCTTTGAGGCAAATGTTCTTATTTTTGCATCTTCATCAAATTTTTATTGCCTTCTCACACTCAAAACACATTTTAGGTCATCAAGCAATTGACTCTCAATTTCACTCATGTTGGTATTGAAAGTGACCATATAATTTACAATGGCTTCTTCTATGGTGATCTTATCCTTGTCATTTGACTCAGTATATATTTGTGTAGTTTCTTCCAAGAGGCCAAAATTTACAATAATATTAAACAAGGCATCCAATTTCAAGGGGTTGTGCTCCCTTACCTAAAGGGGGGTAAGTGCACCAATCTATGACACAATTTTGGCTCTTAAGATGCCAATTTTTTTTTCTGAAATCAGGAAAATCTATTTTGCACGAGAAAATGAAGATAGTTACGCTAAAAATTTCAAGATGCGGCAAGAACGAAAGTTGAAGTGCTCCGAGTCTAGTTTCTAAGCTACTATTGTTTTTTGAAATTAATGAAGATTACGGGTCTCAAAAAGGGAGGGCCCAAAACAGGGCTTGTTTTTATCAAAAAAAATAGCATAGTGCCTGAGGGCTCCCCCCTTTTTGGTTAACTTTTTTTTAGAATTTCAAAAATCCCAATAGTGAGAAATTAGCTAACACCATGTAGTTTATCCTCCTTCTTTCAGATAATTTTTTTTAAGAATATATAATATTCTATGAATTTTCAAAGTGGACACATCCTAAAAAAGCTAAAATTTGAGTGTGCTCCCCCCGAAATTTTTTGCAAACTAATCAAAAATTGATTTATTTATTTTTCATCATGTGTAGAATGGAGTCTAGTTTCAGAAAACATAATTTGTTTCAAGTTCTGATAAACGTGTAAAAATCTATCCTAAACCTAGCACATGTTGGTTTTTGACCAAAAATGAAGGCATTTACAATAGAAGCCATGGATCAAAACCTTAACTAAATCAAAATGAAAAAAGAATTATGTATTTAGATAGCTAAGATAGAGGTTAACGCTATGACGGTTTTTTTATAAACTTGCATTGAAAGACGTGCAAATGAGATGGGGAGCACAGTCAAAAATATGAGAAAATTTAGCAAATCTTGTTAGTTAACACTTCTAAAGTAGGCCTTTTGGCGAGCGCCAAATGTGATGAGTCATTTGGCGAGTGCCAAATGGCTTGCTTTGCACAAAACTAGATTTTTGCTTTCTCTGTCAAGGAAACTATATACATGAAATAAACATTTAAGTATAAGTTGACATTTACAGATGGACATTTACTCTCTTATACTTTAAGTTATATTTCATGTATATATAGGCAAGATGTTTGAGAGTGGTTTCAGATCTCTAAGAGTTATAATGCGAATTCTAGTTTTTAGAAGATCTTAAAAAATTTAGACTTAGTCAAATTTCTGTAATTAGCATGTCAAATTTCAGTAATCAAGAGGTCAAATTTTAGTACTCAGGAGGTCAAATTTCATCTTTCTCTCTCTATCTCACTCATTTTCATCTCTTATTCTCTAGACCTCTCTCTGTCTCACTATCTCCATCCCTTTATCTAACAATATCTTCCTTGAGCTCAAGAACTATGTCTCTACATGTCCATCTCTCTCTCCTTCCCTCTCCAATATCTATCTCCCTCCCTCCTTCCCTCTCTACATTTTTCTATCTCTCATCCCTCTCCTTTAATCTCTATATGTCTCTCTCTACTCTCTATACCTACCTATCCCTCCCTCCCTCCCTCTCCTCTCTTTCTCTCTCTATTTGCTTCCCTCGCTCTCTCCTCCCCTCTCTACTCTCTATCTTGTCATTCTCTCTCTCCTTCCCTCTCTAGTTCTCTCTATCTCACTTCTCTCTCCTTCCCTCCCTCCCTCTCTAATTTTCTCTATCTCCCTCTCTCTGTCCTTCCCTTTCTACTTCTTTTTATCTCACCTCTCTTTCTTCCCCTCTCTCTCTCCCTCTCTCTTCCTTTCACCCACCTTTTCTCTCTACTTCTCTCTATCTAACCTATCCCTCTATACATCTCTCTCTCCCCCCTCCTTCCATCTCAATCTCTCCACCTTCCTCCTTATCTCTCTACTTTTAAGCTCCATCACACATCTCTATCACCTATCTCACTTCTCTCTTTCCCCTTTCCTCTCTACTCTCTTTCTCTCTATCTCACCCCTCTCTCCCTAACTATTCATCCCTCCTCTCTCTTATCTCTCTCACCTCTCTCTCTCCATCCCTACCTCTTCCTCCCTCTCTCCTTCTCTCTATACTTATCTTTATCTCCTCATCCCTCTATCTACCTAGACCTCTCTTTATTTTTGTCTCACCTCTCTCTCCATCCCTACCTCTCCCTATATCTCTCATTTCATATCTCCTTCTCTCTACCTAGTTGTCC
>CM021106.1:104701080-104828821 GCA_007115665.2 Sequoiadendron giganteum | reverse complement strand
CTCTCTCTCTCTCTCTCTCTCTCTCTCTCTCTCTCTCTCTCTCTCTCTCTCTCTCTCTCTCTCTCTCTCTCTCTCTCTCTCTCTCCTACACTCTCTCCCTCTCTCAAGTCTCTCTCTCTCTCACTCACTCCATCTATCTCTCTCCCCTCTACCCATAACCTATAACCCTTAACTCTTAAAATATAAACTCTTAAACCCTCTACCCTTTATCTATCTCACTCCTTCCCTCTCCCCCTCCCTATCTCTCTCTCAATTCTCTCCCTCCTACCCCTTCTCCCTCTCTCAGGTATCTCACTCACTCACTCACTCCTATCTCTCTCCCCTCTACCTTTAACCCTCTACCCTCTACCCTTAACCCTATACCCTTTATCCCTCTCTAACTCCCTCCCTCCCTCTCTCTCACTAAATCCCTTTATCTCTCCTCCATATACCCTTAACTCTAAACCCTAAACCCTTAACCCTTAAACCCTCTACCCTCTCTCTCTCTCAAGTCTCTCCCTCCTACTCAGTCTCCCTCTTTCAAGTCTCTCTTTCTTAGTCACTCCCTCTATCTCTCCCCCCTCTACCCTTAACCCTAAACCCTAAACCCTTAACCCTTATCCCTTAAACCCTCTACCCTCTCTCTCTCTCAACCATCTCCCTCCTACACCCTCTCCCTCTCTCAAGTCTCTCTCTCACTCACTCACTCCTATGTCTCTTCCATCTACCCTTAACCTCATACCCTTAAACCATCTACACTCTACCCTCTACCCTCTATCGCTTTTCCACTCCCTCCCTCTCTCTCTCTCACTAACTCCCTATATCTCTCTCTCCTTTACCCTTAACTCTAAACCCTAAACCCTTAAGCACTCTACCCTCTACTTCTCTTTATCTCCTCCCACCTCTATCTACCTAGACCTCTCTTTGTTTTTTCTCACCTCTCTCTCCATCCCTACCTCTCCCTCTATCTCTTCTTTCATATCTACATCTCTACCTATTTGTCCCTCTATACCTATTTCTCTCTCCCTCCTTTCCTCCTCTCTCGCAATATCTCTACCTTCTTTCCCTCTCTACTTCTCTCTCTCTCTACCTACATATATATCATTCCCTCTTCTCTCTCTCTCTCTCTCTCTCTCTCTCTCTCTCTCTCTCTCTCCTCTCTCTCTCTCTCTCTCTCTCTCTCTCTCTCTCTCTCTCTCTCTCTCTCTCTCTCTCTCTCTCTCTCTCTCTCTCTCTCTCTCTCTCTCTCTCTCCTACCCGCTCTCCCTATCTCAAGTCTCTCTCTCACTCACTTCTATATCTCTTTGCTCTACCCTTAACCCTTAAACCTTTAAACCCTCTACCCTCTATCTCTCTCTTGCTCACTCCCTCTCTCTCTCAAGACTCTCCCTCCTATCCCCTCTCTCTCTCTTAGGTATCTCTCTCTCTCACTCACTCCATCTATCTCTCTCCCCTCTACCCTTAACCCTTAATCCTTTATCCTTAACCCTTAAAACCTAAACCATTAAACCCTTTTACCCTCTACCCTTAACGCTAAACCCTTAAACCCTAAACCCTCTACCCTATACCCTTAACCCTCCCTCCCTCTATCTCTCTCTCTAAATCAAAAAATTCATTAAAAAACCCTAAGGTTTTCATGTTTAAATTTAATATTTTCCATCAAAATATTAATTTTTTATTCATTTATACCCTATACTTTCCTTTACTATCGTTCAAAAAGGCTAAAAGATGACTTATATCCTATACCACTGCACTAAACCCTTTAAATTTTTCTCCCTACTGCTTTACCGTGGATAGCCTTCAAACAATCCATGGTTGTGTGGTAGAGGATCAGCCTAGCGGTCATCAAACAACCACCGCTATACTGCGTGTAGTAAAATCTATACCCGCGGTAACGTGGTAAACTATGTATGCTGCTGTGAAGTCCTTTTTATTTCTACCACCTTACCATGGTCAAACTTATGTCTCCCTGTGCTAACACAGTACCTTGACCTTGATTGCTTCGGTGTCATTTATCACCTTACTGCACTACCGCGGTTACCATTTTCACAGGTTGTGGTATAGTGGTAACCGCTTACCGACCACTACATTGCCACTGCCAGCCAGCTAACCATTCACCGTCTCCACTTCCACCGCAATTACCGCACTCACCGGCTTGACCTCCAACGGTATCGCGGTGGCCCTTCACTGACTGTTGCCTCGTCGATGACTCACCATCACCACACCACCACGGTCTATGTTTAGACCGTGCATGGTGGCACGATAAACATGTTAAGCTTGATCATTAGCCACTACCGTCACTGTCATCAATTTCTTCCTTGTTTACCACGTTACCATGGGTATAGATTTTACTACATGCGGTATAGCAGTGGTTGTTTGATGACCACCAGGTTGACCCTCTACCGCACAACTGCGGACTGTTTGAAGGCTATCCGTGGTAAAGCAGTAGGGAGAAAAAATTAAAGGGTTTAGGGAAGCAGTATAGGATATAAGTCATTTTTTAGCCTTTTTGAATGACAGTAAAGGAAAGTATACGGTATAAATGAATAAAAATTTAATATTTTGATGGAAAATATTAAATTTAAACGTGAAAACCTTAGGGTTTTTTAATGAGTTTTTTGAACTAGAGAGAGAGATAGAGGGAGGGAGGGTTAACGGTATAGGGTAGAGGGTTTAGGGTTTAGGGTTGGTGAAGGCTCAAAAGGTTAATGGTTGGGGTTTTTGGGGTTGGGATAAAGGATTGGGGTTGGAGGGGAGAGAATGAATAGATGATGAGAAATACAAGGAGAGGGGGATAAGGAAGGAGAGTAGAGAGGAGAGCTAAAGAGGGTAGGAGGTTTAGGGTTAAGGGTAAAGGGCTAAGGGTAGACCAGAGAGATATAGGAATGAGTGAGTGAGAGAGAGAGAAAGACTTGCGATAGGGAGAGCGGGTAGGAGGGAGATACGTGAAATAGAGAGAGATAGAGGGTAAAGGGTTTATGGTAGAGGGTAGAGGGTTTTAAGGGTTAAGGGTAGAGGGGAGAGAGCTAGAGAGAGGTGATAGAGATAAGTAGAGGCGTAATGAGGAAGGTAGATAGATTGAGAGAGGGAAAGAGAGAGGGAGAGAAAAAGAGGTATATAGGGGTAGGCTAGATAGAGAGATGTAGAGTAAATTTTGGTGGAAGAGAGAGAGGAGGGAGGGATAGGTAAAGATGGATAGTTGAGATAGATAGAAGGAGAGAGATATAGGTAGAGAGAAGGTAAAGAGATATAGAAAGAGGGGGAGGGAGGGAGAGATAGAGGGAGTAGAGAGGGAGGAGAGAGATAGATAGAGGATATAGAGAGAGAATTAGAGAGGGTAAGAAGGTGGATATATTGAGAGAGAGGAGGCAAGGAGGGAGAGAGAAATAGGTATAGAGGGACAACTAGGTAGAGAGAAGTAGATATGAAAGGAGAGATATAGGGAGAGGTAGGGATACAGAGAGAGGTGAGACAAAAATAGAGAGAGGTCTAGGTGGAGAGATTTGTGATGGATCTGAAAAATAGAGAGATAAGGAGGAATGTGGAGAGATTGAGAGGGAAGGAGGGGGGAGAGAGAAAGGTGTATACAGAGATAGGTTAGATAGCGAAAAGTAGAGAGAAAAGGTGGGTGAAATGAAGAGACAGGGAGAGAGGAGGGGGGGAGAAAGAGAGGTGAGATAGAGAGAAGTATAAAGGGAAGGAGAGAGAGGGGGATATAGAGAAAATTAGAGATGGAGGGAGGGAAGGAGAGAGAAGTGAGATAGAGAGAACTAGAGAGGGAATCTTAGGTCTCTCACTCACTCACTCACTCCCTCTCTCTCTCTCCCTCTATCACTCTCCACTATACCCTTAACCTAAACCCTTAACCCTTAACCCTTAAACCCTAAACCCTAAAAAACTCTACCCTCTACCCTCTACCCTCTATCTCTCTCCAACTCCCTTCCCCTCTCTCTCAAGTCTCTCCCTCCTTACCCCTCTCCCTCTCTCAAGTCTCTCTCTCTCTCTCAAGTCTCTCTCTTAAGACTCTCCCTCCTACCCCCTCTCCCTCTCTCAAGTCTCTAGTGTCTCTCCTTCCCACCCTATCTCCCTCTTTCTCTCTCTCTCAAGTATCTTCATCCTACCCCATCTTCCTCTCTCTCTTTGTCAAGTCTCCCCCTCCTATACCCTCTCCCTCTCATAGTGACTCCCTCCCTCTCTCACTCTCTCTCCCTCTCCCTATGCCTCTCTCTCAAGCATGTCCCTCCAACCACCTTCTCTTCCCTAATACCTCAACCCTATACCCTCAACCCTTAAAACCTTAAACACTCAACCCTATACCCTAAACCCTCAACTCTCAACCCTAAAATCCTAAACCCTTAAACCCTCTACCCTCTACCCTCAACCCTAATCCCTCAACTTTTAAACCCTTAAACCCAATTAAAATCTCTACCCTAATCCCTCTATTAGGTATGTCACTCACTCACTCCCTCTATCTCTCTCCCATTCCCTCTCCCACTCCCTCTCTCTCACTCTCTCCCACTCTGTCTTTCTCCCTCTCTCAGATATCTCCCTCCCACTCTCTCTCTCTCTCTGTCTCATGTATCTCCCCCCACCCCCTCCATCTCTCTCAAATCCCTCTATCTTGAGTACTCCCTCTCCCTCCCACCCCCTCTCTATCTCTCAAGTCTCTCTCTCTCACACTCCTTGTATCTCTCCCATCCCTCTATCTCTCACTCCCTCTCTCTCCTACTCTCTTAGGTATCTCCTTCCCACCCCCTCTCTCCCACTTTGTCTCCCTCTCCTTCTCTCTTGGTGTCTCCCTCCCACCCCCTCTCCCTCCCTCTCTCTCACTCTCTCTCTGTCTCTATGGATTAGGGTTTAAGGGTTAAGGGTTGAGGGTTGAGGGATTAAGCCTCACTTATCTCACAATCCCTCTTTGTCAAGCCTCACTTACCTCCCACCCTACTTTCTTAGGTTTCTCCTTCCCACCCCCTCTCTCCCACTTTGACTCCCTCTCCTTCTCTCAGGTGTCTCCCTCCCAGCCTCTCTCTCTTAGGTTTCTCCCTCCCACACCCTCTCCCTCCCCCTCTCTCTCTCCCACTCCCTCTCTCTCTCACTCCCTCTCTCTCTCTCTCACTTTGTGTCTCTCCCTCTCTCTGAAGTCTCTCCTTTTCAGAGGAACATATTTGGCGAGCGCCAAAAGGGTTTTACCTTGAAACGGTAAAAATAAGGGTTGACCTCATGATTCAGGCCCACATTCTCCTGTGTTTGTTTGGTTTAGTGCTTTATCCAAGTCAAAAACACCTTTTTTCTGTAGTTGACTTCATATTGTACCAATCTATGCTTGATCCATCACCTTTTTACCACCAATCTGCATGGTAGAGAACGTAGAAGAAGATATTTTGAAGTTTCTACATCATTTTACATTATCTGAGGTAATATATTCATTTTGGTAAATTGAAATGTTTCTATTTAGTATATTTGTTTGTTTTTAACAATATAAACTAAATTTCCTTAATGATTTTATTAATAATAACAATTGGACTTAGAATTCAACATTAAATTAGATGGGATTTGCATAAAAAAGTTCAATTTTTAGATTTGCATAAAATAGTTTAATTTTTAGATTTGCATAAAAAAGTTCAATTTTTTATGAGTTTTAAGAACAAAAAAAATAAAAAACATGAAATTTACTTAACATAAATTTACTTATGAATTCTATTTTCATTGCTTATAGTAGTCCATTTCCAACATGGCTAGTGGAATTCATTGTATTTCATTTTTTTTTCAACTAATTTGGAAAACCTCATTGCAAAAGAAATAGTGAATAATGATAAGATATAGCATCACAAACCCTTATTTGAATCCATATTCTTCATGACTTTGTTGACAATCAAAAATTTGGTTTTGAGAAAAATAAACACAAGAGTCTCTAGTTTTCATTTAGGTGGCAGCAATTTATACCCTAGGTTTGTGATTCTCATTGATTTGTTGTATTGAATGGTTTCCACCCCTCTTTGCATCAATTTTTTTGTAAAATGCATTACTTACTTTTGTTCTATGTGTGTTTGTGGACATGTAGCATTCAAGGTCATGATGAGGAAATGACCAAAGCCTCTAACACCAGAAGAACGTGCAATTAAAAATGAAAGGAGAAGAGAATCAAAAAATGTAGCTTGTGAAGCAAAGGAATTGCAGACCATACAACCACAAATTTACGTGCAATCTAAGAGAGATGTCAAATTGGAAAAACAAAGGGCACAAATTAGGAAAGTTCATGGAAGGACAAGAATGGATACAAAAGTTGGGGGCACATCATCAACCATAGGTGAAGCTCAATGCACATCTCCAGTTGAAGACACATTGACAACAACATGTGGCTTTATAGGTACATCATAAATCACATCTCCAATTGAAGACACACCATCAAAAACATTGCGTTTTTAAAGTACATCAGCAAACACATCTCTATTTGAAGGAACTCCACAAACGGAATCTCAAATTGGAGTTACAACATCGTTTACATGTCAATCTCAAGGTATGTCATCAATTGCACCTCCAGTTGAAGGTACACGATCTATCCCCGATGTTGTTGACCTTCCCAATATTGACACAAATTTACATTTGAGAACTCCTCCAAGAGTTTTACATAGAAAACCTACATTTTTTATTGATATTGATTCCAATGTTTTGAAATGGATGCCTAATAAGATTCCAAAACGTACATGTCAAAGTTATGTAGAAAGGATATGGAGTTTGTTTTTTGCGAAGCTAAGTGAGGGTGGAAAATGCAACTATTTGTTGAAATGATGAGGCAACACAAATTTAGGCCCACCATGAAGGCTCTTGGGCTAAGATTTTTGAATGACTCAAGTGAAAATTCCATTGTAAAGAACTTGATGAGTGCATACGAGAGCATGGGTTCCACCTCACACATGAAGGATAGTTGTGCCACACGACGTGTGATGACAACAACATTGTTAAGCAGTCAAAAAAGGAACAAGGTGAACCTTACAAAGGCAAGTAATTCTTTGAAAATAAGTAGATCATCTCTAATGAGAGCCAAAGGAAGGCATGAAAGAGTGGAGATCCAAATAGCAATGAGTTATGGGCATTTTCAAGTAGAGTGCCACAAAAAGACACAAGAATTGGTCAAGGCTTGAGATCTTTAATTGTGAATTATTGGAAGGATAACACAAGGACCTCTCATAATCAAAGAGATGTTGTAAGAAGGATAATTGGTAGTATAAACTATGAGCCACATCCAATGCATTATTTGGATACCACTCAAACCCAATTTTTTGCTGATTTTATACAAAAGTTTCTTGAAATTAAAATATGTCAAAGGTATTTTGAAATGATAAAGCCTTTTTATGTCAAAATAAATCACACACGCACTACTTTTTGTTGTAGGGTTCATATTGAGTTTTCTAACCATTATGATGTTTATCGACGTATATGTGTAGATATGCATACTAACAATGTTTTGCAGGAATGTAACATAATGCCTCCACCTAAATCGTCAATGAATTTTTTGTCTTCCATTTTATGTGAAAGAGAGGATGGTCAAATTTTTTACAAAAAATCATGTTTGGATGGCACATGTGATCATTGTGGTGGCATGCAACATTTGCCAATTTTCCAACACATGGCTAGTACACACACAATTGGAGACAAAATTGTGGAATTTGGCAAATATACGACATTGGCATATAGTCTAAAAGATGGGAAAGAAGAAAAGAAGTGTGAATTGGTCAGTGATAAGATTCCAATATATCAGTTTATGGGAATTTTTCGTGATCGGGTGGTTTATTATTATGCAACGCATACACACAGAGCAAAATGGTTGGACTCATAGTTCAAGTTATGTAAGGACACATTTCCACTTCATCATATCATTTCAGTTGTCGACTTCACTAAGAACTACACACTACAACCACAGAAAGAGTTGCAATCACAGTATGACAACTTCGTACAGGTTGCTATATTTGTACATATATAATTCATTCATGTAAGTGATAGTACAGAGGAAAATAGGAAAGTATTGAGGGAGTATCACTTTTACATCAGTGATGATCGCACACATTCTACAAAGTTTTTTCAAGGTTGTTTCCATATGTTCTATGTCGATCTGGCTAGCAGGGGCATATCATTTTGTCAGCATATCATATGGTCAGATAATTATACATCACAATTCAAGAATGCCAAAATGTTTTACTGGTTGAGCAGGATGCATAGGATTAGTGGTGTTCAACATATATGGAACTTCTCAGAGCTCGAGCATGGAAAGAGGGAGCATGATGGAGTAGGTGCATGTATCAAAAGAGCCCTAGCACGAGAAGAGTTAAAGTACACAAATAGTGTAAAGTTGACAGATGCAAGATCAATTGTCCAATGGTGCAATGGTTCAATGGGTCCAGGTAGTGAAGGTTATTCTTTAGTTCATAGATTTTTTCATTTAGTAGATGATACTAACATTACAAAATATGAGGATTGTTGTACACTAATAGGATTGAGCGAGCTACACTCTTTTAGAAGCTCCAATGCAGGTACATGGACTATCCATACAAGGAAGATGGCATACTTTTGTTATGCATGTACACTTCAATCATGGAATGATTGTGAGTCAATAGAGTGGGTTGACGAATGGTCTGTAAGAATTCTAACCCCACTTGACACGTATCAGCTCCCGACGACTCTACAAATCACAGAGATGCAATCATCCATTGACTTTGATCATGTATCAGACCTACTAGAACTAGGTAATATATCTTACTTACAATTTTTATTATGTTGCTCAGTAAATAAATCTAACAAGATGAACATATCAATGCAAGGCACGTTTATGTGGTGATTGCAAATGAAGACAATGAAGAGGGTACAAATTTTTACCTGTGTTGTTGTATCGAGGCTAAAAAGAAACTGGAGTCCCTAGATATAGATGGATAAAACAAAGAATATCCTACAGGTTCGGTGGTTGTTACTGGAAAATGGCTTCGAAGGTCTCCAGTTAAGAATGTTGCAATTTGGTTGTTTGAGGACTTTGACACACATCGGAAAATTCTTCACTATTCGAACCTTGTCGTCGCCACCAACATTCATTTGATCAAATATAAGGGTAGACCTGCGAACAAGAACTTGTGGAAAGTGTGTGAGTCTAACCACAAGGCAATACTCGACACAATAAAGACTAGAGCAGACCCAGATGGTTCCCTGGATTGATTTGTAGGTATGCACATTGAATTTGTAGATCCATGTTATTGATCACTCTTTTGGACCAACACCTTGCAATAAGGCTTTTTCACGATTACTGTTTGATGTCATATGCATTTACGACTGTCATTGATCCTTTTCTGATTGTTACTATAGGTAATACTGAAGTTTGTCAAAGTATATAAGAAAATAACAACATCAGTTGCTGATGCAAGTGTTCAGTGGTATGAGAAACATCGGTTACTGGTGCATTTTCTGGTTGTCAATCTTCTCTTTCTTTTCCATCTCCTAGATTTATCGGATTCTTATATGCTACACATTTTATGTTAAGGCTCTCAGTGATATATTTGAAATTTATACATAGGGTCATCGAGAGATGATAAAGTAGCTAAGGGGAACATCATCATTGTAGGACCTGCAATCGACCTCCTTATCTAGCATGCATGAAGGTGATAGTAGATCTCGTCAGCTATATGACTAACATTATTTAGTTATTGCTCTTTTAATTATTTTTATGTGAGTCTATGTCTAAGATTGAGAGGCTTTTGCAGGTTTTTTGTGGACCAAATTCCTATGATACTACACAACCAAAGAGAGGCTATTACCCATTTGTTTCATAGGGAGTAGGGGATGTACATGTTTTGAACCATTTTGGAATGCAAATAGTTGGGCCAGCTGAAGTGGAATGGAAAAATGAAACTGGGTAGCAACTCCTTTTGTCCTTTTCTCAAGTACAATATATTTCATGATTTGTGTTGGAAATGGGAGGATTATTTCCCTGCATGTATTGCTACAAGTATTGAAAAATGGGAAGATTTTCAAGATGTTCTTCCATCACTATTATAATATTTTTCATTGACTTACTGTATGTTTTGAAGACTCCGCATTCATAAGGACCTATTGCTACATACACAACCATAGCTCTTGGAGTCTTGAGATACTGACTGGCATAGACTTGATAGTCATAGGACATTGAATGTGGTGAGTGAATTTGATTGTCAAGCACTTTATAATCATACACTCACTGTACTTAACAACTGATCACTACTCATTTCTAATCTATCTTTTTCATTTGCACATTTCCATGTACAATGACCCTTCACAGTTCCCTTGTATTCATACATTCATGATGCTTGTCTTAATGAATAGCCTTCCTTTAAATCTATTGGCCTTTGATGAAGTGACAAGGAAGGGGCAACGTATGCCTTAGAGAAATCGATGCAATCTAGGTCATCTCTAACATACCTTAGGGTATGACATTCAACAAAACAACTACTATGGCTCAACCGACTTGATCCCTTAAGGGTGCAAAGTGCAAAAGGGCAACAACATTTGACAGGGTATTACTCATAAACTGTGGTGATTAAGAAATCTTTGTCTAAACCTACAAGATCATGTTGGACCCCTCTACAATAACCTCTCTTGGTTATTGCTATTTCGGAGGCATTTTCCTATGGTGGCAAATTTTCACTTGAGGAAAGAATAGTCAAATGCAAGTAGTTGAAAGTTGCAAAGTGGTGCAACTTTCGTTCTGCAACTCATGTGACCAAATAAACTATTTCAACACATTCAGGTGGGTACTTTTACACAGCCATGGTCCTCTTTCACACCTAAACACGCGAAATTGCTCTGAGCTACGTTCAACTAGATCGATCCCTTAAGGGTCCAAAGTGCAAAATGGCTGCGAAATTCAGCATGTTATTACTCGGACACCGTGATGCTTAGAAAATTCTCGTCTGATCCTACAAGATCATGTTGGGCCCATCTACAATAACCTCTCTCGGTTTTTGCTATCTCAGAGGTATTTTCCTATGCTGGCAAATTTTCACTCGGGGAAAAAGTTGTCAAATGCAAGTAGTTGAAAGTTACAAAGTGGTGCAACTTTTGTTCTACAGCTCGTGTGACCAAACAAACTGTTCTAATGCATCCGGGTGGGTACGTTTATGCTAGGCACGGTCCTCTTTTGTACCCAAACACGTAGAATCGCTTCGAGCTATGTTCAGCCAGATCGATCCCTTAAGGGTCCAAAGTGCAAAATGGTTGCAAACTTCAACATGCTATTAATCGGATGCCATGATGCTTAGAAAATTCTCATTTGATCCTATGGGATTATGTTGGGCACCTCTACAATAATCTTGCTCAGTTTTTTCTATCTTAGAGGCTTTTTCCTATGGTGGCGAATTTTCAGTCGAGGAAAAAGTTGTCAAATGCAAGTAGTTGAAAGTTGCAAAGTGGTGCAACTTTCATTTTGCAGCTCATGTGACCAAAAAAACTTTTCCAACGTGTCTGGGTGGGTATGTTTACACTAGGCATGGTCCTCTTTCACACCTAAACACGTGGAATCGCTCTGAGCTATGTTCAACCAGATCGATCCCTTAAGGGTCTAAAGTGCAAAATGGCTGCAAAATTCACCATGTTATTACTCAGACACTATGACACTTATAAAATTCTTGTCTGATCCTACAAAATCATGTTGGGCCCATCTACAATAACCTCTCTTGGTTTTCGCTATCTCAAAGGCATTTTCCTGTGCTAGCAAATTTTCACTCGGGGAAAAAGCTATCAAATGCAAGTAGTTGAAAGTTGCAAAGTAGTGCAACTTTCATTCTGTAGCTCATGTGACCAAATGAACTATTCCAACGCATCTGGGTGGGTAAGTTTACACTAGGCACGGCCCTCTTTTTCACCCAAACACGCAAAATCGCTCTAAGCTACGTTCAACCGGATCGATCCCTTAAGGGTCCAAAGTGCAAAATGGCTACGAACTTCAGCATGCTATTACTCGGACACCGTGACACTTAGAAACTTCTCATCTGATCCTATGGGGCCCCTCTACAATAACCTTGCTCAGTTTTTTCTATCTCGGAGGCTTTTTCTTATGGTGGTGAATTTTCACTCAAGGAAAAAGTTGTCAAATGCAAGTAGTTGAAAGTTGCAAAGTGGTGCAACTTTCGTTCTACACCTCATGTGAACAAAAAAACTATTCCAATGCCTCTAGGTGGGTATTTTTACACTAGGCATGGTCGTCTTTCACACCTAAACATGCGGAATCGCTCTGAGCTACGTTCAACCAGATCGATCCCTTAAGGGTCCAAAGTGCAAAATGGCTATGAAATTTAGCATGCTATTACTCGGACACCATGATGCTTAGAAACTTCTCGTCTAATCCTACAACATCACCTTGGGCCCATATACAATAACCTCTCTTGGTTTTTGCTATCTCGAAGGCGTTTTCCTATGCTGGCGAATTTTCACTCGGGGAAAAAGTTGTCAAATGCAAGTAGTTGAAAGATGCAAAGTGGTCCAACTTTCGTTCTGCAGCTCGTGTGACCAAACAGACTGTTCCAACACATCTGAATAGGTATGATTATGCTATGCATTGTCCTCTTTCGCACCTAAACATGCGGAATCGCTCTGAGCTACATTCAACAGGATCGATCCCTTAAGGGTCCAAAGTGCAAAATGGCTGCGAACTTCAACATGCTATTACTCGGACATCATGATGCTTAGAAACTTCTCATTTGGTCCTATGGGATCATGTTGGGCCCCTCTACAATAACCTTTCTCAGTTTTCTCTATCTCGGAGGCTTCTTCCTATGGTGGCAAATTTTCACTCAAGGAAAAAGTTGTCAAATGCAAGTAGTTGAGGAATATTATCAAACAATTCACTACCTTGTCTATGGCTTGTCATGGCATTCCATCACCATGAGACCACTTTTCTTTGAGGCATTTTTTCAAAAATTTCAATGGCTTGTCTATGCTATTGCTTACTATTATGCTTTCATAGATTTTTTCCAAGCATCCATAGCTTGTTCGAAAGCATTTGTTTTAGGCTTTTAGCCATAGAAAGAAGGCAATGAACTATTTGATAAAATTCTTTGGTAGACATATATGAAAAAATTCATAGCATAGACAAGGGAATGAACTATTTGAAAAAATTCCTCAAAGAAATGTGGTCTCATGGAATGCCATGACAAGCTAAAGCAATTGGCAGTTGCTCCTAGTTATTAGTTATGCAATGTGAAGTAATTGCATAACTGCTTAGGTTGACTTTGTCAAAACCTATATTGTAATTGAAATTTTGTCATGTATCAGCATCTAGTTATTCATTATGCAATGTGAAGTGATGCTTTGAGTTTGAAAGATGTGCAATGCATGAATAAAAACTACAAAATTCTATTTTCTACATTTCATTAATTAAACTCTTTATTTTATTTTCTCTCTATATCTCTATGCTATGGAAATGCCTTTCGATTTCAAAAAAGATAGTTTTTATCTCTTGTTATACAATTTTTTACGTTTTGTATCTCTTGTTATAAAAAGGAGCCGATATACAATGTTAAAGAAGAGTCAAAGCACAACTAAATTTATCATTTCAAAGCAATTTTTTTGATGCATTTTTTCAAATAGTTCATTTCCTTCTCTATGCTATTGCGTACTATTATGCTTTTGATATATTTTTCGAAGCATCCATAGCTTATTCAAAATCACTTGTTTTAGGCTTTTAGCCATAGCAACAAGGCAGTGAACTGTTTGAGAAGATGCTTTGGTAGACATGTATGAAAAATGTGGTAACAGAGACAAGGCAAGGAACTATTTGAAAAAATATCTCAAAGAAATTTGGTCTCATAGAATGCCATGATAAGAAAATGCAATTGGAAGCTACTCCTAGTTATTAGTTATGCAATGTGAAGAAATTGCATAACTTCTTAGGTTTAATCTGTTCAAACTATATTGTAATTAAATTTTTGGCAAATAACAACGTCTACTTATTATTTATGCAAAGTGAAGTAATGCTTTGACTTTGAAAGATGTGCAATGCAATGTAATCAATGACACAAATATAAACTAAAAAAATCCATTTTTTACAATTCATTAGTTAAAATATTTATTGTATTTTGTCTCTATATTTCTATATGCTATGTAAATACCTTGCAATTGTATTTAAAAGGCTTAATAGGTCAGTTAGGTGGTATTTGCACAATCAAGTTGTGAATGAATGGTAATTAAGAGAAAAATTGGCAAATTTCCATCTTAGAAGTCTAACAAAGGGTGGTTATGGTGGTTGATCGGCTCAAGGGGTAGTTGGAAGGTGGTATCAAGATATATTTCTGTAATACCCTGAGTTGAGGGTTGATTTTGTTCAGTTTCTAATAAGAAAATATACTTGAAAACGTTGATCACTGGTTTTCTTTGTTTTCTTGAATTTTCTTTGCCTTGCACAGGCCCATACAAGTCTATCATGACTTGAGGCTTTGGATACTTGATTGCATATGTGTTTTCTCTCTTTGCATCTATTCTAAAGGTTTAAATCCATTGTTGGTGTGTGTGGGATCAACAAACTTGGTTACTGCTTTGTTTTCTGTGTTAGGGGTTTTGAGGGCAACACCATGACACATTAGCCAATCCACCTACTGTTCTGACCCTGTTTCTTGGTGGATTGGCCTATACCATGATTATTTTGGTGTATGAATACTTTGGAGGCTGAGAGAATGAATAAACTCAGTGGGGTGTGAATTTCTAATGTTGTTCAGGGGTGTTTCCACCATGAAAGTAAGGAACTCAAGTACTGAATCTTAGAAATACTAAAAGGAATGGGATTGTGAGTGTCCTTTAAGTTAGGGAAGAGGTATTTTGTGGTGTTTGGACCTTTTGAAGGATTGGGGGAGGTATGGAGTTATGAGTTTCTTTAAAACCCTTGTTTTTGTGAAGGTTTAGGACGGTTTGTGAGTAGAGGAATAGAACAAGTTCTTGGGGCTCTTAAAATGGGAGAATCCTGAGTTTGGTGAGCATCCCTAAGACTATTTCAAGTTTCCTTGGTTTGGAGGTGAGTTTGTGAGGGGGTTCCTTTGTAAATTAGGCCTAATTGTGAAGCCTAGAGTGAGGGAGGTGTATTGAAAGTTCAAGTTGGTCCAAAAGAGTTACTATTGGTTTTGGCATATGTTGTGTAACCTTGAAAAGGGTATCTTAATCCACCTTTAAATGGTTAGGTGTTTTGGAAAGGTTGGGAGAAATTAGGCTTGGACCGGGTTTTGAGTTTGGTGCAGGAGCACCTACACCACATCATCATTTTTTTTATTTGAATACATCAATAGGGAAATTTTAGTGTATTTAGGTTTATTTTGTCTAATAATCTTTGAGAGATCAAGAATAATGCAAATAAAGGGTGTTTTGTGTCTTAGAAGTCAATTAGAAATCATATAAGTTGTAAAATGCTGACAAAGAAACTTTAACACAAACAAATGTGGTTAAGGGACCAACTAATCCCAAGGTTGGTTATGGGAATTGGGGAGAAGATGGTTGTTAGAAAATTCTTTAAAAATCCTTACCAAGGCTCGAATGAGAGAGTGGAAGAAGTTTTGTAACAATTTTACACAATAAACACCATAGTTTTGAGCAATTTTCTAGAAAAATATTGTTTTCTTGATCTTTTTGAGTGTTGTACGGGCACATAGAGGTTCTTCATGGTTTAATAATTTTATATTATGTGTCTATATTTTTTCTAATTCATTTATTTTTTATTTGGTTTCTTAACTCTTAATTTGTAGAGAGAACCAACACAAATAGTGATTGTCCCAATGTTGCTAAATCAAGGGTTTGAGTGGAAATTTGTGATGTAACAATCAATCCACCTATTGTTTGAAATTATCTAGGTGGATTGATTGAAAACATGTTATAATAAGTGTTTCAACTCATTTTGGACTAAGGAGTCATAACTATGTGGTGTTTTTATGACTGTTCTAGGACTGAACAAGGGTTTTCCAACATGGAAGTGAGGAACCAAAGAGAGGCTTTTAAGAATTAATGCCTGTAAGGGTTATATGAGAGTCTAATGAGTCTGTGAAAAATTGTTTTGAGGTGTTTGGGGATTTGGAAGTGTTGAGAGAGGTCTGGATTTGTATGTTTCTTTAAAACCCTTGATTTTGTGAAGGTTTAGGAGGGTTTCTTGGGTGAGTTAGAGGCTATGTAGACACAAACTAATGATAAAATTTGAGGTTTGGCACCATGACCTAAGACTTTCCAAGGCATTTGGATAGATACCTAAAGTTGGAAGGGTGGTCCCTTTGGAAAAAAAGGGCTAATTGTGAAGCCAAAATTGAAGTAGGTGTGTTGAAAGTCTATGTTGGTTCAAAAGAGATACCACTGATTCTTTGGTATGTTGTGTAGCCCTGAAAAGGGTATCTCAATCCATCTTGTAATTTTCTAGTGTTTTGGAAAGGTTAGGAGGAATCTGGCTAAAACTGAGTTTTGAGTACTACAAGAATAACCAGTCACAAATGTGAGTTTTGGAAACATTCATGAATTTGACTTAGGGATTGTTGTCAATTGATTCAATTGTCATTGTATGAATGTTTATGGTCTTTGTGGGGCCTTGGTGGAGTCTTGTTGTTCATTTTCAAGGTTGAGGAGTTGAGACCCTTGAGGGTGGGTTGATGCCTATTAGGCTGAATCATTATGAAGAAGAGTTCTTGATTGAGAATTGGCATTTCCATTGTTGTGATTCTTCTCCACCTTGGCTATGCATCAGAGTGCTACAAGGGTGGATTGTTGGGTAAGGTGTTGAATGAAGATTTTGGTTTGATGGGACTTTAAGGTTGTGTAGATTGCTCAAAATAGGTTGTATTAATCTTGTTAGGATCCCCTTGAAGGCAGGTTGTCAGACTGATTGGGTTTGAGCCTCCTTGCCTCTGCATCAGTGAGGCACAAGTAATTGAAGCATTCCAAAGGATACAAACCACCACGAATGGAGTTTATTTATACAATACGCTTTAGATGGGGCTTATTGAGCATTCGAAAGTAATTAATTAAGCATTAGATGTAAACAAAATCCATGCCTACAACATTCAAGCATACAAATTACATGATACGCATGATAACATCATTCAAGAATGGAAGTAGCAAAATAATAGTTTCTTTAATCAAAAATCCGAAAGGCTATACAATGATATATATTGATAAAAGTATATAAATATATCCACAAAAACCATATAGGCTTAGTACAAAGGAGCCATTTGGACATAAAATATCAAGTATATATATATCAATAGTACAAAGCATATGTTCCAAAATGCCACATAGGCATACAACAAACAACACTAATACATATTCATTTCCCTCTACGGGAAGGAAATAGATCCTGTGTTGCCTTCGAAATTCAGTTGGATGGAGTGACTGTTGCTTGTCTTTTCTTTCGAACATGCCCACTACTCCTCTCTTCACTCTGGACCTTCAATTGATACGATTAAAAGAAAAGATGTTAAAACATATAAATTGAATTATGGAATGGCATATAACAAAATATAATCACTTATCGCATACATATAGTCATCATGCACATTTAAAGCATCACCATGTCCACGATCTAGACTGACAACCACCTGTAGCAACCATGAAGATAGAAATTAAACTACATAAAATTATCGTGAAAATTTTCTATAATAGACCATAAAAGAGCAAATATAATTTCAAATCGACTAATTTATTCCATACCTCTCTCAATGGATCAGAACTGGCTATTGTTGGAGCAACTCCATGGTCCATCGTGCCACCAACATCACTAGGGCTATCTCTTATCAACAACTGCAAATGAAACAATATCTCAGGTATCATGTTGATATAGGAGAACATAATATGACATGATCAAAGAATACTTGAATGCAATGTTTTTGTTTCTCATAAATTTTTTAGATTTGTATATACGCAAAATTATGAAAACTAGCTAACATAGATTTACAACCCTATTAAAGAATAAAGGCTACCTAAGTGTATGTTGTTTGAGGATATGAATCATGAGGTGTGGAGGAAGAAGGCGCACTAGGAAACTGTTTGAAATCCGAAGCATGTTATGAGATAAACATTCAAATATAACATTCAACTATTCAAATGCAATAATAATATCTTTAATAATAGTTGCATACCTGTGGACTCATCATTGAGAATGTATAAGGGTCTATAGGAATAGAGCATCCCTCATGAACAGTGCGACCCTAAAATTTCATCATATCAAAATTTTACTAATTTAGTTATTCTTAAATTTCAAAATATATTTTAATAAACAACATTAAAATAACTTGCTAAATTTTACCTGAGTGTCAATGCCGAATGTATCATTCAGAATATCATTTGTGAAATCCATCACCTCTGCAACTGACATAGGTTGTGTAGTTGCATCATGAGCACCCTGATAATCTTACGTGCAAACAACACCACAAGCGCCACAATGGTGGGGTGGAGCTCGAGGCCTACACGTCTCCACACCAGGCTCTACTAGAGGACTCACACACTATAAAATGGTCTGGGTGAGTGAGCCAATCAACTTCATCATTTCCACCTCTAAACTATCCTTAATAATGGAAGGAACAATGACATGCTCCACCATGGGTCTGCCCAAGGCTCTCGGTGCCAACTGTGGATTACGTCGTGTAGTAGGTCTATCGTGTGTGTAGCCCCCACCTCTACGTTGAAAGTCTAAGATGTCAAAATAGTTTGGAATTTTATTGAGGACAAACTCGCAATAGGGTTTCCTCAAAAATTATTGCAGTACCTCATGGTTATTGCATGGAGGTTGGTCAAAAACCATCCACCACCGCTCCCAAAATTTGTTTCTAATTAAATAATGGTGGCACCAATGGATGGGGAACCTCCTGAATGCATGGGACAAAGGTTCATTGGCTTTTGGGTCTTTAAATAGGGCACACAACTCAGCTTTGCTAATTTTTAGTTTTTTGACATCTGCATATGACAAACCATTAGCATAAAATTGCCTCATCTCATCTCTTAGTTGACCAAAAATTCATTTGCTTGCTCATTTCTCCTACATGAATTAAAATTGATTTCAATGATTCGGCAATCTCTCTCCTATAAGGGTGGTTTTTTGCATGCTTGGTTAATCTTGCAATTAATTGTTGAATGTCTCTTTTATTGTTTTCAATTTGATTTTGAATATTTTCTTGTGTTCCTTGAGGATGCCTATGAATTGATGGAGGGGTTTCGGGTTGTTCTTGTATAGGAGGCTCTTGATGAGGGGGTGATTGTGAATTCTCAATGTTTTGAGGTGGAGATTCATTCCCTGAGAATTAGCACAAAGTTTTATTATAAAAATCTATTTAAAGTTGCATTCCAAATCAAATTCGAAATAAATAGAATAAAAATACACACCTCTTTGCAATCTTTGACCTCTCCGACGTTTTGGTGGAATTCTCATGGAAAATGGAAAGCTAAGGATGCAAAGAGTGGAGGATATTTGGCGAGTGTGAGTTGCAAACCTAAAATCTTCCTTCTCAAGCCGTGGGTTGAAGACAAAATGAGGGTTCCAAACCCGACTTTTTCATTTTATGTCTAGAAAGCCATTTAGCGCACGCCAAATTTGGCGTGTGCCAAATGTCATTTTACACATTTGGCATGTGCCAAATTGATTTCTAGTCATTTGGTGTATGCCAAATTTGGCGTGCGCCGAAGGCCTTATTTCGGGGTTCTTTTGATCATTTTTTCAGTTTGGCACCTAAATTGTGTCACGGATTGGTGCACTTACCCAGGGTTCTTCTTCTTATTCTTTCCTTTACCTTTTCCATCACTTTTAACTATTATTCTCCTAAAATATTTTCTATTTTCTTAATAAAAAAATCTTTCTTTTTCTTTTCTACTTCTTCTTCATTGTTTGTGTCCACAATGCCAATTTTTTCTTTCTTTGCACTAGTCTCTTCTATGGAGGCTTGAGACTTATTCTTTTGGACCAATTGAGGTCCTTCCTCTTCTTATTCTTCTTCATTTTCATAGTTGATGTATTTCTCCCTTGTGGCCTTTTCTTTTCTTCTCCTCTTAGGAGCCCTTTGTTGCTCAGGGACACTAGATGTAGCCTTCTTCTTTGAATTCTCTGCAGGCTTTGTTCTAGAAAAATTTGGAATTGTAGGAGAGGGGGTGGAGGTCCTAATAGAACTTCTAGTGTTAGAAGTACCCTTTGGATAAATATATGGGGCCTTGATTTTCTCCACAAAACCCTTTGAAGACCAACAATCTCCTCCAACTCTACCTTCATCTTTTTCACATTTTTTTTTATCTCCTTTTTCTTTTTTTTTAGGTGCACTTTATTGCATTTCTCTTCATAGGTTTCAAACCTATCTAGACAATTGGATCTCTAGGCTTTCTCAACACAACTTTAGAAAGATTAATAATTTATTCTGTAGTAGCCTCATAACCCAGCTCTAGAACCCAAATTGTTCAAGGTTCAATTGCTTCCATAATGTAGTTATCTTTGGTAACAATAAAAGTTATATCCTTCTTGCACTTATTTACAATATTTTATACTATCCTCTCTCTTTCTTGCATTTTTCCTTGAAATTTTTTGAAGAAACCCCATAGCATAGTATTATAGATTTCTAGGTATTTGATCCTTCTTAGATGATCTCTGATCTAAATTGCAATAGTAATTTTTTCCAACCACACAATATTCTTTGCACCAAGAAACTCTCTAAGAAAATAAAATAATACACATAATTAGGGTACCATACCAAAAGGGGTACCAAAATTATTTAGTCTTTTGTAGGTTCTCAATCAACTATTGTCTCGAGAGTTCATAAAGATCAATTTCTAGACCCTTTTTCACCATCTGGAGAGTAGCTTGTATAGTTGTGGCCAACACATGATTCTCTCCATTAGTATAATAGATATTATACCCAATCATCATTGATACATACTTAACCATTGGATCATCAGTGTATTTTACTATTAGGGAACCCTTGTCAAATTTTGCACTGGTGAGATTCATCATTATCTCATTCTTCATGGTCTTCATTGCCCTAATGGGTCCTTCAAAGCACAGACTGGTAACTGCCTTGATAGCTTGATTGTTGATCATATGCAAAATATCCAGCCACGTAAACTTATCATGAATTTGACTCAACACATACATAACCCATTCATTCTCATGAAAGAAGTTTGGGAAGTTATTCCACACATCTAGCTTCTTCTCCATCAAACTTTTAAATTTAGGTTTCAATTAAAATACATCTCCCATTAGCTCATTAACCCATAATTCCACCATGTTTTTGTGATCATATTCATCCATTTTTTGTGGATGTAGATTCACACATCCTCAGTGTGCATTACACCATAAGGAACCCTCAAAAAAGCACCATCTAGATCCATCTCCGTGGATTTGAATGGATTTTTCTTGAACTTAGGTCTTGTCCATTCCAAGACAGCAATCACTTGTGGAGTATACAGCATGAATCACTTATGAAACTAGGTTTTAGCAAGAAGTAATAAATACCTTTGAGTTTCTTTTCTGGTAGGGTTTCACACAAATCAAAATCACCTTTTCTCTACTCTTCTATTCAAATGATCATTCACAAATGACTTAATAATATGCAAAATAACATATAAACACTTTTTCAAAGATCTAAAATTCATTAATTGTTGTGAATAAAGTTAGGTCAAAAAGTTGGCAAAACCCTCACTATGGTGACACAGTCACCTTCAACTACTCTACATATCTCCGCAACAGGAGATTTTATATCGAAAAAAAAATCAGTGGATCAACCATGTTGATCTACACATGTACCAATGTGCCAAAGGAATCAACACCACAACTTTGGCAAGGGCTTAAGGATTTTAAGTTAAAACTCCCCCTGAGCCAAAGCTCTTTATCTAGTTTTCAGAGGAAACATCTACACCAAGAGCTAACATAGACTCATTCTTAACTTCATTCTCATCTTTCTTTATCCATATCTTATTCATTTCCTTCTTCATCTCAATCAAATCAATCTTCTTTTCTACCAGACCATTCTTCTTATTTTGTGAAACAGAGGGTTTCACATTCTTGCTTTTGCAAAAATTTGCTATGTGTCATGATTTGTCGCAATTGTGACATATGACACCTTTTTGAACAAGCTTACTTCTATCCATTCTAGATCTACATTCAAAACTCTTATTCCCAAATCCATTTCATGTATAATAGTAACCATTGAAAGATTGAAACATCATGCCAATGTTATTGTATCTATTTCTCATATGTTTTTTTGCATTCACTAGCTTTGTGACCAAATAATATAATAAATTAATGTTTCTCTCCTAAAATGGTCAAGACTATCTTGATGATATAATAACTACAACATCTATTGTGAAAAATAGTTTTATGGGTGAATTATTCATAAGTATATGGGAGAGTTTAGTTTCTCTATGGGGGAATATATTTAGTACAATGGGTAAAAAGAATGCCCTAGATAGAAGGAAGATTAAATTTTGTATTCAAGAAAATTTGTTAGCTTTAGAAGGAGAGATGAAAAGGAATAAGGAGGATAAAATTTCCTTATGAAATTTGATTATAACTAAAAAATTTCCTTAGACAAATCCAGAATTATAAGAGCTAAGGGGCTAAAATCAAATTAAAAATGAATTGGATCAAAGAAGGTGACATAGGTTATAAATATTTCTTTAATATGATTAGATCTAAGAACAATAAGGAAAGGATTGGTCCCATATAAGAGGAAGGTAATATATCTTATTTAATATCAGATTTATGGAGGGGGATTTTCATTCTTTTTTATCAAACCTTGTTCTTTTTTAGAAGGAGATAGTAAAACAAGGGAAGTAATTTTTTTTTGCAAAAATAGTACCAAAATGATATATTAGGAGGATACTTTAAATATTGATAGAGACATCACTAAAACATAAATTTTGAAAACCATTATGTTCATTAGCGATGGTAATTCCTTAGGTATTGATGGTCTTCCAATTGAGTTTTGCAAAGAAGATAATTCATACTAGGTTGGTGAAGAATTATTAGAAGTTTATCAAGATTTTTTTTAGAAGGAATCCTTGAGTAAGGAAATTAATAGAGTAATTATTAAATTAATCCTCAAGGAAGGGGATAAGATCCTTATAAAAAATTGGAGGCTTATTTCTCTTTTAAATGTCTCATAAAATCCTATCCAAGATTATTTCTCTCAAAATCATAAAAAATCTCAAAGAAAACTTGGTTTCTATCACTCAACCTAGTTTATTAAGGGGAGATATATTCTAGAGAATCTAATTTTTTAATGGGAAGGAATGCATTGGGCAATGCGCAAAATTCAAAATGTGAGCATGGTCATGTAGAATTTTAAAAATTATTTCACATAATTAGATGGGATTTTTTTCTAGATATGTTAAAATAATTTGGGTTTCCCCCCAAGTTCCAAAAATGGATAAATATCATTTTCAATGAATCTTCTACTCAAGTGGATATTAATAAGGAGTTGATTAGCCTCATTTTTCGTCAAAGATCAATTTGATGAGGCTATACTATTTATTTATCTGTGTTTGTGATTGTAGCTAATGCACTTCATTATGTTTTGAGAAATTGTCTTATCAAGCCTCTTGTTTATGGAATTTGTCTCCCTAATGAGGACCATTTTATTAATTATCATTTTTTAGATGATACTCCTTTGTTTATTGAAATGAATGGAACCAAATTTGATAATATGATGAAAAGGCTTAACATTTTTTTATGATGTTTTTGGTGTGAATTTTTCTAACAACAAATATACTATGTTAAGTTGGGAGAATAGTCTTTTGGACTGGATAAATAATAAAAATTGCATATGGGGGGTTCAAAATTAATTGTGAAGTATTTGGGAATCCCATTTTCCATCTCCCCCTCCTGGAAATACATGTGGGAATAGATGTTTTAGAAGATTAAAAAAATATTAATAATGGTAGACTCACTAGCTACCATTAGTTGGTAGATTGTAGGTGACTCAAAAGGTGATTGATTCACATTCCATCTATTTTTCCTTATCCTATATTTTCATGAGTATTCAATTTAAAAATATTTAAAATATTATAAGAGAAATCCTTTGGTTTGATGGTAAAGGAAGTAAAAGAAGAGATGTGGTGAAATGGTCTTGGTTTTGTGTGCTTGAGTATCTTGGTGGCTTGGGGTTAAACGACCCAAGGATTTAGTGAATAGTTTATTAGTAAAGTGGATCATTAATTATTTTCAAGGTTCTAAGCCTTGGAAGTTTCACATAAGAAACAATATTCTCTTTCCAAGCTAAAGAAGGTTAATAAATAGAATTTCTTACACCCACAAGACTTGCCTTTTCAAAATTTTGAGGTTAAAGCCTTTGGGTCTAATATTTTTATGATAATTTGGAGGGATTGGATGATAGTGAAGTGCTTAATTAAATATTGTGTTGCTTTCTCTCGATTTGATGACACTTTTATTGCTTCTAGATTAATTTGGTGGACTTTAGACTGAAACAATAAACCCTTGGTCCTTACTTAAGGGTGTTTTACTAAGTTTTGAGATTTTAAAGGAATTTCTATGTTTCAAAATATTTTTGAGGATGGGCACCTGAAGACTTGGAAAGCATTTAAAAATAAGCTCAATATTCTTGCACCTGAAGACATGAAAACCTATCACTACTCTAACCCAACACATGAAAACCTATCACTACTCTATTATGACAGCTCACAAGGAAAGGGATAGAAAGAGAACATGAAATGTAAATAGAGGTGATACACCAAGATAGAAATTATTCCTTCTTTGCTTAAGATTTCCCAATACATCAACAAATCAACTAAAACACATATTTAGACATGAAGGTAGGAATTTTTACTCAAACATGCAAGAAATAGCTGTGACAATAGATAGATTTCATTAATATAAGGCATTAAGCCAAACTTTGCAAATGGAAAAATGTAGAGATAAAATGTCTGCAAAAGAAAAAATGCGAGAGGAGCCCAAAAGAAGAACCCCTAAAAATAATGCATGTGTTGCTTTTATAGGTCAAGCATAACTTAGATGAATGCAACTCAAACCCTAACCCAACTAGGGTTAGCGATCAAGGAGATCTAATCAAGGAAAGATCTATTCATGAAATCCACACCAAAAGAAGAGCTTGGAGAAACCAAGACCTGCACGTTGTATCCAACAATGAATGTTTTCTTGAAAGTGCATCCAAATTCCCCATCAAATTAGGGATATGGGCATGGATTCATTAGAGGGGATAAAGCAACAATAATAAATGAGTATTGGTGCAACAAAATCCACTTGCAAGAGTCAAATAATACATTTCATGTTTTCCTTGAAGCCCAAAATTCAAAATAGGTAGATAAGGAAGTGGTTCAAGCATTAATGGCATCACCCAAAAAAACATATAAAAATTTATGGAAGGGTTGGGGAATTGGGCCTAAAAATAAACCTTTTTCATCAATAAATGGTCCATAGGCCTAAAAATAAACACCCTATTAGACATCGGACCTCAGGAATCCTTCATACCTCATATCTCATACTATTTTGGCACTGACATCAGGCTTCAAAGATCGAGCATGAGGCTTACCACTTACCACTAAGCAAGGAAAAGTGCTGGAGGAAATGGAAAAAAATGAAGCCCAAAAAGACTCATCGGCCATCAGAGATTAGGGTTCGGGCTTACCACTTACTGCTTACCAAATACAAAAAGGGTAAGAAATTTTTTTGACATCTGAAAGTTCAAACAAAGGACTTAGATGGATTTGGAAGAAAGGGGACCCTAAGGGAGAAAGTGAAATACTTTAAGAAAATGGGGCTTAAAGAAGAATGTAGAAGGGAAGAGAGATTTTTGGAAGTTGGGCATTAGGTGGGTTCCTTATGGTTTACCACTTAGGTATGAAATGGTAAACAATAAAGGGGAAAAGAAAAACCCATTGGGGGTCAAGGTTTGAACAAAGGGTTTATTGCTTGTGAAGAAAGGAAGAAAGGAGGAAAGGGGAAGCCTGATCCCCGATGCCCAAAAAACAAACACTTGCTTGATTTTCCAAAAGCATATTGGGAATCGGCGGTCGGAGGGTAGGCTTACCTCTTACCTTAACAAGGGTAAGAGGTAAAAGGAAAGGCCAAATTTTGGCCCTCAAAAGATCAACACTTATTCAAATTTTAGAAGGAAGGATAGGGGTAGAGGGAAAAGGTTAAGCTTGATGGGCGAAACCCAAAATGCCAAAGGTAGAAACGGAAGGAAAGTGAGAAGAAAAAGGAGCTCAGGGGTGATAGAAGAGGGATTCAATGAAGCAAGGAAGAGACAAACCGAAAGTCTGAAAACATAACACTTAGCCATTTTTAGGAACCTTCAAGGAGAATTCATGCAAGATGGCCCATGTAGGATCTCTTAGATTAGTTATCAATGATGGGTCATCAAAGGGTGGCATGAAATGTCAACATTTATAGTGATTTCTACGGGATGATTTCCTACTAATCATGGAATCTAGGGGCCTTAATAGTCCATTGGGCATAGAGTCATGAAAAGGATTTACAAAACTAGGCCTCCCAAGGGAAAAACAAAACATGTGCAGGCCTGCACTTAGAGAAAATTAAGAAATCTAGAACATACATTCCCTTAAGGAGAATGCAAGGTATGCAAAAAAACTTCATGGAAAGCAAAATCAACTAACTAATATGTACATGAGATGAGCTGAAATAAGAGAAACATTAAAAGTTTGAAATAGAATGCATCATAACGAAATTAGACTGCACTGTCATCCTCTTTGTCTTCTTTCAAACAATGCCCTTTGAGGCAGTAAAACAAAGGGTTCATGAAACCTAAGTGAGAATAATTGATAGTTTTCAAAACAACTAAAACTCTCGCCCATACTTGAAAACTTTTAAAATTCTATCATTGGCGGTGTTTTAGGCAAGTTCACGAATTTCGGGTATGAACCGCCAATATTAAAATTCCAATTGAAGACTTCATAAAGGAATTTGAATGCTCGAGAATTTATAACAATTCCATAACATGTCACCCAAAATAATTTATGAACAATTTCAAACAGAGAGCGGTGAAATTTGGAGTTAGAAGAACATGGGTAATCATTGCCCAAGTTAGACGAACTTAATGAAACACCACCCAACACCTAAACTTAACAAAAATTAGAATAGGGGGGGCCAATTTTAAGGGTGATGACCAAAATTAGGATAACATGATGCAAGTTTTAGATTCCTCTGATAGTGACACCTCAAGAGAACAAACAATAGCATGGGGAAGCTTCTCTAGAAATAGGTCAACATCAAAAGGGGAACCCTTTGCAAAGGAAAAATAAATCTCCTTACACAAGGGTGAGCCATTATTATAGTCATTGGCCTCCTCAAATATATGTTTCTCACAAAAATCTCCCTCAATATCTTCCTCATTTCTTTGCATGACAAGGCTGCTCTTGATCTCATGAATTTTCCCTCTCGATATGATGGCTACTTATAACAACCTTAGGCCTATAGCCTGAAATATCCACCATATTCCTTTGATTTTCCATGAGGTTGGGAATAGGGGTGTTCTCTTCAAAGTTTCAGAATATGCTTTGACCGAAATCCCCTACTTTAGTAGGTTAATCAAATTGAAAATAATTTCCCAAGACATCTAGAAAGCAACTAGGGACCTCCTCCACA
Organism: Sequoiadendron giganteum; assembly: GCA_007115665.2. Taxonomy (NCBI): domain Eukaryota; kingdom Viridiplantae; phylum Streptophyta; class Pinopsida; order Cupressales; family Cupressaceae; genus Sequoiadendron; species Sequoiadendron giganteum. The sequence continues at coordinate 104,801,253 of CM021106.1, read as the reverse complement.
TGAGTAGCAATTTCATGGACAACACACTCATCCCCTTGATCATGCAAGGTAAAATTCATGTTTAAGGGACTAGGAGTGTAAGGCTCAATCTGATCCTTTGTAAGTTTCCTACTGATCCTATTTGGATTCCCTTCCTCTTTGGGTTGCACTAGGCTGATAAGAGGAGTAACATGATCCTTTTTAGATACATCCTTTAGTTGATTATGCTCTTTTAAAGTGTGTTGTAGTAGATCCCTTTAATGTGGTATAGAAAACTCATCCAAAGTGGTGACATTCAGGTTACCCTTCTTCATTTGATCAACTATATTGAAAGTCGGTTGACTAACCTTACATGAAACCTTTGGAACAACCAAATCCAACTTTGTTGATTGGGTGACTTGAGGTCACTCCACTATCCTATTGCTCTTTCCAATAGGTTGATTTGATCGTAGAACTGTTGTTCTACCCATTTTTTCAACAACTGCAACATTTTGAGATGGTTGGGATGATGATGCTTGGCCTATTATGTATTAAGCACAATTATCCATTGTTCACCTTTGAGTTCTGGTGTTCTAAGTTATTGTATCGACAACTATCTGATTTACACCATAGAATTCCTCTTGATTCGAGTTAATGAATGTATAGACTCCTTGCACATCATCATGCTTGCCTGCATCTATTTGGTTTGCATTGAATTTCTTCCCTAATGTGAAGGTTTCATTTTGAACCACCAAATTTTACACAAACTCGCCATTTTGACTAGCCTTCTAGTTATGAGGTTGATTGTGTGAACCCCTAAACCTACAAATGCACAAGACAACAAAAATGATTAGATGTTAGATCCAAATGCAATACAAGAGTGAGAGATTCCCCATGAAATCCATCTATTTAAACTAACTATTAGGAAATGAAGAACAAACTCAAATAACATGAAAGTAAATCCTAATTTAGCCAATAGATTGATGATCCCATGGGGGAATTGGTGCCAATGGAGTGTTGCAATTGGCCCTTTCCCAATTCTTAGGTTGCAATGAACATGATCTAGAAATGGTCAAATCTCCAAAGAGATTTGAGCATAACCTTGGTGCAAATGTGAAAATGAGATGAATGTTTGGATGAAATGTGTTGGTGTAATTAAATGTTTTGTACCTTGTCCTAGGTCATAATTACACCTTAGTTAAGTTTACTTAGGGGCCACATAGGAGTTGTTGGAGAATTTCCACCTTTGGTGGACTTATCTTCTTATTACTTTATCACCTCCACCTTTCATGGACATATCATGTGATTAGGTTTCCACCTTTTGTGGTAGATCCACTATTTGTGGTGGTTATCACATTATCACCTTTCCACTTTAGGTGGAGTGATAGCTTTTCATTGTTGTCTCATGTCATAAGATTACGACACTTGTCATAATCTTATGCACTCCTATGTTCTCACCTTGGCTATATAACCAAGGGGTCTCTCATTGTAAAATCAAGCAATTCCATTATCATTGACATTGAATACAGTTTATTCTTGTCATATTATTTTCTCTCTTCTTTGTGCTTTCCATTTGGTCCATAGATCTTGGCATCCATAGCCAATTCTAGCATGGTATCAGAGCGGGTTGGGTGCCATTGGAGAGTCTTTTTCTGAAGAGAGGTGCCAAATTTGGGGAGGTTTTATTTTTGGCTCTTTATTGCAGGTTTATATTGGAGCTTGCATGTGCAAATCTAAGCTCACCATTGCGTCTAGAAGGTTCGAGAAATTTGATTTTTCCTTTGGTTTCGTCCAAATCAGACATATGAGGCCAAATCTATGAGGGTTTGAAGCTGCATTGTGGTTGCCAGATCCAGAAGGTAGCTGCATTTTTGGAGCATTTTGGGTCAAATCCGACCCTTCCATCCCATCTAGAAGGGCCAAAAACCCTAAGATCGACTATCCAATTGTCCAAATCGGAGCAAATCATCCGGTGAAGCAAAAAAAAAATTGCTTGAAGAACCGTATGGCCCCCCAAGTCATCATAATTGCGACGGTACGATTTATTTTCAAAAAAATAAATATAGAAAGTAAACAAATCCTAGAAACCAAATAAAGATATTATATTCTTTTATATTGATCTTTATTAAATATTGGGAAGTATTTTATATTATAATATTGATAGTTATGTGATATTTGACTTGTGACTTTATGAGTGAGATAGTTTCTTTCTCTGAGTACACAGCTCTTATTTCAGCAATATATAAAGAAAGCGGATTGTTATGAATGAGAACTAAATTGGGAACTAAATTTAATAATTGTCCATATGTTATATTCTTTTTTTTGATATGAATCCTTTCTATGTAAGAAGCTAATCTTTTTTTATAATTTAAACGAGGATGGTGTAAATAATCTAAAAATTCAAATGTATTTGCTTTGCAAAAAGAAGCTCTCAATGAATTTTGATTAGATAGCTTTAAGGGATTTAACCAATTGTCTCGATCATTGAATATTGCCGAAAGACCTGCGTTATTAGATAATTCCATGTAACTTTTTCCATTATCGAATACGTCAATAATCGATTCAATTATAGGTTTCTCATTCAAACCTAATGGTGCTATTGTTTGTTCATCGATCGAGGATTCAAGATTAGGAATTGATTTAGATTCTCTTTCATTTTCAAGCGGATTGATAATCTCCCAGATAATCTTATAAATTTTATTCTCAAAAATTTTATTGGGATTTCCAAACCAACCCCAATGTTGAGTAGTCCATAATTCAATTGGATTGAACACTCTATTTTTTAAATTGTTTTGTTTGGAAATGGACAAAAGATCTTCTAATCTTTTTTGAAAGTATTCGATCTGAATGGATAATACCAGTATGATTTTATTATACTAGCTAAAAAGAGGGAAAAATAAATTTCATATTCCAATGAATCACACGTAGAGATATAGATAACACACATAAAGCTAAAGGAATTTCGTAACTAATAGCTTGAGTAGCAGCTCAGAGACCACCTGAAAAAGAATATTTATTATTTGATCCATATCCTGCTATAAGATTATACTAGTAAGTTATTTATTTTATCTGTTCAAAGTTGTACATTAATAATATGTAGAAAAAATATAGGAAAATGTGTGAAGAAAACAAGGATTCTGAATATATCGAAACAACACCCGTAGAAGACAAATTCAATTTGGAACATTTTAAGCATTTGTAGTTTTTGTGCGAAAATTGTGAGACCCTTCTCTATAAGAAATCTTTAGTAGAACAAAAAGGTGTTTGTGCAGAATGTGGAGCTACTCTACAAATGACTAGTTCAGAGCGAATTGAACTTTTAATTGATAGTGGCACTTGGCGCCCTATGGCCATGAATTTATCTACGATAGATCTTTTAGAGAAAAAACATACGACGTTTGACATCAAAATGGTTCGAAAGGTCTCAATTTTATTGTACAAAGTAATTTATCACAAATATTTTTACAAAGAGTTTTTTCAAAAAAATACTAAAGCGTTGAAAACATTAGTAGCATACAACAATACTCTTGTTAATATCCTTAAGGTTGTACTAGAAAAGAAATTCATAAAATATTTGAATTTAGATGCAAAAGAAACTATTAAGATACTACAAGACATTATTGGTACAGGTTTGAAAACAGTTCAATTTGTACTTCTTGAAATACGTAAAAGAATAAAAGATGAATTACATAGGTTTGCACTTTTCAATAAAGCATTAGAAAATCAGCAAACCAAATATAAGTTATAAATAAAGTATAAAAATAATAAATACAATCATAATACTCTATAATATTATAAGTTATAGTATAATAGTCATAATAGTACTTTATTGGTTCTCTTAATAGTCATAATAGTAGTTTAGTTTTAGAGTATCATACTATAACTTATTAGTGATAATAAGTTATGACTATTAAGAGAACCAATATTCAATAAACTAGTCACATTTATACCTATGCCCATACCGTCTGCTACTGCAATTTTTTCATTTTCTTTTTCGCCTAAAATGAAATATACCACATTTACTTCTAATTTAGAATAAATTAAAATTGCGGAAAGGTCCGCAGGTCAATCGAAATAAGAAATCGGGTTGCGTCATACATACATAACATGATACAATATCACTTGAAAGAAAGGCCTTTTTGACAATAAAGGCTACAAAATATATATTTTGTACAAAATTTTTGAAATACAAAAGTGATTCTTTACGTTCGACACCCAGGTCGAGTAGACCTCATTCTTGTAAGAGCTATTAACCAATAAACCATAGGGAGGGACTTATTTATGTCACCAAAAATAGAGACTAAAGCAAGTGTCGGATTCAAAGCTGGTTTTAAAGATTACAGATTAACTTATTATACTCCGGAATATGTGACCAAAGATACTGATATCTTGGCAGCATTCCGAGTCACTCCTCAACCTGGAGTACCCCCCGAAGAAGCGGGAACAGCAGTAGCTGCTGAATCTTCGAAATAATATATAAGATAACTTACTAGTATAATATTATCATACTTATATCTCCTTCACTTGTAGTAATTTATAACTATAATACTATAACTTATATATCTCTTTTCTTATCTTATTTATTATTTGATCCATATCCTGCTATAACTTATTTAGTAGTTTATTATAGTTTGATATTTATTTATGACGTTTATATATTTATTTTATCTTCTATAACTGAATAATAAGAGAAAAGAGAGGTTTCTAACACAAGAAACCAAGAAGAACCCAAAAGAACCGAAAAAAGAACCGAAGAAAGAAAAAGACCCAAAAATACAACGCCTGAAGGAGAGAGAACGCCTTGAAAGAGAAGGCAAAAGACTGGAAAAACTAAAAAAAGATACTAATACTAAGCAAGTAGATACACCAAAGAAAAAAACAGAGAAATTGCGGTATCCAGAAATGGCGAAAAATTTTCTTGTTTGGAAAAGAAAATACAAGCTCGAAAAACTGCCACTAGCTACTTGGCTTTCTAAGAGCAGAAATGCGGTTCGTTTCTTAGATCAAAAGAAATTAGGCAACCAGGCCGCTGTAGCCGAACTCGTTCTGCCATATTTGGAGAATGGAGAACTTGACTTGGAATTATTGGAGACTATGTTGTATCTTAAGAGTTACTTCAAGAAGAACAAGAATGATTTTTTCAGAGTTTTTGCCGATAAGCATAGACGATCTATACCACTTCTACCTATGGTTCTTTAATGACCGATTCTTGATATACAAGATTGCGAGTCTCTTCCTAAAAATAAAGAGGAAAAGAAAAGATGTAAATCTTTTTGATAGATCTGAACGAAGAAAAAGAAAAACTATTGAAAATATCAATGAGAAAATTTCAAGTTCTTTCATTTTCGAAGATATTTTTCTTCCAAGACGTCATAGAGAATTTCGAATTTTGAATCTTTTGAATCTGGAAAATCATTTAGATGAAAGTACAGAATTAAATAGTAAAGAGATACCAAATGACGAAGGTCTCATGGAAAAAGATGAACATCTTAGTTTCTTGTGTTAGAAACCTCTCTTTTCTCTTATTATTCAGTCCAGAATTCAATTTCGATTTCACTTTATCCCCCGCATTCTTATCACCTTTGGCATTTATCTTAGCATCTTGTTCCAAAATGAGCCTTTTTAGCTCTATTCGTAGTTTTTCTTTTTGCGTATTTATCTTCTCGATATTTTTTTGAGAACGATATATATTGCTAAAGTCTCGAACTAGAAAATCATTTATTCCGTTTTTAATTTTAGATTTACGATTAGATTTACCACATTTTTGTCTAAGCTTTTGTCGGCGTTCTATTTCTTTTTGAATTCTGAGCTTTTCAGCTTGTCAAGCAGCCTGTCTTTCAAGCTCCCGAGCTTTCCTTTCTTTCTTGTGTTCCTCTCGGCGCTTTTTTAATTCTTCCGCCCTTTGCCAACGCTTTTGTTGATCTTCTATCTTGAAAGCTTTTTTGAGGTTTTTAACTTCTTTTGGAGAAGTTGCTGATTCGAGCTTTTGTAATCTATCTTTTTTCATCTTTTCTCTTTCTTGCTTACGTTTCTTTTTCTCCTCTTTAAGCTTTTGGATTGCTGCTAGCTTATTTCGCCTTTTTTCTGCTTTTTCCTTCCATTAAATATCACTAGTATTAATTTATATTTATTTATATGTTCAAAATATAAATTATTGGTACTTATTATAGGATAAGTCATAATAGTAGTTTGATATTATAACTAATTAAGAAGATCATAGTTATATATTATGATAACTTACTAGTATAATATTATCATACTATATTGATTTATGGAAGTTATATATCTCTTTTCTTATCTTATCCATATCCTGATAGTTGTAAAACGTTCGATTCGTCAGATACGTAAACAGAATATTCAATTAGTTTGTTGGGGAATTGCGATCGAAATCAAAATTATTAGTTATAGTTATAGTATTCTCTTTATTATTTATTAGTTATAGTATGTCGGTAAAAATAAGCATTATCCTTTATTCTCGTAAGATGATATACACTAGCTAAGGAACCCCCTGGTGCTACATCATACTATAACTATTTATGAGAAGTATTTATATATTTTAAGTATTTTATAGATGATCAATTCCCAACCATGGGGCGAATGAAACCCAATACATAGATCGCTTGCTAAAAGAATAGAAAAAGCTTTCATTGTATGGCTTAAGCTGTAGAAGACTTCTTGGATCCAAGAATTGAGAATGCCAAGTCTCTTCTTACCCAGAATGAGACAAACAATTAGAACAACAAAACTTATTATATTTCCTAATAAATGTGAGATAACTTGGATACAATCTTGATTATATATTTTGACCAATTGGATCATTTTTTTCTGCATCTCTACACGAATATCTTGTGAATGCGGTTCCGAATAATCCTCCATCATTATTTCTATCAGGAATAGTTCTTTTATTTTCTCAAATTTGTCTACAACACTTTCTTCTTGTAAATAATCAAAAATTTTATAAGCATATAGTGTAGCTGTTAATGAGAATAATACTCTGTGGTTCTGATTGTACTTATTAAGATAGTATAATAAGATTTTGGCATCAAACAGTTATTCCGGCCGAGATCCCGAATATTCCGAAAACAATTTCCAAGAGAATTTTTCGGTTGACGGGAATTTGACTGTCAAATTTATGCCCCTTAACTGCTGACATCTGGGCCACGTCAGTGCCCATTTGAAATTTTTGGCCCCCTCACGGTTTGCAGTTTTGAATTTGCAGTCCGACTTTGAAGCTCCATAACTTGCTCATTTTGGCTCCTTTTTTCGAGAATTTTTTTTTTATTTGGGCTAATTTTTTGTGATCTACACTGTGGTACAATCAAGTTTTGGTTTTGGCTTCTGGTTTTTCCAGAAATTACAGATTCTCACAGGTGTTGTTGCTTCATCCTCATTTTGGGAACTTTGGGAGCCCATAACTTGCTCCTACGGTAACATTTTTGGGTGCCGTTTTTTTTTAAAGTGCATGATTTTTTGTGTACTTTCCAGTAGTGTGATTAGATTTATCTCATCTACTATAATTTTTTCACTGTGAGTTTGTGGCCTATTTTGGCAATTTGCATGTACCAAAATCAAAGGCCACTTTGTTGTTTTTGGCAGTGGAAATTGTAAACGCACTAAGTATAAAGTGCCAAATCAGATATTGTTTGGGGGGTTTCTTGATTGAGTGATTTGAGGGGGTCTCTTGGTGCATTTTTTTGATCTGTTTGCTTGTGCTCTCTCATTTTCATGGATCATTCTAAGGTTCCTTTGCTCACATCATATAATTATTCAACATGGCATCAAAATTCATGGAGTATTCTAATGACAGAAGGTCACTCTCTATATGTTGAAAATAAGGTACCTGAACCTACAGATGTAGATAAAAAGTTAAAATGGATGATCAAACATACCAAAGCTCTTGGATGTCTTCATAGATTTGTTTCTCAAGATTTGTTGTTTCAGATTGAATCATGTAACAATTCTCATGAAGCTTGGGAAAAATTGAAAATATTGTATGGTACTACAAATGAAGTAAGAGGCTATCAAATTGATAATGACTTGATGAGCCTTGATCCTAAGAACTTTGACAACATCCAAGACTACATCACTAAGGTTAATAATCTAAGAGAGCAATGTAAAGAAAGTGGAATTGATAACAAGGACATTCAGTTGGTCTACAATAAAATGAACAAACTTGGTCCTGATTATGCTTCTTTTGTTTCTAGGCTTCATACTCATAGATTGACTATGGGGTCTACATAAACTACACCTTCATTTGAATCATTTTCTGAGATGTTGATACATGAGCAACAAAAGCTTATCTCAATGGGTCTCATCAAGACTACTAAATCTCAGGCATTGTTGGTTAATCAAGTGAAAGAATAAGAATCAGATAAGAAACATAAGAAAGCAAAGAATAATCCACATTCAGATCAAACAAAGAAAAAATCCTCTTTCAAAGGGGAATCATCTAAGAAGGAGAGGCATTTTTTTGCATATTGCAAGAAGGATGGACATGAAGAACACTATTGTTATAAGAAGGATATTGATGAGTTGAAGAATCTTCTCAAAAAGAATCAAATTGATTTGCCTTCTAGAATGTCTGAATCACCTTCTTCTCCTTCTTCTTCAAAACAGTCTAAGGGTAAAGTTCATTTGGCATCTACATCAGGAAATAAAGGTCAAGCTCTTTGTGATTATTCAAGTCCAAGATTAGGCAAATGGCTTCTAGATTTAGGAGCATCAGATCATATGGCATCTTCGCAGTCTATTTTCTCTTCATTTCAGCCTTGTTTTATGTCTCCTATCTTGATGGGAAACAATACATACATGAGTGTAATAGGGAAGGGACCTATTAGTTTTGGGGACAACACTTTTCAGGATGTTTTGTGTGTTCCTCATTTGATGAATAATCTTCTTTCCATATATCAGATTACACATGGTGGAGATGGGAGAACTGTGGAGTTCACACCTGATTCGGTCATCATTCGAGACTTGGAGAGTAGAGAGATAATTGCTACTGGGGTGGTTGTTCATTCATCTCGGTTATATACCTTTGCATATTTTGCTTCTGATGGTGACATTGTTCCTTTTGTTGTTCATCACACTTCTAGTGTGAACCATGATTCAGAGGAGACATTTGGCTACTTGAACTTGGGAGTTCTCACATCAAATCCAGTACTTGAGCCATGCATTTCATCTCCTCCATCTACTGTTGTAGTTGATTATGCTTGTGATTCCACAGTTTGGGTTCCTTGTGATTCAGTGCAGTAGGACATACATTGTCTTCCAGATATGGCTACTTTGGATGGCTTCCTGACAGGTATTTCAGACTTGTTTGTGGAGTCTCATCTTGCAAATTTGGGGCACATCATTGATGACATTCATCTTCTCTTTGATGAAGATGATCCTTCTTCAGTTGTTGTGAGGGAACACTCTAGCCCTCTTGTTCATTCTCTACATGATCATTCTTTACAGTTTGACATGAGTGTGGATACTTTTGGACAACATTTGGAGGAGGCTTCTTTGTCTTTAGAGGGGATATCATTCTCTTTGGATCATGTTCTACATTCTTCTCTACTAGATGTTGGATTGTACTCTTCAGTAGTGTGGTCTAGAATGCCTATTTGGAGTGTGTCAGCTTTCAGCATCGACGTGGAGACACTTGAGCATGCTTCAGAGACATCATACATCCTGCATACATCCTTGGTTTTGTTTCTTCCTGAGGGGAGGAATGTTGTTCAGTGAAATTGGATCATCTTCAGCATTCAATGTTGAGCTTCTACCATCATTGCAGGAGACTCAACATTGAGCGGGGGCTGCCTTGTCTCTCTTCTACTTCTCTCTTATGGGGGGGTCTTTTTTCTCACATGGGGTTTTTACCTTCTCATTCATGATTGAGAGCATTTCTATCTTGTATTTCATCTCTCTTTTGGGGAGGAGTTTTGTCCCACTGGGTTTTCTCCTTTTCTCCGTTTGTGAGAGATTGCATTGCATTTGTACATGGGTACCTAACATCGCCTAGTTGTCGGGACCCATCTTGCATTGTTTGCATTTGTGTACATTCTCCCTAAGTTGCACTTAAGGGGGGGTGTTGGTGTAATTAAATGTTTTGTACCTTGTCCTAGGTCATAATTACACCTTAGTTAAGTTTACTTAGGGACCACATAGGAGTTGTTGGAGAATTTCCACCTTTGGTGGACTTATCTTCTTATTACTCTATCACCTCCACCTTTCATGGACATATCATGTGATTAGGTTTCCACCTTTTGTGGTAGATCCACTATTTGTGGTGGTTATCACATTATCACCTTTCCACTTTAGGTGGAGTGATAGCTTTTCATTGTTGTCTCATGTCATAAGATTACGACACTTGTCATAATCTTATGCACTCCTATGTTCTCACCTTGGCTATATAACCAAGGGGTCTCTCATTGTAAAATCAAGCAATTCCATTATCATTGACATTGAATACAGTTTATTCTTGTCATATTATTTTCTCTCTTCTTTGTGCTTTCCATTTGGTCCATAGATCTTGGCATCCATAGCCAATTCTAACAAAATGAACAAAATTAGTTCTCACTTGAAGAGAGTAACTTTGCATGAAGATTGTGGATGATGGTGAAGTTGATTATAGTAAGTTTACACAAATTGTGGATGTTAGAATGAGAGGAAGAGTCTCTCATTTATAAATTTTCAAAATGGAAGAGAGAGTGAAAATAAGCAATGTGGAATCATTCAACATCCAATGGCCAAGTGTCACTTGTCAAGATGTGAATGGTTGAGAAATGAGCACATTTTGGTCAATGTGCATGATAAATGCCATTGGATTCAAATTTGAATTTTGAATGTGACATGTTGGAGGGAGAAATAAATGGAGTTAATGTCACTTGGCTCAATGCACAAGAACATGTAAGAGACATTGAATGTCTTGTTGGAAGGACCAAGCCCACTTGGCCTTTTTGAATTCAAATGAGGGAATATTCCTTTTTGATGCTTGTGAGGGAAAATAGAGAATTAAATAAATCAAAGTAATTGATTTATTGTGCAAGTTGCATTCTCTAGACGATTTTAGTGAGAGAGATTAGCTTAATCAAAGTTTTGATTAATTTAATGAAGAATTAGGAGATGTGACAATTTAGACTTAAATTTATGAATTGATTTATATCAAATTCAGAGGAAATGATTAATTAAATAAATGGTTTGATTTATTTAACTAAAGGGAATAATGGTAGATTAAATTAAATAAGGTTTAACTTATTCAATTTAATAAGAGGAATTTAGGGATTTAATAAAATGAAATGAATTATTTAAATGAACAGAGAAAGATGATTAATTAAATTAAATTGATTAATTTAATCACCAGAGGAGAAAGACCTAATTAAATAAATAATGATTTATTTAATTAAGAGATGAAAGGTGTTGATAAGCTGAGATTATGATTCAAGATGAAACAATGTTAATATGATCAAAATTAGGTGCATGTATATTTTATGTGTCTACATTTTGCCCCTCTTTGAAGCAATGCACTTGTTGCATTGATTCAAAGAATAATATGCTTTGATCAAAGTTCAAAATTTCTTGATTTTTCGACTGCCCCACTATTGCCCCAGCGAAAGGATTACACTGGTATACTACCCCCTTGAGAGATTGAGCGGAAATGTTCAATTTTCTGATCAAGATTGCGATAAAATGCGAGAGGATTGGTTCTATTGATCAAAGGACGCAAGATAATTCTTTGATGTAGACAAATCTGATGATGTATAGACAGTCATTGGCCATGGGTAGCCTCATGTATATTTTGATACAACACACCTATTCTAGATAGAAATGTCAGTAAAGATAGAAGAATAAGAAGAATAAGATGGATGGAAAGAGGATCCACACAAGTTACCATTATTACCGATGATGATGATGATGATTTGCATTGCTAGGAATTGGGATTTTCAAAGGGCTAATTACATTATGTTTGATAACACACATAGGTACGATGCATCAAGGTATAAAGGACTAGGATGGCGTTATACCTAGTGTGATGGAATCTAACTCGACAATCAGATAGGAGTGCTCTTGTTCGCACTTGACATATAGAAACCTTGCTAGGATGGACCCAACAAAGCAAGTATTCGCCAAGTTAATTTACAAGAGTATCCAACAAGCACAATAGATAAAAAAGATAATGATCGTTGCCTCATTCCTTTCTCTCTAAACCTGTTTTGTTTAGGCATCATTGAGAGGTCCTTGGAATGAGTGCAAAATAAGATAAGTCTAAAAATACCAAGATAAAGTAAACAAACAAGCCAATGTTCTTCATACCGCTAGCCAAGGCTAAACTACTATGGGGTACCTGATGCTTATGTCCATCGCAGGAAAGATTCATCCTAGGACATGTAGTGATTAGGTTTTTGATGGGAATGATTGGGTGATAAGCTATTGATACTCCGAGTTGACCAACTTGCTTGCTTATTGGCTTAGACTTTCAAAACTTTTGACGATTTAGGCATTTACATTGGAACCTACTAAACTTTCTTTTGACTGACTCACCAAAGGGTGACAACAACGATTGACTTTATTATGGGTGAGATGATCACGAGTGAAAGCGAGATGAAATGGATGCACCATTTTGGGTTTTTCAGATATTTTGAGGCTGTTTTTTGGTATTTTCATATTTTTCAATATTTTTGGCATTTTGTGTCTCGGGGGCCAATCAAGGATGGCCTTGCCTACGTTTAAGCTCAGAGACGATGTAGTTCGGATGACAATTGACTTGAATTGATGATAAGATGGAAAAATGGATTGTCCCTTTATTGCTTAAAGGACTGACGTAAGATGCAGACTACATGGGCAAACGGATTGCCAATGCGACAGACACTTAAGGACTGACCCTAACTGTCTCGGGGGATGATCAAAGATCAACCTTGCCTATGTTCAAGCTTAGAGATGACGTAGTTCGACAAGGTGAAAGACTGACAAGACTTAATGATGAATTTTTATTTTTTTTTGAAGATTTTTTTATATTTAGACATGTTTTTGAGTTTTTTGAATGATTTCAATGTTTTCGATTTTTGATGAATTTTTGAATGTTTTTGGTTTTTCGATGAATTTTTTGAATGTTTTTGGATTTTCGCATGATTTTGACAATTTGGATATGGATACGTGATGATATCAGTGCTTTGTTTTGAGATTTTGTTGAAAACCAAGCTAAGGTTGATTGATCAGATTGATAGATTGATAGTTTGACTAAGTGTGTTAAGTCAAACAAAAGTGATAATGCACTTGTAAACTTTAGGAAGTTGTGTTATCCCAGAGTAAACTCATACAAGGGGGAGTTTGACTAAGTGTGTCAAGTCAAACAAAGTAGTTTTGGATTTGATAATTTGGCTAAGTGTGTTAAGCCAAAAAAGGATGATAATAAACTTGTAAACCCAAGGAAGTTGTGTTATCCTAGAGTAAACTCGTTCACAAGATGATAGTTTGACTAAGTGTGTTAAGTCAAACAAGGTGATAGTTGATTGGATTCGATTGATCAATGATGAAGCTTGATTTGGAACAAAATAGCTTTGATGATTTGATGTGACATTGAAGTACACATTAGATGCAACTGATATTGATTGTTTGGATTGATGTTCGATGAAAGATAAAACTTGATAAGGAACATCTTCTTGCTATCAAAATATGCCATGGGCTAGTGATTTGGATTCATTCTCTCAAATGATCTAACCAATTTTCTTTCACATTTGCCAATGTTTGGATCACCACATAAGTTGGATGATATAGATCAAGATTTATTCCCGAAGCAAGATGTAAATATCTGCCCCCAGTGTTTAGCAATGTATGGAATGCCATGGATGGATGCTTGGATCAATATAGTAAGCATGTAAAGGATGCCAAGGATTATCTTGTGATAAGATAAGGTATTTGAACAGAGGAATGCTCATTTGGATAAAGCTTCAAGGCTTAGATATTGTTGGGTAGTATATGACCAATGAAAATGACCCATGTCAAGATGACTACCATAAGCAAGTGTAAAGTGTGCACCAAAATTTTCCAAGATCAAGATAACTTGGAGTATGGATGCATATGGATAAAAATGGATTGGATAAATGGTTCATGGATGAATAGATTTATATGGGTAAGATGGAGGGAATGTTGGATTTATTATGGATGCGATAATATGCTTTCTTCTGAACTGACGCACGTAGATGCTTGATTCTACACATGACGCCTGTTTGCCAGGTTTTCATCATGGTACCTATCCAAAGTGCCACCAAAGTGGTTTTCACTAGAGGACGATTTTTTTCTTTACTGTTTTCAATCCTTTTTTCTGATTTTTTGGATTTTTGTATTTTTGTATTTTTTTATTATTTTTTTTGTATTTTTTGAGAGATTTTAAGCTAATGTTGAACCACCTGGTGGTGTTGATGCTGATGCTTCTTTCATAATGTGCCACCGATATCCTATTTGAATAAGTTGTTTTTCCAAGATACGTGCACATGAATGCAAATTTTGAGATCCCTGATTTGTTTTGTTGATACCAGAGTTAAGTTTGTCTTTGTGCGCACATCGTGATAGAGTGCCTTCTGAATCCTTACGATGAAGGGACATTGCCAACACATGGTCAATGTGAGAATTGGATATTATGCCTGGAGGCATGGATGGAGTGTGTTTAGGAGTAACAGATGGATTGGTTGATAGTTTGGAACCTTTGACTCTCCAAACTTGGGAATATGAGCAATGATGGGTGGATATGGAAGTGTGCATGAAATTAGGACCAACTGCTCGATACACTTTATATGTCGCTTGAGAAGCATGATTTTTATTTTGTGGACATCTTTGATGGATGCTTGCCCCATTTTTATTTTGCCCCATAGTTTCTTCGACTGATGGAGTTTGATAGGGATAAAATTTCTTTGTATTCTTTGGTATCCATATGTATTTGATTTGTCCGATATGATTCTTAGCTTCTTTTTCTTTGATAACGTTCTTCATGCTTCGATTCAATTCTTTCTTTTGACATTGGTCCCAATTTTTGGATGGGGTGATGGGTGGATGAAGATTCATGATGTGGTTGGTTGTAGTATTGGCATTGGTTTCATCATAAGGATTCTTTGCACTCCCTATGTTGACATTTGCTCGAGACGAAGTTGCCCCCAGTTTTGTGGAAGTATTACTGATATGTTTATATCCCTTGGTTGTCACATAACCAAGACCTTGATGCCTAGGATTGCCAATAATCTGCACTAGTTCTAGGATACCCTATTCATGTAGGCCTAATCCTCTACCTTGATAATTCATTTGCTGAAAAAGTTTATTTGCAATAGGATATGATTTACCTTGGAAACAAGGTGTTGATCCTTCTCTGCTCTGTGGTGGATCTTCAAAAGTGACAGATTCCTTATTGATAAGATAATTTTCCCTTACAAAGGTGAGTGATCCAAGTTTATAATTGATAGGATCTTCCATAAGTGGGATGAATGCCTGATTGATATCTTTAGCTTGATCTTATGAGATATCAGATTGTAGTGCTTCTTCAATAGGTATTGATGATTCAATGTCCTTGCAAAATTCTTCCTCATGATTTATTCTTGATATGCTTTCACATGATGTTTTTGATTCACAACTTCTATAGAAACCTTCTTCATGACCCATTTTTGATATGTCTTTGCATTTCTCTATATCTTGATCATGTGTACAAATGTTAAGAGTAGGAGACTCTTGTTCGTTGGTAATGATTTCAAGAGTATGAGACTCTTGTTTTGAATGAAGATCATCCACGTGTCCATCCAAAGAAAGCATCTTAGGGTAGATAGAGGAGTATGTTTTATGTGGATGTGGTCATCTTGTATGGATAGGAGAGTGTCCATTATATCATTGTAGTAGTTTGGAGATGCAAATTATTGATCTTGAATGATTTCAGAATTGCTTTCAACGTGTTTTGGATCAAGTTCTTGACATGGGTCAATTTCAAAGAATGGATTGTTTTCTTGGATATGTTCACTAGGCATAGGAATTTTCTCAAATGTTATGAGGTCAAAAGATGTCCATATGTTTTGGAAAGGATCATTGCTAGAACTTGGTGAAAGATGTTCATCATGCTTTGGAGTGAATTCTTGAGATATGTCCTTTAACTCATTAGGTGATGTAGAGACATTTTCAACATTATCATTGGTCAAAGTATCTTGATCATCATTTTGAATGATTGTGATGGGAATCTGTTGCAAGCTCTGTTGTGGGAGTAAGACATGTGTTTTCTGCTGAGCCAACAATGCTTGTTGTTGGTCATGTTGTTGTTGTTCCAACAAAGCTTGTTGTTGAGCTCATTGTTGTGCCAACAAAGCTTGTTTTTTAGCTTTTTTCTCTTCTTGGAAATCTTGCAAGGCTTGCTGGTATGCTCGTAGATGAATTTCTTGTAACTGTGCCCGAATTTGAGCCTATGCTTGTTGGTTTTGGAGCACCTTTTTGTGGGAAGCTTCTTGAGCAGCTTGCAACATGATGGAGAATGAATTGGTCATGTTGTGTTTTGGCGGTGGTGGTGGTGGGTTGGGGATGGTGTTGATTGCTGGGATTTCTTGGATGGTTGCCACCTGTTGTTGCTATATCGATGGAAAAAAGGGGAGATTTGGTATGATGTTTTGATTTGGCATTATAGGTTGATTTAGGTAACTTCGATTTTGCATGGTGTTACCTTCACTTGGATCAATACCTAGAGTCTTCAACATATTGCTTGAATTTTGAACAACATTGATGGGATTTGCAAACATGTTGACCCCAAAGTTTACCAAGTGTGGATTTGAAATGGTCATGTTTGGTAAAGTTGCACTTGGCATGTATGGATTTGGTGGGATAATGTTGTTTGGAAAACTCATGCATTGAGCATTTGGTTGATAGATTTGAAAATTTGGACTTGGATTTAAATCTACCATTGGGAAAGGTGTTCCAAACTTTGGATTGGGCATACTCACATTCGTTGTACTTTTGAGGTTTGGAGAAGATAATGATGCCATGTATAAATGTGAGTTTCAATAATCAATGGGTGTTACAACACTTGGATAGTTTGGTTGAATTGGATCACTCATGATGTATGGATCAAGTTTATATTCCATGTTCTTCTTGTGTTGTGATCTTGTTGCGAGAATGAACCTCTAAGGTGTTTAGGACCAATGATGAGATGAAAGATGAAAGCGTGAGTGATTTGGGTGTTTGAACGTTTAGGAACTTTGGATCAATGCTAGACTTTAGGAGTTGGTTTGGTTCGATAGTTTGACTAGGTGTATTAAGCCAAACAAGACAATGGTGAACTTGTAAACCCTAGGAAGTTGTGTTATCCTAGGGAAAACTCGCATAAGAGAATGAATTGGCTAAGTGTGTTAAGCCAATCAAAGCGATCATGAACTAGTAGACCTTAGGAAGTTGTGTTATCCTAAAAGCAAATTTGTTCAAGAAGATTGATAATTTGACTAGGTGCATTAAGTCAAACAAGGTTATGGTGATTTTCCAAAAGTCTAGCATAAGTGATGTTGCAAAGTTCCAAAATTTGTTGGTGAGATGGAATTTGATTGATTTTTGGATGGATGAAGTGATGATTTTGATCCTAGATGACCCTATGAGGACTTACTTACAAGACCAAGGTGATGAAAAACATTCTTTTCACTAGAAGTAATTCAAACCAAAAGACCAATGTTTGCATGAAAATCAAATGACTCAAAAGGGACCAAGCACATGTGTGGTTCAATTATTTGTTTATCTTGGCTTAATGAATTCCTTTTATCAAAAACACTTTCTTGGTTATGTTTCAAACTATATGTCTAATTTCACATTCTCTTTCTCATCCCACAAGGTCCATTATGTGGAAATCGAGGAAAGTAGGGCAAAATTTTCTTATGTTTAACCTTATTGAAGACAAATGACGATAGAATTCAATCACTTAGAAACCTCTAAGGATAGAATCCCTAGGGAAAGCAAGAGTGCTTAAATTCATCAAAGGTATTTGTCTCCTCAAAGGGGTTTGAAATTTGAAGGTCTTGTGAATGTTTGTTTTCAAGTGTTTCTTGAGAACCAAGCAATGTGTTCTTTTCTTTCAAGCACTTTTACAATCCTAGGATGATGAGGCAATATCTTGTTGGGTTCCCACTTAGATGAATCCAGCTGTGCATATCTTATGCGAATGGCTAAATGCTTAACCACACTGGCTCCCCTCCATGGCACACACTTCTTGGGTCAGCCAAGCATTAGTATCCATGAATCTCCCATGGCATACTTTCCATTTCTACAACAAAACCACATGTATAATGTAGGGTAGCTTCAAAGGACATGACCTTTTGCACCAACAAGATAGACAAGGTTTTGGCCTTTTTCTAAACAAAGGGTTCTAATGCAGGCATTCTGTTCATGGGGGATTATCCAACATCAACGAGGGTCCATTGTTCTCCATCTCGTCGAAATAATCCTCTTGATTCTTGAACTTTCATCAAGAATCCACACTTATATACCGGTTGGAAGTTGCTTGGCTTTAGCGTGTTCCCGGTTGGGTCATTCCCTTAGGTGAGTACTTTTTCCCACAAGGTAGGCCCTCTAAGATAAACAATACCGAATAAATATATTTGTAGTTCGATCAACCTTTGTTTAAAAATAAAAGGAGAACACTCGCAATAAGTTTATTCACACTCGCATATTTTGTTCATTTGTTAAGTGCTCAAATTGAAATGTGGAGGCAATCTTTTTAACAACCTAATATCACCAAAAAAAAATTGATTCTCAAGGTCGCAATGAAGTGCGAGAGAAGCACATACACATTTTAAATGATATTAACTTGTGAAAAAGATTGCAAAACATTGAAAACACTTGTTCATTTTAAACCTCAAAGAAATGATGAATTATTTTTAAGCACCAAATGAAATGTGAGATTGTCTTGTTCAATTTTTAACCCTTTAAACAAAATCTAGTATGTTTGTCTAAAGTTCTTTTTAGCCCTTTGGCAACTTTTGAAAATAAATTTGATTTTATTTATTTTAGAACCCAATGGAAATTAAGTGTCCTAAGATCAATGAACTTATGAAATTATTTAAAGAGTGTTGAGAAACACTTTAGTGTTTAAAAACACTTTATACAAAATGAGCATGGTGTCATAATAAGAATTTGATTGTTCTTTTTAAACCCAAAGTAAATCTAGTGTTGCTAAAGCATGAAAGTAAAAAATCCTTAGAAAGGGATTATAAGTTCTCCCCAAAAGTGTTTAAAAACACTTGATACAATGATATGATGAATTCATAAAAACCTTTGACCTTTGTTTTCCTTCACTTTTGAACAAAAAATTTCCTTTTTAAGCAAATTTCAACAATTTTTAGATTTTTCCATTTTTGGTAATTTTGTATCTATGACTTTGAGAGTCCTATTTTTTTCCAAAATTTTTATAAAACTAAATTAGGATGAATTGCCAACTAAAATTTGAAATTGGAAATATGGACTTTGAGTTATTAATAGAAACAACTTTCAAAAAATTAGGAAAAAACTTTAAAATGTCATTTTGAGGGCCAAGATCAAAGTTTGAAGCCCCAAAAATGTGCCAAGATGGCATCCAACCCATCATTTTGAAGGCCAAATCACTTGCCACCTCATAAAGAAACCACCTATAAAATTTCAGCCAAAACCCACATCCGAGTCAAAAGTTATGACCTCGGGAAGTTCCTGCATTACAAAAAAAAAAGTTAAAAAAACTAGAAAACTCAAGAGCGATGCAATTTGCAAAAGTAGCGGAGTTTGGAGTGAAAGCGGCGCTATATAGCGTCGTGCGGTTGACTTTGCGCGACGCTCTGCAAAAACAGAGAGTGCAAAAGCGGCACGACAGAGGCAAGCAGCGAAGTTTGAAAAGCGGCTGAGTTTGAAAATTTGAATTTGATAGGCGGGAAAGTAGGAGCGGCAGAGTATGGAGGAAACACAGTGCAATATGGCACCACGGTGCTGAAAGTGGTGCAATATGGCGCAGTGCAACGTAGTTAGGAAATTTTAAAAAAAACAAGCGGGGAGAATCCACGGCGAGGTTTGAAAGTTTTGTGCGGTTCGATATAGCGTCGTGCCTCTAAAAGTGGTGCAATATTACGTCACGGCTCTGAAAGTGGTGCAATATGGCACCACGTGGTGCAGTTTTCCTATGTCCTGCAAAAAAAAGTTGAAAACACAGAAATTTTAAAAAAACGTGATTAAATGCTTGAGCTACCCTCCTTCTAGTGCCAAAATGTGAACCCCTAAACCTGCAAATGCACAAGACAACAAACATGGCTAGATGTTAGATCCAAATGCAATACAAGAGTGAGAGATTCCCCATAAAATCCATCTATTTAAACTAACTATTAGGAAATGAAGAACAAACTCAAATAACATGATAGTAAATCCTAATTTAGCCAATAGATTGATGATCCCATGGGGGAATTGGTGCCAATGGAGTGTTGCAATTGGCCCTTTCCCAATTCCTAGGTTGCAATGAAGATGATCTAGAAATGGTCAAATCTCCAAAGAGATTTGAGCATAACCTTGGTGCAAATGTGAAAATGAGATGAATGTTTGGATGAAATGAACAAAATTAGTTCTCACTTGAAGAGAGTAACTTTGCATGAAGATTGTGGATGATGATGAAGTTGATTATAGTAAGTTAACTCAAATTGTGGATATTAGAATGAGAGGAAGAGTCTCTCATTTATAGATTTCCAAAATGGAAGAGAGAGTGAAAATAAGCAATGTGAGATCATTCAACATCCAATGGCCAAGTGTCACTTGTCAAGATGTGAATGGTTAAGGAATGAGCACATTTTGGTCAATGTGCATGATAAATGCCATTGGATTCAAATTTGAATTTTGAATGTGAAATGTTGGAGGGAGCAAGAAATGGATTTAATGTCACTTGGCTCAATGCACAAGGACATGTAAGAGACATTGAATGTCTTGCTGGAAGGACCAAGCCCACTTGGCTTTTTTGAATTCAAATGAGGGAATATTCCCTTTTGATGCTTGTGAGGGAAAATAGAGAATTAAATAAATCAAAGTAATTGATTTATTGTGCAAGTTGCATTCTCTAGACGATTTTAGTGAGAGAGATTAGCTTAATCAAGTTTTTGATTAATTTAATGAAGAATTAGGAGATGTGACAATTTAGACTTAAATTTATGAATTGATTTAAATCAAATTGAAAGGAAATGATTAATTAAATAAATGATTTGATTTATTTAAGTAAAGGGAATAATGTTAGAATAAATTAAATAAGGTTTAATTTATTCAATTTAATAAGAGGAATTTAGGGATTTAATAAAATGAAATGAATTATTTAAATGAACAGAGAAAGATGATTAATTTAATTAAATTGATTAATTTAATTAAATTGATTAATTTAATTAAATTGATTAATTTAATTAAATTGATTAACTTAATTAAATTGATTAATTTAATCACCAAAGGAGAAAGACCTAATTAAATAAATAATGATTTATTTAATTAAGGGATGAAAGGTGTTGATAAGCTGAGATTATGATTCAAGTTGAAACAATGTTAATATGATCAAAATCAGGTGCATGTATATTTTATGTGTCTACAGATTGCATGGATAATGCCAATCATTTTCTTGAGATGGGACCAAGGCCTTTGAAGTGTTGGTAGTGGTTGGATTTGCACCATCCAAGGGTTTAGCATAATTCCATTAATTTTTCCCTTGATAAGGTTGCTTGTTTTGTTGGTAATTTGACCTTGAGGTTGATAAGTTCTATTATTTTGAGTTTGTTGCCTCTTTTCTATTACTAACTCATTATTCAACCTTTGGATCATGTTTCTCATTTATTGCACCTCTTCTAGAGATGTGTTTGGAATAGATGGTTGAGAAATTGCAACCACTGGAATAAGAGTCATTGTGGGTTATTGAGGAAGTTTTGGAAATAAAGGAATTGGTAGCCTAGAAGCTATCTTCTCAAGTTGTATCAAGCAATTTTCTACCCTTATAGCTATGTCATATGCATCTGGTAAGGTAAATCCTCCCATAGACTAAATCATAACAATTATTTCATTGTTAAGAGCCCTTAAGAAATACATAAAAGCATGCTTAGGAGAAGGGTTGACCAAGGCAAGGATTCTATCCCAAGTCTTCTGGAATATGTGTTGAAGGTGCTCTTTTAATTGTTGTCAATCGTTATACCAAGGACAAATGGTCACTTTTATCTTCAATATGCTTGCATAATTTCTCGCCTAATTCATCCCAATTGTGAATGGAGTTGGGTGGCAATTCTCTATACCACTACAATTCTTTACCCTTCAGAGAAGTGGCAAGCAACCTAACAGCCACATTTTTTTTGTTACATCATGCATTGAACATATATTTGCCACATCGATGATGTGCTTTGCTAGAGGTGTAGATGTTTCACCAGTAAACCAGGATATACTTTTGAGGGCATTGACTGGTATGTCATCCTTTTGGGCTAGAATTAAAGGGTTGCCACCACTAAAAGATACAAAGGGTTGATTCTTGGGAAACTCCATATGGAATAAATTCCTATGTGTATGAGCAACAAGTGTTTTAGCTTGGGAGAATATACCCATAGGTGGCATAGTTTGAGCTCTAGGAGATGGATCTGGGCTACTATCCTAATGGGTAACAAAGACTATCTATTTCTTCTTCTTCTAGAAGCAAAATATGGTAAAGATGGTAACACAGTATATTGATAAATACCTCTAGAATATGCCCTTGTTTGAATTTGGAGCATGAATACACAAGTCTTATTTGTAACCAGGAGTTCTAGGTAGCAAATGAGTCACCAATTTTTATGTAGAGTCCTCTCAATAAGATGAAGTGAAATATCTTATGTGTGACCCACCGGGCGTTCCAAAAAGTGTTGTCACATAAAATTGCACCCTACTAAACAAGGATTTTAGTGTTCTAATGACACAATGGAAACAACCACAAGGTGTGGGACCTTGCACGAATGAGGTTGAGTCTTCGGAGAAGGCTAACTTCCTCTTCTACTCTAAGTGCAAATGTGATGGTCTAACCCACCACATGAAAACCTATCAATACTCTATTCTAATAGCTCACAAGGAAAAGGGATAGAAAGAGAACATGAAATGGAAATAGAGGTGATACACCAAGATAGAAATTGTTCCTTCTTTGCTTAATATTTCTCAATACATTAATAAATCAACTAAAACACATATTCAAACATGAAGATAAGAATTTTTACTCAAACATGCAAGAAATAGCTATGGAAATAGTTAGATTTCATTAATATAAGGCATAAAGCCAAACTTTACAATGGAATAATTTTAAGATACAATGTTTGCAAAAGAAAAATTATGAGAGGAGCCCAAAAGAAGAACCCCTAAAAATAATACAAGTGTCCCTTTTACAGATCAAGCATAACTCAAGGATGAATGCAACTCAAATCCTAACCCAACTAGGGTTAGCAATTAAGGAGATCTGATCAAGCAAAGATATTTTCATGAAATTCATGCCAAAAGCAAAGCCTAGAGAAACTAAGACTTGCACACCATACCCAACAATGAATGTTTTCTTGAAAGCGTCCAAATCCCCCAAAAAAATAGGGATATGGGCATGCATATGTCGAAGGGGATAAAACAACAATAATAAATGAGTATGGGTGCCACAAAATCCACTTGCAAGAGTCAGAGAATACATTTAATGTTGTCCTTGAAGCCCAAAATTTGAAATAGGTAGTTGAGGAATAGGTTCAAGCATTAATGGTGTTGCCCAAAAAAACACGTCAAAATCTATAGAAGGGTCGAGGCGTTGAGCCCGAAAAGAAACCTTTGCATCATTAAATGGTACATAGGCCCAAAAAGAAACACCTTATTAGACATTGGATCTTGGGCATCCTCCATACCTCATATCTCATACTATATTGGCACCGACTTCGGGCTTCGAAGATCAAGCATAAGGATTACCACTTACCACTAAGCAAGCCAAGGAGCAAGAGGAAAGTGAAAGCATCAAAGCCCAAAAGGACTCATTGATCATTGGAGATCGAGGGTTAGACTTGTTGTTTATTGCTTATTGGAGATAAGGCAAATTGATAATCTAGGTAATACAAAAGTCTATCATCCAAAGGTTCGAACAAAGGAATTAGACAGATTTAAAAGAAAGGGGACCCTGAGAGAGACAGTAAAAATATTTGAGAAGAAAATGAGGCTTAAAGAAGAAGGTAGAAGGGAAGAGAGATTTTTGAGAGTTGGTCATCAGGTGGATGCCTTACGACTTACCTCTTACCATGAAATGGTAAACAATAAAGTGGAAAAGTGAGCCTCGACATGCGAAAGTAATTCGTCGGGGGTTAGGATTCAGGGAGAGGATTTACTACTTGCGAAGAAAGGAAGAAAGGAGGAAAGGGGAATCTTGATCCTTGATACCCAAAAATCAAACACTTGGTTGATTTTCCAAAAATGTATTAGGAATTGAGGATCAGAGGGAAAGCTTACCTCTTACCTTGACAAGGGTAAGAGGTAAAGGGAAAGGCCAAAGTTTGACCCCTGAAAGATCAACACTTAGTCAATTTTCAGAAGGAGGGATAGGGGGTAGAGGGAAAGGATTAAGCTAGATGGGTGAAACCCAAAATTCCAAAGGGAGAAATGGAAGGAAAGTGAGAAGAAGAAGGAGGAGGAGATCAGGGGTGATAGAAGAGGGATGCAAGGAAGCAAGTAGGCGACAACCCGAAGGTCCAAAAATACAACACTTAGCCACTTTTAGGAACCTTCAAGGAGAATTCATGCAAGATGGCCCACGTAGGATCTCTTAGATCGATTATCAATGATGGGTCATCAAAGGGTGGCATGAAATTTCAATAGGAGTTCTAATTGTTAGAACTAGATTTGAACCAATTGTAAAGGATCTAGATTCAAAAGACATGAAAAATATGCCAAAAAGGACCTATGATATGGATTAGAATGAGCTTAGTAGCAACTAGAGGTGTTGTTGGGAATAACATCCTTATTCCTATGGTTGTCACTTTCTTTTTTGAAAATTTGAAGGATTGATTTTTAGATCTATTTTGCTTGTTAGATTTGTTGATGTTTTGATCAAACCTTGATATTTTGATGTTTGGGTGCTAGCTCCATATGTTGTAATCTCTTTTTTTTATAAATCATACCTAATATAAAAAATGACAATAATGGAGCGTAGATTCAAGATCTTTTCTCCAAATTTAATGAAATAGTACTATGTATATGAATCCACATTTGTAATGTTAGGATTTACTAGCATACCCAAAACAATTAAATTATATCAATTATAAATATAGATAATATAATAGAAAATAGAAAAAATGATTACACAATGACAGAGATTTAACATGGCTCACCCAATGTGGGCTACATAATAGAAACATTCATCCAATGTATTCTATTATCTAATAAAACTGAGCTACAAAGTTACATTCACCCACAACATAGTCTACAATTGTGTGCACATTTTCTTCAAATCCACACCATAAAACTTGTTGCTATGTATTCCTCCAAACTCTCATGTCTGTGACTCTTGACCTTTCACATTCACAACCAAGAACAACCTATTTTTTTGTAGTTATGAAACTATTTTTCAACCAAAAACATAACAAAATATTTTATTTAAAAACTAGTAATTCTTTCTTCAAGGCATTGCCCTCGCCCCTTGCACTACCCTATAAATTAATATGAAGGGAAATGTGGTTGCCAAAGTTTCCAAAATATTAATGCTAGCATGATCAATCACTACATACCAACATGCAAAGCTTCAAGGAGATTCCATTGTGCATTAAATATAACTACTAGAATGTAAGCACATGAAAAAATTACTCACTTTCAATGACTAAAAACTTCCCATCAACGTAATAAAAAGATAATCATTTTTTTAAATGAAATTAATGTCTTAAAATTGTAAAGGAAATATCCTTCTTTGACCACGCCAATTAACAATTTTTGGAAAATTTAGGTCCCCATTCCCCAAATTGATTAAAAATAAGAATTGATTTTGACTTCCCAATTGCCCCCAATTATTTTTACATTTGTATTTTAACATAGAATAGCCACCCACTCTATCGCTTTGGTTCAATTTTAAGAAAAAATCACTAAAAAGATTATGTCATACATAAAGGATTCACCAAGATTTTTATAAATTTTTCTCAAGGCTAGTTCATAAAGTATACATAGCTAAGGAATAAAATAAATATATTCAAACATGTCTGAGATTAAGCTAAATATTCCAAATTAGTAGTTTTCCTTAAAATAATATCAATATATCTCATAGAATAGTTTCACTAGACCTTTGAATGAACATAAATTGTTAGACAAGGTAAACAAAGTATTGGAGAAAGAAAATCCTTTTCAAGTGGGAACAATTTTTTCCATTCAAGTTGGTGTCTCAAAACATGCATCAACACAAACAAATTAAAAAATAGATAGTAGTACTAGGGGAGAGGGGCCCATAGTGGAGCACCCTAACTTCGTGTTTCTCAAAATCTTATGTGGACATTTCAAATCATTCCCAATTTTGTACAATAGTTTATTTGGCAACTCACATGCTTCCATATTTTGTTTTAAGTCTACATCATTAAATATGATGCCACATCAGCATGTTTTTTGTTGAGATATCCAAAAAGGCCCAAAAAAAAGGTGAGATCGATAGTGGTGCACTAAGTCATGTTTTATTGGTTTGTTGATGTGGCATCACATGATTTGTTAGTTTGTGTATTTTATGGATACAAAGTATTTTGCAATTGGATATTAAGGTGCTCCATTATGGGGCCCATTGAGGACTACTTTTATCCCCACTATTGGATGCCACTCCACTATGGGCCCCTCTCCCCTATTGGAGTCTAATTTTGACACTTTTTCAAGCAAGAATGATAATAATGGAGTCTAGATTCAATGTCCTTTCTCCTAATTTATTGGAATGATTGTTCTTATGAATCCACACTTGTATAGCCTCAAGGGGATTCTACTATGCATTAAAATTTTACAACCATCAAATTTCAAGCACGTGAAAATAAAATTATATTCAATTTTAATGACAAATAAATTCTCATCAATGGAACAAAAATCCAGTCACATTAAAATATTTTGGTATAAATGCCATAAAATTTTAAGAAATTTAGTCTATTTTTCACCACCTCAATTAATATTTATGAAAAATTTAGGTCCTCCTTCACCAAATTGATTATAAAAAAGAATTAATTTTGATTTCCCAAGTACTCACATTTATTTTTAAGTTTATATTTTAACATAAATAGCCACCTACTCTATCATTTTAGTTGAATTTTAGGAAAAACCCACCAAAAATATGTCTCTACATAGGGGATTTGCCAACTTTTTAATAAAATTTTCTAGTGGTTGTAGCATAAAATATACCTTGTTGAGGAATAAAATAAATTTGTTCAAACATGTCCTATTAAGCTATATATTCTAAATTTTTGATTTTCCTAAAAAACATTAATATGCCCTTGACATAATAGTTCCACTAGACATCTAAGTGGGCATAAATTGTCTAGACAAGGTAAACAAAGTCTTCAAGGAAGAAATTACCTTTCATCAGAGAATAATTTTTTCCATTCATAAGTCTCAAAACATGCATAAAAATAAAGATAAAATAGATTTAATAGTAATATTGTAATCTAATTTTGACACTTTTTCTACCAAGAATGATAATAATAGAGTCTACGTTCAAGGTCTTTTATCCGAATTTAATGAAATATAAATTCTTACAAATCCATGCTTGTAGAGCCTCAAGTAGATTCCAATATGTATTAAAAATTTATGTCCACTAGGATGTAAAAAAATGAATACAAAATTACATTGACTTTTAATGATTAAAAAAGTTCCATCAATGTAACAAAATACTAGTCACATTAAAACAATATTTCCGCATCAAAGTCACAAAGTTAGCATTTCTATCAATTAATGTGTAATTGAACACATTATCATTTATCATCATCTTTCAAGAATAAAACTCAACTTAGAATCAATATTTTAATCAAAGGTGGAGAACGCATCTCAAGCTCTTTCCTTCCAACAATAAATCAAATGCTTCATTAATACGTGAGAATGGAAGATCGTGAGTGATAAATTCATCCACTTTGACCTCCTACAATGACAAATGAGAACACATTTAAAACATCCATTTGTCAAAGAACAAATCAAACTTTGTGTTAATCTATAAAAAATAGTTGTAAATAATCATCTAATTTAATCTCTTACATTACTTAAGTGCTTAATAATCAACCAAAAAAATCTTCCCAAATTATCTATGAAGTATCTAAGTTATAAAATGTTCTCATATTCTATAGCACATGCTAATGTCTATAATATAAGTTTGATTTATAGTTATATCATATTTGTACTAATTAACAACAAAATAAGTGATTATCATGCCTATTGTGAATTTAAAAATTATACATTAGAAATCATTTAAATTGGAAAGTGACTTGTTGAGACAACTACCCTCATTTCCTCAAATTTGTGGTCGTGATTATGAAATCATCTTGCAATCCGATCTGTGCAGAAACCCTAATGGGATTCAACGAGAAGTTCAGGCGATTACTTCAATCAAGAGGCAAATGAAACCCCAGGGAGGAAAAATTAAAAACAGGGAGCCCAACAATGACTGCATGGATTGGGGAAGGCCTGTCCAAGCCATTGGTAAGTCCATCGATCTAAACTTTGATGGTGATTTAAAGAAAGAACTAGCAGAAAGTAGAGACGTTTTTTTGTAGATCATGGGTTAATTTGTAGGTTTAGTCATTTATGGTCTTTTCTTCCTAATTAATTAATATTATTCATCAATTTCATCAACTCGTTTACATGGAACAAATAGATATAGAGATAGAAAAATGAAAGATGATGAAAAAATTTATTGAAATGCTTGCTAAAAAGGGAAAGACAAATAGGTGAGTGATTGATCCGATGAAGGTATGATTGATGATATGAGATCCATTTTCATACTTTACCACTTTCCAATAGAGCGATCAGTTGTTAACTGATTGGTCGTAGATTCAAATCCTATGTGAGGAGATTCTTTTTCTTCAAGCACCTCAAGTCCTTATATATCCCTCGTACGAACATGTGCTTGTCCAAGGAACCAAAGAAGGAAGTCTTAGCTCAGAAAGGCTTGAAATATATCCAAGTGCTAGGGGTTTTTATCGATGTATTTGATTGTGTGGAGGATCAAAACATAGTCCTTCACAATCTTTGGGCTTGGGATTGGAACATCTTCTGTTGACCAAATCATGGCACCCCACTTTCAACCCCTCCATAGAGTCTTTTAATGTCAAGCATGTTTGGGTTTGTCTCCCAAATCTCCCACTTCATTTTTGGAGTGGTTCATGCCTTGAAGCGATTGGTGATGCATTAGGCAACCATCTGGCTACTGAAATTCAATATTTTTATTGCATGCACACATCTTATGCACATATTTTGGTAGATTTGGATATTTCAAAAGATCTTCGTACAAAAATAACTCTTAATGTGGATGGTTAGAGCTAGGTTCAACCTTTGGAAATGGTCTACCTTTTTCACTATCGAAAATGCTTCAATATTGACCACCTTGATGCATACTTCCCCAACTCTAAATCCAAAGAATTGCACTCTACCACATGATGGAAAGATGTTGCTCCCAAACATTATATTGTGGCTCCAAATGCCTCATCTGGTCATGGGAAAAATAGGGACAATTTGTGTGCACAACAAAAATTGACTAATGACCAAGGAAAATCTACCAAGAAGAGTGTTACTCCCTATTCTATTTTGATGTGAACTCAAAGGGGGGGATATGATTTTTTACAAGGATCTCACACATGCTCTAGATGAAAGTTTGGAATTTTGGGTTGCACCTCAGATTAAATGAAAAATCACAGAAAAGGATACATGTATATTAACAAATGGAAATCAACTACCCATGAGCAAGTGTGAGGAATCCATTACAACTCTTGCAACACCTATACTTGCCCAACAATCTAGAGAATACTGTAATGATGTTTGGGAGGTGGTGAAAAGGAAAAATAGGATTTCTAGCTTGTAGGCATGGTTGCTTTCCATAACAAAATTTACACTCACTCTAAAAATAGTATGAACTCTCCCAAAGAGAAGAAGGGTATTATGCAAACTTGAAAATGAGGATAATTTTTGTTGTGGTAATAGTCTTTAGGCTGATGTAAGCATTTTTTCTTACATTTCATACCCCTATTCTTCGGGCGGGCATTTTAACTTTTTTAAATCATCTTTTATGGGGTATGACTCCCTTATACCTAACTTAAAGATTAAAAAAAGTCCATAAATTTTAAAATTTCCACTTATAATCATGTTTAAATAATTTTATGGGATTAAAAAATGGTAGGTAGGTTATCAAAGCAACTACTAGCCACTATTCCAATGATAAAATTTGGTCAAAATTTTATTATACAACACTTAATATTTTTTGTTTTTAAAATATGCAAACATGAGTGATTCATAGTCCCTTTTATTTTTTTTATTTTTTTGGATATTAAACACACATGTCTAGTTTTCTCAATTTAGAATACATAAGGTTGGTTACCCAAACAATTGTTGATCACTTTCTCGGGTCAAAAATTAATTAGACAACTCATTTGAACCTTTTGAATTTGAAAAATATACAATATTAAATTTAT
Source organism: Sequoiadendron giganteum (assembly GCA_007115665.2). Taxonomy (NCBI): domain Eukaryota; kingdom Viridiplantae; phylum Streptophyta; class Pinopsida; order Cupressales; family Cupressaceae; genus Sequoiadendron; species Sequoiadendron giganteum. The sequence continues at coordinate 104,770,681 of CM021106.1, read as the reverse complement.
TAATAAGCCTTTAACTATTTTAAGAAATTCTAGACATAAGAATTATTCATGGACTTTAATTTATTTTTTTATTTGAAAATTTGACAAGTGTGATCCTAGACAACTCCTAACCACATTTTCCAATGGAGAAAGATGAGTATAAATTAACCTAACAACTCACTTAATATTTTTTTCATTTTTAAAAATATGTAAACATGTGTAATTGATAAACCTCTCCTACTATTTTTTTAGAAACTAGACATTTTTATAAGATATTATGAATTCAAACAATAAAAACTTGTTTTTACACCTAAATGATAGTATTAATTCTATATATAGATAAATTAAATGACATAAAATAAAATAAACTATAATGATAGATTATTATTTTTGTATTGCTATATAGTTCAATATATAAACATACCTTGTTCATGTACATTTCTACAAGATCGGGCAATTGACTTTTCCCCTTGAAATCACCAAAGATGGTACCATCAATTCTCCTACCATCCAATAACTCAGGAGGAAAAAAGCTCAGCCTTCGCCCACTATGATCCACTCCAACAACAACTGCCAAACCCCACCCCTATATTCACACATTAACCAAAACATAACACCCTTAATATAGATCTACAAAATATAAAAATATAAAAATACAAAAATAAAATTTATGGGGTAAATACTAGTATTACATCATGTGTAGACAAAAATGCCTCGTACATAATATCTGCATGCCCAATGCATTCAAAACTGAAATCTACTCCACCATTAGTGATCTCTCGAATTCTCTGTCAAATTCAAATAAACTCATCCATAAATGTTAAAATTTTCTAAATGTCAAGTCTAAAGATGAAAAATGTGAAATATTAATATTTCTACCTCGTGAGTGGCCTTGTCTTGGTCTTTAGGGTTGATGAAATCAGTAACTCCAAAAATTTTAGCTGAACAATGAAAAATAATCATATGTAAATTTGATATTGGAAATTAACTACTTAAAAGAAAATGAACGTATGCATACCTATAGAGAATTTTTCAGGATTTGTATCCACACCAATTATCTTGGATGCCCCTCTTACCCTTACACCTTCTGCAACCTAAAAAGGTAAAATTCATTGGCCTCCCAATAATATTTATTAAAATATATAGTAAGGTAAAGACAATCAAACTATTTTTTTGGTGGAAAAATAATTAAATGAGAGAAAAGGTAATTAAATCGCATAAAAATATAAACAAATCCTCACTAATTAAACAAAGATAGCAAATTTTGTATAAATATTGAAAAGGTAAATCAGAAATAAAATATGCTTTTTAAAAGAAGATAAATACTATTATTATTCTAATATTAATTCATAATTATTATTTCGACAATAATAATGTGTGTTATATTTTGTAAATATAAAAAAAATCATAGAATAATTGTAGCTAAATTATATAAATATAACATATTGAAGAGAGAACATTAGATTATTCAAAGTTGATTTTTTTAATAACTATGGAGAGATAATATTAATTTTATAATTGCCTAAGAAGGGACAAGAAGGTGAGCACATTTATCAAGGGTTGGTTAATAATGAGATAGATATTGAGTTATATTTATCAAGAGTTGGTTAATAATGAGATAGATATTGAGTTAGTATAGTGCTTGCGAGCATATATTGCAAATCCAAGGTAAGTAATAATGAAATGTAAAGCATTTTTTCCATGACTAAAAAGGTAGTGATCAATTAGGAAGATCATTATGGACCACTTTGTCATCATAATAATGACGTACTAAGTGAATCTTGGAGTAAATATATAGCTATGAAGTAGATGACTTTGGGAAATTTTTATATGACAATACTCTTTTGGTTTTATCCTATGTGGTATTAGTTACCCTTATTAATGGCTTCCTCCCCTAATAGTGAGAAAAGGAAGTGTTTGTGCTAGGACTATAAGGAGATAACCTTATTGGAGAGAGGGGGAAACAAAAAAAAAAACAAGTGTATGGTGAAATGATGGAGGGGAATTTTATTGAATATTTAGAACAAGTTCTTATGTGATTATTTAGCTTATTTTGGTTAGCAAGCACTACTCAACTTATTTAGAAATTATTTGTGAGCTAGTGAATATGAATATTTAATTTTTCTTCTTATTTTTAGGCGGGCATCTTAAATTTGTATTTATAGTATTAATAATAATTTGTGCAGTCAAAAATTGGAAAATAAAATAAAAATGGAAGCAAATATTAAAAAAGAAGGAAAAAAAATGTGGAAAGTGGATTTTTGGCAATATGTAGGTGTTTTTTATTTTCAGCGTCACTCCAACTGCTTAAATTTAAGTAGAAAACATATTTAAGAAGTCTGATGGAGACATAGTTAGAAGAAAAATTATGAAATTTGACCTTCACACTTAGATTCTTAAGTTTTTGGAATTCATAATAATTTTTTATCGTAGTTTCAAAATGTATTTATATTCATGTAATTTTTTATCTTAGTTTCAAAATATATTTATATTCATGTAATTTTTTTATCTTAATTTCAAAATTTATTTATATTCATGAATTTTCTCTTGTTTAAACACATTTTCTAAAATTGTAATCTTTTTGAATAAATTTAAAATTCATAATCCTCAAAATAAACCTTTTTCCCTAAATATTACCTTCCAAAACAATACTCATACATCAAAATTAAATTTATTTTAAATTATAAATAAATATTTATATTATATTTATATTTTATATAAATATTTTCCTTGTAATTAAATTTAATTCATATAAATATTATTTATAATATATTAAATTGTTTGAAAAAAATACATATATGTTTTTGTCAATTAAAAATTTATACAAATCTAACCAATAGACATTTTTTCAAATTATCTTTTAAAAAAATGCCCCTTAACCCTCATTACATTTAAATATTTTCAAATTAGAAAAAGGACCATCACTACTTTTCTCAAAAAGGTGTCTTTAACACTTGCAAGACAAAACTATTTTGTTTCCGACGTATAGATGCATAGGGAACTCACAAGGTATTGATTACAATAAAACCAATCTATGTCGTATCAAATCCTAGGATGACAAGTGACGAGATTAAAAACGTTTCACACAACTAAAACTGTTTAAGTTTGACGGTCAACTTTGTTTGTCAAAAAATTTATATGGCTGTTATCCATGGAATGCAAATACAAAAACATGAGTTCTTATTGTACTCTTTTTGCATTGTTTCAATAAAAAAAAAAATACAATCACATGAAGATGAAAAATCTAATTGATGATGTGGTTCTAATCTTGATTAAAGTATTTTTATTTTAGATCTTAATTCTTTTAAATAATAACATATTGAAAGTAAGAATAAGATCAATGGTTTTTAGTCGGTTAGTAAAGTTGAATGGTTTTGAATGAGTTCATTAGAAATCAAGTTTTGTTTTTTATTATATAAGTAGCATTTGCAGATTGGTGTACCTTTTAACGCACAACGTCACAAAGGGAGAAGTTCAACAATACCTAATTAACAAAAAATTGACAACAAAAGCAACAAACTAACACTAGATAAACCAAAAAACTGTCAAAGAAAGAGGACAGTAGCTAACCCCAGACCCCTAGTTAAATATGTTTTCCCATTCCTCCATGAGAAATTTGAAAACATCTTTCTTGTTGAATAAAATCAAGTTTTGTTGAGTCAAGACCCTAACGTCATTAAAGATGAGATCAAGATCGTACGACTAATGACTTCAGTCAAAGATCTAAATGCTTGATTGTTAAAGAAAGAAACTTCAACATAAAATTCATACTCCTTATATCCAAAATAATAAATGATATAAGATCATCCATTAAAGAGAAGAGAACAAGTTTATTTATTAAACTCCGGTTGACAAGACGTGTATATACTAATAAATACAAGGAAAGGAGTACAAGACATCTTGATCTCTCATATCGAAGATTGAGTTTTGACCAAGAAGAAAGACAAAATTGAAAACAAGAACTATCGCTATCTTCGATATAGGACTAGTAAAATTTTGTGGGTATCTAACCATTACAATTTGTGGGTAATTTATCTCCAGCTATTAAAGTTTAAAAGTGAATAAATCTAGTCTTCATAAAAGCACAGGCAAGCTATGATATTGCTATCACGATTCAACCGTGTTATATGGACCATTCATTATCATGACAGATGAATTTTTGTTATCATAAAAGATCGATTCTTGTGAATCACTACTCATGAAACATAGATCAATGAATTTGCCTCGAAAACTACACGATTGAATTCTGATAACAATATCATAATTTGACACGCTGTAAAAAAATATCTCTACTTATCATAGGCAAGCTTAGAATTCAGATATGATAATAAGAAATCCCAAATTGCTTCAAGATATTATGCTACTCACCGCAAGGCCGACAGTGCCGAGACCAAAGATAGCCACAGTTGACCCGGCCTGGACGTTAGCTGTGTTCCACGCGGCCCCAAAACCTGGGGGTATTGAAAATAACGTTAAGCCATCTGTTTTGTTTTTTCTGAATAAATACAAAGACTTTACGTCTCTATAGCTTATACTGACCTGTGCCTAATCCACAGCCGAGCAGGCAAACTTTATTGAGAGGCGCATGCGGATTAATCTTGACCACGTTGGCAGAGTCGAGTACGGTGTATTCGGTGAATGTGGAGGTCCCCATGCAATGATAAACGGGTTTTCCAGCTATTGAGAAACGGGTTTTCTTGTCGCTTAGCATGACCGCCCTGGTGGGATCGATCCTGAACTTTCCACACAGATTGGTCTTTGGTGATTTACAGTATACGCACTCTCCACACTCCCCTGTAAATAATGTCAGCACATGATCTCCTTCCTTCAGATCGCTCACGCCTTCTCCCACGCTCTCAACAATCCTGTTTTCAGCCCACATGCACTGTGATTTTGCAATATTCTTGTTGTAACAGATTGAGAACATCAAATTAATGTGTCTTACCCTGCAGCTTCGTGCCCCAAAATGCGTGGAAACGCCTTTAGCACCTCATTCTGAGAAAAAACAAACAAAGAAAACAACACAAGTGGAAGATTTTATATCAGAATATACCTCTGAAATCTTGATCCTTGATGAATGACTAACTACACAAGTTTTGAATGAATAGAGGGTAAATAGAAATGAGTTATGACTTACTTCGGTACTCCAGTACATGATATCTGTGTTGCAGAGGGAGGTGTGGGTGATTTTAATGCGGACTTCCATTGCTTTGGGAGGATCTACCTGCACCTCCTCGATTACCAGCGGTTTCTTCGTCCCCCATGCTACTGCAGCTGTTTCGTAAAGCAATTTTGAAATTTAAGTTATTAGTAATAACAAATTAGTAAAAACCCCCGAATGGTTATCATATATTGAAGACAACTTAGTAAAACAGAAGGCAAATCGTTGATCTAAACACAAAGGAGAACAATTTCACGACGCTTCTACTCTCCATAACTTAGTAGAAACCAGAATCCAAGCGAATTTTTTTAACTAAAAACCCAAACAAAAAAGGCTCGGCAAAGAAAACCTCTCAGGAATTAAAAACATGTCTATTAAGAAAATTTCCAACAGGATATACTTTGGATGAAAATCATGCCTGGAAATTGAATTTCTTTCTCTTTAAGAAGATCCTATTATGAAAGGCTCTAACATACACTGGAAATACCCATCTGTATATAGTTGATCACAGGGATTAGATCAGTAGGAACAATATTGAGACTTTCAAGTTGGTTTAGTGGTAGGAAACTTGTACTCTAGAAACGATACAAGTCAAATTCTGCAGGGGTAGGGTATGTACACCTCGTATAATCATGCATGATGTAGGTGTCTCTTGCATTTGGGAGTACAAGGTTGTCTCATATACTTAAAGTCATTTGTAGATCCATAACAAATCTCCTGATATCGTGGACTATAAAAGATCTTTCCTTTCCTTTTCCTTTTCCTTTTCTACTAAAGACCAGAGGGTAATAGCGAGCAAGGCACTCCTCTAGGTAGCAGACAGTTCCGTATGGGGACCGGGTACACAGCAATATCTGCTTTTAGGGACCCACATCTCCCCAAACTTGATCCATTCGAGCCCTATTCAAACTACCCCTCAGCTGAGTCTCACCCTGTCCATCTTTCCACCAGAATGAAACCAGTCAACCATATCCAAGAAAAATACTGCTTGGAGCGCGCTAACTACAGGAAACACGCCGAAGGATGAATGCAAACGAGTGTTTTCTAGCTTGTCTTCACTCTTTTTATCCCTGAAGATGGATGCAGAGAAACAATGATCTGAAAGACCAGAGCACTAGTAATTGTATCCCATGGATCTGATTCCAGACGGTTATTATATGTTATCACAACTTTGTAAAGATTTACAGATTTAACATCATAAATAACACAGTTTTCACTCAAACAGTAAAATTCCAAAACATACAGTTGATTCCAGAAACAATCATTTTATGTGATCAGAAAGAAACAATCAATTTAAAAACATAATTATTTCCAAAGAATCTTTTTAAAACTACATAAATTATAAAAAAACTCATTTTAACTAATAAAATTCATCATAAAAAAATACAGAGACTGTAACCATACTCAACATATCTTGTTAAAGGTTGTTCGAGTGCTTAAAACATATTTGTGCTGACTAAGCGAAGCGAACATACCTTTGCAAGTGATAACTTGACCAGATGTTTCAGAGACCAGAGAGCCATTAGAGCGGCAAGAATCACCATTCTTTTCCATTTCGATTCTTTCAATAATCTCTGGTTAACAATAGAGAGTTGGAACCTTATGTTGATTTCAAACTTCTCAAGCAAGGCGTGCATTTATAGCACTGAATGAATTTTCCATCAATTTAAAGCTCATAATAAAAGCTAGGAATATTCCATGGAGATGGTTATGAGGAAAAAGAAAACATCATACTTTTACCCTAGAGAATAGTAGAAAATTGCAATAATAACCATAGTTGACTTATAATAATGTTAAATAAAATAGGATCCACAAGAATTACACTGTAGCATTGTGTCATTTGTGACCGGCCATGACCTAAAGTACAAAATAGAAGCTTCCAAAGGACTAAGTCAGCCCACCCATAATTGACCCCGCTTTATCTTGAGCACTTTACGCACAAAAATACGGGCACGTTGGAAGTCACCCGCTAATTTCTTTCCACGCTATAACCATTCCAAATGTCATCAAGAATATGCTAAAAAAGTCAAATTTGCAAAATTTCCTCTTTATATTAAATAATTTCCCTTTATCTGCTCTCAAAAAGTAATCTTGAAATATCATGTTTTTTGACTTCATATATATCTATAAGCTGTTTAGTTCATGGAAAAGTGGTAAAAAACTATTCGTTGATTTAGTAATTAAAAAATAACTAATATTAAGAAGCTTCTTGTCTTAAGAAAGCTAAGTTATATTCAAGTTCATTTCATTTTTAAAAGAAAATGAACTTTTAAGATGATAGTAATTTGGTGTGGTTTTTATTTTATTAGTGATGATGTTTTAATTATATATTTCAATAAAGATTATATTGTTAATGAAATATAATGTTAGTGATATAAAGTCAAATTTTGATTTGTAATATTTAATTTAAAATAATGATTTATCAATTGATCTCATGTATTACACAAATGTATGCAAAAAATAAATCAAATATTTTTCTAATTGACATTCGACATCTCTTTGGTATACCCATTGCATACCAAGGTGCAATTGCTAGTTATATACTTCAATAAGATTATATTGTCAATGAAATATAATTTTAGTGATATAAAGTCAAATTTTGATTTGTAATATTTAATTAAAAAAATTGAGATGATATATTTCAATAATCACAATGTACTTTGTTTTGTAAATAGTCTTTATTATTGTTTTCATATTTAATAATTTATTAATATTTTCATTTTTTACAAAATTAGATAAAAGTTAGTTTTATATGTGATCACAATTAAGAAAAACACTAATTTGTTCATATAAGACTTCACTTATGAAAACATTTCAAAAATAATTGTTTTTGTGGTTATTTTATCTATTGTTCAAATAAGGTGTACAACCTTACTCCTCTCCAAATTCAAGCATATGACATTTAGCAATAAAGTACACAAGGCTTAAACACTAGTCTAACTTTAGTTGTACCTCATACACACATAGTCCAAATACTAATTTCAATGAAAATTAGTATACTTAACTTTTAATATGTTATAGTGAATCTTTATTTCATTAATAAAGTGTAAATTGTACATAAAAAATTATGGTAATTTATTGCATTGAATTTTGTGCATATGCTAAGAAGGCATGACCTCAATAATTTTCTAGAAGGTTTCTTGGTCAAATTGGATTAAATAAAACATGGCCCTATCTTAAGACCAAGAAATCCAAGTGGAATTATCCTTGGAGTAAAAACCCTAGAGATGCATATTCCCCTTTTGAAGAACTTGAGGGAATGAATCTAGGGAGTCAATGACAACGAATTAGATCATGAAATAAGATTATGGTAGACCACCACATAGGGTGATGATTGATGGATAATTTGTTGTGTAATACATCCCCATTCTAAAGTAGCCATGACATAATAGCTTCATGATCTTTCCAAATGCTTTTTATGACAAAAGTACCATTGATTTTGGTTTGTACCAAATAAATTTTAAGAGAATGCAATCCAAGGAAATTCTAGCCTAGACACCATATGGTGGACTAGATTCAATGTTAGGCTTCATTACCATCATAATCTCTAAATATTCATTTGACGCAAAGATAAATACCCTATTTGTTGATATGAATAAGGACTATCCCACCAAAAGCTCTTAACATGTAGTAAATATCACATGCCACCTGGTGAAACCCTTTATTATGGTCTAAATTGGCCCAAAAAACCCCACATTAGCTTATCAAGCTTGCATTATGACGCTTTGGAGGGAACCTAGCAAGAGGATTAATGGACATGCATCATAGAAAGAACTTTCAAGAGTAAAATTGGAAGTTACTTGCTAATGAAACAGATTCGATGATCCAACGGGCAATATTTTCTAGCTACGTTAATAATGTCAATAACATATATTCTAGAGATGGGATTGGCAAGCTTGGAATTGAAAGGGAATTCCTAATAATTTAAAAAGATTCACATGATCAATGATTTCCTATTAAAAAGTATGAAGCTAAGCAAGGGGTTAGGAAGAGGATTGTTTATAATATTATATCTTGTTCCACTAAATAATAGATCTTGAAAAGAAAAAAAGTATCAAGACACTTGAAATCTTGTTGAATGTTGTCCTCATCTTTGTGGAACATTAGGAAGAATTCATTTGCAAAGTTCTCAATGACTAGTTGCTAAAAAGCAATTCTAGGAATGGAAATTCCTTTGACATGTTAATGTGAAAAGGCATTGGCAAGAAGGTAGCCAAACCCTTCTATAGCTAGCATATAAAGTGAAGGTGTAAGAGTGCAACCTTTCCTTACATTAAAAAAAGGCCAAGGATGATAGTTTTTAGATTGAACATCATTATTGGATAAGAAAGCAAAATAATTGCAAAGAGAATTTGGATTGAATAGGTGAAGCTCAAGAGTCAAGGATGGCAAGAGTGAAATTTCATTCAATCATATTGTAATCCTTCTCAAAATTATATTTGATGAAAAACACCCAATGGGTAGACTTGTGGCCACATTCCACACATTCCTAAACTACAATAACATTCCCAATGATGTATCTACTCCATATGCACCTACTTTATTTAATGTGAACCACTAGTAGAAGTAGATGCCTAATTTACATAGCTAAACCCTTGGTAATTATTTTAGAAAAGACATTCAAGAGAGTAATGGACCCAATTGCAAATCAATTCCAAATCATTGTCATTTATTATGAAATTGATATTTCCTTTTATTGATATAACAAGTTTCAAAATAGAATTTAAACAAATCATGACCAAAATAATCTCAAATAATTTTGAAAAATTTACATCAAGAACCACCACAATCAGATGTTTTATCATTAGTCATTTCAAATACAATAAAACAAAATCTTTATAAGATACTATTTTGCCACAAACTAGAGATGATTTTATAACAAACAAAATCCAAAAAAGTCTTAAGAACATTTTCCTTTCTAGAATAAGAAACTTGAGCATGCAAGACCTTGATATAATAGTAAACTAAAACATGGAAGACATTTGAAAGTTTAGAAAACTAGTAATCGCACCTTCATGTGCAATGGGTACGCCGAAGATTTATGGAGAGCAATATATTAATTTATGGTATTCTATTTGAAAGATAGAAATTGTAAAATGTGAAGTGTCAATTTTTTTTAAATAAATGAAGTTATGTATTTATATTTTACTGTCATTTCATTTTAATTAAGAAAATATGATTTTGAACTACAAGTCATTATCTAAAAGTAGCATAGTATATTTTTGCAAAGCATAGTAACCAGTATAATGGCAAAATATTTTGAGGAAATATTCACTATATAATTCATAAGCTCTGTAAAGAACAATGTATTAAGTTTAAGATATGAAGATGATTTGAGCTCTATTTTTCATTTCATTCAACACTGTAGCAACATCTGCTATACATTGAAGAATAAATAATATTTGGTTTGTGTCACGCCAATCCCTTGGCTTTTGACATTTTGTCTTTAGAGTACAAGAACCAGTATAATTGGTATTTACTATATAATTTGAAAGATCTGTAAAGAACAATGTATTAAGTTTAACATATGAAGATGATTTGATCTGTACTGTACACATTGTGAAAGTAGATCTAGCAACCATTGCATTTGCACCATCAGCCAAATAGCCTCAAGAAGAAGTAAAAGAAAGTTAGTGAAAATTTTATAGTGTGAAATGAGCATAAAATTAATGCCTTCATTTAGCAGATAACAACAGAACTGTAATAATGAAATAAGAAACAACAAAACTGATGTAGCCATGTAGAGATTTCCATAAAATATTTCATAGAAATAATGCCAAGTGAGTTACCTCAAGTTGAGTTACTGAGAAGGCTCTGACAACCATTGCATTTACAACTGCTATACATTCAATAGTAAAGTTGTAACAATAGGTATTATAGATAGATTATATATTGAAAAATCCACAGATAAATCCATCTTCATTTAACAGAATTGTTATAATAAAATAAAACACAAGAAAAGTGATATGGTCATGTATAGATTCTCATAAAAAAAATGACTTAAATAATGGCAAGTGAGTTACCTTAAGATTCAGCACACATTGTGTTGAGTTGTCAAGGATTCCAAAGAGAAAAATGTGCAGAGTTTGCAAGAAAAATCTTTATGGTAGTCTTGAAAGGAGACTCCTGATCAAGTGTAGGTGAGCTGAAAATGAGGAGAATAAATAGTTTCGTAAAAGAGCAACTTTCAAGCAACACATGCTACACATGTATCTTCTAATATAAAGTATAATCAAGATATGTATTTTTTAGCATTTACATGTATGAAAATTATCCTCCCTCTCTACACACAAATGGGGATGATAGGAATGGTGACAGTATAGAAAGAAAATGATATAAGTAAACTATGATACGAAAACAACGTAGAGGTATGTTAATTCTAGAAACAAACTTAAGACATCATTCATTGTTATATGCAGTTTGTATTCCATGGATATGTAGCTTGCATTCAAAAGATTTGGTGCATAAAAAATCACTTACATTCCATCCACAATTAGATCCCTGCCAAAAACCAGCTACGTCTTTAGTTTCTTGATTGTAGATACAGTAATATAAACCATTTTAAATTTATCTTAAACATTTTTGAATTGACAATTGAAACTTAATTATGAATTGCAAAAGTATAAATGTACTAAAAATAGGAAGTTATTTCTTTTAGGAACCTCCCAAAGACAGTTTGCAAAAAAGGAAACTGCAAGTCTTTGGTTTAATTGAACAACAGAGTGCAATAAATTTGAAAGGATGCAATTATCTATAAATTATAGAGGAATGGAGAGCAATGAAGAATTAAAAAGAAAGGAGAAGGATTTACCAATTTGAACCTTATTTTGCAATGTAGAGGTGAAGGACAAACAATAGCTTCAGTATAAGAAGCTGAAACTTTAATTGTGTAGTTTCTAGCAATATAACATTGGTAGAACAGTTGGTTTGCATTTGAGCTGTGTGTACAAAGCCCTATGTTGCTAGGAATATGGATCAAGGTAGTCATGATCAAATATGCAAGGAATGTAACGTTGGGAAAGGAAGCATCAAGGTTGTAGCAAACCTTTTTTAGAGGGTGAATCGTTGAAAGAGTTGATGTCTAGAGCTATGCATTGTAGGAGGCAGGCCTAAAAACTTAATGTTGAAAGTGAGGAAGATATTGGACACATGATGTAGGAACAATTGTGTATGTGGAAGTAATGTAGATTTTGCAAGCCAAAGGAGTAAAGAATTATATGACCAACCTATATTGAAGCTGGTAGTGTTGACAGTCGAGCCTCCTCTGTCATCCTTCGTGCAACATAAGGGTTGTGTTGCATGTGTGTGTATATGTGGAATGTGAATGAAGGGTGGATACGAAGACCTCCAAGATGAGTGACTTTGGAAATTGTTGTGAATGTCAACCCTTTTCCGGTCAATGTTGTCAATGTCAATTGTGGCCCTTTCAAGTGTAAGTCCTTGTGATTTGTGGATGGTTAAGGCGCATGCCATTTTTAGTGTAATTTGTCGCCAGCCACCATGGCTCAAAGAGGTAATAGGGACATCTGTTGGATTGTTTGGATCCCAAGAAGGCCCTCTGTAATGCTTTAAATGAACAACAACAAACAAAGGGAGTTGTGGTGGTTTTTCACTCTGCTTGTAGATAATGTGTTTGATTTGTCCAAGAGCACTATTGACGAGGCCTATATCAGTCCATAGATTACAACTTAGCATAACCTTTTTGTTGACGCATAATAGGATCTTAGGTTGGAGTTTTTCATCATTTGGATTTAAGTGTGATGAGTTCCCTATTTTCTTTGGAGTGGATAAGGCAATTGGTTGTGCCAAAGACAACAACATGCGCTTATTATGGAGCGACACCATATCATTGGTTGCAAAAATATGTATGGATGATAAGAAAGCACATTTTTTGTGGACGTTAGTGTTGAGCTTGAACATGACATTAGCAGTTGCCAATCTGCAATTGTAGGTTGAGCCTTCCTTAAATTTCACAAGAGTTGATGAAATAGAATTTGAGTGGGATCCTCACCACTTTGACGAAACATTTCGGTAAGTGTAATCACTGTTTCGATGCTATGCCACAGTGTCTCACCATAGGAAGAAGAAGAGTACATAGGAATGTCTTTGACTGGTGAAATTTGGCCCAAGTCTTCAAAGAGTAGGACGAAACGGCCTCCAACTGGTGTGTGGTTATGTGAAGGGTGTTGGGGATGAAACGGGTCATCTTAGAATGAAACATCTAAGAACAATAGTGCCTTCATGACTTTAATTTCCAAATCACCTCAAAGACACAAACTGCTATGCCATAAAGTGGAAATAGGCATAGTTGTTTTCCCCCATTAACCCTTCTGAGAAAAGCACATGCAAAAATAATAGATTCAACAGATACACAAATTCAAAATTCACATAATCTAACAACATGGAAGACAAGCTAATGAACACACAGATTTACGTGGGGAAAACCCTTTTGGGTAAAAAACCCCACCCTCCAAAAGATCCAGCCATTGTATTAAATTCAATAACAAACAGAGTTACAATACAATCTCAAGCTCATAGCCTTTACAGGAGTTACATCTTGTTTCATCTGGATAAAATAGGCAACATCATATATCTGAATCCTCACACTATTACAATTCCCTCACACGACATACAACGCATATACATTTCATGTCACCAACCCACTCAATCAGCCAGCCTTTCGGCCAACACAGCCTCAAGGCCTCTCAGGTTCACATCTTCTCAGTTCTGTGTGTCTCAATGTTCACAATTACAATGCTCAGAGCATACCGTTCAAGCACACACTCTCTACCTTGATTGATCTGATCTCACATCATGATCAACCTCTCTCTTGTCCAACCAGCAGCTATCATGGTATTTAATTACCCCATCGACCAACTTCCATCATTCTCTAGTGACACCACCTTGTAGCACGCATTGAGCCACCAAGCAATGTAATGGTTACCAAACTTGCCTCTGCATTTAATCGCTACCAAATAAGTAAAGCTTTCAGCCAATCAGTGTTGATTTCCAATAGCAATGTAAAATCAACGAATGAGATCGTGCCATGTGTCCTCATGCCATTCGTCCATTGCTTTGACTATTGAAATGATCAACTGTTCCCTGAGCAACTCCTACCGAGTTACCATGGCATGGCCTAATGACCACCGTGGTATGGCGATAACCATTCGATTGCTAGACCGCCAGAGTCCACCAAGACATGCGTACACATCTTGTGCAATTTTTGGGGAATCAAAAAAGAATCTACAATATTCCCATAGAGACTTCTGGAACAACGACATGTGTTCGAATCCTGCACACTTCTCATGTCGCCAAGTGTCAAACACTCAGACGATTTTGCTTGGTTCACAAGAGTTCGTCGGTACTCACCTCAACTGAGCGTGGAATAAAATGAGCACCGTTGGATTAGTCAAATCTCAACCGTAGATCAAGATCCCCGTTCACTAGTACACTATGTTGTGGTCCCCACCAAGTCGCTTCCATCTACCATCAGTCCATTGGCATAGCCCGGTGAAAGGTTCCACCGATGACCCCAAGTCACACTGACACAATGTTTATCACATATCGACATATCAATGAGACAACACATTGTCACTCACCGATATGCGAGCATTCTGTCGATGAATCCAAGGTCCATCACGCTCCCGCCAAAGGGAAGGAAGGACTCCTTGATATGGAGGGTAAATTCGTCAAGTCCTTAATAGAGATTCAAGCCAGGAAGTTGAGGCACATTTTCCAACAATCTCCCACTTGGCGAAGACTTACTAGCTTCCTTCAAACTCGAACTCAAGAAACTAACACAATGCTTCTGTGCTCCAACTAAGACACCACTACTCCATCATGCTCACCAGCCATACAGAAGCAACACTACAACAACTTCAAAACTCTCAATCATGGACACAGTCATGAAGTCATTCTCTAGAAATAAGACATAACATCAACTATAACATCAACCAGAAAACTAATTGCAACCATCCAACTGATCAAACCCATGCGACTGAAAATAGCACCCACAGCTCATGCTATTCCATCCAATCACCCATACCTTCAAGGTATCCACATTAGTAAACTCATGCCAACAGCACAACCAACCCATCAACCACAAATACAAGCACCATGTGCCAACTAGTCAAAGAAGACCAAACAGATACAGGTACTCCCACTGCATGGGTAATGCCAAATCTAAAAGATCAATGGCATAACAAGTCTACCAATCACAGCACGTAGAAAAAAATAACCACGTAGGACCAAGGAACATCCACAATGAAGTGTATAACATGCAACCAACTGCTATAGCAACCATTTCTCTCAATAGTCTTCCATAGTTCTTCCAAGTTCTTCACACCCAACGTAGGATGAAAGAAAACTTCCAGGAAGGCAACCAAGACCAAAGAGAGAAATGGTGTACAACATATACATGTAGAACCTCCTTCTACATACACCTCTAAAAGCTAGTTTTTTTAAGTATGATCTCCTTCACATCCCAAAGGAAAATCCATAACACCCAGCCGTTCAAACTTAACAAATCATGGATGTAAGCCTCACAAAGAAGATCAAACTAGCCCATATAACTATCTCCTATCAGTTCTCATCAAAAGATGATATAACACAAAAGTTCGAGGAGATAAACTATGTTGTCCACCTTCCATTATGAATCCTCCAGAACCTTAAAACAACAATTCAAGATTCATATCTATGAAAGATAAAGCATAAAATACATCTGAAAGATATAATGGGAAAATACCTCTCAAATAAACTTAACCATCGAGAAAACCAAAAAAAAATGCTCCTCCAAGATATACAAGCCTCCATGACTTATCCAAGAGCAATCTCCTTACTGGTCTATGTTGAACTCGCATTCAACCAAGGTGTAGACTACTCAGACTTTCAACTGTAAACAACACCTTTCTCATTCCATGAGAATCACAGCCTCACCTCATTCTCCATGTATCCATGAGCACCAGCAACCGACCATCTCATGCTAAACTCCAATTTGCACTACTGCACTATTAAGAATTTCTCAAGCATGTGACCAATGCACTCAAACCATATAGAATTACTAGACCATTATCAAAACTCCAAAAAAATGAAACAAGAACTTATCATGACATCACATGATCTACACATCCCCCTTAGGAGATACCATTCTTCAAGTGAACTAACTATGGTCTCAAGAGCAATGCAACATGCCAAAACTCTAATGCTCAAGCAAGAGTATACATGACATCAAGCAAACAGACTCTAAACCAACATCACCTGTCAAGCACCACCAACATCTTAGCGAAAGACTCCAAACATCCTCCATGGTTTCAAGATGTTGTACATCCACAAACAGTGTCCATGCAAATGCGAAAGAACCCTTTTGCAGCAACAAGATCTAAGAGTTCCTCCTAGTAACATCTGCAACACTAAAGAAGATCATTCACCACCAAGTGATGAATTCGCAGTCACTGTTAAAGCTCCCACTGAGCTGTGACATACAAGCTTTCCAAGCATCATGACCAAACATCTGCTGATCTGAAAAACCTCCAGGTACAATCGATAGCATGCCCATTTGACAAGAAAGCCAAGCAACACCAAGATCTCCAAACAATGCAGACCACGCCATCACTGTCAAAAAGTTTACACTATAATGTGTACCAAGCTCTCCATGACATCGTGATACACATGCTACAAGTCCCCATAATGAACTATTTAGGTATTCAACACCATCCTACCCTGCATCTCAAAGCAGCCATGCCAATGCACAAGTGACCACAAACAAGGCCAGCTAACAGATTTGCGCCACCACTAAAGCAACCTCATGGATATAGATAGTCCACTTCCAAGTTATCTTACTGCAGCCAATGGGTAGCTAATCCACCAGCTGCATAACTCAGAGATTAATCACAACAACAATGCAAACCCATCATCGCAAAGGAAACTACAAAAATGAGATCTCAAAGAGAACAACAATGTAGACAAACTTGACTCAAACACCAGATCACAAAAAAAAGATCTAATTTTCCAATCACATCCACAACTCAAGTACCATAGTCTAAGAAACCAACAAGAAACACCACAAGAATGTTGAGTGACAAATCACATACCAACACTCCCATGCAGAGAAGACATCACACCTCCTCAAAAACATGTCAAACTGCAACTATCTCATCTAGTCACACCCCAAAGGCCAGGGTCTAGAAAATAGCTTAATAGAAGCTCCACATAACCACAAGTTTTTTTTCTTGACTGTGCAAAACCTGCAAAACCACTGTGTTTATAAAACACCCATGCACATCCATATCCACTGCTCATCTAGATGACTCAAGAGTCTGCACATAACCATCATGGTTAACCAAAATAATGGAAAAATAGCATGAATGTGCATCATAGACTTTTTAGGAAAATCTATAGAAAACCTTCAGAGCCAAAGAACATGAAACTGAAACATGCAAGTACAAGATATCCAAAAAAGGAACAAGTAGTACAGGAATTTCAAGTCCATTCTAGACCAATTCTAGAACCACAAGCATGCACATGCATACGAGAGAGCCAGGCTATTCAAAAGTTTTTAGACCACCCAAGATCAACTTTGTAGCCTTCATGCAATCAGGGTGACAGAGAACAATGCCTTCAATGCCAAGTCAGAACACCCAACACAAGCACAATATTCCATGGTTAAATAACAACCCAAGCATCTCCATACCACTAGGGAGCCCCTCACATAGACACCCAGTATGAAGCACACTCTTCTACAACACAACCATAAGCATAAACTCACACCCCTTGCATTAGGATCATTTGCTGCCAACCAAGAGCCTCAGACTACATTATCACAATATGATCAACTACAATATTATCCATCTTCAATGTCTTTCACATTGCGTTTTGTCTCAAGAGAGCAGATACTTTTAGTTAGCAAAGGATCAAACATCAGCCGATTCCTCTAGATTTCCTCAAGCCTGACAGACTAAGAAATCTTCACAAGAGAAATACCCAGAACCAACATCTAGAAGAAGGCTCTAATACCACATGTTGGTATCATGAACAAACCTTGGCCTCCCTTAACTTGCTCTAATACCACTTGTTGGGGATGAAATAGGTCATCTTAGAATGAAACATTTAAGAACAACAGTGCCTTCGTGACTTTAATTTCCAAATCACCTCAAAGACACAAACTACTATGCCATAAAGTGGAAACAGGCACAATTTTTTTCCCCCATTAATCCTTCTAAGAAAAGCACATGCAAAAAAATTACAGATTCAACACATACTCAGATTCAAAATTCATAGAATCTAACATGGAAGACAAGCTAATGAACACATAGATTTATGTGGGGAAAACCCTTTCGGGTAAAAAAACCCACCCTCCAAAAGATCCAGCCATTGTATTATTCAGCAACAAACAGAGTTACAATACAATCTCAGGCTCATAGCCTTTACAAGAGTTACATCTTGTTTCCTCTGGAGAAAACAAGCGACATCATAGATCTGAATCCTCGCACTGTTACAATGTCCTCACACGACATACAGTGCAGATACATTTCATGTCACCAGCACACTCAATCAGCCAACCTTTCGGCCAGCACAGCCTCACGGCCTCTCAAGTTCACATCTTCTCAGTTATGTGTGTCTCAATGTTCATGATTATAATGCTCATAGCATACCATTCAAATGCACACTCTCTACCCTGGTTGATTTGATCTCACATCATGATCAACCTCTCTCTTTTCCAACCAATAGCTATCATGGTATTTAATTACCCCACCGACTAGCTTCCATCATTCTCTGGCGACACCGCCCTACAGCACGCATCGAGCTACCCAGCAATGTAACGGTTACCAAACCCGCCTCTATAGTTAATCACCACCAAAGAAATAAATATTTCGGCCAATTGGCATTGATTTACAACAGCGATATAAAATCAACGGATGAGATCGTGCCACGTGTCGTCATGCAATTCATCCATCACTTTGACTATCGAAACGGTCAACTCCTACCGAGCTACCGTGGTATGGCCTAACGGCCACCACGGTATGGCGATAACCGTCCCATCGCTAGACCGCCAAAGTCCACCAAGACACGCGTACACATCTTGTGCAATTTTGGGGAATCAAAAAAGCATCTACAATATTCCCATAGAGACTTCTGGAACAACGAAACATGTTCGAAGCCTGCACACTTCACATGTCATCAAGTGTCAAACACTTAGATGATTATGCTCGGTTCACAAGAGTTCATCGGTACTCACCTCAACTGAGCACAAAATAAAATGAGCATCGTTGGATTAGTCAAATCTCAACTGTAGATCAAGATCCCCGTTCACTGGTACACTATGATGTGGTCCCCACCAAGTCGCTTCCATTTGCCATCAGTCCATCAGCGTAGCTCGGTGAAAGGTTCCACCGATGACCCCAAGTCACACCGACACAACATTTATCGCATATCAACATATCGGTGAGACAACACATTGTCACTCACTGATATGCGATCGTTCTGCCGATGAAGCCAAGTTCCATCACACTCCTGCCAAAGGGAAGGAAGGACTCCATGGTATGGAGGGTAAATTCGTCAAGTCCTTAATAGAGATTCAAGCCAGCAAGTTGAGGCACATTTTCCAATAAAGGGAAGGCCTCACGCAAGTGAATGTTAATACGTTCTAGTAGCTTTAGACTGATGAAGCTCATTTCGTCTATCAAAATGTAGTGAACAAAGGACATTTTTTCTTGGAA
The DNA here is from genome assembly GCA_007115665.2 of Sequoiadendron giganteum. Classification (NCBI taxonomy): domain Eukaryota; kingdom Viridiplantae; phylum Streptophyta; class Pinopsida; order Cupressales; family Cupressaceae; genus Sequoiadendron; species Sequoiadendron giganteum. The sequence continues at coordinate 104,750,827 of CM021106.1, read as the reverse complement.
GTTTGATAGTGTTTGGCCTTGCAAGGGAGCCATCTCTTTGATGGGTATGCAAAGTGCGGAATGTATTGTTGTTGCTCCAAAGTTGAAATTTGCAACACCTATAGGTGCAAGAAGTAGGAGGGAAGTTTGACTATTTGGAGCTTAACCATTGAGTGCGGACCTGAATTTTTTTATTAGGTGTGACTTTCCGGAGCCTGCAGTTCCTTGAACAATTATTTTTAGTGGTGGTTGGTAAGTGTTGGAGGATAGGTGCGCCAACACTAAATCCAATGTTTTTTGTTGTTCATATGAAAGGGAATTCGTGGTGTTTACATTGGCTCGATGGGGGACTTGACATGTTGTGTGGTTAGAGTCTACAAAGCTAGTAGCCATGTTGTAATGTAGTGGATTTATGGAAGGAGTCTCCCAATCATGATTAAGGTCTATTTCACGATCACCCAACATGTCAATTTCAGTAAGTTGGATTGGATGGGCTGGGTGTACACTTGACAAAACTTGCCATTCAAATTGGTTGCATTGATGTGGTTGTTCCTCGTTGTCCGAAGGAGTGCCCGGTTCTGGATTGACAGATGTTTCTGGTGTAGTGTGTCGTACATGCCATGGATGGTAACTGCATGCCAGCCTCTCCCAGTTAGCAACAATTTCAGTAGTGGATGATCCATAATCATATGCAATATTACAAATTGGTTTGTAGAGAAGCAATTCATTCTAATAAAAGTCATGAAATTGTGGGTCGTCCCTTGTAGGAATGCTTGTGAAGCGTGGGGATACTCGAAAAATTGCATTTTTGGCATGCTCTTTCCATTAGTTCTTTTTACGAGTTGCTTTGAAGCTCCATTTTTGTGTGACATCAATCAGGGCCAGTGTCTCCATACAAGCAAGATGAACCATGTATGCATCAATGTAGTATGTGTTTGTGGATGTGGATGTGGATGTGGGTGAGAGTGGAAAGCGTTGATAGTGTTTTTGGTTTACATTTAAAGAAACAAACATCCTACTGGACAGGCAAAGGGGTAGTTTTAATAAAAGGTGGCAACTTTCTTTGGCACTTATATCATGGTCAACAAGGTTGTCAACAAGCATTTTTCTAAAATCTATAGGTGTTGGCTTGTCAGGATCTAAGCTAGTTGAAATATGAGAAAGCATTGCATGATATGTTTCGGATTTGGTTTCCTCTTTTGCTGCATACTTTGCTATATATTTGAGCACTGCATCTATTAAGAGAACGAGTTGGCAATCTACATTTGCTCGTCAAATAGAGAGGATTGTGGGGTTGTGAAGATTCAAACGATCATCATTGCGAGCAGGGGTGTGCTTTGGCAAGCCACTCTTAATTGAAAGGGTTGAGGTATCTTGGATGGGCCAAGGGGCTTTGTAGTGCCATTCAAGGGTGGCTCCCTTTTTTCGCAAGCATGTGTTCAAGGTACAACATGTATAGCATTGAACACAGTTGAGTAGTTCATTGTAGTCATGTGAAGGGTTAGACAAAATAATCATTCTTGTTTCCATTAAGCAGTTGTTGTCAAAGGTAGATTGTTGAACCCTTTCATTTGAAATTGGATGGGGGTGCGGGTTCCATCTAGAGACATATTTTTCAATGTAGTTGAGTGCATTTTGTACTGATCTGCAAGATTAATCCATTGTAGTTTAGCAATATCAAGTGCTTCTTTGAGCCAAATGAAGCCATGGACATGTGTAGATCCTTGGTGTTTCCATTCATACTTGGAGAGTGGAGATCTTAGTAAGCTGTTGGTTTATGGAAAAGGATTTAAAAAAAAAGATGTGAAATATGTTTACCTATACTAGTAGTCAGTTGTGTAGAGAATCTTTTCCAAACCCTCTTCACGAAAAGAAATAAATCTGTGATGCATGTAAAGTGCAGAGAGGTGTGGGTTTTGCACTATATTCTGGATCCTCCATCGACATGCAAATGTAGGATTTGTTGGTGCGGTAAAAGACATGATGTTCTGTAGGTCAGGCCATTTAGTATCTACTGGGCTGAGGGTAAAGAATAGAGTCAGGCAACCAACCTGAATAACCATGTCAGATAGATCCCCCCTATAGTGACTCCAAAAGGGGCATGTACCACGTATAATTGAACCAAACTGTATACCCTGGTCTACAAGCTTTTCGTCGGGAAGGTCCTTCAATCTTTGTCGCAGGGCAAGTATTTTTGTCGATAGGCTACATTCCAAGTGTTTCTGAACAAAACAAAAGTTGTGGACTGGCTTCGATGGCGCATAAGAATATTAAGTATGAAGTATCTAAACCATGGGTGTTGGCCAAACCTATTATCATGGTATCTCAGAAGGTGGAGAGCATATTCATGTAGCTTGACCTCTTTCATATTTTGTTGGTTGAATGTAACCGTGCCCTTTGGAAACAATGTGGGGAATCCCATAACAAATAATCCATCCATGGTGTATTCATTGATGGGTGTCAAAGAAATTGGTGGCTAGTCAATACAAGGAGTCGAGCATCCTTCCCCTAATTGCAACAAGGCGTAATTCTTCCACTTTTCTACAAGCAGGGGAAAGGTTAGCCACAAACGATGTTGTTGCTTGCACATTCTCTTACAATTTCTCTTCATCTGTATTATCTGTTTCCATTAAACTTACATCAAAAGGATTTAAATTTGAGGTTGTTGCATGTAGAAGGTCTGAGATGTCAGTGGAGGCAATTGGCAAGCATAAGAGAGATGCCTCATCTAACTATACATCTTTGTAGTAAGGGTCATTATAGATCTTATAGTGTAAAGCCTCATGAACACGTGTTCTGCAAACATAGAAGCTATATTGTTGGGAAGCAACATTTTTTTTGTTAACTATGAGTATATCAAGGTCATGTATATGTCGTGGTAAATAAGTTGCAATTACAGTAATATCCTGAGGAAAACAAATAGTGTGGCTACTATATTTTAACCGTCCCCCTCTTGCATAAGTAACTTGGAGGACAGGGTTGACACGTGCTATAAGCATCTCCTCAATTTGAGTAAGGCGTTGCAAAAATGTAGGTTGTTCACCGGGGTCCATGTTGTTCCACTTTGAGAAGCGATTGACATTTTTTTTGAAATGCACCTTGAACAAGCAGTACTACCATTAAATTGCCTAGTTTTTATTCTTGGATATCGTTCCAAGCATACTTGGCATGTTGAGATGTTTGATAGGTTGTCCAACTTTGAACGGAAGGAATTCCTAGCAATGTAATAGTTTGGAGGAAATAGTGGAGGATGCTAGGTTTGGGAGGGGGAGTTGGGTTGTAATATAGACTACATATGTGTTGTGGGTGATTGTAATGGGGAGGGGTTAATGGAAAGAGAGGGTGTGGACGTGGAAGCTCCCGCATGGAGGTTGTGATGGTTTGCTTGTCTCCCACTATTAAAAGAATCCTTCTTTGCATGGTACCTTAATCGTTCCAGATGGTTACGATGAGAATGCTTTGCTTGCAAGATTTCCGCTTGATTTTCCATGACAAGGGTTGTTGGGGATCAAAGCAATGCAATATTAATATTTAGAAGAATTTTCAAGAGATAACTTTGGTGTGTGACATTAACTTCTCATATAGAGAAAAAACAATAGACTTTTAAAAAATCTATGTGTGAGTGAGGGTGGTTGTGTTCAAACTTGTGTTGTTGTAAGACATTGCAAGAAATTCTATCTAAATTGTTTCTACTTAATTAAATTTCAATTGCAAATTACTCACTATCATATGATGACCTTGATTAGCTTGTAAATCTATTCATAGTAAAGCAATCTAGCGGGGCAACCTTTGTTCATGGGTTTAGCCAAACTGTAAGTGGGTACTTAGTTGTTTTGAAGGTATCAATTCTCCATTGAGACCTTTGTTGCACAAACAACATCATTTTCTAAATGAACTACCAATTGATCTCATATACTAATTTTGTTTGAAATCTAAATTTGCATCACTTATTTGAGATGAGCACATCCACTTACGAGGATTCAAACAAGAGTAAAAAAACCCTCTGAATTTGAGGTTGGGTTATAAGTTATTGGCGTTCTTGTTTGTATAATTATTTGTTTCTTGAGAAAATGATGTGGTTAGAAAATAGAGGCATCAAGGTCAAAGAGATAACATTAAGGTAATCTATCACCTATGTATAATCATACAAGGTGGTGAAAAGTGTTATAAAAGTTGGATAAGGCACATATGTTGGGTTCTTGTACCTAAAATGAATCTAGACCTTTAAAACCATTCTATAAGTCTAATTATCTTGCAAACATGACATGAACTTGTTGGTAATGGAGCCTAATTATATTAGAGGTTTTATTTCACTCATGTTTGAATCTTTGTAATCGTTTGCTAAATGACCTACCAATTCACCTCATATACTACACAAAAATATGTAAAAAAATAATCTAAAAATTTACCTAATTTACCTGATTTAATTTTTTTTAAGTGGATTTTCCTTTGTTCATTAAATAGGTCTCTTAGAGAGCACATTCTATCATTTATCTAGAAGGGGAAAAATGAAATATAAATACTCTTATTTTCAAACTATAAATGGAAAGAATTCACCAAACATGAATTTACCTCTTCTAATGACTCCATGAATTCCCTAGCATTTCCCATAGAGCCCATTTTAGGAAATAACATGTCAATATACAATTTTCTCTGTAAAAACCTAAAAGTAGGACCAATGCACAAAAATAGAATCAATATGAAATACCAATAAAATTGGTTCGTAGTGAGCACATAAGATGTTGGAATGGACTTCCTTTGTTTGTTTGGCACCTTGCTTGCAAATGCAACCTTCAAACATGCAATTGGGAAAGGATGGTGTTGACCATCACCAATTTAAAATCTGCTCTATAGTTTAATAATGCAGATACAACAGTAGGAATTGTGCACCAATTGTTTTCGAGCTCACTAATGATAGGAAAGGGAAAATATTCAAAATTGAATGCTTAGTATTTCTTTTTTAATTAGGATAGTTGATCAACCCTTGTCCATAAGATAAATTTTTTACTTCCTTATAGAAACTACGCAGTTATTACCCAGTTATAAAACATTTGACACTATAGTCTTGACTGTACACTATATTGAGGAAGCATGGCCTAATTTTGCAATTTAAACACACATAATACAAAATGCATGAAGAATCAAATATTGCTTCAATTAGTTAGCATGATACATCACACCCCAAATGTTGCATTCCTAATGTTTTCATGTTTACCTGCCTATGAAAATATAGTTCTATAAGACCACCAATAGAGGCAAAAGTTCCAAACAAAAATTGAGTCTCCTCTCCATTTTCCTCAAACTACCCAACTGACATTTCATTCATGTTATGTACAAGATAAGAAATTTAAAAAATTGATTACTTCCAAAATTATGAAGTTTAGCACTAATTATTTTGAGTTGAGAGTATAATAAACACTCATTTGCTATATAAATATTTTTTTATTCTGGGTTAGAAAATAGTGAGCACCCAGGCTCATAAATAGACCTCCAAGTTGGGCAACTAAAAAGAACATATTTTTTTGTTATTTTGAGTCGGAGAGCCTACGGAGGAGCTAGATTTGTTTTCTGATGAAGCGGGTTTGGATTTAAGGCATAAAATGGCATTGGTGAACATGTATGAGAACATTGGAAGAACAAAGAAGGCACACAAACACCAAGAAGATTAACAGGGTACACCCTTTAAACGTGGCTAACTCCAAAAATGACAGTTGTGCCTATCTAAGCATACATATTAATTTGCTATCAAACAGTTTAAGCAGAAGAAAATTTAGCTAAAAATTTGCAGTTCTCACCTCTAAAAAAAGGGTGACCCTAAATGCCATAACAAATCGATTGGACTTTTCGCTCTAAATTTACCCCAACTACCCCCTTTGTGTATGCCATAAAAATTTATGGGGTTTCTCTGTTAGCAGATCAACTATCACTCAAAACTTTAAGGTATGCAACAAAATGTATTGAAATTTTGATTTTTTGCGCATTTCTACATTTAAAATATTTGGCAGTCATGTGACCAGGGCTATACTACTGGAGTTGATTGTATTCTCAAGCTATTTCCTTCTATAATACAACATAAAAAAATACCAGAATAGTAATAAGAATGTTAACCACATATGTTGTCTATGGCATAAAATCGTTTAGTTGATCCTCATACGCATGCATCCAACTAACTCAAAAAAAATAAACAATAATTCTGTTTAAAATTCCTTCCCAACCTTCCTAGCATCCTCCCTGCATAACCCCAAATGGCTTTAGAAAATTTTAAGCAAATGCAATTGGCAGGTGTTATGCCCAACTTCTCAACCTCCCTCCTATCCTCCCTGCGTAGCCCCAAATGGGAGATTTGGAACCAGGTTGAGGGGAGTATCGAATAGAGCCCATGCTTAGCAAATCGGGTGTCCTGGGCAGAAACCCGCATGCATCTAATGTATACTAAAAATCATAAAAATCAAGAAACTAAAGACGTATTTGCTTGAATGTATAGTGTGATAATTTATATATAAAAGAAATGCCCTAAATTTGAGGTTGAAATAGAGACGGAACAAAGAAAGAATCGTAGAGAATTCAAACCAGGGCAAATGACTTACCTAAAGAATATACAAAATGTTCTCAATGCTCTCTCTTTGTCAACAATCGAACTGCGTCAACAAGGAAGATATTTGTGACCAACTCCCATCTAGAGTAAATGCATCTAAGAAGGTAGAAGGCGGTTGCAACACATAAACTACACCAACTCCCACCCACAGTAAATGCGCGAACAAGACATTCGACATAAAAAGCGACAAAAAACAATAAACGATCAAGATCTATTCTAGATAGTCTTGCATCCTTTTTACGCCATCAATATAAAAAATGGATTGACAAACATCATTGAGGGAACGCCTTCGGTATAAATATTGACCAGATCACCCAACTATAACTAATGGTGTCTAAGTTTGATTTGTAATCCCTCACAATATAGGCCTATTAACTAAAAATGGAGAACATGCAAATGAATGAAAGACTTAATTAATCTAGGTCTAAAGTGGCGCGACCGTCTAATAAATAATAAATAATAACCATGTTTTATTTATAATAATGTTATAATTAGCGGGTTCCCAAAAATGGGACCCACGACATCTAGATTGTCTCTAACATCTAGTGGCCTTGTCTCATTGTAAGCGACCATTATCCCAAAATATAAAATATTTTTTAGGTCCGTGCCTCTACGTTGAAGTTGTTTTTATTTTAACACTTTAGGCACGAAACTACGGTCACATTGGAAATTACTCCGTGAATTATTTCAAAGTGTAACCATTACAAATCTCATCACGAATACATGCAAAAGTTAGTCAAATGTTAAAAAAAATCGTTGTTATATGAATTAAATAATTCGCCTTTATATATACTTAAATAGTTTATAAGGTAATTTTGAATCTTTTATATCTTAAAATAAAGATAGGTCAATATCATAATTTTTGACTTCATTCTTCCATATGTGTAATATGTGATTAAATTTATGATAAATTGGAATATGTGTATTATGTCATTAAATTTATCATAAGATATTTATTTAGTTGTTTAGTTTAATATCAATATTTTTGGAAAGTTAGGAAAGTATTATAGATTGATTTAGTGACAATATTAATTATTAGTAATGATATTTTGGTATATATTGATAATGATTGTATTTATTGAATTTATTTTAGTATATAATAGAGCAATGCACGAGGTTAATTGTGAGATTGTCAAGAAAATATTTTTTTATGTATCCATAGAAAAGTGGTATCTTCAATTCTTTGTTTGTTTCTTTCACAAACAACAATGCCACTTATGAATGTCGCACTAAATTATTGCAAAATAAAAAAATTATGAGTTGGTTTAGTAATTAGTGTAATCAATATTAAAGTTATTTTTGTACTTGATTAGTATTGAGCAAGACACCAATTGATTCATGAGACCTCATTTGATTGATTAGATGAGCTGTATAACCTCACCTCTCCACAAATTCAAACATATGACCCTTAGTCTAAAGTACACATGACTTAAGCACCAAGCCAAATCTAATCTATAGATAAAGAAAAGGTATCGCTCTAGTCCGACACCTCCAAAAGGTCATCTTTCTCCCAATCTAGATCATCCTAGGGGAGGGAAGACAAGCTTGTAGAGGGGGATAGCAAGGGCACTACCAACCGTCTCACCTGCAAACAAGAGCCAAGGAGGAGGTCACCTCAATGTCCTCATCAACAAGCTCCTATGAGGCCAACATCATAGACTTAGCAAAGATGGAAGAGGGAGTGGTAATGTCCTCCACTGAGTCAAGCATACACTTCTTTGGAGTGAAGTGTTACAACTGAATGGGAGGAGGATGAAACAAAGAGTCAAAATTGACCTCGAAAAGAGGGGTGGTGACAAAATTTGGGGAATGAGGTGATGCACTTGTCACAAGAACATTACATGACAAATAAGAATAGGACATGTTGAAGGCAAAGAAGAATTTTTTTGGCCATCATTTGGAATGAGCTTGTGCTCTAACTTGCACTGAAGCGAAGGATGTGAAATCCTCACATTAGAAGTAGAGGAAGAAGGAGTAGGAGCCACAGTAGACACAAACTTTGTATGAGGCATGTCAACGAGTTCAAGAAAAGGAGGAAGATCTGGTAAATGTAAGGAAGCCAAGGTAGCAGAACAACTGAACCTACACTAATCTTGAGAGGAGGATAATGCAAAACTTTACAAATATTTACAATAGTTACAAAAACTTATACATAAATAAACATAAATACCATGCATACCACAACACAATGATTTATGTGGGGAAGACCCTTTTAGTAGAAAAAACCCACACTCCAAAAGTCATCCAATATATTAATTAGAAATCACAAAAGATTACAATATACTTGCAAAGCAAGCTTCTAATAGGAGTATCACCAACCAGAGATCTAAAGGCAACACAACTTCTATTAGACTCTTAGAATACATCACAATACACAATTGTAATACAAATATGTCATAAAATAGGGTTACCTTCTAAGGCAAGACAAGCCAACAAAATATCGACCATCAAAGATGAGACCTAATAATGAACGATCCATATTTATAATAATAAAATATACATAAAAATTGGCTTTCGGGGGTGTTTCCCCCAAACCCGTACTAGGGCACATGACCCCTAGACTACCCACTAGGGGGATGATCCCCTCGAACCCCTCATAGGGGGTCCCCCCGCAGCCCCCCAGCTTACCTATCAACAATACCTTATGTAATTGTAAGGTTGAGACACATTTTCACAACAAATATCCCACTTGTCGAACACCTTGCAAGAGAAATGGGAGGAAGTATAAGCATCATCTCTTAATTGCTAGGGGTCGAAAGGTCCATAGACTTTGAACACCATCTGATTTTTTTTGTGCCCACAAGCTTAGTTAAAGAATTAGCAACATTCATCAAAGTATCTACCTTAACCAACTTCACCTTGTCATCTCCGAGCATAGCTCTAATAAAATGATATTGTACATCAATGTGCTTGGTCTTGGCATGAAATGTCGAGTTCTTAGATAGACATATCACACTTTGAGTCTTGCAATAAATTATCACTACACCTTGTTTTATTCCAATATCTAAACATAGTCTCTTAAGCCAAATGGCTTCTTTACAAGCATGAGTAGCTTCCATATACTCAACTTCAGTAATGGAAAAAGCAACCAAATCCTATCGCTTACTCATCCAACTAATTGCACCACCAAATAAAGTAAGCACATAAGCATTGGTGGATCATTTGCTATCAACATCACCTGCCCAGTTTGAATCCACATAACCATGAATATCAAGGGAAATCTCATCTTTAGTCAAATTAATATGATAACACAAGGAATACTCTAAGATACCATGCAAATATTTGAAGACTCGTTTAACTACATCCCAATGAACTCTACCAAGATTAGACATATATTTGGAAATAACTCCCATTGCTTGGGAAATTTCTAGTTTGGTACAAACCATAGCATACATCAAACTTCCAATTGTACTTTGGCAAGGCACTCTACTCATGTCTTCCATCTTTGATAGGGATTTTGGACAATCTAGAATAGATAACTTTGTTCCAACTAAAAAAGGAACACACAATGGTCTACAATCCTGCATGTCAAACCTCTATAAAATTGAATTGACATGCTTACTTTGGCCAAGCCATAGCTTTCCATTCAATCTATCTCTTCTAATTTCCATTCCAATAATTTGTCTAGTTGCACCAAGGTCTTTCATTTCAAATTTAGTAACAAGTTGGGATTTCAGTTCTAAAATCATACCTTTCCCTTTACCAATAAATAACATATCATCTTGACATGTAATGCAATAAACAAGAAACAATCACCATAAATTTTATAATAAACATAATGATCTGATTTAGAATGCTCAAATCCCAAACTCAACACATATGTGTCCAATTTCTAGTACCACATCCCAGGACTCTATTTTAGGCCATACAAAGATTTCTTCAATCAACAAACCAATTTACTTTTACCTTTTACAATGTAGTGCACTGGTTGTGTCATAAACATATTTTCCTCGAAGTCACCATGAAGGAAAGTAGTTTTCACATCCATTTTTTCAACCTCTAAATCATAAGCAGCCCCTTATGTAATTGCAAGGTTAAGACACATTTTCCCAATAGTAAAGAGGTGATCAGGGGAAGATTTGTAGAAGGAGTGATGAACACTTTCAATCCGTTAGGGTGAGGTTCATTGGGATCCATCAAGGAAGTTGGAAGCAAGAAAAAGGTGATGGGAACAAAGTAGGAACAAAAGAAGTGAAGACAATAACAAAAATAGAAGTAGAAGTAGAAAAAGGAATATGAGGCTCCCCTCCTATCTTCTATGAGGCCTCACATTCCTGAGTGAATTCCCATTGATAATGCTTACACTCATGCACAAGGTGGTTGCAATGACTATGGGAACTAGGAAGAGTGGCTTGAGAAGACTCTGAGGGATCTTGTTCCACCAGGGGATCAACCTCCACAACCATTTATAGTGGAAGAGTAGACTCCTAAGGGTCATGTTCCACTAAAGGAATGATCTTCATAGTCGTTATTGGTGGAAGAGTAAACTTATAAGGAGGAACAAGAAGAGAAGGAACATAGATAGATACAGGTTTCTCAAACACATGCCCTTCCCCTTGTTTTCTTTAGAAGAAATTGGAAGAATAGGAGGCCTTGGAAGCCGAGAAGTAGGAACAACCCCATGTGAATACTTCCCTTTACCATATAGGGTGGGTCGAGGAATCGTGGGTAAGACAAGAAACATGAACACTTGTGGTTTAGACTTCCACAACATGGGGGCCTTTCTTTTTCTTGTGCTAGGGATAGTAGAAGGAACTAAGGGCACCATCAAGGGTTGCAAAGTCATAGAGGAAGAAGAAGGAGAAGGTCTAAGGGTGAGAGCCTACTTTTCCTTATCCTTCAAAGAGAAAGGTGTAGAGGGAAAGGAACGGTGCTATGTACACATAGAGGCATTCATGGAGATCACATGAGAAGGTAGGAAGATAGCATCAGAGACCAAACCTCTAGTATTGTACCTAAAGTAAGCCTTGTAGATAAATTCCCCTCAAGGTGGAAAGGGTCCAACTGGATCAAGCCATAAATGATCTAGGGAAAATCCCCCATGTGACACAAGCGGTTTGTATCTAGTGTCCTAGATAGTATACATTATGCCATTATGAGTAAACTTCAAACACTAATGCATAACTAAGGTGATCACATTTATGGAGACTATCCATGGAATGCCTAGTCTAACCCTAAAGAGGTTGAATTCAAGTATCACAACAAATGAGACTTCTAGATACTTAGGTCCAATAAGAACTGATAAAGAGATAAAACCGATAGGTGGGACAAAAATACCATCATGAGTATGGAAGACGTTCTATGACTCATCATATTTCTCCTTGTGTAAATTATTTATAAAGAGGGTCTCATTCATGATGGCATTGACCCGACTAGTAGGGTCAACCATAATGCCAGTCACAATGTTATCATTGAATCGACCTAGTATGTATAACAAACAAGGTTCCTTTTTGATGGGAAAGTCACATGGTTGGAATGTTATGTCAGGTGTCTTATCCACATGACATAAAGGAGGAATGAGTGAATGAAACCATGTTCACATATTCAAATGGGCTAGGATCAACAAATGAAGAAGCATATGCTATCAAATTAGCATAATGGAAAGGGAAAGGATTTGTGTATATTTGCAACTAGTTGTTAGGCTTGGATATAGATTTATTAGGATTTTGTTTCATACCATTGAGTCAAATGGTACCATTGTCAATGTGGTCTTGGACAACATTCCTAAGATGCACACATCTTTTGGTATCATGACTAAAGACCTGGTGATATTGATAAAATTTATGTGTATCATATCAATTAGGATAGGGTTCAGGTAGTGGTCTTATTTCTAGAAAGGAAATTAATCCATCTTTTAGCAATATCTGAAGAATTTTTTTATAGGAATCATATATTTTTTGTGAAAATTCTATTTCGTCTTGTAGAGTTTTTTTCAAGAGGAACATATACCACATTTGCTATCACTTTATTCTTTTTTGATTCCCCAAAAACAGACATGACCAACCAATTATCTAGATGGGAGGACAAGGAGGGACTCTTGTACTGAGCCACCATCTACTGATATTCATGTAGTGTAACACATAGATGAGAAAAGGAAGGGTATTTCATCAGGAGGAATTTCTCTCACAACGTCAGTAGAAAGTTTTCAAAAAACACACTCTATACATCAACATTTAGTAGGGCGTAGGAGATTTGGAAGAACAAAGATTGATAACGAGCAATGAAATCAGTTACTTTTTCATGGGTTCCCTGCTTGCACCAAATGAGATTAGTGAGGGTGATCTTCAACTTGATGATTTCATGAAACTACTACAAGAACTAATTTATCAATTGATTGAAAGAAAAGATGGAATGATCAGGAAGTGAGCAATACCATTCCAATGTAGTGTCCTTGAGGGATCATAGAAATAGCTTCGGTAGCAAATCATCCTGATAAAGAAAATTAGTACACATGGAAATGAAGGATGAGACATGTGTCTGTGGGTCTCCCCTACCATTGTACTTATCAAATTTAGGAATTTATATCCCTTGGGTTATATAAGAATTTAGAATAGAGAGCACTAGAGGATTATGACAATAATACAATTGAAGGTAGATTGAGAGGTAGAGCTAGTCAAGTTGGCCAACTACAATTGAATCTACCCCATGTTCTATAACAAAGCATTAAGAATAGGATCGGTTGATGAAGCTTGACTAGGTGAGACCTACTAGAAGTGGTGGTCTAGGTTCCAGATGTGGAGGCTCCAAATCCCAAAGGGACTCGATTCACTCTGATAAGGAGAACCTCGAGGGCTATGGTGTTGGTATTATCAATAGTGGAAATAGAGGGAATAGAAGGACCAGTCTCTACCATATGTACATACACTCTTGATATTGAAACATGCAACTAGTGGCCAATGATTTCCAATTGGACATCTTGAGGGTTACCCAAGATAGAATTGTATGAGGGGACATGAGTTTCCACTATATTAGTGATCCCTCGAAGTAACTCCAAGCCTCTATGATATGAAATAAGTAGATTTATCAAACCGTTAAGAAGAGGAGCAACTTGAGAGTATGCTTTTTCATTTATTAAAATGTCTTTGAACTCTCCAAGTCTCTCTTCCAAATAATAAATTTTCTCAGTAGGAACCATGAGAGAAGATTCATCAACTATGGGAGAGGAAGAGCTAGAAGGAGTATTCACCTCAATGGATGGAAGGACTGACTCGAAAGGAGGCTCAAAACTAGATGACAATCCTATATTGAACTCCTCAAAGTTGAGAGCCTGGTGAGGAGGATTGTACTGTCTTTTAGAACCCATCTCTAGATTTTGATAACTTCTTCTAACTAAATTCCTGAAGGTAGTGGACAAGGTTGTGAAACTCATAAAAATCATCACAACACTCTATCCAATACACATCTCGACAATGGAGAAGAATTTTTTTCGACAAAAAGACAAGGCAAAAATTGGTTCATGTTGGGTTCACCAAAATATAGAGGAGGAGATTTGCTAATCCCAAGTCTCTAGGATAAGAAGAGTCTACAAGGAGAAAATGGTCCCCAAATACCTCAAATGAAAATCTCAGGTGACAAAGGGAAAATGTTTATATTTTGTTTTATGATGTAAGAAATAAGGATTTTAGAGACCAAAAGAGCAGACTTCAAAGGTCTCGTGAGCAAGCTGACTAGCTCTTAGCCAAGCATGACAACGTGGTGTGTGGATGTCCCCGTAGTGCATTATAGTCTCATATGGATCAAAAACAAAACTTGCTGACAGAAACACAAAGAGTCTACTAGCTATTTGGAGACTAAAATCTAGAAGTTTTGGTAAATTAACAAAATAAAAAAAAATAGAACTAACATGAAAAGGACTAACATGCGTAGATAAGATGAAATGAAATAAAATGACAAAGCGAAAAAGAAGAGAAAAAAATCACAAGAGGTCCAATGCTACAAAGCCTCCCACAACACTCCAAATCAACAACTTGCACACATAAAAATGGGGAAATTTTTTTGGGTTGTTTAGGGGTTTGCCTTAGTCAAACCCTTGCATAGGTGTTCCCACCTCCATGGACAACCAGATAGACATATAGAAAAGAAAATAGATAATAGAAAAATAGTATGATAAGATAAAGAAATGGACAAAGTAGAATATCAATATGCTACTAAAATAAAGATGATAAATGTTATGAAGAGAGTGTAGTTACCCTTCGTTTAGCAAGCTTGTGATGTTGAAGGAGAGTATCCAACACTCTAGATGAGCCAAGAGAGCTAAGATTTGATGTAGAAGCCAAGATGTGAGAGCACTTGCAAGAAAAATGGTGTAGAAGAGAATGAGAATGAGAAATAAGAGCTTGAGGGTGAAAGAATGCAAGAATGAGAGAATAGAATGAAAGAATGAATGTTAGAATGAAGAAAAGGCATGCAATAAGGCGTTTTCAGCATGTTTGCAGCTCATAGAGGCATTACACTTTGCGGGAAGGCATAAGTCTAACATCCCAATGACCACAAAATTAGGAATCTTTTTGGGATGTTTGCGCAACGCATAGACATCTGTGCATCACAGTAGTGTCCCCAACAAAAAATCACTTAAAGACTAAAAAATAAAGGGGTCAAGGATGAAATTAAAGTTAGGTGAAAGGGGGAATTGCATTATCATCTTTAATTAGGCTAAAGAAGAGATTATGGAGTGCAAAATTGCATGGGGTGCAATTTTACAACACTACAGGACTATACATTCATATACAATGAATATTTGTGACAAAATACCATCAAGAACCTAAATTTAGATTCTTGTCAATAAAGAATTCTATGATGATTTTATATTCAAAGTTTCTATTCAAATGTTAAGAAATGTTTTAGTTATAAAAGGCTTGACATATATACAATTATAATTCTTAATTTTTTTTATGAATTGATCTCCCCTTTCACATCATATGCTATTCCTAAAATTTTGATTAAGTTTTTTAAGAAAAAATAGGTAAATATGACCATAAAACTATCAAATTTTTTCCTTGATATGAGGACAACCTTGCACCTACAACATGACCTTGGTCAAATGCTCAGATTAGATCTATGTCCAATATGATTAGATTATGAATTTGGAATCCATGAATGATTAGAATTAGATAGATAAATCGATTGGACTAGGATTCTGTGTACATAAATATAATGAGACGATATAAAAATGGGGCTATGCACATAGGCTCAATTATACACAAAAGTAAAATTACAACTATATAAATATATTAAAGTATTTCCCCAAATGAAGCACAAAAATAAATTAAAATACATTGAGAATTTTTTTTCACCATTACAAAACTATCTCAACAATGATTAGATTTTGAACGTTATCTTTATAAGGACATGTCTTTGTTGACATTCCTATGTCATTAGCAATTGATAACTATTATCATGTGTCAAAAAGAGTCGCTCTAATGACATTTGATTATAGATCATCTAAATTCACATTTTTGCACTACTACACTAGGGCACTAGACTTTACATTTTCATCTTGTGAATGACATAATTGTGAACTTATCTAGCCATTTAGGGGCTTGACTTGCTACCAAAAGAATCCTAGGACTCTATCTCACCTAAAGAAAACACACATGCAATTTTTAGCACAACCCAAGGTTTTAGAAATAGCTTAAGAAATGAAGGTGCATAGATTGTAGAGGGTCACGTCAGTAGCAAACTTAGTCTAAGTTGTACGTGACAAACCCACCCAAGATTAGTTCACATGTTGTAGCCCAATTTGCAAAAACCATCATGTCAAATAATTTTGTACACCTCTTTTTATCATTGTTCCATGTTGTAGTTTTTGGTCCTAATCACCAACCCCAACACATCAAGAAGTGAACCATAAAATCAAAGTGACCACCTCCTTAAAAGGAGAAGAGAACCTAAAACACTTTCTAATTGTTCAATATCTTGACTCTTTAATTTAAATTTGATTTGTTTATTCGTTTGATTATTTGATTGGATCTAAATCACTCATTACATACAAATGACAATTTGGATTTTTTGTTTTTATAATGATAAAGCTACTATAATGCAAGGATTAAAAATTCTTCTTTTATTAATATATAGGTGCATTCTTTGTTCTTTCTATGTTTATCTTCGTGATGCATTAATCATTGTCAATCATTTCTACGTGCACTACAACAAAATGTGAAAATAAATGATTTTGAGATTCTTTTAATTATAGATGAAATGAAAACAAAAAATCACTTTCAATCTCTATTTCCTTTGAATAAAATTCGTAAACTTATAAAATACATGATAACAAAACAAAACTTAAAAAATATCTTTATTATAGATTTTTCTTTTTATCGATATTTCAAATCATTCTATATCATAAAAATGAGATTATAATTTTTTATTTTGTCGCATCTAAACTAACCATTTGACCACAATCACCTTTAGATACAAGATTGTCCTTATATTTGATGATTGTATGATCATATTTTCCAAAAGTCGAACACATGCATTTAATTTTCCAAGGTGAACAGATCATCACACAAACACGTTACGCATTTATGGAGAATCTTCTCACATTGAAAAGCTCTCAATTGTATTTAATTCCCAGATTTCCCTGCCACTCGCGATCTCATGTCAACGATATTAACAATAAGTCTTTAATTCCACTTAATATGATATTTAATATTAAGTCTTACTCCAAGCAAATTAAATAAAAAAATAAAGCATGGAAGTAAACGAGATAGATATCTTTCGAATATACCAAGCATATATATGATGCGTAATTTAGCGGTCGACGTTTATTTAGAATAGAATAGAAGTATTTAAACATATATGAGGTTGAAGTATGCAATTTTTATTCTTTTTTGGTATTGTTCGTGTAAACTATTCTAAACTATTTTATTTTTTTAATTGTTATTAGTTTTTAAGCAGCTTTTGAGGCTGTCTTTTCTATTTTTTTTTCAATTTTGTTTAGCAATTAAAAAATCTTGTTTAGTAATTATAATTTTTTTTTTTTTTTTAATATTGAATACATTACAATTAATTTAATTATAATGAGTTTGATTTGTAACATTATAAGGTTGAATTTTGGTAGCAATATCATAATTTGTCATGTTATGAAAATACCTCCTACTTATCAATTGATGAGGTAAAGGGGCTATATAATGAATGGTTCATGAGGCACAACACTTGTTGAAGGTTTTGCAAATGGGCTTGCAAGCTAAGTGAGCTTAGCCTTGGGGAAAAGTCTGTGGTTAAGCATGCTTGAGTTGGAGTAGTACTGGGATGGGTGACCTCCCGGGAAGGCCTAATACTTCACCTTTGTGAGCATAACTTAGATGCAATGAGTGCTAAGTAGACAATTCATTATCATGAGAGATGGGTTCTTGTGAACCACTACTCATGAAATATGGGTTAATGAGTTTGACTCGTAAAACTACATGGTTGAATCCTAATAGCAATATCACAATTAATTTAAGAGTTAATTATTTATAAATTAATTATATCTAAATTAAATGAGATAAAATTGATAAATGTAAAAGGGAGTAGAAATGTTTGTTTTTCTTTGTCGATTTATGATATTAATGATGGAGATTTTGTTTTATAGTCTGCTCAATGATTGGATTTAACATTATGGAATTTTATTTGCATTGGTTAGACTACATTAAATATATATTATAAATCTAGGTTTGTTTGGGGCTACATTGCTTTTGTAGTTTAGCTTCTATAACCTTTGTTTGCACATAGTTTTTTCTTTTGTCAAAATGTTATTGGTGTAGTTTACCTTTGCTTGTACATGTGTTTAGGACACATTTAATTTAATCTTATTTATGTATTAATGTCTAGTAAAGACCAAAATTAGTCCATTGGACTAAAAGAGATATAATGCAGAGAAAACAAGGGGAATGTAGAGGCACATCTTAAGAAAAATGAAGCAAAGGAAAGTATGAATTAAAGATGATTATAAAGTACATAGTTGACATTTTTAACATTCAAGACAACAAAAATGTCTACAATTATTGTAAGTCCGTAAGGCTCACTAAATTTTTGACACCTCACATATCTACAATATGAACTTTAATTTTGGTTAGGGGGCCTCTTCCTACTCAAGTGAGGAAATTCTAAATAGGGAGTAATCAGTCTAGTATAATCATGTTTAGTAGACATGCCTCTAGAAAGTAGTTGTGAAGTTCAAACCTCTCTTGCAAGAAAAGAGATAAAAATATTTGGTTTTCATAAATTGTGAGACTATGGAAACAATCATGTGAACCTTTGAAAAGACAATGTGTAGTTCTCTAATCTCATAATAGTGGGAATATGTGAATGTGAAATTTTCTATAGTCTCTAGTTCTAAGGAGCATATCTAGCAAATATGACAATTATCCCAAGGAATATGGTGGTTTGTCTCACTGCAAAGCTAGTGGGACAAAACTCTAAGTTGTGTAAGAGGAACCCTTATCTCTAGATGCAATCCATGTGTACTAAAAGTATTCTTTGTTAATATCAATACAAATACACCTATTTATCTCCCCCTTTAAGAGATCATAGGAATTAGTTGAAAAACCTTATGACAAATGGTCTAACAATATCAATGTTAATGAGGCACAACAAGGAGAAAAAAATTTGGTAAACCTACAATAATGAGTACCAAACTTGGGACACTAGTTTTTCAATTTAGATGAGGAAAAAAGCTGAAAACACCTTCAATCGAATGTGTAAAATGTAAAAATAACCTTTGGACGAGGGTAATTTTCAAAAATAGGAAAAATAGACCTTCATTTGAAGGTCCTTTTCTATTCCTTTTATGGAAATTTTCATAAAAGGAATAGAAAGGGACCTTCGAATGAAGGTGAAAAATAGAAAAATAGAATCCTAGGTTTAATGTCTAAAACCTAGGGTTAATTTTTGTGTGTGTGGTATTTTTCTAAAGATTCATTAAGATTACGATGATTAGATTGAATTTCAACCATGAAGATGAGACAATTAGACTTGGATCTACATCTTTTTGAGCCTTGGAATGGACTAGAATTGATTTGTCTTGATTAACTTGTAGTGTAGCAAAATGCATCCCTTTACATTTTCACACTTAATTAGGAATTAATATTAAAATGGACTTAATTGTGCCTTATTTTAATTAAATAAGAAAATGTCAAATATTTGTTTCATTTAATTAAATATCTTATTTTGCTAAATTAAATATTCAAATAAAGGGAAATTTCCTCTATTCACTCACCAATAAAATTAGATATTTCATATCTAATTAATTCAACTGACATTCACGGGAAAGATTTGGAGACAAACTTGTAGGAAATCCTCTTCAATCTCCTTCCTCTGATTCTTCCTATCATTTGGCCTGATGTTTTCATGGGGAGGAACCATTCCCATGATCAGCTCAAGCTTTTCCATTTCTCACCATTCAATCCTCCAGATTGAATCCAAGCCCTTGTTGTGTTGCCCTTGTGCAAATGTGTTGTTGTGAATCTATAAATACAACCTTTCTCCATATGAAATGGATCCCATCTTTGTGCAATATTACTCTATAGGAAAAATAAATCAAGCAATCAAGCATTTAGACATTTAGCATTATCATAGTATTTAACAATAGAATCATAATCATGACATTTCATTTAGATTCAAAATAGATTACAGTAGTTTCATATCATCTAGAAATCATTATCAATCATTACATAAATTCATTTAGCATCATTCCATTATCTAGATTGGCATTTTAATAGTCACATTGCTTACCAAATCTGAGAGCCCTTTGTGATTTAATAAATCTTTGGAGATAGGAAACAATGAGATGCTTTCAAGTTTTCTATGGTTTAAATTAGTTATTTGCTATTAAATCTTGATATAATGTTTCATTAAGAAGTGTTTCTAGTTGTTTTACTTATTTACTTATTCACACTTACAGTTTGGCACCCACTGTGGGGCCTAACCCCATATTTCACAATTTTTTTTTTTGAGAAGTGTCGTATAGGATTCTGGTGTGTTCATTTTAGCACGATCAAGAGATTTTTTGGCACTTCCAACGAAAACTGTAGTGCTTCTGAGGAAAACTATAGCGCTTCAGAGGTTTGTTTCAATACTTCGACAAAAACTATAACACTTATGAAGAACCTTTCATAGCTTATGAGGAGAAAACTATAGTGCTTCTGCAGTCTATTTCAACGCATTTACCAGATGTTCCCAACATAGTTGGCCACTATTCTTCAAATTTGTATAGCGCTTCAGCCAAATTCTATGGAATTGCTACCAAATTTTGTAGCGCTTTTGATGAAAACTATAGCGCATATGATCTAAACTATAGTGCTTCTACTCTTTGTTTCAACGCTTCTGTAATTTCTTGTCTATATCCAATGCGACTGCGACCAAAATTTTATTTTGATGCATTTGGACTAAAAAGAATAAATCCTAGGGTAGTCACTTGGTTTAAAAAATATCAATCTTAGGATAGTCATCACACATTTGTTGTATCAATTAAAATTAACACCATGATTTTGTGAGGCAACATCTTCACCTAGAATAGTAAATCATCTTTTTGGGCTTAAAAATTGAACATTGATTACTGTGCTTGTGTGGTGAATAGGCTTATTCTCTCCCGTTAACTGGGTGATCAAAGCACTAGACTCATCCATTATTTTCATGCAATTTATGCTTTTTAAATCCTTTAAAAGGCCTGTCGTAGTGGGAAAAAGTACTCCCCTACAGGAACGACCTAAGTGGGAATGCCTAAAGCCAAGGATTCCAACCCACTCTAATCAAAAGTGAGTTGTTGATGAAAGACCAACTCGACGGTAGTGTGCAAGATAACCATTCCTAAAACCTTTGTTCTAAAGGTTGGGAGGTCTACTGAGGGAGTCTATCATTTTCCGCACTGCACGAAAACCTTATCTACAAACCATAGTGTAGAATCCAACTGAGTCAGTAACTAGACATTGTAATACTCACAGTGCAAGGGGAGGGAAGAATCTTCCCCCAAGACACTCACCATATAATTGTCAAGGATAGTTTGCTCAAGGGATCGAGAAATCTAACCTTGAGTACACACCTGGAAAAGACAAAAACACAGGCACCATCTAGGGGTGACACAACTGTGTGAGTCAACACAATTTTAAGATGTGGGTTGTTGAGTATAATGATGACCTTTTTGACCTTAAGAGTGAGTCTTTCTGAAGTGTATTTTTGTTAAAAAAACTAGTGAATATAGGACCATGCATGGTTCTTGGAACATACACTAATTTTTTAGATTCTAGACTTAAAAAAATATATTTTACAATTGCTTGCCATGTTCTCAAATCATTAAACTCAGATAAAGATAATCCAAAAAGAACACAAAAGAGTCAAACATAACCAAACGATGTAATTTATGATTAGGGATTGGAAATCCACAACATTTTTCAAGAAATACCTCATGAAAAGAGTCAAACAAACAACCAAAGAAACAAATCAGTGACAAGAAACTCTTGGAAAGAAGACGATTTTTATATCAAAGTAGGAAAGTCTTACTTCACCATAGAACCTTCATCCATAGGTTTCACAATTTTTCCAGAGGATAAACTGATGATTATGCTTTAGAAACTTTGTATTCACGAGCCTATTTCCAAAGAAGAGCCCTATCATAGAAACATAATCATAGTCAATCTATTCACCCGTCTTCCATCTCGCAACCAATGATAGCATATTCCAATAGGCCCGATCAATTCTTACAATAGAGAAATTTTAGAAAGATTAGGCTTGTCATCCAACATCAAAAAATTACTAGCGGAAGTATCTTGTCAAAATATCAAAAATCCCAAAAATCAATCTCTTTACGGGAAGGAAAATTAGACAACACTATTGAAACCCAAAGTAGTGCTTGCACACTCTGTTTTAGCGCCTCCGCGATTTAATTTAGCACTTTTGTATCCAAATTAGCGCTTGCACACTCTGTTTTAGCACTTTTTTGGTCTGGTTGAGCACTTCTGCATCCATAATAGTGCCTCTGCAGTCTATTATAGTGGTTACACGATCTATTTTAGTGCTTCTGCATCTAAAAATAGTACCTTTGCAGTTTGTTTTAGCACTTCCAAAGAGCAGAAAAATAGAGAGCTTCCAAACACATCTATCAGAATTGTTGACATCTAAAACTCGAATTTTTTTATCAGAAAGAAACATCTTCTCAGTCCAAACAGTGTCTTAAACCATAAATGAATAGGTTCTTACAGCTTAAAATTATTTTTGGCTTGAACCTAGATCTTGCAAACTATAAAGTGTCCACAAATCAAACCAAAATCTTGGTTATCAAGTTAATTTTCTTCATGAGGATATTATCCTACCATCACGAAATGAAACATAATAATCAGATTTTTATTAACCTAGTCTCATCAATAGGATATATCATCCTATTTGACTTTGTTAAAATCCTTTTGACACTCATCCAAACATAGAAGATCAAAGTTTAGTGAGAAAAACAAACACTGGTATGCCAATCTTGACAAGGTTACAAAGACAAAAACTTATAGAAAAGGAAATTGAAACATCAAACACCATGGCTGAAGAATTTTTTTGGAATAGATTAAACAAAAATGACATGAATGAAATAACCCAAGAGTACATTCAAACAACACAACAGGATCCAAACTTCCATAAATTTATGGAAAATATCTTAGAACAAGATATGGAAAAATACCTCTTAATTCTAGCAGAATCAGGTGCAAAACTTCCAAAATATTTCGATGTCAATCGATTAAAAGAAACACCTAGAGAAAATGAAACCAAAACACCACAACACACAAAACCTAGATCAAGTTGTTGCCCTAACACATCAAATGCAAAATTTAGAATAATGACTTCAAGACATACAAATGGGAACCACAAAAAGATACTCATTACAAAACATTTGTCCTTATTCTTTTCGTCATATTGTGGACATGATACCATTTCCTAGACATTGTGAATTCCTGAAATATGACAAATACAATGGTAAAAAATCCAATTGACCATGTGAAGGAATTTAGAACCATGAGTTTAGAATTTGTGCAAGAGGAAATTTTTCTAATGAGATTGTTTCCAAGAAGCTTAGGAGGTTAATGTATGCAGTGGTTATGTAAACTACAACCAAGAATTTGAACATTTGAAGAACTAGTTAACAGGTTTATCTCACAATTTTCATTTAATATCCAACATGAGGTAACAATAAAAGACCTTTACAATCTAAAACAAAATAAAGGGGAGACATTCCTCTCATTTCTAAAATGACGGTGAAGGTTGTTTGCTAGATATCCATGGTCTATACCTGAAGAAGAGAAAATGAAACTATTCATTGAAAACCTAACTAATGAAATGAGTTATAGGCTTGAGCTACAATGTCCACCCACATTTGAGAAAGTAATTGAAAATGGCCTCAAGATTGAAGAAGCCTTGGTAAAAAGAGGGGTGATAAAACATTTCAATGAAGGATCAAATAACACAAATCACTCCAATCATTATGGTAACAATGACAAGCCTAAGTTTTGGCAAAAGAATATAGATACTGGAAATAATGATACCGTAAATGACGCACAAAATACGAAACCAGTATTTAATTTGATGGCTACTATTGCAAAGAAAAATCAAAATAGTGACCAAAACATCAAACAAAGTGTCAATCAAAAGAACAATTCAAACAATGGAGAATCTAAACTGCAAACATATCAAAAATCATCCAACCGACAATGATTCACATCATTGGGACAAATGCTTGAATCAACAATGAGAGAACTTATTACAAACAGACTTATCACCTCACGCAAAGCAAGATTTTGGGATCCAAAAGTAAAACCACCTTGGTGGAATGACACAGACTATTGTAACTTTCATAATAACAAGGGACACAAGACAAATGATTGCATGGAGTTAAAACATCTAGTCCAAGATCTGATTGATAATAAAAAGGTATATGTAGAAGGACATCAAACCAAAAATGATCATATTGCCTTTAAAGATCCTTTACCAAATTATGAAAAGGGAGAGTCTTCTTCTACAAATGGTAAAGGTAAAAGTGTTAACTACGTTTATGATGGCACAATCTTTTGTATTTCTGAAGCTGAGAGTAATACTATCACTGATAGACAAATTGGTAATGAGAAACCAAGGACATTATTCCATTCGATCTGATCCCAAACATAGACATATCCGACAATCAGATAAATGTCTTAAAAATTAGGGAAATAAAAGACTACCAAACGGTTAATGTAACGACAAGGGGGAAATCCAAGGTAACATTGGAAGGAGTTGCATCTAAAAAAACCACTCCCCCACCAAGTCAATACAACATTGTTGATTAACTAGAAAAAATACTAGCACAGATATCAATATTAGAACTCCTTAAATTCTCACCATCCCATAAGGAAGTTTTGGAACAAGCTATTGTGGCCACCGTGGTACCCAACAATCTAGATGTTTGTCAATTTCAAGCTATGGTGGGACATTTGACCACGCTTCATTGTCTATCACTCTCTGAACAAGATGATGTATCACTTAATCACCTACACAATATTGCACTTCACATCGAAGTCTTAATCCACAAACACCATGTTAAACGTGTCTTAATAGATGGTGGAGATGGTTTAAACATTTGCACTTTGAAATTGGTCCATGCACTAGGTTATTCTGATAATTATATTGATGCCCAAAGGAAAATGACAATAAAATCCTATGACGAAGAAGAGAAACCCTCCAAGGGATTGATCGTGTTGCTTATTCAAGTAGGACAAATGGTGAAGAATATAGCTTGCCAAGTACTAGAAAAAGAGCTAACATACAATATACTCTTAGGATTTCCATGGATACATGAAATGCAAGCAGTGCCTTCAACTTATCACCAATGTTTAAAATTCCCAGTCAATGAACAAGAGGTGACTATATCAGCTGACTACAATAATCCCCAAAATTGTAACATGCTTAAAACATCTCAAGACACTTTTGTTCCCCATAATAATGAAGCAAATATTTTTGGCTCATCTAATGGTGAAAAAAAACCAACCATTGTATCTAAATGCGTTGAGAAAAAGGGTCAATTGAAAGAAACAAGTGTTGTTGATTCTACTTTGGCGGACAATAAGGGTCCTCTGAATTCTATATCACAACAATTTCAAGAAAAGATTGAGTTAACCGACAAAGGCATGGGACAATATTCCATTGGGCAATCACTATGTCTTTCATAGTTGCTACCATCCCCAAGGTCATATGGACAACCAACATCAATAACACAACAACCATCACAAACTACCATAGTTCTAAATGAAAGATTTGTAAAAGCTAGTACTCTAGAAGATGAATCAGAATACAAGGCCATCCTTAGTTGGCTATACAAAGATGAAGAAGACTCAACATCAACAAACATCAGCATAAAGACAAATCAATATGGGAAAGGAAAAGCTATCCTAGAGAAAATAGGATATGAGGGACAAAGAGTTGTTAGAAAAAGGAAAGAAGGCATCATAGAACCCATTCAACCTCTCACACTTCAGTCGAAGGACAAAATAGGACTAGGTTATACAGGGGAATTGAAAGAGGAAAAGACTCAGAAAGCTGTTGAAAGAATCCTTCAAATGAGAGATAGTTCTGAAGCATATTCCAATGAATATGAATGGAATCTTTACTCTGATGTATCATATATGGACATCCAAATTGACATCATAAAGGAGTATGCACCCACACACAGGGAGGGATAGAGCTCGGGGACTAGACCACTTGTATTTGAATCACAAAATATCGATGACTCAAGTGAGGATGGACATACATCGAGTGAGCTAGATGATTTGGAGGAAAGTAACATCATTGACCTCAACATACCTAATGACAACCTTGACACAATAACTATTCGAACCCTTACTATCATTGACCAAAGCCAATCTAATGGCTTTTTCCCCTTAATACATCTGGAACCTATCAACTAGGAACCCACTGAACCTATTAATGTACTCATCTTTTTGAATGATGACGCTATTGTAAACTTCCTTTGCTATGACGAACCTGACACAAGTTCAAATCATAAATCTCACAATGACACAGTTAGACATGAGGGTGTCAAATCTTCCGTTGAAAAATTGAAAACAAGAATAATGGATCTAATGGTGAAAACCATTCTATGACAACATTAGATCTCTCGAAAAAGTAAAAATAAAGAACGCATCGGACGGTGAAAATATCTTTGAGGCACTAAAAGATGGGATATTTTACACACTTCTAGAGCATTATCATGAGAGGTCATTAGTACTGATGGAGCCTACACAGTCTATTAACATTGGCACAACAAAAAAAGAAAAGATTTTGCATTTGACAACATCTATGACTGAACAAGAAAGACCTGAATTTATCAAGTTATTTGAAGAAAGAAGCATTAAATTTTCATGGTCATACTTTGATATGCCAGGTTTAGATCCAAATCTTTTAATGCATCATTTATCTCTACCTACTGGAATTAAACCTGTAAAACAAAAACTAAGAAAGATGCATCCACATATCGCCTTGATGGTAAAGGCTGAGCTGAAGAAGTTACTAGATGCATAATTCATTAGGTCTATCGATTATGCTAAATGGATATCAAATATTGTCCCTGTATAAGAGCCAACCAATAGTATCATAATATGTACAAATTTCAGAGATCTGAATAAGGCATGCCCCAAGGATGATTTCCCCTTACCTAACATCGATATCATTGTGGAATTAACAACAAGACATGCCATGTTATCAATAATGGATGGTTTCTCCAACTACAACCAAATCAAGATAGCACCAGATGATTAGGAGAAAACTATATTCACATGTCCATGGGGATTTTTTTTTTGGAACGTTATGCCCTTCAGGTTGAAGAATGTAGGGGCAACATATCAACGTGCAATGACCAAATTCTTCCATGATATGATGCATACCTTTATGGAGGATTACGTGGATGATATCTTGACAAAGTCATATTCTAGAGAAGGACATCTAAATATCCTAGGAAAAATATTTACAAGGCTAGAGAAGTTCAAAGTCTGACTAAATCCTAAGAAATGTGTCTTTGAGGTTACATCAACAAAAATCCTAGGATACATAGTGTCAGAGAAGGGTATCAAAGTGGATTTCGCAAAGGTCAGAGAAATAATATAAATGCAGCCACCAAAGAATATCAATCAACTAAGGTCTTTACAAGGAAGGCTACAATCAATCAGAGATTTATCTCCCATATAGCAGATAAAAGTCATCCATTTAATCACTTGTTGCATAAAAATGTCTTGTTCAAATGGGATCAAGGGTGTGACACGAAATTCAACCAAATAAAACAATATCTGATGTCGCCACCTATTCTCATGCCACCTACAAAAGGTAGACCTTTACTACTATACATTGCAACAAAAAACATTTTTTTAGGAGCATTGTTGGCACATGAAGATTATGAAGGAAGGGAACAAGCCATTTACTACATCAACAGGACTATGAATGGCTATGAAATAAATTAAACCTAAACATCAAGAAATATTGTTTGGTGGTGGTATTTTCTACCCAACAATTGTGGCATTACATGTTGACTCACACAGTCAGGCTCATAGCAAAGATTGACCCATTATAATATCTACTCAACAAGGCTGCTTTAACAGGAAGACTGGCCAAATGGGTCATTATTTTAAGTGAGTTTGATATCTAGTATGTGGAAAGGAGAGCCACCGAAGGTCAAGTGATTTTTGAACAATTAGCCAAAGCTCCATTAACTGATGATCATCCTATGACAATGGAGTTTCTTGATGTAGAAATTCTTATTGTAACAACACAATAGAGGAGGCTTTATTTTGATGGGTCATACACACAAAGAGGATCTGGTGCGACAATATTGTTTGTTACACCTCAAAGACACACCATCCCAAGGTCTTATAGACTCATGTTTCCATGTACCAATAATGTGGTTGAGAATGAGGCATTAATCATTAGCATCAAGGTAGCAATTGAATGGAAGGTAACAAAGCTACAAGTATATGGAGATTCATAATTAGTCATTTATCACGTCAATGATGAATATCAAACGAAAGATGAGAAGTTGATGCCATATAAGGAATTGATTGATGATCTCAAAAAGTACTTTGTGGATATGAAATTTGAAAAAATTCGAACAGAAAAAAACAAAGCGACAACTGTTATGGCGACAATTGCTTCTCTTTTACAGTTGCTAGAAAAACATGGTTGTTATGAGTTTATGGTAGAACAAGTGTCAAATCCTGCTTATGATAATCTTGAATCTCAAACCATATGCCATTTAGATGTCATTGAATTCTCACTCTATGGATAGACCTATGTTTACCTAAAAGACAACATCCTTCCTCCCGATCTTTCTAGAAACCAAAAACGCAACTTCATCCATCAATGCGCTCGACATACCTTAATCATTGACATACTTTACCGTCGAGGTCTAGATGGTACTCTTCTCTGGTGTCTAGAACATAACAAATCTGAGACAACCATAAGTGAGGTTCATGAAGGTATTTGTGGAACTCATTCAAGTGGGATAACTCTAGCAAATAAACTCCTCTGTTTGGGGTATTACTGGTTGAACATGGAGAATGAGTCTTATCATTTTGTTAAGAAATGTTAGAAGTGTCAGATCCATAGTAATCTAATCCATCACTAGCTCAAGAATTACACCCATTCACATCAACATGGCCCTTTTGTCAGTGGGGACTGGATTTGGTAGGAAAGATAAACCCATCTTCATCCAATGGGCATAAATTCATAATCTCAACAACATAATACTTTACAAAATGGATAGAAGCGACTCCTCTAACAACAATCACTGGAAAGTGGATCTCGTCTTTCATATTGAACTACATAATCTATTGGTATGGAATTCGTCAGTCCATTATCATTGATAATGTGTTGGCACTCTCAAATTTTACAAATTTGAGATGCCCATTTCAAAAAATTTGCCTCTGCACTTTCTGAAGTGCACCTAAAGAATCAATCTGAGTGACCCACTTTGGAGGGTCATAATTTGAAGCCAGATGATTTTTATGCAAAACCCCTTGGTAGAAATTTTCAATTGACATATATGAATGTGCATGTCAATTTTCCGCTTACCAAGATAAGTTTTGACAGGGTTTCGAAAAGTGAAGCTAGAGGGTTTTGACACTTTTCTGTTGTTTGCAAACATTTAGTTTTGTAAAGTTGCATCATGTTTGAGCTTGCATTTTACAACCAGATGAATGTCAAGTTAGAAAAAAATTTGTTCTACATTCTCTATACCTAGATGAGCTCGTATGTTAGGTTTCAGAGCTTCATGATCTGATTTGCTATTTTTAACAGATCAAAACCAAATGCAATTTGTTCATTTTTGCATTTGCATTCGTAACAACATTTCAGAAAGGTCAAATTTGAGCGTCAATGTCGTTTGATGGGAGATGATTCAAGCAGAGCCCTCTTAGACACACGCTCAGGGTACCTGAATGATCCATTGTGTTTAGTGGCAGCTCGCCAGGAGTTGATTTGATATTTTTTCTATGAGGTGATTTCGTGAGTTTTAATTGGTTCTAAACAGACTGTTGTTGCAGAAATCTTGACTAGGCAAGTTTGCCAATTAATATATTTCACCTCCTGACATGTTTTGTCAAGCCATTTGTTGCACTGCATTCTTAGGTAATATGTCTACATGTCTACAAGTTTTTATGTCTCCCGTAGGTCATTCAGCTAGTTTTCAAAGCTGATTCCAAAGCTTACTTGACTAGTTTTGCATATTTTGCAAACATGTCAGAAAGTGAGTTTTAATGAAAACCCATTTCATGTTTTCATTCCAAAAAAATTCAGAAGCTTCCCTAAAGTCATTCAAGGGTAAAATTTGTTTGAAAATGTTTTTTTTTAGTCGAGCCCACATGGGGACCCGACCTGCTTTGCACAATTATGGTGTGTAAGTGTTGTAATGGTAAAATGAGGTATATGAATCCATCAATGGTTGATCTAAGCGACTTACAATTTGGAATGCATCATGCAATAGAGGCTCTTGAAGAAGGAATTCAATCATCTAAAAATAATAGATGAGGAGGGTTCTCTACATTTGAAGTTTCTTAACACTGAAAAGGCTCACAAGAGAAGCAAGTTGTTTTGGGATCTTAGAAAATCTCAGTAGTGTTATAATTACCCCTCAAGTATCAGACATAGCGCTTACAGTTTTTTCTTTTTCTAATGAAGCATTTGTTCCACATAATAACACTCTTGGAGCTTGTCCAATGCCCGACCCATGGGTGGGTTATGTGACATTAAAGAGTTGTATTTGGCAGACCATCAATTCCTTTGAAACTAGGATGCATGTTTGATAACAATGCGATGCCATTGGAGGTGTCTGAAATAAGGTATGGACAACCATCAAAGCATGTAAGCTAGAGGATTTGCTGTTATAATTGTGAATGCTCTGTGAAGTATGCTAGTGAATTGTGGAAGCATGTATAGGGCAAATGATTTGATGGGCTAAGTGACTCAAAAAAGCATCTATGACATATGCATATTTTGATTGTAAAGTTCTCGTTGGAGAAATTGAGAAGTGTCTCAAAGAAGTTGGAAGGATGTTTTGAGGCCGCTGCATGCAAGACTTTTACAAAGCAACTCGGGAAGGGAATGCTATACCTCCAATGCCACCATGGAAACAGGGTACACATATGTGCAAAATGGACTGTTTAAAACACTTTTGAAACTTTAAAGCAAATGCCATAATAGAAATGCATAAATTTTTTGTTGAAAAGTTTTCAGAAACTTTCAGGCAAATGCAATTGGCATTTGTATTGCCTTTTATCTTGCCCGCGACCAGCCAATGCGCAAGGAAAAAGTTCACCGAGCAAATTATCAGACTATTCAAAAGCTCGAGTGAGAGGATGGGGATCCTTGGAATGAGGTGTTGTTGTTCAGTAATGCAAGGGTTGGATGCGTTGAAAAGGCATTGGTAATTTTTCAAGCAAATGTGTTTGGCAGATCTAAGGTGAAAAGAGAAGTCTTGTCCTTGTTCTCCTTGCCTGTGCGAATGGAGGGTTGTGCATAGATATCGATGAGGTTGTTGTGGGCTTGTTTTCCTCCAGATGATCGACCTAAGGTAGATGAGGCACCATGTTTGCAGCATGTGAGGTCGATTTTTTGAAGAATTTAGAAAATTTCAATCAACTGTAATTCACAGACCATGATTGTTGGGTACGCACCAAAATGGACCTATTGAAAATGCTTTGAAAATTTTTAGCGAGTGCAACTCGTAGTTGGAAGCTCGCGCCAAGGGATGGAAGGAAGTTTTAGAGTTTGCACAAAGTGGATTTGTTAGGAAGATCTCATAAGCTTTCAGGTGGATGTGGAGACATGGAACACCACTAGTGCAGGTGCGCACAAAATGAATATGTGAAAAGGCTTTGAAAACTTACATGTAAATGAAAGTATAAACAAGAAATGAAAGCAACGCATATTGAATAGAGTAGCAGCTCCAAATTCCATTGAGAGGGAGTTGCCATGATCAAAGGTGAACGCCATTGCCAGGAAGAAATAAGCAAAGCTCGAGTTGAACCAAGGTGGGGATTAGGGCAACAAAGCTGAGATCAACGGTTCATAGGAGACCTCGCCACATGGCATGATCTTGCAGATCCCGTGAGATTTTGGCAACATGAATAAAACCCTTGCGAGGTGCGCAAGAATGCTTGTGCGTGAAGTGAGTGGTGGGCATGGGTGGTGTCTTTGGTGTAGGGGTAAAGTTTTAAAAGGAAGGCCAAATAAATGGAAGTGGTAGGGGCATTGATTATAAGGGAGATTAAAAGCAAAAAAATTAAATTTAAATGTTGCTTAAATGAATGTCATAGAGGTGGTGGGCCCATGGGCGTTTTAAAATTTTATATTAAAATATTACTATCACAATTTCTAAAATGATGGGCATTAATAATTTTTGCCCATGGTGATTTTGAATTGTTTTTTATTGTGATGGGAAAATATTTTGAGAGCTGGGCACGTGAATATTCTACACACAAGTGTAAAATAAAAAGGAAAATGTTTCAATTGAAGTTAAAAGGTGAAATATTTTATTGTTGGGCAATAAAATATAAGGTGGAGGCATGGGTAATTATTTTACCCAATGATAAATTTTTGAGGAGCTTCATTTCATGTGAATTAAATATTCATTTTATAAAGGGGTTTTATTGTAAAATAGGTGAAATTTTATTTGTTGGGAATTAATGTGAAGTAAAATATTAAAGGTGAATAATATAACAACATAGGCAAATAAAAGATGAGGTGAAAGCTCAAATATTAAAGTTGGAAAAAATTAATAACTGGAGGTAAAGTATAAAGTGAATATGCAAATAAAGTGCATTATAATAGTAAAGAGCTGAAAAACATAGATAATTTTTTTTCACGAGAAAACAGGGCAAAGGTATTTTTATACAACAGGGTAAAATGGAGATTCTCCAAATGGGCATATTTTCTGTTTCAAAGCAAAGGCAGTTTTGAGAGAATGAGTTTGTTGCTGGAAAGGAAGAGAGATGAGAGATGCTTTACATTTTGCTGATCAATGGGAAAGGAGCTGCCATGTGTCTGCAACAGATTAGTTTTAGGGTTGCTTCTCTTCTTATATATCTTTTGTTCTCTTCTCATTGTAAAAGGGTTCTGAGTTTTTGTATTGGGTTGGGTAGATAGAGAATTAAAAATTCTGAGTTATTTCTTGAGTCCGTAAGCTATAATTTTCTGATTTCATGAGTAAATACAACCAGTTTATGCAAATAAAATCATGAAGGTGTTTGCACATTCATGGATATCTTCAAATTGTCTCCATATTTGTACACATTTAGTCATATAAATTCAATAATACAAAGTGTCTTTGAGTTTATCATCTCAAATTTCATGAGATTTTTTGTCTGTTCATTGTTATGTTTCAAGGAAATGGTTAAAATGCTTTGAGCAGGTGATTGTGATTTCAGGTGTGCAGATGGGATTTGATAAGGAGAATTTGATTGATAATAAGAGAGGGATTTTTGGTGCAAGACACTAACAGTTGATGCAAAGCATTAACAATTTAAATCCACTGGTTGAAGTCTGTTTGCTAGTGAATTCATTTATGTGTTTGACTCCATGGCCCAAAATTGGTATTGATCTATTATTCAATTTTGTGCATCTCAGAAACAAATTTAAATACAAAATCATTTTAAATCCCTGTTGTTTGGTTGAGGTTCAACATTGTGTTATGCCTCTCAATTGCTGAGTGAGTATTGATCTACTGAGATTTTAGCCAGGCTTGAAGTTGTCAGTGCTCTCTGTGGTTTAATTGAATTAGGAATTATTTGCTATAGAAATAAATGTCAGCATGTATGGTTGAATTAAGTCTTAGACATTGTGTAGGTTGACCCACCTTGGTCCTATAGAGCCAGAAGTGTAGGAGATGCCATTCTTTGACTGAATCTTGTAAGTTGGCCACTAGCCTGTGTGGTTCTTGAATATGGAGGTTGGCTACCTCTTAGAGAGTTTCAAAGCCTAGCTGAAAAAATAAAACAACGATATAATGGACAACCATTTAAGAACCAGGACGTCCAAGAATTGTGTGAAAAAATTCATATCCAACATCATTTCTCCACATCGTACTATCCCTAGGGAAATTTCCAGGCAAAGGTATCCAACAAGACAATACTAAAAATACTCAAGAAAATGGTTAACGATGTTGGACATGATTGAGATGAACATGCCAATCATTTCCAACATTAGAATGTCGACAGGAGCTACACCATATGCATTGGTATATGGATCATAGGCCATACTACCCATTGAGTTGGAGATTACATCACTCCATGTGTCACTGAAGGGAATTATTTCAGATGAAGATTATAGAGTATCTAGGCTTCAAGAACTGGAACTGTTAGATGAACGTTGTTAACAAGGTGTCAATAATCTGACGACATATCAATAGAGAATGTTTAGGAGCTACAATCACAGGGTAAATCCTAGAGTCTTTCAGGTTGGTGACTTGGTCCTAAAGGAAAACCCTAGAAATCAGCAGGACAGAGAAAAGAAAGGGAATTTTGAACCTAACTGGCTAGGTCCCTTTGTCATCATATTGGTCTATGGATTAGGAGCCTATCAACTGTCAACACCTGAAGGGGATTTGTTTGATGAACCTATCAACAACATCCATCTCAGAAAATTCTACACCTGAATCACTTAGTGCATGATTCAAAGTCCTAAAAAGGGTTGCCTGGATGAAAACCTAGCAAACAGGCATCTCGATGATTGAAAAATACAAAAAATACAAAAAAACAAAAAAATAAGAAAAGAGAAAAATAAAAAAAATCATAAAATATGAAAAAGTGCAATAAAAACATGTAGCAAAAACCTGTAAACAGGTGCTATTTGTGTTTAACTAGATTTTCCATCTATTGGACATATGTCATGGTTGATACTTTCACTATCACTTTACATCCATTATCATAACAGTACAGGTGGTCATGTCTCACACTAGCTTGGAAGCAACATCTGGACCTCACTGGGGGCAATAAGACATCCAGCTTAACAAAATGGGAAAACAATGATTGAAGCACAACCCAACATGAAACATCAAGTCACCATCATAAACACATTGGACATCCATATCACAACAAAAAATCCAAAACCAAGTCAAAATCCAATTTCAAAAAGTCAAAAACATGTGTCTGTGTTAGTCGAACTATGTAGTCTTTGCATGTAAAACGTAGGCAAGACTAATATTTGATCAACCCTTGAGGCCCCTAGGATAGGTCTTTAGGTTAGGTTTAATTTGAAATCTCATTAAATCACAAAAACATTATAAAATCAGGATGGATGATCTAATCTGACTACTGGTTGAAACACTTTAAGTAAAGGTTGGATATGTTGTACTTTGATTATTTATTATCATTTCTTTGGAGCAACTCGATGATGTATTGAACTAGAGAAGCAAGGAAGGAAAATGATATTTTCATTTGTCTATTTTTTGTGAATTAATTATTTATTGTGTGAATTGTCGTGAGACGTGCTCTACAAATTTATCACTGATGAAATTCAAAATTCACACACTAAAATAATTAATCCTTGTCTGTTTACGCAAGAAATGATCAGGTCATCTCGGTTTAATTATACCTAGATACTTTTGTTCACTTGCAATATCAAAAATCATGAAAGTAGCACTCGAGTTGTCATCGGTCTAAAATATACCATTGAGGCTTGTACTCACCTACAACATTTTTAAAGTTCTATGATGATACAAAGCACAAAAGTACTGTTATAATGCCAATATTTTTGCATATAGGTGTGCATGATAAAATTAGATTACATTCATATTATTTTTTACATTTGCAAAGTGTTTTGTTACAATACCTCATGAAGGATTCAAATTGATGATTATCTTTTCTCATAATAGATTGAGTATACTTGACGTTAACAAAAACATCATCATAACCATGTAGTTGCCTCATCATTTTCATTTGCATACATTAGAAATAATTGTTATTTATCATTTCATCATTCATACATTTAAATCAAATAATTTTGCATTCATCATATCGTATTTTCCATATCACATAAAAGTTTCAAAAAAAGAAAAAAAAGATCATATCATTACATTCATCCATCAATCATTTCTCATGTAACATATCATTCATCATTTCATTTATCATGGAATTTTCATTTTATTATATCATTGCATAGCATTTCATTCATCCATCAATCATTTCTCATATAACATATCATTCATCATTGCATTTATCATGGCATTTTCATTTTATTATATCATATCATATCATTGCATTTCCATTTCCATTCATTCATTATTTTATTATCATACATCATTATCATCCATTTATAACGTCATCTATTTACATTTACATCAAAATAAAAATTCACACATCCCATTTACATCATGTATCATAAATTATTTAAACCATCACATCACATCCATGTATATAGACAATCTGTTGGAAAAAATGGGGGTCATCTTAGAACGAAACATCTAAGAACAACAGTGCCTTAGTGAATTTATTTTCTTCAAATAAACTCAAGGACACAAACTACTATGCCATAAAGTGGAAAAAGGCACAGTGATTTCCCACATTTACTCTTTTGAGAAAAGTACATGCAGACTAAGCCAGATTCAACACCATGTATAGATTCAAAACTATAGAATCAATAAACATGAAAGACAAACATATGAATGCATAGATTTACGTGGGGAAAACCCTTTCAGGTAAAAACCCCCACCCTCGAAAAGATCAAGCCATTGTATTATTCAACAAAAAATAGAGTTACAATACAATCTTAGGCTCATGGACTTTACATGACTTACATCTTGTTCATCTGGAGAATACATGCAACAACATAGATCTGAAACCTTGCACGGTTACAATGTCCTCACATGACATATAGTGAAGATTCATTTCATCTCACCAACCCACAAGCACTTCCAACCTTTCGGCTGACACAAACTCATGGCCTCTTAGGTTCACATCTCAGTTTTGTGTGTCTTAGTGTTCACGGTTACAATGCTCTTTGCATACCGCTCGAACACACACACTCTACTCGATCAGATTTTTCACATCTTGATCAACCTCATCTCTCTTGCCTATCCAACCAACAACCATCAGGGCATTTAATTACCCCATCAACAAAGCTTCCACTGGCAACACCTCCCTACAACACGCATCGAGCCACCCGACATTGAATTGGATTATAGAGACATACCAAAATTGCACTCTATCAACCCTATAATTAATCACTACCAAAGAATAAAGCCTTTAGCCAATCAATGTTGATTTACAACAGTGATGTAAAATCAACGAATAATATCGTGCCACATGTCATAACGCTATTCATTGATCGCTTTGACTGGCGCACCAAACAGTCACTTCGGTTCAACTTCCACAACAGACCAACTGTCAAAAACTACCCATGCGACCAAACAACCTTCGAGTAATTTACCTTCATATACCGCTTGTCATGGCCAAGACCCACCAAGACATGCGTACATCACTAGTGCAATTTCAGGGAATCAAAAAAGCATCCAAAATATTCCCAATAAGTTTCTCTAAAACAATGACACATGTTCAAAGCTGGCACACCCCGCATGAGTCACTCAGGACCCACCACATGAGGCACGAGACTAGTGAACACCTTTGATCAAGCTGCCAAGTGTCAAAAAATTAGGCAATTCTGCTTGCTTCATAAGATTCCACCAGTACACACCACAATTGAGCATGGAATAAAATGAGCACCATTGGATTAATCTCATTGCAACCGTAGATCAAGATCACCTTTAACAAGCACCGGTCCATTGGTGTAGCCTGGTGAAGAGTTCCATCGATGACCCCAAGTCACACGAATGGAAAAAAACTACCAACACTGAGCACTCATCCTGACGGAACAAGTTATAGTGACCAAGCACTTCGATCGAGCTTCTATCTTTGCTGAGAGTTAGGAGACTTGTGCTGACATCTCAAGTTACATAGATGAATGGGTCAATGAGATTGAGGAACATATTTCCAACAATCTCCCACTTGACAAAGATCTTACTCACCATTCCAGAGCACCAACAACAAACCATATAGAAGCATAGACAACATCAACTTCAAAGGCCAAACCAAATCACCTATGAGAGAAACATTCTCCAAAAACAAGATAGAACACCAATTAGACCAAGAACCAGAACACTGATTGCACTCATCCAACTGATCAACCCATGTGACTTAAAATAGCACCCATAGCTCATGCTATTCCATCCAATCTCACATACCTTCAAGGTATCCATATTAGTAAAATCATGCCAGCAACACAACCAACCCATGAACCGCAGATACAAGCACCATGCACAAACCAATCGAAAAAGATCAAACACATCTAGGTACTCCCACTGCATGGGTAATGCCAAATCTGAAAGATCAAAGGCATAAAAAGTCTACCAATAACAACACATAGAAAATGTAACTATGTAGTACCAAGGAAATATCCACAATGATATGCACAACCTATAGCCTATTACTACAAGAATAATTTCTCTAAACAGTCTTCCAGAGCTTTTCCAAGTTCTTCAACATCCAACATAGGAAAAAGATAAAGAACCTCCAAGTTACCACTCAAAAACTTGAATGAAAACAAAAGCTCCGACCAAATCTCAAACCAATGTAAAAAGAAGTCAAACTTCCAAGAAGACAACCAAGACCAAAGAGAGAAACTCTACACAACATATACCCATAGAACATCCTCCTACATATACCTCTAAAAGTTGTGTCAAATATGATCTCCTTCACATCCCAAAGGAAAATCCATAACAACACCCAACCGTTCAATCACCAAGATCAAACTTAACATATGTTACATGTAATCAATCATGGATGTAAGCCTCTCAAAGAAGATAAAACTCCTTCATTTCCCATCTAAGGAAATCAGCCCATATAACTATCTCCTACTAGTTCTCATCAATAAATTATATCACATAAACGATCAAGGAGATAAACCATGTTGTCCACCTTCCACTATGAATCCTCTAGAACCATTACACAACAATTCAAGATCCATATCATGAAAGAAAGCGTAAAACTCCTTTGAAAGATATAATGGGAAAATATCTCTCAAATAGACTTCACTACCGAGTAGACCAAGAGTGGAAAAATAAAATGCTCCTCCAAGATATAAAATCCACCATGACTCATCCAAGAGCAATCTCCTCATTGATCTCTTTTGAAATCATGTCCAACCAAGTTGTAGGATACTCGGACTTTCAACTATGATCAAAACCTTTCACAAAGGAATTTAAGCCTCACCTTATTCTCCATGTATCCATGAACACTTGCAACTGATCATCTCATGCTAAACTCCAATCCTGCATTACTGCACTTAACATGAAGTTCTCAAGCATATGACCAATGTACTCAAAACATAGAGAATTAATAGACCACTATCAAAGCTCCAAACATTTGAAACAAGAACTTATCATGACATCATGATCTACTCATCCCCATTAGGAGATACCACGCTTTAAGTGAACAAGTTATGGTTTTGAGAGCAACACAACATGCCAAAACTCTAATGCTCAAGCACGAGTATACATGAAATCAAGCAAACAAACTCTAAACCAACATCACCTATCAAGCACTACCAAAATCTCAACCAAAGACTCCACATGTCCTCCATGGTTCCAAGATGTTGCACATCCTCAAATAGTATCCATGCAAATGCGAAAGAACCCTTTTGCAGCAATAGGATCTAAGAGTCCCTCCTAGTAACATCTGCAACACTAAAGAAGATCATTCACCACCAAGTGATAAATCCATAATCATTGCTAAAGCTCCCACTGAACAATGACACCAATCTTTCCAAGCATCATGACCAAACATCTGCTAATCTAAAAAGCCTCTAGGTACAATCGACAACATGTCCATTTGACAACAATGCCAAACAACACCAAGATCTCCAAACCATGCACACCACACCATCACTGTCAAAAGCTTACACTAACCAATGTACCCAAGACTTCCATGACATCATGATAAACATGCTACAGGTCCCCATAATCGACTATTCAGGTACTCAGCACTATCCTTCCTCTCATCTCAAAGAAGCCATGCCAATGCACAAGTGACCACAAACAAGGCCAACTAACAGATTTGCATCAACACTGAAACAACCTCATGGATATTAATAGTCCACTTCCAAGTTATCCCATAAAAAACATGTAGGTAAAGACAGCCCACAACATGCTCAACCCGTAGATCCAATCAATGAAGCCTGCAAATCTATCATCACACTGGAAACTGCAAAACTAAGATCTCAAAGAGAAAACCCATGTAGACAACATGAATCAAACACCAGATCAAGCTTAGATATGATTAACCAATCATGTCCACAACTCAAGCACCATAGTCTAGGAAACTAGAAAGAAACACTTATATGCAAAACTGCAACTATCTCATCCAGCAACACCCCAAACAACCAAGATCTAGAAAATAGTTTTACCAACAACTCCACAAAACCACAAGTTTTTTAATTTTTGTTTGACTGTGAAAAACCACAGTGTTTCCAAAACACCCATGCACATCCATATCCATTGCACATCTAGATGAATCAAGAGTCTGGATACAACCATCATGGTTAACCAAAACAATGACCTAACATGAATATGCATCATAGACTTTTTAGAAAAATCTATATAAAACCTTCAAAACCAAAGAACATGAATCTGAGCCATGCATGTACAAGGTATCCATAAAAGGAACAAGTAGTATAGGAACTCTAGGCCCATTCTAGACCAATTCCAAAACCACAAGCATGTACATGCATTCGAGAGAGCCAGACTATTCAAAAAAATTTAGACCACCCAGAGATCAACTTCATAGCTTTCATGCAATCAGAGTAATACAGAACAATGCCTTCAATGCTAAGTCAAAAAACCCAGCACAAGCACAATAATCCATGGCTGAATAACAACCCAAGAATTTCTATACCATGAGGGAGCCTCTCACACAGACACTTAGTATGAACCACACTCTGCTGCAACACAACCATAAGCATAAACTCACACCCCTTGCATTAGGATCATTCACTTCCAACCGGGAGCCTCATACCACATCATTACAATATGATCAACTCCAATTTCTCCATCTTCAATGTCTTTCACGCTGCGTTTTGTCTCAAAAAAAGAAAGAACGTTTACTCACCAAAGGATAAATCATCAGTTGACTCCTTCAGATCTCCTCAAGCTTGCCAGGCTAAGAAATCTTTATAGAAGGAATCCACAGAACCAAAACACTAGGAACTCTTACATGCAACAACATGTAAGCACATGCAAGACACATGCGAGTCCATGCAAGTACATGCAACAACCATGCAACTCTCAAACCTACACATGCAAGCACAAGGAAATCCCAAAAGAAGGCTCTGATACCACTTATTGGAAAAAATGGGGGTCATCTTAGAACAAAATATCTAAGAACAATAGTGCCTTAATGACTTTATTTTCTTCAAATCACCTCAAGGACACAAACTACTATTCCATAAAGTGGAAATAGACACAATGATTTCCCACATTTACCCTTATGAGAAAAGTACATGCAGACTAAGCCAGATTCAACACCATGTACAAATTCAAAACTCTAGAATCAATAAGAATGAAAGACAAACATATGAACACATA
The DNA here is from genome assembly GCA_007115665.2 of Sequoiadendron giganteum. Classification (NCBI taxonomy): domain Eukaryota; kingdom Viridiplantae; phylum Streptophyta; class Pinopsida; order Cupressales; family Cupressaceae; genus Sequoiadendron; species Sequoiadendron giganteum. The sequence continues at coordinate 104,709,158 of CM021106.1, read as the reverse complement.
GATTTACATGGGGAAAACCCTTTGAGGTAAAAAAACCCACCCTCCAAAAGATCGATCCATTGCATTATTCAGCAACAAAAAGAGTTACATACAATCTTAGGCTCATGGCCTTTATGAGAGTTACATCTTATTCATCTAGAGAATATAGGAAACAACATAGATCTGAAACCTTGCGCTATTACAATGTCCTCACACGACATAGAGTGAAGATTCATTTCATCTCACCAACCCACATTTGCAACCAGCCTTTCGGCCGACACAACCTTATGACCTCTTAGGTTCACATCTTCTTAGTTCTATGTGTCTCAGTGTTCATGGTTACATTTCTCTTCACATACCACTCGAACACACACACTCTCCTTGATTAGATTTTTCACATCTTGATCAACCTCATCTCTCTTGCCTATCCAACCAACAACCATCAAGGTATTTAATTACCCCACTGAAAAGCCTTCCCCATTCTCTGGAAACATTGCCCTGGAGCACGCATCAAGCTGCCCAACATTGAATTGGATTACGAAGACATACCAAAATTGCACTCTGTCAACCCTGCAATTAATCACTACCAAATAATAAAGCTTTCGACCAATCAACATTGATTTACAATAATGATGTAAAATCAACGAATAATATCATGCCATGTGTTGTAATGCTATTCATCCATCACTTTGACTGATGTGCCAAATAGTCAGTTTGGTTCAAATTCCATAGTAGACCAATCGTTGAAAATTGCCCAGATGACCAAATGACCTTTGAGACATTTCCCTTCGTATACCACTTATTGTGGTCAGGACCCATCCAGACATGCATACACTGCTAGTGCAATTTCAGGGAATAAAAAAATAATCCACAATATTCCCAATAATTTTCCTCAAAACAACGACACATGTTCGAAGCCGACACACCCCGCATGAGTCACTGGGGACCCACCATACGAGCCATGAGACTAGCGAACACTGTTGATCAAGCCACCAAGTGTCAATAGCTCAGGCAATTCTGCTCACTTCATAAAATTTCGTCGATACTCACCATGTAACTGAGCATGAAATAAAACGAGCATCGTTGGATTAATCTCATCACAACCATAGATCAAGATCACCCTTAACAAGAATCTGTCCATCGACGTAGCTCGGTGAAGATTTCCACTGATGACCTCAAGTCACATCGATGGAAAAAAATCATCAACACTGAGCACTCATCCCGATGGAACAAGTTACACCAACCAAGCGCTTCGGTCAGACTTCTATCTTCGCCGAGAGTTAGGAGACTTGCGTCGATAGCTTAGGTTACACTGATGAATGGGTCAGCAAGATCGAGGCACATATTTCCAACACAATCATCATATAAAATAAAAATCATCATGCATACATTAGTAATGCATCCATACATCATGCATTCATACATCATACACCATATATCCATACATCATCATTAAATAGATCATAAACCATAACATATCATCTTGATCATAAATGCATCTATAACATATCATATAAATCATCACATGGCATATAGAAAATGGAAAATAAATGCATCCATCATAGAATCATAATAGAACACATCATAGATCGATAAAATTCTATTGCATATCATATAGATCTCAAAAATCATCAATATCAAGTATACAATGAAGTCTGAAATAAAAGAGATACAACATCAAAAATGGTTGAACCAGAGTATACATCATGTCTCAAATCTATCACAAATCACAGAAGACAGCTATAATTTTCTACTACCAGATGATGCAGGCATCATGGGACCAATACCTCCTCCACTAGATGGACTAGTATCTCCACCACCAGATGGACTGGGGCCTCCTAGATCTTTGTGTGGAGACTGAGTCACACCCTCACTAATAGTCCAGGAATGGGTCCTGCCTGATCGTGATGGGGCATAACCGACTCTCTGCTCTGAAGGGACGACACCATGGTATCTACCTCTATAAAAATCTGCCTCCCATCCCACACACAGAACCTCCCTCATATAGTCACCAATAGTAGTACCATTGGCTATCCGATGTAATATCTGTAGTAAGTTGTGTCTTCTTTGCAATCTTCCTAGAACTATCCCTATCGATAGTCAAGGTTGTGATCTATGCCTTCAGAATGGTGCCTATATCTATAACTATGCCTGCTCTTCGATCCATTTGGTTGCATCCCTCTCAACAATCAAGGAAATAATCTATGCCTAGGCAGTGGCCATCTGTGTCTATGTCTAAGCCAGCTGACCCTATAATGTCTGTATCTGAACCTATAAGCTGGCGATCTGTGTATGATCTATAGAGGATGTAACCACTGCTCGCCTCTTATGAGGCACTCTAGTAGATGGACTTGTAGAACTTGCCACATCTCCTTTGCCACCATCCCCTCCATTGTCTACATCATCACTGTTGTTTTCATCACTATCCCCCTCTCCATTGCCCTCCTCCTCACCAACATCCTCTGCCTCGACATCAACATCCTAATACAAGTTAGTTTACTATTTTTAGTTTTTCTCTCCAAAGTGTTGTTTAATCTATTAGATCAAAGTTGTAGATTGCATTTTGGAGTTAGTTTACTATTTTTAGTTTTTCTCCTCAAAGTGTTGTTTAATCAAGACTCTCGTCCTTGCAAAAAATGGAAATTTGAAGATTCCTTCATAGATTTTATTCTCCTAAGGGTATTTAGTCAATTATTTGTTGGGATCTCATTTCCTAATGAATTGAAGAAGACTAGGTCCTGTTATGCCTTGCATAACCACCCCATCTTTTGTCTTGGTCAAAATGGGTCCCCCTTTGTGTTTTTGTACTTAGTTGTTTTTGGAACAAAATTTGGAGTATAGTTTTGCCAAGTATTTTGTTTTTCTTCTTTGTTTTCTCTGTCGGAAGCGGAACCGGAGCTGAATCGGGTTTTGAAAGGTCTTTTGAGGTGTATTTTTGGTTCTGATCCCGATGATCTTTTCTTTGCCTTTGTTTTTGCTCTTTAGCGGAAGCAGAGCAGGAGTGGGAATTGGGATGGTTCTATTCAAAATTTGCAAAATCAAATTCAATTCCGATTCCGACTCCGCTCCCTTTTTAATGTTTGTTTGTCTCGGTTTTTGTGTTTTGTTTTATTAGGTTGGTCTTTTACTTAACTTTTGTTTTTGTTTTTGTTTTGTTTTTAGTTGTCGGACGCAGAGTCGGAATGGGAATAAGGTTTGGAAAGTTTATGATTTTAAGATCCTGTTTCCATTTTGGTTCTGACCCCGCCATTTTTATTTTTTTTTTTTTGTGTGTCGTTGACTTTTTGACGGAAGTTGCACTATAGACCAGTGTTTGTTCTCTTACAGTTCCGACTCCGCCTTTACTGTGTTTTAATGCATTAATGGTGGTTGACGATGTAGGTAGAAATTCACATTTTTTTCTTTATTAAGGGTTAAAGCCGATTATTATTGTTATTATTACAAGTCTGAGAGCGCGAAGAGCAATAGCAGAGTTCATTTGAGCGAATTGATCGAGATAGAGAAGGGATTGTGTGCGAATTGATTCAGAAAGTCAACGTGGCTTTGTTTGCGTTTAAGGTAAGTCTTTTATTTTTGTTGTTCGTTGTTTTATTTGCGGTTGGGTTCGTTATGTTTTGCTTTGTATCTGTTCGCGTGTTCGATCATTGTGTTTTAAGCAATTTTATGATCAACGATGTGATTGAATGAGTAGGTTCTTGTTTTGTTTTTTTTAGTTTGTTTTTATCTTTGTTGTTTTATTTTGTTGTGTCGTTTCTTTCTATTTTTGGGCACTGTCGTTTTCACGACTTAATCGTGATCGCGTCGGGTCATTTTCGATTTGCAGTAGATTTAGATTAGATTAAAGGTTTTTATTATGGTGTAAGTTAGATTAAGAATTTACAGTGAGGTAGATTAGAGATTTTTATAGTGGGTTGAGGTAGATTAGGTTTATGGTTTAATTTAGGGTTTCGTCGGTCTCTGCAATAAGTTTTAAATGAATGGCTCTAAAATATAATTGTTTCCCCACGGTCATATGAGGGTAGAGTTTTTAAGCTCCTTTGCTATGTTATGGCGACCTAGGTTTAATCATGAAGTTATTATGAAAATGAATAAATTTGATGATGTCATGATTAGCATACGCGGAGGCAGGATTGGAATGGGTATTGGCATAAGAGTTTGTTTTTACCAAAGATGTGAATTCCATTTCTATGTCGTTTTCGATTTCAAGTTCTAAAAAGGTTTTTTTTAAAGTATGTGATAATTAGCGGAGGCGGGATCGGAACTGGTCTTAAACTTAAGAATTTTTGTTTGTAAAGGTTATCAGTTCCGTTTTCATCCCGTGTCCGGCTTCGCATATTGTGGAAAGTCTTTTGTCGAAGTAACGATAAACAAATCGGAGGCGGAGGCGGAATGGAAATAGAATATGAAATGAGAGGAATTCGAAGAAAAACCAAATCCTTTTTTTATTCCGATCTTGGTTCCGATAACTTCCCCGACTCCAACTCCGAGCCCGTTTGTTACTAGCTGAAGTTCCTATATTGGTTTTTGCTCTGAGTCTGCCAGTCTTGTAAAAATGATTATTTTGTGTTTATGTCCGACTCCGACTCCGATACATATGTAACAGGTATGTTTTTAAAACAAGTTTTATAATGATTTATTGGAAGGGGTCTAATTAGAGGTTTGCTTGCAGGAGATTTGAGAGATGTCAGGAATGTCAGGAGAGGCTGCTCGAAGGAATCAACCGGCTGGAACATCAAAGCCTGCACCAAAGATCAAGAAGGTGAAACCAGAACATTACCTTATACATTAAGGTATGATCATAGGAATCCAGTGGTGAAGGCGAGCAAGGTGGAATCAAACTGGTCAGATATCACAGATACCAATCTGGGCCAGTATAATTTCAAGAATTACATGAAGAGACCTTTGCAGAAAGGGAAAACTTGACAGGGAGAACTCAAAGGATTGTTGACTCCGGTCTTGCACATATCACTATGTTTCCTTTGTCAGTTCAGTGTCCGGAGTTGATATATACAGTGGCCAGTACTTATAATCCAGCTACAAGATTATGCATGGATTCACAGAATAATGTAATTATAGATCTTACTCTGCAGATGTTCCAAAACATATTCAATGTTCCTGATCCCAAGAATTTAGTGCAGTTAACTGAGGCTGAGGCATTGGAGAAATACAGTAAGCATAAAGACTCCAATAAGTCTCATTTAAACAAAATATGGTTAAGTACTGAGAAGAAGTCTTTGAGCAAATTGGCAGATCAGCCAAAGAGGGCAGACTTCAAGAAGGAGATATCTGATTTAATATTGATGTTGTCCAGAGTGTTTGGGAAAAGGGATGCCTTCCATTTCAAGGAATGGATGTTTCATTTTATTCAAGTGATTTTTTAGGGTGATTATCAATTTGATTGGTCCATGATTGTTTCTGATGCCATACATGATCAGCTCACAAGGGTCAGACAGACCAAATCTTTCTTCATGACTTCATATGTGGTCTATGCTGCAGCAAGATTGGGGATTTTCCCAGGATTAAACAGGGTAGGTATAATGGGAGCTTTGGATGGACAAAAGAAGGTATGGGAACACTATGATCAATTATCCCTTCAGGTTGCTGAGACTCACTTCAGAAGAGTCAATGATGCATTTTTATATGTGGTTATCAATCAGTTGAGTGGAGATGCAGGATACAGGTTAAGTCAGGAAGCTATGACTTTCATTTCTGAATGGGGAAGTTGGTACATCCAATACCCCAAATTTACATACTTCAGATTGTTTGGGTTTGAAGGTCATCCTCATTTACTTCCAAGATGCTGCAGCAATAGAATAGTGCTTATGGAATTTGTATATCAAGCCATCAGAGTTAATGCTAGATTTGGGATGAAGCACAATACAGGATGCCATAAGTTTCCTATGACACTGGGGGAATATAGTTGTCAACACTTGAAGGCAGCTAAGGTGGTTTGTAATGAGTTGATACAATTGAAATTGGGATTGTATACAGCTCGTAAGTATTTTGATCCGAAAAAGAAGATGTATAATTTATTACCTTTTGTGTTTACTAGACACTTTAATTTGTTAGAGGATTTTTGGTGTGATAGGCAGGATGAATTTGACTTGAGGAGGAAGAATTATGAGAGATTACCAGTCTCACTTATGGTAGAGCTGGGCATTAAAGATAATATTCCTGACACTTTGGTGGATGATGGAGTGGTATTAGATCCCTCATATGAAGCTTTGAATATTGGCACCAAAAACTTAGATCCAATAGACTAGAGTGAAGAAGAAACGATTGACATTAAGAAATTGGGAAGAACAGTCTTGGATAGAAGTGTGCAATGGTTGATGATGAGGACTCAAGCTCCTCAGGGACCAATCCTCAAGAAAGGTAAAGGGTATAAGAGGATTAAAAGAAAGGCACCTTCCAAGGAACCATTGGAATTCTTTCCTCCGGATGTTGAAGAAACAGAGTTGGAAGTGGTTGATGAAGAAGAAGAGACACTCGAGGGAGAGGTCCCAATTGAATCTTCTATTCCTATGCCCGCATTGGGTGAGTCATCTACACAAGCCCCCACTCACAAGAAAGAAAAGAAAAGAAGTTCAAGGAGTGCTTTATGCCATGGCTGAAGCTACTAAAGGAAAAGAGTGGAGGAAGAGTTGGTAGAAATTGAGACAGATTCAGATGAAACTCTGTCAGAGAAGGACTTGCAAGAAAACATGCCTCTAGATCCTACTATTGAGCAGATTCTTACACAGGAGGAGCAATGGAAATAGTTTGAAGATGATACTAGAGAATCTAATGCAAGGGCTGCTATGGAGAAACAAAAGGAAATAGAGGCAAAGTTGCAATTTGATGCTCTACTTCAACAGCAGTAATCGAAGGAAAGAGAAGTTGAAACAAGAACAACAGCTGATACAATGGAGGAGCAAATGAGGCAACGAGAGCATGAGATCAAGGTCAAAGCTGAAAATGACAAGCTGGAATTGATACAAAAGATCCATGATCTCGAGGAGGAGAAAGCAAGAAACCGAAGGGAAAAGGAAGCCCTTGTTGCTAGATTGAAGCTTGCAAAGGAGACTCGATTGAAAGAACAAGAGGCTGAAGCTCTAAGGAAAGAACAAGAGGCTGAAGCTCTAAGGAAAGAAAAGGAGGCTGAAGAGCTGGTAAAGAAACAGCTAGCTGAGAAAGAAAGGGAAAAGGCAGAGAAACTCATAGCCTTGGAAGAGGAAAGATTGAGAAAAGAAGAAGGAGATAGGAAGATGCAGGAACAAAGAGATAGAGAGGAGGCTGAGAAGTTGGTGCAGTTGCATGTACTGCAGGAGCAACAAGAAAAGGAAAAGGTTGATTCTCAACCTAAGGTAGATATTCAGCCATCCTCTATAGTTGTTGCTTCCTCTTCCATGATGATGGCTCCTGGTGCTCCTACTTGGTTGAAATTAGATCTACAGAAAAGAGCTAGAACACCTCCTCAATCTCTCAATTGGGAGGACATGATGAAGGAGATTGAACAGGAAAGGCCTAAGAAGAGGGCTAAAGTTTTGCACTCTACCAGACTCATAGATAAAGGGGAGATAGTTGTTGAATGTGCCGTGCCTATGATTGAAAAGGAGGTAGGGGATATGCAGCTTACAGACTATCAATTGAGTACAGTTAACTTGGGAAGACCCACTAGAAATCAACAAATGAATTTGATTGATGTGGTGGCTTCAACGACAAAATCCAGAATGATCAAGGACAAACAAAAGAAAGATGAGCTTAAGGCTTAGTTAGATCAGTTACATTCATTTTTGAAGAGTGTCTCCTCTCCAAGGTCACAAAAGGTTGCAGCAATTGAGACTCCTGTTTTGCTAAGCAAAAAGGAGGTTGATGATTTGGTGCAGGTTAAAGGTAAGGCAGAGATGGTTGACAAGTGGATAGACAAAGTGAACCGGGAGGTAGGTGAGGTTTTGGAAAAGGGGTTTGAAACCTATAAGGAGGCCGAAGGAGTAATAAAAGAGATGCATCAATATATTGAGGCCTCCGAGAAGTTAGAAGAAGAGTACAAAGAGTATAGTGAAAAGTTGGAGAAGATAAATACATTGCCTCTAACTACTCTTTTAGAAGAATCTATA
>CM021106.1:104514222-104700980 GCA_007115665.2 Sequoiadendron giganteum | reverse complement strand
AGGCTCAATTAGATCAGTTACATTCATTTTTGAAGAGTGTCTCCTCTCCAAGGTCACAAAAGGTTGCAGCAATTGAGACTCCTATTTTGCTAAGCAAAAAGGAGGTGGATGATTTGATACAGGTTAGAGGTAAGGCGAAGATGGTTGACAAGTGGATAGACAAAGTGAACCGGGAGGTAGGTGAGGTTTTGGAAAAGGGGTTTGAAACCTATAAGGAGGCGGAAGGAGTAATAAAAGAGATGCATCAATATATTGAGGCCTCCGAGAAGATAGAAGAAGAGTACAAAGAGTATAGTGAAAAGTTGGAGAAGATAAATACATTGCCTCTAACTACTCTTTTAGAAGAATCTATACTCAAAGATGATAATAAAGATTTTGTAGAAAAGACTTCTCGTATCCTTAAGTTTAGGACTGGTTTCTTGAGCAAACATAAGGATGAAATTCAGGGAGCAGTTAATAATTTAACTGAGCAGTTGGAGGAGTTGGAAGCGGTTATGGCTATAATAGTAGATGTGAATGTATTGACTAAAGATGGCATGCCGTTAAGTCAGGTTAGAGAGAAATGGAGGGAAAGATTCCAAGGACTCATGCAGGATGATGGAGAAGACTTGGTGATAGATCGACTTGTAGAGGTCAAGGAAGAGATAAAAGCTGCAGGAAGAGAGTTGTTCAAGGTAAAAAGCATGAAAGAGTTTGCTGCAGTTGAGTTGGATCGCATCAAATTTGAAGATAACTGGATTGATGGGCCAAATATGGATATGCTACAACAGGTCTTCACTAGTTATGATGAGTTCATAGCGGATCTAGCATCACATGCATAAAATCTTGCATGCATGATATTCTTCTTCCTTGCATGATGCATGATGATCTTCTTCCTTGCATGTTGCATGCATGCAGCACTAGCAGTCTCAAGGACATGGGATCTTCTTTTCTCCTATGTTCTATCTTCTATTGTTAGATCAAACTGAATGTGTAATGTAAGAACTCAAGATCGAAATTGATCTGAGTTTCCAAGACAGTTGATTGTTCCTAAAAAGGTGGAAAGCCTAAGAAGTAAAAGTTCAAACTTCTTTTTTGTATTCTATAAATACCAGTGGGGTATTACATTGTAAGGGTCGGCTAATTGAGAATTGGATTGGCTTACCTAGTGTTAGGAGATAGAATTTTCAGAGAGCATTTTGCAAAGATACATTGTACCAGATCTTGTTTACAGTTAATAGAATTGCAGGTTTACGAAATATGGAGTTTGGCATTGAATTGTGTGTTTGATAAGGTTAATGAGTTATAATCCACTTGAATGCCAGTGATTGTGCTGAAGCATGATAGTTTCTTATATGATGAAAGTCATTAGAAGAAACCAGGTTTAAAGATTATCTTGTTAAATTGTCATTGAATTAAGGTTATTAAAGTCTGTTGATCTATAGTTTTAATGATGAATGAATGTGTGTGGTTTTGAGATCTTGGAAATATTTGTGATAGGCGAATAGAGGAATTGAATTAAGCACCTAAGATGTATATGATGGTACAGTTATACTGTGGGTTGTGTCATGTTATGGTTTTTGTGATCGGTTAAGAAAACATTCATTGTGAAAAGTATATGTCCGGATAGTAGATAAATTTAATTCATACTTACTGATTTACCCCTTGGATCTATCTTTCTTCTTTTATTTTAAACCCCTTGATTTACAAAAGCTATTTTGACAAAGAGAGTCATAGCTTGAATCCTTTGTTACCAGTCCAGGCCCCTTGAATATTATAGTTGCATGAACCAATTGAGTGACATTAGACAGTTGAGAACCAACTATCAGGACCTTGGGAGTTAGGCCACTATATGTATTCTTTCTTTTTCTGGAGAAATAGAATAGAAATTTTCTGTTTTAATGTTGTTTGTGTCATTTTAACCATCAACAGGTCCCTAATTGGTTCATCAATCCCATTTTGGTGAACTTAATAAACCCATTTTTTTGATTTTTTTGATTCTATTTTATTTTGAAGTCCAGATTCACCATAGAACTAGATCTTGCATTAATTTGAATTGCATTGCATTGAATTGAATCTTATTTAGGGTTTTTAGCTTGCATTAGTTTTAATTTCATTTAAGACTTTAGGATTCCATGTTTGCATCTGTTAAAATCTAAAAAATACAAAAAAAATAGTCATTTTGCAAATCATTTACATAACATTACATCAACATTCATTTTCATTTGAAAATTGAATCAAACTTGCACATCAAACTAGGTCTCCTATTTTGTCATTTTGTCATAATTTGCATTTGCATTCAATCTTAATTTCACAGAAAATTCAAACTATAACTCACTATTTTAAATCAGAATCTAGAAAGCACTAGAATCAACTCATAAATCTGTAATTTTTTTTAAAAAAACCCTAAACTAGTACCCATTCACCCAAGGGCGAATGAGTCCCTGATTAGGGCTTTTTCCTAAATTTTTGGGCATTAAAATATTTGTTTTTGTATTTTGTTTTGCTGTTTTCAGATTTTTGTTTCAGTTTGTAGAATTTATGTTACTTAAAATTGATCAAATTAAGCTTCATTTGATAAATTTAGTGCATTTTGTGAATTCAAAACTGCATTTACAAGACCTCATTTTTCAAGTTTTTTCATAACATAATCAGAAAATTATCTTGTTTGAAATCTAAAAATTGCATTTACATATTTGCATTGCACTTTACATTCTAGGTTATTGCGTTGCATTTCACCTTCTTTCCATTTTGGGTATACATTGAGTTTTTGAAACTTGTATGAGCTTCACAACTTGGTGTCCTATTAGCAATACTATTGTGAGGCATATTTCAAGACTCGTGCCATCCTGTGATACACCATTCGCCATGGATATTGGGTTCTCCAACTCTTTCACTAATAGTCTTGATACTAATCAACCCACTATGGATCCTAGCTTTCATACCTCATTTCCAATGCCTTCTCTACCCACAAATAATGTGCATGATGTTGAAACAATGGTTTATAGTGTCTCTCAAGATGTACAAAAGATAAAGGAAGAATTAAAAAGTTTGCAAGACTTTGTGAGAATCAAACCTATTGTTGCTAATGTCATTCCTCTCATAGGGAACATACGAAAGATGCTTAAGCATGTAAAAGGAATAGAGTTTATATGTACCCTTATCCATCTCATTAACAACCATTTTCCTCCTCCTCAACCAGATTCCAATACATTTCCCATGTATAAAAGCAAATAAAACACAAATTTTGATCACATTAGTACTCCTAACACATCCTTTTCTAAAAAAGGAAAGGACTTACAGTTAGAAGATGAAAGTGATGACCAAATAATTATCAAACCAAAGATGAAGAAGCCAAAACTATATGACCATCAAAAACCTTAGCCACAAGATATGTATGATCTTCCTCATTCTTTACGTGACCTATTAAAAATATCCAAGACTGAGAATGCATTTTATACTCTCTTACATTGGGGATTAATTAAATTACCACCTAAACGTGAAAATCTAACCGAAAAGAAAACTAATAAAAATGGACCATATTGTGCCTATCATAGATTATTTGGAAATCACACCAATAATTGTCATTCCTTAAAGGTATTATTGAAGAAATTTAGATCCCTTAGGGATCCATATTGACTTAAAGCATGTGCTTTGCTCCTTGCCATGTAATAGTTGTAGGATCATAGCATACTCACCATTACATGTTTAAACATTCATTGGAAATCATTTTCTTTATTGTAAGGACCTCATTCTTATCAATCATCTCAACTCATCCTTGCCCTGCACTTAGTGTGAGAAAGGGGTTAGCTAGCCTTGTCCTAGTTTGAGACTTGATGTTATCCCTTTGGATAGTTATGGACACCTTTCATATATACTAATCAAGATTGGGATATGGATGATCTGCTATAGGTTGACTCGCATGTGCCTTACTAGTATTTTGCTTTGTTTTCCTTTCATGTTCTTTGTGTGATTGCATGTGCATAATATGATCTGTTGTACTATTTTGTTTGATGTATCTCTATCTTCATGTGAATTCCTCTATTTGTATCTACATCCTTCTATATGTCATAAACATTTATCTTTTCTTTGTTTTGTGTTTTCCTTTTAGGGATGATGCAAGGCATCGAGACTTTTAGGTCTCTTCCATGTTGAACCAAAAGATTTTTCTCCTTTTTCTCTCTTTATGTGTTATTCCTCCAGTATTTGGGGAATGATGATGTTTTCAAGCTCTATAATCACATTGTAGCAAAGGTATACTGAGCCTGAATCTATGGATCCCTTATGTGTTTTGGGATTTCATTTTGGGGGCACCCCCTCCCTCTCTCTTTTTCATGATGTAGCTTCATTTGGGAACACATGACTTGGCATAGGGATTTCTGAATAAGCTCTCATGTCCTCTTCAGTGTTTAGCATTGATTATTGGCTACTTTAAAGTAAATTACTCATAGAAATGGTGCTAGTAGTTTCTTTAAAGTGGGGGCGTATATTGGCATTATCATTGCTCGTGTTTCATTGTGCAATTTTATTTATTCTTGCGATGCTTATTTTTCTTGGTGGTGTCTTTGGGTTTGATGTCTTCTAAGAGCATGATATTTCTCTTATCCTAGATTTTTCCTCTCTTAGAGACATTGAGCATGATGTTCCCTAAGAAGAGACCTTACACGAGCTAAGAAAATTCCCTTTGAACAAAAATTTATTTGCATATTGCTCATATGTGTTTAACATAATACAATTTGTTAACCTTGTGAAGCTCAAAGTTCTAGTTTCATTTTTGTGGCACTCTATCGGAGTTATCAAAAGGATAGCTTTGGTATGGTTAGTAGAGTGAGAGCTTGTAGACCTGACATGACTTTCTCAGTAAGCCACTTTCTGAAGACTCACCTAGTGGATGACCTGAGGTTCCATTAGCTCGAAGTGAGTGTTCATTGTTTGCATAGTGGAAATCACATTCCACTTTGTGAATGTCTTTGGACAAACAACCAAGATGCGTTCCACATCGTGTTGGACAATTAAGGCTTGATCCACCTTTTTATTTTCCTTTTTCTTTGAGTCTTTGATGTTGTATGATTGAGTCATCTTGTCATTTCTAAATACATATGTCTTAAATTTCTACTTTAGTGTGAGTTTGACATGATTGCATCCTCCCACTAAAGTGGGGACTAAATGTAGTGTAGAAAAATGTATCCCTTTACATTTTAACACTTAATTAAGAATTAATAATAAAACGGACTTAAGTGTGCCTTATTTTTGGTTTTGTAAAGTGTACCTCTTTACACTTTCACACTTATTTAGGGATCCTTTAATTAATTTAGCTTAATTTTCCTTCATTTTCCCCTTTAATTCAAATACAAGCCTAATTTATCATATTTTCTGAAGAGGAAACCCTAGATTCATTAATGCCTAAACATAACACTTCTCATTGAGCAATGTGTGTCCTAGGTGAGTGACCTAGGACCCATTTTACCATGGGAAAATGGGTCCTCACATAGACCTAGGACCTAGATTCAAATTATTTTTTTATGGAATTTTAACATATTCAAAATCCATATTCAGATTTTGGCTTGCGATATTTAAATTACGATAAATTAAGGATACATATCTATAAATACTAGGTTATTTCACTATGCTTCACCTAGAGTTTTTCACATAGAAGGTTTTCTTGAGATCTAAGAGAGAACTTTCAAGATCATTTCAAGAGAAGTTCAAGGCATTCAAGAGAATATTTGTTGAAGAATTATTGTAGCAATCAAGATCCAGTTGTCACATCAAAGTCTTCTTGCATCATGCATGTTATTGGACCTAATATGATGATGTAGGTTTCATGATCCATTCAAGCATCTAAAGAATTATATCAAGTCAAGATCCAAGGTTCAAGATCCACATCCATTGAATCCATTTCATGCAAGTTGTAGATTTACATTCTAAGGTTTATTCAAGGGTTTGGTGAGTTGTGACATAGAGTTGTTCATTCATAATTCCTTTCATTCTATTTTATTTCATTTCAATGTTTAATTACCAAAATGGGGTTTGACCAAGGAACACCCCCATTTACCAGAAACAAAACATTCTTCCCTCTTGATTTGTTTTTGCAGATTTAGGTGCAAGAAATCTTGAAGATATCTTGAAGAGAAAAATTGGAGAAATTTTTGTTGCAAGTATGAATATGTTTCATGGTGTTATCATCGATGTCACCACATTTCAGGTTGATTGCAGATGGTACTTGTATAGTTGAGATATTGTAGAAGTGCTTAGAGTACATGGAGTTATATTTATGAAGTTTTAGTTGTGTCTTTTCCAAGTTCTTTTGAGAAAAATTGAGAAATAATGAAGGCAATGTTGAAGTGTGTGTTATGAGTGTCCTTTGATATTGTGCTCTATATTTCTCCTATCTTGATCCTATGCCTGTGCATATTTTTAGTGATTCTCATGAGCTTCAATGGATAATATATCTCAAGTTTTAGTTTTTGGTTCGATGGAGAGTGAAATATGTGTTCATCGGTGTGTGAACTGGTTTGGTAGAACTATCTATTTGTGGACTAGGAGAAATATTTTGGCCCTGCAGTCCTCTAATATTTGGTTGCAGATCTTCTAGATCTGGGAGATGATTCATTTTGATGGTTTCTATGTTTTGAAAAACGTGCTTGTATTTTGGTGCTCTGGAAGAACTGCTCCAGAGCTCCTGTGTGTTTGGTTGGATTGTTAAAGAGTTTTATGTGAATGAAGTTTGTTGTAATTGTTGTGGATGTATTTGAGGTATTCTCAGAGATTAAAAAATGTTTGGTGAAGCATGTTGTTTGATCCACATGTGATCATCTTCCTAGAGATGAACATACTTCAAAGATTGTTGGTGTTTTCATTAGGTGTGGCCGACCTGGTGTCTACATGTTACATTAAGTTTTTGCATCGAATTAAGGAAGCGTGTGATCGATCCAAGATGTTGTTTGGGTCCTAACTAAATATATAATTGGTCCTCTCTCATTCTTATCCACCACAAGAATGTTGAGTATCTGACCTTGGATAATTTTTCTAAGGTTGAAGATGATATAAAAGTGAATCAAGTTGATACAAATTGATCATCCATCATCCACAAATCAAACAAGCAAGAGAAGTGTGCAAACAAGTGCAAAAAGAAGAGTGTGGAAGAGCGAATTGAGGTAGTAGTACTTTAATGTGTTAGATTCCTGAAAGTAATGAGTTGATGGTGTCTACAATCTTTTGATCAAGTTGCAAATGTGTGGAACCCTTGTGGTGGATCTTTATTTCCCTTTTTCATTTTTTGTAGGTAGCGAGCCTCTTTCTGGATAGTGAGTCCTTTGAAGGCAGTGAGCCCTTGTATTTGGGTAGTGAGCCTTTGTATCTAGGCAGTGAGGCTTTGTATCTGGGCAGTGAGCCCTTTGGTAGTGATCCTTTGCATCTGGTATTGCATTAATACTATATTGTGTGCTAATCCTCACCGTGGTTTTTCCCTCATTGGGTTTTCCATGTAAATCTATTGTCTCTAGTGTTTGATTTATGTTATTTGCATTTCATGTTCACACTTAATAATAAATTAAAGATAAAGTGGAATTGATTAATTTTAGAAGTAAAGTAATTTGATACAACTGATTCACCCCCCTCTCAATTGTCTTATGCATTGCAACAATTGGTATCAAAGCTCTGGTTCCTAGGTGAAAAGCTTAACCGCTTGAGGTAGATCAGATGGTGCACAAGTTGCAAATCCCTATTTTTGATGGAGCTAATTACAGTGACTAGAAAGAACAGATGAGAGGTTATCTGGTTTCTCTTGGTTTCAAGACTTGGAAAGTTTTGGAGATGAAGTATTCTATACCAATTGGTGGTCCTTCCTTTGCTGATGAGATTGTGCTTACGAGGAGAATGAAAAGGAAAGGTATTCTATCTTCAGTGCTCTATCTAAAACTAAAAGAAAAAAAGTTATTTCTCTAGCCATTGCTCATGAAGTATGGGAAAAATTAAAAGACATTTATGAACGAAATGATAGAGCAAATTTGTTAAGGAAACTAACTACTAAGTGAAAATTTGAGAACCTGAGAATGGAAGAAGGTGAAGATATTGCGAGAATTATCAGAGAGTTGAACTTATAGAAACTGAAATCAAGAATCAAGGTGGCACCATTTCAGATGAAGATATAATTAAGAATATCTTAATGAACCTACCAGATAGTTACAGTGACAAAGTATCTTCTATTGAAGAATCTTATGATCCAAAGAAACTTACTAAGGAGCGTCTATTCAGTGTCTTGACTACATTTGAGATGAGAAAATTTGTAAGAGAGAAGGAGAAGATTGAAACAACCTTTAAAGCAATGAAGATAGGAGATGACTCACATGATGATGATTTAGAAGATTTGGAAGCACATTTCACAAGGAGATTGAAGAAAGGTACTGGTAAATACAAAGGTAAGTTTCCCTTTAAGTGTTTCAATTGTGGAAATATTGGTCATTATGCATCAAGATGTCCTAATAGAGATACACACAAGAAGAACAAGGAAAATAAAAATAATCATAAAGATGAAAAGGATAGGAAGTTCAATAAATTGTATTATTTTAAAGAAGATGTGGGAATTTTTGATGATGAATCTGAATTTGAAGAGGATAAAGATGAATTTTTGTTTCTAGCCGGGCTAGAAAATAAAGTTGTATCTACTAATCATAGAAGATGTGCAAAGGAACCTATTGATGGTGTTTTTATGCACTTCAAAATACATGTAATGCGTAGGTGCATTACCTCTCTTGAAAGACAATCTTCCACAATCAAATTGTAGAACACTATCCCAAGGTCTCTCGGATGTCAGGTCATGATGATGCTTGGAATATATCAATTGATTTATGTGATTTGCTAAAATCACAAGGTGGCCTTATGTGAATTAAAGTTGTAGGAGAATCGGGTTTGCGAACAGAGTTCATTAAATAGGAAATTACTACACTTTGTTGTAGGTTCGAACAAAAATCTTGAACTCCATTGTTTCATTGGATTTGGCTTTACAATGTGCAATGAATCTTAGCATAGGTTACTTCTTAAAGAAAATGAAAAAGGGAAAGGGTGAGAGAAGATTCCTGAACCTGCAACTACTAATGAACAATGATCATGGAGGTTCCCATTGTGGACAGTTTCCTTAAAATAGGATTTCACTTCATCTGAATTCTCACAATTTTATGGAATCCATGCTATCTTCTAAGGACTACAGATATTCATCATTCATTCACCATGTAAATGTGAACAAAGACAAATTTTAAAGAGCAGCTATGAAATTATAGTCCAGACTAACTTTGCACAGTCACCTACCAGAAACAAATGACTAAAAGTATGCACAAGGAGAGCATACACATAGCAAAAGAAACTTCATAACCAAAGAAAACACACTAAATCTACCAAGAACAACTAAAAGGGAAATTAGAACAGCAAGGTAACTTAAATTAAAACTTTAACTAATGGGAGAAGAATCATGAACCATGTGAAGAAATCCAAAATACCCCAAGAAATGACTATATTTTCTATTGCAATTTATGTAGCATGCCTTTACAACAACTCAACTCTCTCAAAATGAGAGGAGGGGACCTCTATTTATAGTTTTCAAAAAGAAAAATGAATGGCCAAGATTTCATTCTATTGTGTGGCCAAGATGCACTTTACAATAGGGTCTCACCTACCCCCAAATATATTACATTTTAAAAACATCTTTTGTCTTTTTCCTGTTTTGTCTTCTAGTGGCAACACTGTAGTAGTTTTGTCTTTTTGTTGTTTGCCCTTTGTTGCAACTACTCTTTCAGAAGTTCTTTGTCACTAACAGGGTTACCTTCTCGCTTCTTCAAAGTTGCATATTCTACGAATCTCAAGATTACCAACCGGATCTTGGCAACCTCAATGATATCGGACCTCAACACTTGGTAACTCCACTCCTTGGAGTTGTTAATGAGATTTTCCCAGTCTTTGTCATATTTGGAAGCATTATCCCTAAAAAGCTCGAGCAACAAAGCTCATGAAGTCCGCAGTAATCTCGGTTGTCATTTCCTTCTCCATTCTTCTCTGGAAGTGAGGCTTGATTCTTTTCAGATTGATCTTCACAACAAGCATTTCGTACCTTGTAATTAGCTTGAGATATTTGATACTATCTCCTTTGGCCTCTTTGGCCCATTCTATGTCCAAAATTATTCTTTCTAGGATCTGTTCCAGCCTCCCTTTTCGGTGATCAAAATCACGCTTCCATATATCCATTAGCCAGTGGTCATCATCCTTGAAGGCAAGATCCTTTTCCCAAACTTCGCTCAACAGTGTGAGGATAGCCTCAATCTTTGGATAGGAAGCCCTGTACTTCTTTGGGAATTCATCGTAGATTTTCCTTGTGCCTTCAACAAATATTTGCACCTCCAAGAACTTGTTTGTTGTTTGGACAACGAAGTTGATACCCATATTCCCAATGTCCAAGACCTGCCGGAACCAAGTTTCCATGGTCTTATCCAAGTTTCTTCTTCTCTACAACTTGTGGATTTGTTCTTGGGATAGCAACTGTGGCGGGGCTGATGACGTGGTAGGTTTCTCATTTGGAGATGACCATTGCTAGATGTAAGCTATCAAATCAGCCACATGTTCCTTAAGCTCTTCTTTTGAAACCTTATCCTATTATATAAGGTGCACCACTGTGGCAATCAATTCTTGTAGGTGGTCAACCTTCTGTTCCCATGTGGCTACTCCCAAGTCGATGGTGGAGACGTTATAACTTACCCCGTGTTCTCCAACCACCAGTGTAGCTATCTGCACTGCCCTGGATCCAAAGGCATCCATCGTTATCTTAGATCTGACCTTTGGATTCTTCTCCTTACTTGTCATAATTTGAGCTCTAGCTAATATTGCCTCTAGCCTTGCCTTTGGATCCTTTAGGGCGGGAGTTCTCTTTTTAAGTTGCTTCTATAGCTAGTCGGGCATCTGAGGCCCTACCTTGGGTGATTCTTGTTGACCTTTTCTATCCTCCACCCTAAGCTCAATGGCTTTGAAATTAACGATCTCCTGTTCAGCTCCCACATCCTCCTTCTCTTCATCAAAACTTTTATGAGAGAAATGTACCTGGTGGAAGACTTGGTGATCAGCTGCTCTCTTGGGTGGTCCTCCTCCTCAGTACCCTTTTCTTCTTCTTCATACTCACTTACCTCGGGCTTATCTTCTTGTTCATCCTCATGGAGGGATGCTTCTTTCTCACACTCTAGGGTTTGATTACATCTTTCCGCAGGAGACCTACTTCCTTCAGTCCCTGGAACAACAACTCTTTCCTCGACTATGATTTGTTCTTTAGCCTCCTTATCCTCAATTTCCTTGAGTTGTTTGTCCCATTCTACGTCGAGCTCTGGATCTTCCATCTCTTGAAGAATGTCCACTCCCTGATCCTCGCTGCTCTCACTGGAAGAATCATATGCCACCTCATCGATCACTTGATGCTCATAGATGGGATGCTCATGATATACAAATTCTTCATCTTCCGGTCTCACGGCTGCCTCTTGTTCTCATCGCTTGAGCTCATCCAAGATTTGCATTGTGGGCTCCATCCTAGGTGGTTCTGTTGGAGGAGGGAGAGCTGGGGCATTGAACATTGCTTGAGCTATTGCAGCTTGCACCATGTGATTTGCAAGCATCCCCAAAAGTTTGGAAGGCACATTTTGCATGTATTTAACAAAGGACTCCGGGAGAGTGAGGGTAGGCATTGCAATAATAGGTGAAGTGGATGGAAGGGAAGGATACATGGAGGATGATGAGATTGGTGATGTCATGGTGGAGGATGAGTCTATCGACACAACCTGCATGATCGAAGAAATGGAGGCAAGGTGGACAGAGATGTCTACCGCAGGTAGAGAGGAAGAAATCATGCAAGTGGGGTGGATGGAATGACAGCAATGGCAACAACGGTTGCAGGAGCTAATGAAGCAATTAGAGACCTGGGTGGATTAGCTTCCAAATCCTCACCCTTATGGAGTGGATCCTCAGGTATCACAGGCATATCCTTGATGTTGCCTGTCCTTCTATGTTTCTTGGGTGGCTCGCCCTCCGAGGTCTTTTTGGCATATACCTTTGGATTGGATTGTTGCTCATCAACATCCTTCCTCTTCTTTGATTTCATAGATGGCAGACACTTAGAGGATTCTCTTGTTGTAGGAGCAATGGCTGCCCCACTATTAGAGCCACTTGGCTCATTCTCGAGTCCCTTGAATGTCAAGGTGACTCTTTGTTGTTTTAACTAGGTGACTTGTCCATTGATTCATGCCTTTGTATGAGACTCAATAGGCTTGGTGAGAATGTCGAGGTCATCAACTTCTTGCTCATCCCAATCAATCAAAGGCAGTGGAAGATTGGAAATAACATTGTATTTTGGGTCTACCACCGTGCTCTCATCTTCTTCCAGCTAATCCAGGATCGGGTACAAGTTTACTCTCTTTACAAAATAGGTGGTTATATGCATGTAATGCCATATCCACACTTCAAAGTCATACTTACAATTTTCCCAAAATTCCTCAACATGGTGGAGGTGGGCGTACTCTGGTCGAAGAGCCTTTCTAATGTGACCGTATGGATCCATCTGTGGCTTAGCCATATACTGCCTGAAGTGGTACTCGACCAACTCCTTTTCTGAATTACCCGCACATTGGGAGGTATGAATTTAATACATTCCCTGGCCAAGCTGGATAGGATAAGGTGCCCCTACCAGATGTTTGTTGCTTAGAATATTGTGGATGTGCCGCAGCTACCAAGTCAGTTCCAATAGTATGATCCGGTCATTGGGGTACCAAGGTAGCTTATTTGGCCTCTTTGTGAATCCTTGGGCGTGAATGAAGGTGAATTTTGGAAATTGAATAAATAGGAAGGCATAATGCCTGAGGAGGGCTCTGGCACTATGGGATACTCTTCTCTCGAAATCACCTCCAAGCAACCAGATGACGTGGGCAATGAAGGCATCATTTACCCTGCAATAGTCCCTTTTGAAGTTCTTGTATTACAGCTGAGATAGGATTTAAGTTCCCTCCCCAACGCCTCATTGGGCATTGCAGTCAATCCATGATAATGCTGTTGATTGGCAAGCAAATAGACTAGGTAGGATGTCATATAGAGTTTTGATGTTTTCTTCACACTGACAAATTGGTCATGGAAGAAATTGCTGATTATCTCCCCCTAGTCGAATGCAGTATCACTCCCACGAAGAATGTGTTTGACAAAGTACAACATCCACTCTGGAAATAAGGCTGCAACAGGAAGGCCCATTACGCTACTCAGTAGGGTGACCAGATCATGATAATCCTCAAATAAATCACTGCAGAAGAGCTCTTGAGGAACTTTGCTAGCACTGGCCCGTCTATCCTTCATCCAATATTTTTTGATCAACTTCTTGCATCTCATGGGATCTTGATCCCATAATGCTTTGCACTCCTTAATGGTTGGAGTCTCCATTCTTTCAAAGGTGGGGATGTGGAAATTTTTAGTTATCTTGGGAGGGGACATATCAACGAGGATGTTGCCATCTCTGTCCACTATGGTTTTGGTTTCAAGTTGATACGCCTTCGGGCATGCCATTACCAACTCGGGGGCTACCAATGCTGGCGGGAAACCTACAACCTTAGCAAGTCCACTGCTTTTGATTAATTTTAAATTATCTATTTACGGGTCCACCCCAACTCTCCATGTAAACTCATTAATATCGACATGCCCGATATTGGTATCTGTGATGTCCCTCCAAAGAGTGGTGATTATAGAGTGTAATGGCACCCCTTGGAATTTGAACCTCATTTGATACTTGTGCTCCTTGCCCTGAGGCGCTTTGGCAGTTCCTTTCCCCTTTTCCTTGGCGGCACCAAAAGCTTCTGAATCGGATTCCATAAATCCTGCAAAAAAAAGATGAGAGTTAGCAACATCAAACATGTAAATGTAGCCTCAGAAAAATTCCTACACATCAAGGTTAGATCCATAGTCATTAAAATGTCCAACACTAGATCATGATAGTTCTGGGAGGCAAACAGATGACCCAGGCCTGAAGGGCTGAAATTCCCTTGGCAGAAAGTCATTTGGAAGGGAAAACAAGGAGAGACACTCCCAATGACTTTTCTGGTCTTGTATTTTATCAAAAAAAGCTTGGGCATGAAAGAAGACTCATTTTTAGCAAGTGGGTCAAAGTCTGTTTTTGATTTGGAGTCCATTTCAACTACCATTTAGGCGTTCGGGCTTCAGCTGCAGGTAGGCCATTTGGAACAGTGTATGGAGGACAACATTCTGGGAGTCAGGTTACATAGTCCAGGTAGATGGTCAGGCTCGGCCATTTGGAATGAAGAAACCAGAATGAAAACCCGAGAGGGGAATTTCGGAGTCTGGAGTCTGGACAGCTTTTGGATGTTTGATTTATTAGTTGATGAGAACCCAACAACGGATGGACGTCCGGGGTCCGGCGTCCAAAAAGATGGACGGGCTTGGCTGTTCGGGATAGTGAAAGCAACACGGAATTCTGACCGTTGGGGTCCGAAAGGAGTTTGGATGTTTCATTTTCTGTTTGAACCAGTGTGCGATAAAAGGTGGACCGGGGTTTGGGCGCTGGAAAGACGGTTGTTTGAAATGGCGAAGGTTACATAGAATTTCAAAAATGAAATCTTGGAGGTCAGAGTTCGAGAATGACTTGGATGATTGGTTTTTCCCTAGGTTTAAGATGGACTTCGCGCATCTGGGGTTCGAGGTCTAGAAGGACACTCAAGGAAGGTTGTTTGGAACAGTGGAGGCACAACGAAAACCCGAGAAGGGAATTCTGGAGGTCGGGACTCGGGGCGAGCTTGGACGCTGTCATTTTTCCAAGTTTGAGTTTGCGCACAGACGAATGTGGAGAGGTCCGGGCTCAAGAGGCGCCATCGATTGTTCCGAAGAACAACACTAGAGAGGTGGATTTTCGGTCTTCTATTTCATCTGCCAAATGATTGATTTTTCAATTTTGAACTTGTGGGTTTTTTGGCCAAGGTACTATTCTACCCAGTTTCGAGTTTATTTTAGGTTTTTACTTGATTTAGACCATGATTTTGAGGAAAAGAAGACAAGGCATGTGGACAATGGACATACCTCAAAATCACGAAGAATATTTTTGCTGAATTCATTTAGGAATGACGAAGCAAAGGTTTGGGCGTGATGGTGGCGAAAATTGTTGGGGTGGCGCTGGGCTTTTCAATTGCTTCTGACATGTGAAAATGATAGTTGAATAAATTGTTTATATAATCCCAGTGCCATTAATGTCACAATTAAATGTCTGGTACGACGATAGGCGAGGTAGCTGAGTTTAAATTTTGAGATGGCGATAGGAGGACCGGGGTCCGATGGCCGGTAAGATGTCGAGCTATGGCCGCTTCAAAAATCTACCAAGGGAAATGAAAACAACACGTGAGCTTCGGGGTCCAACGTCTAGAAAGACGGAAGCTGGTGGCCATTTGGAACATAAATTCCAAAGAGAAACTCGGGAAGGGAATCCCGACAGGTCAGGCACGGCAGGCTGGAAAGACCTCGCGCAATTGCCGTTCAGAATGGAAAAATCGGAGTGGAAACCCGAGAGGGGAAACCTGAGTGTCCGGTCCTGAAAGGTGCCATAGACATCAGAGAGGTTGACAGACAAGGAAAAACCTGAAAGGGCTTAAGATTTAACATTTCTCCAAGGGGAAAAATTTGGTCAACCTAAAATGTGACTTTTGAGAACTTGTTGACCTAACAAGGTGAAGCAAAAAGGACCCGACAACCAAAAGAGGGAAGAGAGGGTCCCCGTTCCGAACGGGGCGTGTGTGCAACATACACAGAAAAACCTAGTCTAGAGAGCAAGAAGGATGAAATAAAAGGTACTCTAGTGATTGCTTTTCATGCTAGACATGATGAAGACTTTTGGGTAATTGACAACGCATGTTCAAATAATATTATTGGAGATAAGCGTAAGTTCACTAAACTTGAGAAGTATGATGGAGGAATGGTTATGTTTGGATATGAATCTTGTGCTAAGATTGTTGGTAAAGGAACAATTAGTTTTGATGGGAAACATAATACTGACGATGTTTATTATGTTAAGGGTTAAAGGCATAATCTTTTAAGTATTAGACAAATCTGCATAAAAGGTTTTAAGCTTGTGTTTCAGGATAACACTTGTGAGATCAAAAAAGGATCCAGAACTGTGGTAGCAGTTGGAAGAATAACTCATGGTAACATCTATCAACTTAAGGGTGGTGATGGTCAGTGTTTTGTTTCTTAGATTAATGAGATTTGGGTATGACACCGGAGGATGGGACGTGTGAATTTTGACAATCTGATCAGAATCAGTTCTAGGGAAGTTGTCATAGATCTATCTAGAATCACAAAGCCTTCAAATTTTTGTAGAAGTTGCAAGTTGGGAAAACAAACAATAAACTGTTTTAAAGGAAAGGAACAATCATCTACCAAAATGCTGGAATTAATTCATACAAACCTTTGTGGTCCTATAAGAACAGGAAGTGTAAATGGTTATAGGTACTTTATGCTCTTGATTGATGATTACTCTAGGATGATATGGGTTACATTTATTTCAGAAAAGGCTCAAGCTCTTGATAGATTCAAGGTATTTAAGGCAAGAGTAGAAAATGAGGCAAACCTAAAAATCAAATTCTTAAGGTATGATAGAGGTGGAGAATTTACATCTAGAGAGTTTTTATTGCAATCTATGAAGAGCATGGCATAAAGAGACATTATTCTACTCCTAGAACCCTATGGTAGAATAGAGTTATGGAAAGAAAGAACCAGACTATTCAAGAAGCTACCAGAACTATGATGAAAGAAGAAAATGTTCCTAATGTGTATTGGAGAGAAGTAATCCACAATGTTGTTTACATTCTTAACAGATTTTAGATAAGAGGTAACAACACTAAGAATCCTTATGAGTTATGGAATTGTAAGACTCCTACTGTTAAATACTTTAAAGTTTTTGGAAGTAGATGTTACATTAGAAGAGATGATGAAAATATTGGAAAGTTTGATGCTAGATGTGATGAAGGAATGTTTCTTGGATATTCAAATAGCAACAAGGCATATAGATGCTTTAATAAAAGGCCGAGGAAAATAATTGAAAGTGATAATGCAAAAGTTGATGAAGCCATGTATAGACTAGTGGAAATAAATGAAGTTGGCTTTGATGATCCTATTTGTGGTCAAGTACAAGAAGAAGAAAAGGAAGAGGAAAAAAAAGTTATATAGAGGAAATTCCAAAACTTGCACCTAAGACTCCTAAATATGTACAAAGAAATAATTTAGAGGAATGGATAATTGGAGACATAAGTAAAGGAGTGAAGACAAGAAGCAAAGTGGTTGAGGTAAAATTGTGTTTACTTTCTAAGATAGAACCTAAGATTGTAAGTGAGGCATGCAATGACGAAAGTTGGGTTAGAGAAAGGAAAGATGAACTAGAATAGATAGAGAAGAATGAGACATGAGAACTAGTCTCTAGACCTGCAAACAAGAATGCAATTGGTTCAAAATGGGTATTCAGAAATAAGTTGAATGAATATGGTGAAGTGGTAAGGAATAAAGAAAGACTTGTATGCAAAGGATATTCATAGGTTGAAGGAATAGATTTTGAATTTTTTTTTGCACCTACATCAAAAATGGAGGCCATTCAAATGTTCTTGGAATTTTCAACTCATAAAGACTTTAAAGTGTACCAGATGGATGCCAAGTCTACATTTATGAATGGAGAATTGGAAGAAGACGTATATATGGGGAAACCAAAATATTTTCAATTGTTAGACAAACTGGACATGGTTTGTAAACTAAAGAAGGCATTATATGGACTTAAACGGGCTCCCAAAGATTAGTATGCTAGATTGGATAGATACTTGGCAAAGAAAAGATTCAACAAAGGGTTCATAGACAACAATCTTTACTTCAAGGTTGATAAAAAAAATGTTGATAGTTGTGGTATATGTTGATGCAATCATATTTGGTGGAAATGAAGATATGTGTAAGAAATTTGCAGAAGAGATGCAAAATGAATTTAAGATGTCTACGATTGGTGAGTTGAATTTATTCCTTGGAATTCAAGTAAATCAAACTAACAAAGGAATATTCATTTCACAATCTAAGTATGTTAAGGAATTGTTAAAGAAGTTTGGAATGGATGACTCCAAACTGGTATGTACCCCTATGGTAACCGGATGCAAGCTAAGTAAGGATGATGAATTTTCTAAAGTTGATCAGAGCATGTACAAATCCATGATTGGTGGATTGTTGTATCTTATTGCTACTAGATCAAACATCATGCATGCAATATGCTTAGTTGAAATATTTCAAGCAAAACCTAAGGAAGCACATGTTACAACTATGAAGAGGATATTCAAATATCTTAAAGGAACTCTAGATTATGGGTTATGGTATCCAAAGGACAATGATTTCACATTGAATACCTACACTGATGCAAATTGGGCTGGCTATGTAGATGACCAAAAGAGTACAAGTGGTGGTGAATTCTTCCTTGGAGGAAGATTAGTTTCATGGTTGAGCAAGAAACAAGATTCAATTTCTTTATCCACTACAGAAGCAAAATATATTGCAGCAACATCTTGTTGTACATAGATACTATGGATGAAGAAAACCCTGAAAGACATAGGTGTGGTGAGTGATGAACCTATCTCTATATTTTGTGACAATACAAGTTCTATAAACATTTCAAAGAAGCTAGTGATGCATTCTACGATAAAGCACACATCTATCAAGTATCACTTCTTGAGGGAGAAGGTATTGAAGAATGAAGTTAGACTTGAATATGTACCTACCAATAAAAAAATTTCTGACATGTTCACTAAGGCCCTTTTGAAGGATACTTTTGAGTATCTCAGGGGGAAGTTAGGGGTTACTACCCCTTCTTCTTTGAACTAAGTGAACATGGAGGTGCATCAGTCTAGCGGATTCATAGACTCTTTTGATTTGGACTCATTATTGAGGTCTACTCCTCAGGGGGATTAGAGAAGTGCATTGTTACAGTAAGTGATGTGGGTGTACTCCTAAGGGGGAGTGAACAAAGCTTTATATGACAATAATTTTTATGTAAAATTTCCTTTTCCATTGATGTCAAAGGGGGAGAAAGAATCATGTGAAAATTTTATGCTTGTGTAGGTTGTTGTCTCTAAAGATCATGTAGGTCGTCTTTGATGGTTTTTCACATCATGTGTTGCCATCAATGAAAAAGGGGGAGATTTTTTGCAAGTATGGATATGTTTGGTGGTGTTGTCATTGATGTCAACATAGTTCAGGATGATTGTAGATGGTACTTGTATAGTTGAGATACTATAGAAGTGATTAGAGTACGTGGAGCTATATTTATGAAGTTATAGTTGTATTTGCCAAGTGATTTTGAGAAAATTTGAGAAATAATGAAGGCAGTGTTGAAGTGTGTGTTCTGAGCGTGTTCTAGTATTGTGCTTTTCATTTATCCTATCTTGGTCATATGCCTATGCATATTTGTAGTAATGTTCATGAGCTTCAATGGATAATATATCTCAAGTTTTAACTTATGGTTCGATGGAGAGTGAAATATGTGTTCACCGATGTGTGAACTGGTTTGGTAGAACTATCTGTTTGTGGATTGGGAGAAATATTTTGGCTCTGCAGTCCTCTAATATTTGGTTTCAGATCTTCTAGATCTGGGAGATGATTCATTTTGATGGTTTCTATGTTCTGACAAATGTGCCTGTATTTTGGCGCTCTGGAAGACCTGCTCCAGAGCTCCCATGTGTTACCAGTTGGTCCGGTTGGATTGTTGAAGAGTTTTATGTGAATGAAGTTTGTTGTAATTGTTGCGAATGTATTTGAGGTATTCTTAGAGATGGAAAAATGTATGGTGAATCATGTTTTGTGATCCACGTGTGATCATCTTACTGGAGATGCACATACTTTAAAGATTTTTTGTGTTTTCATTAGGCTTGGCCGACCTGGTGTCTACACATTACATTAAGTTTTTTCATCAAATTAAGGAAGCATGTGATCAATCCAAGATGTTGTTTGGGTCCTAACTAGATATGTAATTGGTCCTCTCTCATTCTTATCCACCGCAAGAATGTTGAGTAGCCGACCTAACTTGAATTTGTAATTTAAAATTGTATAGTCGACCTTGGAGAATGTTTCTAAGGTTGAAGATGGTATAAAAGTGAATCAAGTTGATATAGATTGATCATCCATAATCCACGAATCAAGCAAGCAAGAGAAGTGTGTGAACAAGTGCGAAAAGCAGAGTGTGCAAGAGCGAATTGAGGTAGCAATACTTTAATGTGTTAGATTGTTGAAAGTAGTGAATTAATGATGTCTACAATCTTCTGGTCAAGTTGCGAATGTGTGGAACCCTTGAGATAGATCTTTATTTCCCTTTTTCATTTTATGTAGGCAGTGAGCCTCTTTCTGGATAGTGAGTCCTTTGAAGGTAGTGAGCCCTTGTATCTAGGTAGTGAGCCTTTCTATCTGGGTAGTGAGCCCTCTGGTAGTGATCCTTTGTATCCATTATTGTATTACTACTATATTGTGAGCTAATCCTCATCGGGGTTTTTCCCCCATTGGGCTTTCCATGTAAATATGGTGTCTTGGGTGTTTTCTTTTTGTTATTTTCATTTCATGTTCACACTTAATAACAGATTGAAGATAAAGTGGAATTGATCAAATTTAGAAGTAAAGTTATTTGATACAATTGATTAACCCCCCCTCTCATTTTTCTTGTGCATTTCAACACTTGTCAAATTTGCAAAAGTTTTCATCTCACAGAAACTCACTTATAAAAAATATTTTTGAATTTTTGAACTTGAAACCTGGGAAAATTGAAGGATTCATATCCATAGTAGAGGCTTTCAAAAGTCTCAAAAAAACCCTAAATCATGACTTATGCACCCCTAGGCGAATGAGTCCTAGATTAGCTTCAACAATTGACTTTTGGTGACTGGTAAACATCATTCTACCTCTCTTCGATCTAAATTTCAATTTTTGGTTCCATTAGTATTGAGCTTAATCTATTAGATCCAAGTTGTAGATTTTATTTTGGAGTTAGTTTACTATTTTAGTTTTTCTCCCCAAAGTGTTGTTTAATCAAGACCCCTGTCCTTGCAGAAAAATGAAATCTAAAGATTCCTTCATAGATTTGATTCTCCTAAGGGTAGTTAGTCAATTCTTTGTTGGGATCTCATTTCCTAATGAATTAAAGAAGAATATGTCTCTAATTGGTTCATCAATCCCATTTTGATGAACTTAATGCACCCATTTTTCTTCATTTCATGACATGATTAGACTATGTGTCCTAATATGAAAATTGCAAGATTTTAAAAATTGGTAGGCTATAGAAAATATTTGTAGATAGATATGGGAAGGGAAAAGTGATGTTTACCTATCATATAAATTTGGTATCAATTTTAATAGGAGGACATAGGCACCCAAGGGTGCCTTTGTTCTTGTAGGTCTATTTCAGATCTATTTTTGTAGTCCTTTGATGTCAAATTTGAGCTCTTAATTCTTGCTTGCAAACTTGTCAAATCAATGTCAGATAATTTTTTAGGCGATTTTCCATGAGTTGAAAAGGTGTAGGGATTTTAATTCAATAACAAATAAATGATCCTCAAAATTCTTTCAATCCTCTCCAAACTTGCAACTTCCACATTCAAAGAGAGAAGAAATGTTGTGTCATTTAGGGGCTTTCCTTAGTCAAACCCTATGTTAGTGTTTCCACTTCCACAATGGAAATGTAAATGATGAAAGATAAGAAATAATGATGAATCAAAAAAGTGTTGAAAGTCACCACCCTTCAATGGCTTCCTTGAAGGATTGAATTCATGCAAATCACATCAAGGTCTTAGGTCTTGGTTGAATGCAACTTGGATTGCTTGGAGAACTACAAAAAGAGTTAACCTTCACAAATAATGATAAAATAAACATGAATAAACTCACATAGGATTTGATATGATGCTTGGATCTTGAATTGCTACAATAAATCTCTAAAATTATACTCTTGAATTTCTCTTGATGTTCACTTGTTGCTAGAAAAATTTCAAATGATGCAATAACTAGGTATTTATAGGTATTTATTCAATTTCCCACAAACTAGATCGTGATAGCTGACATTTGAAAATTGAATTTCAAATGTTAAAATACCGACACCGACATATTCAAATTTGGATCTCAGAAAATTATGGGGACTTAGACACCCAAGGGCATCCTAGTCCTAGCCCTCTTTTTCCAGGATTTTATGCTTGCAATTTCTTAGAAAAATAGGCCATAGAATGCATAATTTGGGAAATTAGGGGGATCAATTAGGCCCAATAATTTAGGGGGAGCAAAGCATAGTGTGAAATTGTTAAGGGTGAAAATTTTTGACACTACATTTAGCCCCCACTTTAGTGAGAGTATGAACTTATGCTCCGACTCACACTAAAGTAGAAAATATATGTCAAGAGGGGTTCAATTTCCTAGATGTTGAAGAGATAGGATGACAAAGGATCAAGGGGGAGCACACAATCCCCTAGGATCCAAGATCCCATGGCAAGACAACATAAGGAAAAAGGAACATGCACATGTATGAAGTATAAAAATATTACATACACAAACATACACAATGCCAAAATAAAATACAAAAGGAGGGTATGAATAATAACATGCTAGTAAGTTGTGTTATGCTAGGATCCACACCAAAGGTGTTCATGAATAACACAATAGAAAATTCCAATGTTTTCTAGGTGAATCAAAAATAGATGACAACATGGGCTTGTGAAGTCCAATATTCACTAGGTGAGACCCAAACAAAATGTGAAACACATAAGGTCTAGTGAAGTCCAATATTCACTAGGTGTGTACCCATGATAAAGTATCAAAATCGGAGACACACTAGGTCTAATGAAGTCTGATATTCACTAGGTGTGTACCCATGACAAAGTAGCAAAATGAGAGACACACTCAATCTAGTGAAGTCCACTATTCACTAGGTGTGTACCCATTGACAACCATACCAAGAGTTATACTCCCTGATAGCTTTGATAAGGTCTTAAAAATTATCAAGATGATATACCAATGCAACACTAGGTTCAACGTATGTGAAAAAAGTAAAGAAAAAATGCCAATTTAAATGTGTGAACCCAATTTCATACCTGCACATAAGCAACAAGAAAACATAATAGTAGATCAATATGCATGGTTAAAACAAGGATTCCCCATGAAATTAGATTGAAACATTAATATAAGAAGAAAAAATGAAGAACAATGCAAATGAAATCAAATAGATCCTATTTTAATGAACAACTATAAATCCCATGGGGGAGTTGGTGCCGATTGGTATGTAGAAATCAGCCCTTTCCCAACTCCTTTGTAAACTTGATGATTTGATCCACTTGATGGTTGCATTCTTGCATAACCTAGCTAAGAACTTGATAAAAAGAGATGAGAATGGCTATGCTTGAAGATGGATTTGAGTATAATAAGTTTACTCAAATTGTGGATGATAGAAGAGTCTCTCATTTATAGATTTCCAAAATGGAAGAGAGAGTGAAAATAAGCAATGTGGGATCATTCAACATCCAATGGCCAAGTGCCACTTGTCAAGATGTGAATGGTTGAAAGTTGAGCACATTTTGATCAATGTGCAAGTTTGAATTTTGAATTTGATGAAGTGACATATTTAGGGGGGGTGAAATAAATGGAGTTAATGTCACTTGGCTCAATGCAAAGGACATGTAAGAGGTCTTAAATGCCTTGTTGGAAGGACCAAGCCCATTTGAATTTGAATTCAAATTTGAGGGAATATTCCCTTTTGATGCCATGTGAGGGAAAATAGAGATTTAATAAATGAATTAAATCTATTTTCATGTGCAAGTTGCATTCTTTAGAGAATTTTAATGAGAGAGATTAACTTAATCAAGGATTTGATTAATTTAATGAAGGATGAGATGATTTGACAATTTTGACTTAAATAGATGAATTGATTTAAATTAGAATTGAGAGGAAATGATTAATTAAATAAATGATTTTGATTTATTTAACTAAAGAGGAATATGTTAGATTAAATCAAATAAGGTTTAATTTATTTAATTTAATAAGAGGACTTTATAGATTTTAATCAAATAAAATGATTTATTTAATTAAACAAAAATGTAAGGTTAATTAAATTAAATTGATTAATTTAATCACTGGAGGAGAAAGACTTGATCAAATGAATAATGATTGATTAAATTAAGAGAGAATATGATGAAATGTTGAGAATATGATTTATGAGGAAATGTTGTTAGTGATCAAGATCATATGTCCCGAACTAAATCTGTTCATTTTCCATGTCTACAAAATGTACCACTAAGTCCAATGTGTGTGAACAAAGTGAAGAAAATAGTGGAATGTATGCCCCCACCTTAAGGAAATTGCTAAACACCATGCTATGAGAAATTTCTTTAACGTAGAAAAAAGATAAATTTTTCATGCGATAAAAGGTCATGGGAGCCTATTTGGAAAACCCAATGATATGTTTCCAAATAAAGTTGCTTCATGATAAGAGGTTTCCCTCAAGACAATGTAGAAAAAAACACAAAGATGATCACACAAGGGATCCACAAATTTGTGGTCAATATACATCTTTACTACCATGATATAATAGATCTCATAACTTACATCATTCTCAAAATACTCGTGGAACAATGAAAAAATTAGAAGAATGACACATAAGGATAAAACCAACAAACTTTTGGGTCAACATGGAAGAGACTTAAATGTATCAATGCCCTACATCATCCCTAAAGGAAAATACAAGAAAAAAATAAGACAGTTTATGACATATAGAAGAATGGATATACACATAGAATAATGTCACGACATATTCATTTCCTTTGTATCCTTGCATCAACAGAGCAACAAGGGTCATCCAAAGAAAACTCACAAACATAAAGACACAGGGTAAAAGCACAAATTTGTGTCACACTTTTTAAAGGAAATGACCAACACTGATCCAACTTTTAAACTTGAATCACTAAAAAGTGACATATATTTTTTGAATTTTGAAATGATGTAAACTAATGAAATATTCTTTTGGTATATTTTATGCTTGTATTTTTTTAAAAAAATTGAAAAATTATTTGAATATAGTTTTTTTTATAAATTGACACTATAATTTAGTTATTGAAAAAATATTGAAAAATGAAGTCACATGAGACGTCAACCTTTATATAGTAATTTTTATTTTTTCTCCTTCATTTTTTTCGAGTGTATTTATAACTTGAAACTTTAGTGCACGGATACAGTTTTTTCCAATTTTGATAAATAAAGTGTGCATGTATTAAAATATAGCTGTTTACATTGGATGCCAACTTTCATATTATCTATTTATCTAGAATGGAAAAAATTATACCCTCTTGATATAGATTCTTTTATTTATTACATCATATTTTCTTCAAAAAATTTAAATTAGTTTTACTAGTTTTCCTTGTCATGGTAATCAACCTAATATTTTGTGTTGATAACCTACTTTAAAAAAAAATAAAAAGAAAATTATTAATAATAATTTAATTATTAATATGTATATTTGAAAACCAGACTTACGGATCTACAAAGGGGTATTTTTTAGATTTAAAAAAAAATATTATTTACATGAGTAAAAATTGCTAAAACATCAATTTTTTCAAATTAATCTATTTTTTTGATAAATTGGCCTCAAAGTGGTGCTACATATGCATTTAGCGAAAAAAAATAGTTATAAAAGTTGTGGATATATCTAACTTAGCTCGAATGAATCTTACAAGATCATATGTATGACCAAAATATATTTTTAGTAAGAAATACTTAAATTCACTTGTGCTGATAAGTTGGCTGAAAGTGTGACACAACTTTCTACTTTTACCCCACATCAACACCAGAACATGGGAGATCACATCACATGCAAGAAAACACAAAGAACACACAAATAAAACATAAAGAAAACACAAAGAGAGAGTACCATACATGCGATTTGACCTAAAGCAGGTCGTTCACATCCTAATCTTGCTCATCATATAAAGAAGGTTACAATTTGGTTGTCATTGATGTCAAAAGTTCTACGTAGTATGTTTTTTTGGTTGCTAGAGTCTCTGAGAAATTCTTTTCAATTCTCTATTAATGATGTTTTATTCCTATAATTTGAAGGATAGCTTTATGTTGTGTAAAGTCATGTGTGATCCAATTTTCAAGTATTTTGGGTTACCGAAAAGTTGTTTTTAAGAGCGATAGACTAAAGTTTGTATTAATTCTATCTAGATGTTCTCAGAGGTGTAAAGGTTGGCTCTACATATCTTCGTATTTGTAGATATGGTTATGCAGTTCAAAAGTTAATTTCTTTAAGATGTGAAGGTGCTATATCCAAAGTTTTATATCAACAATCCTTTCACTGAGAAAGTTATAATGATAGGGTATAAGACTATGTTGGCCAATGATTGGTTTTAATGTTTGTTGGCTTGCACTAGCTTGTTTCTGCAAGAAATTGTGAAAGGTATGTATGAGAGTGTTCCTAAATAGCATGTAATGTTTGATGCTACTCTGCAAAGTGTCTTTTGGTTTCTCTAGTATAGGTTGTCTGAAATGAAGTTTTTGTTGGCTTATGCTTTTACTGAGGACAACCAAGGTATGTTGGTGGTGCACCACAAATTCAAGTTTGAGCAAAGTTTATGTAGTGTTTGAAGGTGTTGTATGGGTCATGCCGTCTCATTTGAAATAGATGTAAATAATAATTTATCATTCTTGTGTACCGCCAATGGATGTGAAGGTTGACATGCTACAAGCTACATTTTCTTATTTATGGCCGACCTAATTTATATTTTCAGAGCATGCAAATGATGTTAATTAAAGATCGAATGTGTGAAGACATTTTGGGACTAGGTTAAGAGTGTGTTGGAATCCGCAAGGTTTTTTCCTCTTCCTAGTGTTACATGTAGTCTTTTGGGTCTTTCCCTCTACATGTTTCATGTTGATTGTTTTATCCTTGGCCGAATTGGAGATGTAATATTTTTTGTTATAGGATGAAATGTAATGTAATCAATGTAACATAATGTATAAATTTTAAACCTAGTTTATTTAGGTCAAGGTGTGTAGATTCATGATGATAATTGTATGAGTGACTAAAAGAGAAAGAGCAGTTGTGGTAGATCCTATCTGGTTCCAAGTTTCATCATATCTTTTTGAAAGAAATCAAGAGTAGAAGTGTGCTTAATTGTTGTTGGAGACAGTGAGCCAAAGGAAAAAAAAAATGATTTTTTAAAGCAAAGAGCTTATAGGTAGTTGAGAAGACATTTAAAGAAGTGACAAAGCATAATTACAATCATCAAAAGAGAAGTGACAAAGTATAATTTCAATTATCAAAAGGAATGAGCTTAATTGTTAGTTTTAGATAGTGGAAGGACTGTCATTTTGCAATCATTCCTGAGTGTGTTCTCAGATCAAGGTGTTGTTCCTTCCTTATGTTGGATCCCTAAAACAAAGTTGTACATTTAGAGAGTTGTAGCTTCCTTGAGAGTGTCCCTAAAAACTATAATTATGGAGTTGTAGCTTCCTTGGGTTGTAGCCCTAGTAGATTTTAGTACAATAGCTCCTAGTAGCTTTTCTCACTATATTTTTTCTCCTGTAGGGGTTTCCATGTATATTTGGTGTTGTGCTATGTTGTGCATTGTATTCATCTTTCATGTTCATACTTATGTGGTATATTTTAAAGTGTCTAACTATTCCAAAGGGTTTGAGATTTCATAGAACGCTGATACACCCCCCTCTCAGTATCTCGATGTGTTCAACAATTTCTATCAGAGCCTAGTTCCTTAGAAGAAGTCTAACAACTTAAAGATGATCCAGGATGGATCAAGAAGGGTCTCAAAAGGTGCCTAGGTTTGATAGAACAAATTTTTATTTTTGGTGATCCAAAATGGAAACCTATCTGGCCTCTTTAGGGTTTGGTATTTGGCAATCTATCAAGGATGGTTATGTTGTTCCTGCTACTGCTCCAACTGATCCAAAAGAGATTAGAGCCTACTTGAACAATGGAAAGGCTAAGAATGCTATCTTGAGTGGTCTAGTAGACTTTGAACTTGTAAAATTAATGCATTGCAAGACAACAAAGGAGGTTTAAGAAAACATTAGTGGCATTTATGGAGACATTAAAGTAAACACAAGCTAAGTTGTAGATCTTTAGAGGAAATCTTGAGATCTATAAAATATTAAAGGATAAAGGTATTGCAGGGTATTTTTTTTGAGTAGATGAAGTGGCCAATGCAATCAGAGGACTTGGTGAAAAATTGGAAGAATCAGTGGTGGTTAAAAATGTATTGAGATCTCTTCCTAAAGCTTATAGTCCTAAAGTATGTTCTATTGAGGAAGCCAAAGGTTTAGATAAACTTGCAATGGATCAATTATATGGTTCCCTTAATGCACTTGAAATGAGATAGTTTGACAAAAAAGATCCAAAGAAGGAAGAAACTTTCAAAGCTAGTAAGAAGGAGATGTATGAAGCACTTGATTAAACTAGTGATACTGATGAAGAAGAAGAAAATTTAGTCAGGAAGTTGAAGAAGGGTACATGAAAGTACAAAGGTAAGCTACAATTTCCCTTTACAACTATTTTATGCATCCAACAACTTTTTATATCTCAAATGCAAACTTTGGAGGCCACAAATTTTGATCTAATGGGCTCATTGGACTCTTAAAAATAAGAGTAATCAAAGAGATATGCACAATAGACACCCTCATAAATAATGTTTGTTGGTGTAAATAGGTGTTTTACCTATCTAGTTGAATAATAGGTCTTCTTTACATGTTATATCCACTTATTTCCTAGGTGTGTTTTTCTAGAAGTCTTAGTTGTCTAGATAAGATCTTATTATATCTTATATAGTTGGATTTTATTTAATTCTTGTGTCCTAGGCCATTTAATAATTTTGAGGTAGTTTTCTCATTATACAAGATTAAGACAAATGTCAATATTTTGTCTAATTTGATTGCACATCTTTGCCTTTATAATTAAGACATTATATATGGGTATGTGCAGGATCATGATGGGCCAAAAAGTGGCGATATGTAAGTGATATGGTGGCCCATGTGGCTGACGACCTTTTTTTTACCCAAAATTGATGAAACAAAAAGGATTTTTAAAGGAGATTCTCAAATTTCCACCAATATAAATTATGCTTTACTTTGAATTTAATAAATAATTATTATTCATTTTCTATTTGAATTATGAGTAAAGTTCTAATTGATAGGTTGATTGAAAACCAGCTATAGATTTCAAATGCTATCACATTTTTTGAATCTAAAACATGTGTCACATTCTATGCTTCACATACTATAGGATTTAAAAAAAAACTTGAATTTCATGAAGTTTTGACCAAGTTAAGGTGGTTAGACACACAATTTTTTATATTTTTTTAAAGTTGTAATAAAAAATTCATAATTAATTATTTACTTGGAAACAAATTATAAAAAATATATATCATAGTGGGACATGAGTCCTCTACTTATATCTGAAATTTTATTAAAAAATATTATTATTTTATTGTGGTTAGGGTGGTCAGACATACATCTACTTCTTATTTTTTCCCTGAAATTTAAGTACTACTGCATTGAAATTTTAAATTTTCACCAAATAGATTTTAAAAAATAAAAATAAACCTAGTAGTTTAGAAATTAAATTAAATTTTCTACAGATCCTATTCTTACACATTTTTGAAATAATATAGATAACTTATTCAAATCTTTACGTCAAGTTGCCTAACTCTGATTTTTTTATTTTTTATTGCCACTTAAGGGCCTATTTTTTCCATGATGATCCTGCACATACCCATATGCACATCCTAATTTAATCCAATTAGTCCAATACCACTACAATCTTGAGTATTGCATATTGGCCATAATATTTCATCCATATTGCAATTCCATGTTCTTTCTTTTCCCTCTTGTAGAAGGTGTTTCTTGATTTTTGCAAGTGATCCTAGAGGCTTCAGTCCTTGAGTGACTCTAACATGGTATTAGAGCTTCAAAATCACAAAATCCTTTCTTAGATCTAAAGGTGATTCAAGCTTGATATTTTTCTAGTTGCACATTAGGGTGAAATGGACCCATGGTTGAGTACAAAAGGCCCCAAAACCCCTATCTTCATATAAAATAATTGATATTTAAGAAAAAATAGTGTCATTTTTTGGGGGTTTGATCGAAAGTTACAAAAACTTATCTCTACAATTCATATAGTGTACGGATCTATACTATTCATACAATTTGTATAGTGCCTTATAGTTGTAGGCATCAACTAGGTACAATTAGCAGAATTGGAAGATAATATTCTCTACAGACAGGGCATATTCATAGGATACGAGTCTGAAATACAGTATTTGATAGTTGATATGGTACTATGAAAGTACAAATTATATTAGTGATTTTTAAAATTATTTAATTATTTTTAAAATTGGAAGATAATTTTAGCAACATGTATAGTCACAAGGGTCGATGCTCATGGTCATGAGGCCAACGAGGGCCTTAAAAAATTAAATATTTGAGTAATTTTTGGGGGGTTTGATCAAAAACTACTAGAAAAAAATTCGTACAATCCATACGAATTCCATATGGTATGGTTCTTTACAAATAGTACATGGTCCCACCAGCCATATAGGTCTACATTACAAAAGGATAATCGGTCCATAAAATATTCTCTATGGATTATTTTGGCATATGATTGCGTCAGTTGTACTACATCTATTTTGGTTGGTCGTTAGTGGTAAATATTAATATTTTTACAGTTATTAAATTATTATTTTTTTACAATTTTGTAGGTTTAAAGGTTTAGTGGTGGTTTTATGTTAGTAGTCGAGGTTAGTTTTGGGTTTGGGCTAAAACCTTGACCTTCACAGTGCCACTAGCTTCACACCTCTACTTGCCCATTGCCAACAATGGTGACAAGTTTTTTTAAAACCTTTCCTATAGCACATGGTCATATGGTGACTAGTGGTTTAGCCACCTAAGCACCCAGGTGCTTAATTTTTTTCTCCTCTAGCCCTAGTAGGGTAGTTTTTTTCAAAACACGATAACTTTATGCTAGGGTGTCAATTTATTTCAAACGAGATATCAATAGAAAGTTGGTTTCAAAAACTTCATATTGGTGCAAGCCATTTTTTCATATTTTCCTCAAATGAATTTTATTGTTTGTTGAAGTCAAATTTTCCTTTTTGTACCTATGAGCTCATAATTTTTTTTATTTTATCCAAATTTCATGAATTTTGTGATGTTGGAAAGGTATTGATGAGATGTACATTTATATCAATCCACTTTTTCTAAATTTAGCCCCAGACATATTTTTATTCATATTTGCACATATTTGTATTTTGGTTGATTACTTGAACATACTAACACCTGGAGAAGATTTTTCCTCTTGAGAAGGCTTCATTTTCAGTCTAGATCATATTGGGAAAGTGTAGTTTCATTTTAAGGATCTCATTTTGAGACATTGTTATAATTTTCCATATTTGATCCATCTTAGCATTTTAAATTTTGGAACACAATTTTAGCATTGAAATTGCACTACATATAAAGTTCCAAATCATATTATTGGGGGGATTCTTTATTAAGTGATTTCGGGGTCTCTTGGTGCATTGTTTTGATCTATTTTTCTTGTGCTCTTCTTTTTTCCATGGATCATTATAAGGTTCCTTTGCTAACATCATATAACTATTCAACTTGGCATTAACATGCTAGTGGTGTGAATACATGTCTTGTACCTAGCTAATTTACTCACTAGAGAATTAGGGGACATATTCACATGTTAGGTTTACTTAGGATACAATATTCCTTCTAGAAGTCTGAGTTGGCTTTTCTAGAACTTGCCTTATCTAGCTTGTAATGCAAGATTCCTAGGTTGCTATTTGTCTCATGTTATAGGATTAAGATACGTGTCATGATCTTGTCTAATCTTATCTATCATCTTGCCTTTATAAGGAAGGCATCTCATGTATATTTGCATATTCAACAATTATTCAATCAATATTCAACTTGCATTGTTAAAGCAACTATTCTTACCATTTTCTCGCCTGTGGAAGATATTTTGGTTTAGCAACTATTCCTGGTGGTGTTGAGGAGTCACCATTAAATCCTACACATGAATGGAGTGTTCCAATGAATCAAGGTCACTCTCTATATGTTGAAAATAAGGTACCCGAATCTACAGATGATGAGAAAAAAGATAAAATGGATGATTGAGCATACTAAAGTTCTTGTCTATTTTCATAGCCTAGTTTCTCAAGATTTGTTATTTCAAATTGAATCATGTAAGAATTATCACGTGGCTTGGGACAAATTAATTTTTTTTTAATGGTATTATAGATGAAATAAGAGGCTATAAAGTTGATAATAAACTAATGTTCCTTGATTCTATGAACTTTGAAAACATCTAGGAATATATCACTAAGGTTAATGATCTAAGAGAGAAATGTAAAAAATGTGAAATTGACAAGAAGGAAATTCAGTTGTTCTATAATACATTGAACACACTTGGTCTTGATTATGCTCCTTTTGTTTCTAGCTTCCATACTCATAGTTTCACTATGGTGTCTACATATACTACACCTTCATTTTCATATTTTCTAAGATGTTAATACATGAGTAATAAATTATTCTATCTATGGGTATCATCAAGTCATCTAAATCTCAAGCATTGTTAGTTAGTCGGGTGAAAGAATCAGAATATACTAATAGGAAATAGAATAAATCAAAGAAAAATCCAAATTCAAACCAACAAAAGAATAAATCCTCTTCCATATAGAAATCATCTAAGAAGGAGAAGCCTACTTGTTCATATTTCAAGAATCTTGAGCATGACGAGCATTCCTGTTATAAGAAGGATAATGATGGATTGAAACATCTTCTCAAAAATAATCATATTGATTTTCCTTGTAGAATTTCCGAGTCAACTTCTTCTTCTTGAAAATAGTTTAAAAAGGACAAAGGTCATGGTAGTTTGGTTACTACATTGAGAAGAAAAGGAACAACTTTGCATTTTTCCATTTCTTGGATGAGGGAGACGACTTCTAAATTCAAGAGTATCTCATCATATGGCAACTTTGTAGTTTATATTCTCTTATTTTGAGCCTTTTTCTATGTCTCCTATTTCTATGGGAAATAATACATACATGAGTGTACTTGGTAAGGGTTCTATTAATTTTGGGGAGGGAGGTTTTAATGATGTTTTGTGTGTACCTCATTTGGTGAACAATCTTTTTTCTATTTATCAGATTATACATGATGGA
Organism: Sequoiadendron giganteum; assembly: GCA_007115665.2. Lineage (NCBI taxonomy): Eukaryota > Viridiplantae > Streptophyta > Pinopsida > Cupressales > Cupressaceae > Sequoiadendron > Sequoiadendron giganteum. Next base: position 104,667,726 of record CM021106.1, on the reverse strand, counting down.
GATGGGAGGGATATTGAGTTCACTCTTGATTTAGTTATCATTAGAGACTTGGAGAGTAGAGAGATTATTTCTACTAAGATGGTTGATCATTCATCTTAGTTATACACCTTTCTAGATTTTACTTCTAATGATGACTTTGTTTCTTTGACTATTGATCACACTTCTAATTTGGACCATGATTTTGAGGAGAATTTTGTCTACTTAAACTTGGGTGTTCTCACATCGAATCTTAATATTGATTCTTTCATTTCATCTCCTCCATCTTCTATTGCATTTGATGATGCTTGTGTTATCACAATTTTGGCCTCTTGTGATTTAGTGTAGCAGTGATGCATAATTTATAGACATTGTTAATTGTTTGTTGAGTCCCATATTTCATATTTGGGACACATCATTGATTGCATACATCTTCTATTTAATGGAAATGATTCTTCTTTAGTTATTGTGAGGGAACACTCTGACCCTCTTGTCCATTCTCTATATGACCATCCTTTGCAGTTTGACATGAGTGTGGATGCTTTTGGACAAAATTTGGAGGAGGATTATTTATCTTCAAAGGATGCATGTTTTCCTTTGGAGTATGTTCTACATCTGTCTCTTAGAGATTCTAGATTGAAATCTTTAGTTGTGTGGCCTAGAATTCATGCTTGGAGTGTGTTAGTTTTTAGTATCGACATGGAGGTTCTTGAGCATAGTTCAAATATATCTCATATCATTATTATTCCCACATCTTCCCTTTAGGAATGGGAAGACATCTTGAAATATCATCCTAGCTTTGTTTCTTCCTAAGGGGAGGAATGTTATTTGGTGAGATTGAATCATCTTCAACATTCAATTTTGAGATTTTACCATTGTAGGAGACTCACTATTGAGGGGGGTTGCATGGTCTCTCTTCTTTTCCCTTATGGGATTTCCTTTTCCTCATATGGGGATTTTCCCCTCTCATTCACCATTGAGAGAATTTTGTATTTCATCTTTTTTGGGGAGGAGTTTTATCCCACTATGTTTTCTCCTTTTCTTCATTTGTGAGAGATTGCATTTGCATTTGTAGATTAGTACCTAACATGACCTAGTAGTTGGGATCCATATTTTCCTCATTTTCATAATAATCTACTCCCTAAGTTATACTTAAGGGTGTGTGTTGGTGTAAATAAATGTTTTACATATCTAGTTTTCTAATAGGTCCTATTTAAATGTTAAGCCTACTTAGTTCCTAGGTGTGTTTTCTAGAATTCTTAGTTGTATAAGGTAAGGCCCTATCATGTTTTATCTAGTTGGATTTTATTTAATTCTTTTTTCCTAGGTAATTTAATAATGTTGCCGTGGTTGTATCATTATACATGATTAAGACACATGTCAAGATCTTGTCTAATCCTATCTCACATCTTTTCTTTTATAAGAAATACATAATATGTACATCCTAATTCAATCCAATTAGTCCAATATCACTGCAATGTTGAGTATTGCATATTAGTTATAATCTTCCATCCATTATTGCAAATTCATGTTCTTGCTTTTCTCTCTTGTAGAAGGTTGGTTTTAGTTTTTGTAGGTGATCTTGGAGGCTTGAGTCCTTGAGTGACTATCAATGTTGAGGATCTAGTAATATTTATTTTGACCAAAAATTAACTCCATAGCTTAGTAATGAGTTTTTCTATTTTATATCCAAAAATTATACTTTTGTAATCTTAACATTAAGAAGAAGGTCGAGACACCTTTCTTAACATTATTATAGTTAGTAATGTAAAAATTGAACATTATTTAATTAGAAAAATAATAAAATGACATAAAATGAATAAAAAATATTTATGAAGGCATTCAAGAGATGTGGAAGACTTGATGATGCAAATGATAATATTTATATTCTAAAAGTAAGCAAGAAACTATGTATGACCTAGTGTAGTAATAGATATAATAAAACTATTTAACACATGGTCCTAGAATCAAAATAGCACAACAAATATTATGGTAATACAAGACACATGTAATATTGCGTAATGAAAGCTAATTTTTTATCATAAAAAATGAGAGATAAGATTTGTATATATAGATACAAGGGAGGAAAATACATCTAATAAGAGGAGAAACTTCAACTACCAAAAATAGGCAACAATTACACTTCTTTAGAAAATGCTAAACAAATAGTTACTTTTGTCTATTAAATGACAAATCAATGGTTAAGAGAGGCTGCATATACATTCAAGAGAATAAATAACTTCAATTAATATGAATAAGTGGGAGTAACACACATGTATCTTATGAAAATTTAATTTACCCTCATAATTATCATTTAGAATATCCTGGAAAAGCTTAAATATATTTGTAGGAAAAATAACTTGAATATAAAAGACAATAAAACCTAGACACTAACAATAATAATACATAAATATTCTATGGTATACTCCAAATAATTTGTATTCACCCGTCACTTTTTCTATTGATATGTCACAAATCATGACGATGGTTCTAAAAAATAGTCCATGAAAAAAAGTAGTCTATGAGTTGGTAGATGCAGGTTACACCAGAACCACGATTATGACATTATTTCCTATAAGTTGACAATTCATTTAGAACATTTTGGCTTGATAGATGACATGGGCTAATGTCAAGAGGGATCAAGAGGAGCCTCTTTTTATGAAAGGAGAATGATGAGTTTCCCGAAGGTTTTATTTTACTAGGCCTTGACATGCAAGGTATCCAAGTGGAAAATGTATCATTGTTTTGCAAGAGGCCTGATTGAACAAGAATATTGTACAAATTCTAGTGAAGATACAACATTAGATTAAGTGATGAAATTTACTTATAAAATATATAATTAATAGTATTATTCAAGTTATATTCACTCAACATATTTACTTGAAAATAAAGAATTATAATAAAATAGACGAACTTCATGAATACACAAAAATAACAACTTACTCGCCATACACAAAACTAAAACTAACTAGTTATTATTCTATCTAATTTAAAAGATTAAGGATCAAAAGAGGTCAAGAAAATCTGATTGTTTTATCCCAAAATTAAGTTTGATTAATTGAAGGAGATAAATAAGCATAAAAATTAGTCTTGTCTTGATTTTGTATTACGAACTGAAGTCTTAAAATGATATAATCATATAAGAAATTTTGTATCAATAAGACCAACATAAACATTTACCATATTATATAAACAAAATAAAATCTTAAACTTGATGACCATTTTTTTTTTTTAAAGATTATTAAACTCTCAATACATTAATTTATTTAATAACAATTTAATTATTATATAAATTTTTTGAACATCACAATCATTAGACAAGATTTAATATCTTAATTGTGAAGACTACAAGACATAAAGCCCATCAATTTTTTCAACCACTTCAAATGACAAAGATATCTTCTTATATAGAGATCCTTGAATCTAAAAGGTATGAGATTTATCATGAATAGATATGAATATATATAATACTAGAAAATTAGAACATTCATCTGTATTACTCAATGCCTAGATCACTCTAGATTTGACAAAATTCGCTGCCTTTCACATGTACACCATACTTAATTCCAACGGTAGGAATTATACCTAAAAATCCTCGATCCCATCATCTTGATAGTAGAAAATGTATTGGCATCAAGAGCTCATATCTATTCAAATATGTGCTTATTCTAGATCTTTCTACAATAAATTATTTACTTGCTTTGAAAATAAATATATATTAGACAAAAAAAACATTACAATAAATAAAATCATGTGACACAGTTCTAAGAAAATTTGAAATTTATCGAAGGGAAATTCAAGATAGAAAATTCACTGCGAAGTAAAATTCATCGCCAACAATTCACCGTGGTAGAAAATTAACCACATTAATATTTTTTAATTTATATTTCATATAAGATTAGAAATAACAAAGAGATCATATAAATTAATTGTATTCATTATTCTTTCAACTTATTCTAAAAAGTTAAATCTCCATTTCTATAAGCTTCTTTTGTGGTCATGGATTCAATTATTGAAGTTAAACGCATTTTTTTATGCATTCATTTGAATTTTAAGCAATTTAATATTTTTCAATTAAGAGTCAATGATTAAAGGTACCGATTGTGTCAGAATCATGTAAGATATGATCTTGACCTCATTTTTTATATCATACTTTCAACATTCAACAATCAATTAAATTACGATTTTTAATGAATATAATATTTTCATTTTCTATTTTTAAATCTGCAAAAGAAGACATAACTTAACATATTTCATTTAATCAAACATACTATTAATAATAATATTGACGCCTCTAGTGAAGAAAAATTCACACCCCTAGGGGTCATGAATGATACCAAATCTCAAATATTTGCACATCTAAGCATGACGTCCCAAATAAAATCAGATTCGGTTGGAGATAATGTAGTGTTCATGAGAAGGATGTGACAACGTGATAGTTAAAAATTTGTACTTATTCGAATCTAAACTTTATTTTACTTGCTAGACACGAGGGGCTTGGAAAAATAGAATAGAGTGGCGGTTCTTAGGTCCATAGGAACTCCCAAATTTCAAAGCTCAACACTCGTGGATGCAAGGACATAGACATAGACATAGAGAGCTATGTTTTATTCACTCTACAAGTCAATAAGGGGATAACAATGTCTAATGTTTATTATATATAGATGTGAAGGCCTATTCTTTGAGGCTGTTTATGTGTTTTTTATTTCAATATTTTGGATATTTTGTTCTTGTAGAGACATACATTCAATCATTTATCTTTTCTCTCTTCTTTTGAGGTCATTTTGGAGAGTTACAACATAGACTCTAGTACTATTCTTGTTGGAAGTAGTTTCTCAAAATTCAACTAGATAAAATGACCTATTTATTTCTTGGCTCTCCTTATCACGAGGTCAAGTCTTATTGGTGATTCTCCGCTATATTCTTTGCCCCTTCTAGATCGTATGAAACCAAAATTTGGTGAAAGTTTATTTGTTAATGCTTTTAATCTATTCAACTTCATCCATCTTTTATTAAAGTATGAAAATGAGGGTCTTCGTCATTATGTTCCTCCTTTGTCAAATTTGTCTAAGGTGGAAAATTCAAGGAGTAGTTGTGACAAATGATCTATTGGTTTTCATTCCCACAAAAATATGTAAATATGACTTAGTACTACTATTTTTGTCGTAGTACTATTGCTCCATTACACGAGTCAAATTTCCATGTATTTTCTCTATTTTTCTCCTAGGTTCTAGGTGGTGGCTTGTGATGATGTAAATCTTATCTTTAGTATAAAAAACCTACGAGGATGGATATGTAAGATTATATTTTAAGTGGTTAAAAATAAAAATAATAATAAATAAAAGGGTATATGGTCTTTGAGGGAAACTAGTGCATTTTGTATTTGCATCAATGAATGGTGACTCTTCTAGCAAATTATTATATGAATTTAAAGATAAATAAACCATTTAAGAACTCGTAGTCATAGTAAAAACCACAATTTTACTCTCTTAATTATTTTCATGACTAGGAGAGAAAAACATAAGTTAAAAGGCAAATATAGGATACCATCCTAACTAGTGGAGCTTTGTTTTACATGTTTCCAAAGATGCAAAAAATATTATTTTCTTTACCATCTTGCTACAATCGCCTCATTTTAATCCACCATTTATCATTGATTTGAAAGAGTTTAAGTGGGTTATTCATTTTTTGTATGTCCTATTAGTGCCTAGATTTTCCCCTTGAAAAAAATGCAAAAAATTCTTAGGTATGTCCTCTTGCCTTTTCCATGTTTTCCTCATGCTTCTAAGTTACCAAAATTGCTAAGGGTTTCATATTCTTAGTTTTTTGAGAATATTCCATAGTGTCTATTGGAGGTTTGGAGTGATTTCAGAACTCATGGTAGGTTCCTAGTGTAAGACCTGAAGATTAGCTCTATACTCAAGACTACCTACAAAAACAATGGATTCCTTCCACAAGAGAGTATGCAAGAAAATGAGCTTGCTTGATATTAAGACCTATCAAATTGATGATGAGGTATGAAGTATGTTCCAAATGAGTACAATGAATTTTCTTATATAGGAAAGGCGAGGAATAGGATTAAACATGATTGTGACATGTCTCTTAATTTTATGACATGAGAAAACTAACTCATAACAACCTAGGAATCAAGCATCAGTTTATATAAAAATATAGATCAAATTTGAGATGGAGAAGTGCTAGAAAGATTAGATCTAGATATGTCAACCAAGACTTCTAGAAGGAATCTTATAATCCTAAGTAAACTTAACATATGAATAAGTCCCTTAGGTCCCTAGTAAGGAAAATTACTAGGTACAAGACATATATTCACACCAACACCCCCCTTCAGATTATTATGAAAATAATGCAAAAGAAAATATAAACATGGGTCTTGGATACAAGGCCATTTTAGGTACCCATGTACATATGCAAATGCATTCTCTCATAAACAGAGAAAAGGATAAAAACTAGTGGGATAAAACTCCTCCCCAAAAGAGAGAAACGAAACAATCAAGATGATGCATGGAGGATTAAATGATACCCCCAAGGAATACATCCATCATGAAAAGATCCATCACAAATCCAATAAATCTCCCTCCATACAAAGGATAACAAGAGAGATCGTACAACCCCCCCATAATGAGATAACTGAAGGAACACAAAGACCACTGAGAGGGGGGATGAATCACTGGACTAATTTTTTTTTAATCTTTCTGAGCAATATAATAATATGCGCTAAAAGCATAAAATAAGAATTAAAGGGAAATTAAACCAAACTCACAAAATGCATCTCACAACACACGATATACGAGGAAAACCTAAGATGGGAAAAACCTCGGTGATAATAGCTATTAGAGACTATTGCTCTAATCCAACCTCACAATAAAAATGATTTAGGATTACAATTTATGGGCACCAACCATTCCAAGTTTATGAGAACCAACTCAAAGGAGCTTCTACCCCTAATTTGAGCACCCACTCAGATGATTATACAATAAGATATTTCAGATACACTTTGAGTATCATGTTACAAATAAAATTTTGTAACTCAAATAGATCTCTACACTTGTGAAGTCTGTGTTGATTGTGCTGTCCTCAAACAACTTCTAGTCTTTATTCATTAACTAAATCTACAAGTATTCTTGATTGCACTAACTCTACAAGACACCATGATCTCCTTTGCATCTACATAATAAGTCTCTTCAAACTATCACATTCCTTCACACCCTTCTACAGTAATAAAACATTCTTCACTCAAAGTGCCTACTCTATTTTTACAAAGTTATCTTCTCTCTTTCGCTTTGCCTAATCTCTTCTCCACACTACTCTCTCTCTATTATACACTCATACCAACAATGAATACCTACCTTTGTCATATATTACTCTTGTAGAACAATGAAATTCTATAGCCATCCCTAAACAAATTTTTTTTTGCAACTTTCTGACATTCCTGACCTCATAATCAACCAGACATATCAAGCTCTTTGTTTGAAGTCATTTTAGTGGCTTACAATTAAATTTTCTTATATTCCTGTAGAAACATATTTTTTAATTGGAGACAACTTATCTTTGTCATTGATGTCAACCAATCGATTGCTCTTCTTTAAAATGAAGTTTCTCCCCTTCATCCAAATAATATTACCCCCCTTTGACAACAATGGAAAAGGGTGTCATAAAGACCACTTTCATATTATCTCCCCTTTGCACCTATAGAAACATAGGGATGTGTACTAAAAAAAAAATGAATAGACATCTGACTAAACACACCACTTTCAAATTGTTTCCCCCTATCATGAACATAACAAGATTCAAATCTGCACTAACCAAAACATAATGCATTGTCCAATATGAAGGACAACCAAGAAACATGTAAGGGGCAGCAATATTCTTGGACAACAGGAAAAAATGTTAGAGAGAGAAAGTGTATAGGTGTATGCTATGAGAAGCAACCATCTCTCCTTGAAGAACAACAAAAAGTGAACTATCATGGACAAGAATATGATAGTAATTGTAGGATTTGAGAAATACAAATCCACAAAACCCGATCAATACCTACATGCAAAAGACTTGTCACAGAGAAAGAGAGAGATCAAGACAAGGGTTTGGCTCTCACAATGTGCAAGATGTATTCCAGAAAAATGAATAGAGCATTAAAGAAATACAAGAGATCGATCCTTATAAAAGGAGATCAAAACCTAAAAGGAAAACCTAACTCTAAAGGTGAGTGCATTTAATAATTAATATTAATTATTAAATGACTAATATGTGTGCAAGGCGAAATCTTAAGAGGAGAGTAAAGTTAATTAATTACTTTACTCTAACACCCCCCCTTAAGATAAGCAAGAGTGCAACTACAAACTAGTGCAAGAAAGCAAAAGTAACTACAATGCATGAAAGCAAACAAGGGTCCTGACAACTAGGCCTGATCAGGTACCCAAGTACAAGGAAATCTCTATGAAATGGAGAAAAGGAGAAAACCCAGTGGGAAAAAACTCCTCTCCAAAAAGAGATGCAAAAAAGAAAGTACAAATGGAATGTCTCAAGAGACTCTCTCAAGAACATATGCAGAGATAAAATCAGATACCCCCCCATGAGAGAGAGTGGAGAATCCAAAGCCCCCCCAAAATGAAAGAACCCCTGTGCCAATGATCAAACCAATGTGTCTCCTCGAAGGAAGAAATAGATCCAACGGTTGAGGAAGAGGAAATCCCTGGATGTGAGGTTAAAATGGTAGTCCTGGATGATGCCATATGGTGTGAAGCACCTGAATCCAGTAGCCATCTAGATGAATGTGAACTGGTGGTTGCACATAATGCATGACCCTTATGTGGGGCCTGTCCATCTATCTAGAATGATGGTGAAGAAGAAGACCCGCCTGAAGTAGATGAAGAAGAGTGATGAATATGGTTCTTCTCAAGAAGAGTTGTCAAATCTGAAACCTGTTTTGCATATCCATCTATCTTCTTCTCATAACACTTGGACTCATCATGTCCTAGCTTAGTGCAATAAGCACACTTAGGTCTATCTTTCTTCGATGATTCCCCCTTAGGAGAAGGCGAACCAGAAGTCTTCTGTGAACTAGAATCCTTCCAATGCTCTGTGGTCTGTGGTTTCTGTTTTTGTTTCTACTTCTACTTCCCCTGAGATGACTGTGCTACCAATGCTTGGTGTGGTGATCCTATGAGAGCATCCAACTGTGATATCTTAGCTTGCTCTCGTGTCAAATGATCACAAAACACCTCAAAAGAAGGCATGGTAAAACATGCACCCAAGGCATCCATAGTGGAATGGAAGGTAGATGAGAATATCTAAAAGTTCCCACGAAGCTTTGACAAAATTAGATAAATACACTCTGTATCAGTCTTAACCTTACCACAACCCTGTAGAAGAGATCTCTGTTGTTTGAATTTCATCAAAAAGTCCTCAATGGAGGGAAAAGAATCAAGTACAAGTGAAGTCAACTCTGCCTCAATCTGTAGTGCATGAAACTGATTGATGGTACCAAATAAATCATTGAACTTGGTCCACATGGCCCTAGGTGTGAGACACCCGCCAAGATGAAACAAGAGACTGTCTGAAATGTGCAAAGCCATCAATCCCATAGCCTGATCCATATTGTTCTTGTGCTGCATAACCTCAAAGGCGCGAGTCAATGGAGGCTGAACCTCATCCAAATAGGACCATAACCCTCAAGACTAGAGAAGTGTCATCATGCGACCCTTCCAAGTGTGATAATTATGCAGTGTGAGAGGCTCAATAGATTTGTCAGCCATGCTGTGAACTATGCCTCAACTGCTCTGAATGTTTTTTTTAAATTTTATTATTAAGTGGTCTTTCAGAACTAGACATAAGATGCAAAAGGGGTTTTTTTGTTTTGGTGTTTATAGATTCTGGTTTTCTGATGTAAATGATAGAAAGTAGGAAAAAACACCCCCCCACAATGCAAAAAACCAACCCCCAGTACAAACTGAAAGCCAAAAAACAATAGAAAGTAGTATATGATTGAGACAAATCTCTATGTACCTGAAGAATTTTTTGATGAAAAGGATCACATCACTGAATAGATCATGTAGATAGCTTTCCAATGCCTATTCGAGTGAGCAAAACGGAGCAAAAACGAGAAAGTTATGCCCCCTAGAGTGCAAGAATCAACATGATTTTTTGACTACGATAACAGGCAACCAAACAGAAAAATTTTGAAATATTTCCTACACCATCAGAATGGCACCAGAGCCAGCTTTCCAATGCCTATTTCCATTCGAAAAATGGAGTTGAAACATCCGAGATACACCCGATTTTGTGAAAACAACTCAAAAAGGGTTTTAAAAAAAATTTCACAGCCCTCAGAGGCTTAAAAAGCTTTGGCCCCTGGTCACATGGTCGACCAGGGGTCCTGGCGTGTAGGTGGTGGCGCACGGGTGGCTGGTGGCGTGGTGGTGGAGCTCGAGTGGGGGTCGGGCGGGTGGTGAGCGGCGCGCGGGTCGGGCGCAGGCTGACGGTGGCCGCTTGGCCGTGGCCGACGGATGACACCGGTGGTGGACCGGTGGCGCTGCAGATTGAATTGGCAGTGCCGAAAAATTAAAAAAAAAAACTATGTTTTTGTAAATTTTTTTTTTTTTCTTCTTGAACGGCGTGCCCTAGGGCCGTACGGCCGCAGGGCAAATTTTTTTTTGCTTCCCTAAATGATTGTAGCCAAAATCGACGAATGAACAGTTGATTTAGGGGTTTTTGGACGTTGAGAACTCAACGGTGAGGTCCATTTGAGCTCAAAGTGTACCAAAAAAAAGAAACCCCCCATGCCAAAATAAAATCTGAAAATGAAAACAGATTTGATGCAGCCAAACCTAGATCTCTAAATCTTTCAAAAAACTAAACAAGCTGCAGCAGATCTGGCTTTGATACCATGTAGGATTTGAGAAATACAAATCCACAGAACCCAATCTATACCTGCATGCAAAAGACTTGTCACAGTGAAAGAGAGAGATCAAGACAAGGGTTTGGCTCTCACAATGTGCAAGATGTATTCTAGAAAAATGAATAGAGCATTAAAGAAATACAAGAGATCGATCCTTATAAAAGGAGATCAAAACCTAAAAGGAAAACCTAACCCTAAAGGTGAGTGCATTTAATAATTTATATTAATTATTAAATGACTAATATGTGTGCAAGGCGAAATCTTAAGAGGAGAGTAAAGTTAATTAATTACTTTACTCTAACAGTAATAAGGAGCTATATCTTTATTATGTAATTGTCATGAAAAACAAAAATGTCCCTTTTGAACTTCAAACTTGACACTTCTACCCCCTTGGAGTAGAATAAATCCAGGGATGTAAGATGAAGTATTATAAGCTCCCCCTGAATCATAAACCTCCATATCCAACTAAGTGTTAGAAGAGGGAGATACAACTCCCAATCTCATTCTCAAATACTCAAATGTCTCTTTGGGAAATGGTTTGGTAAGGATATCAACTATTTTCTCACCAGTAGTCACATATTCAAGTTGAACTTCTTTTTCACTCACTTTTTCTCTCAAGAAATGGTACTTAATAGCTATGCTTTGGTTCTTGAGTGCATAACTAGATTCTTAGAAATATTGATTACACTGGAATCATCACACATAATGGAAATAGATTCTAAATATTCTACTTAAATATCTTTTATTGTTATTTTCATCCAGAGAACTTGAGAGAGAAATGAGGCAACAACTATGTATTCTTCTTTAGATGTAGACAAGGAGATATATTATTTCTTTTTACTATGACAAGAGATCAATCTACCACCAAGGAAGAAAGAACCACCACTTGTGCTCTTCTTGTCATCTATGCACCCTGCCCAATCTGCATATGTGTAAGCTTGTAATGTGAAGTCATCATGTTTAGCATACCATAAACCATATGTCAAACTACCTTGCAAATATCTAAACATTCTTCTTACTACATTCAAATGAGATTGTTTTGGAGAAGATTGAAATTTAGCTACCATACATACTGCTTGTACAATATCTATTCTAGAGGAAGTAAGGTACAATAGACTTCCAATCATGGATCTAAACATGGTTTGATCAACATCCTCAATGAATCATCATTCTTGGACAACTTGCATCCAATCACCATAGGTGTACTAATAGGCTTACAATCATCCATTTGAAACCTTTTCAACATGTTTTTAGCATACTTGGTTTGTGAAATGAAAATTCATTTGTCTAATTGTGAAATTTTCAAACCAAGAAAGTATAGAAGCTCACCTATCATTGAGATTTCAAATTATTGTTGCATTTGATCAACAAATTTCTTGCTCAAATTGTCACAACTTCCAACAAAGATGATATCATCTACATAAACAAAAACTATAATCATATGGTTACCTTCCACTTTGGTATATAGATTTCTATCAACACATCCTTTCCTAAAGCCTTGATGATGTAAATAGTTGTCCAATCTAGAGTACCATGCTCTAGGTGCTTGCTTTAACCCATATAGTGCTTTACTCAATCTGCATACATAATCTCCTTTTTTAGGTGACTCAAACCCTTAAGGTTGTTCCATTTAGAATTCTTCCTCAAGGTTAAGATTCAAGAATGCATACTTAACATCCATTTAATAAAATTTGTAGTTCTTATATGCTAATAATGCTAAGAACATTCTAATAGCCTCTAGTCTAGCAACCGAGGAAAATGTTTCCTCAAAATCCATGCCCTCAACTTATGAGTATCCCTTGCATACTAGTCTAGCTTTATTTCTAATCACTTTACCTTCTTCATTTACTTTGTTCCTATAAACCCATTTTGTGCCAATAATATTCTTATTAGTTGGCCTTGAAACTAAATCCCATGTTTTTTTCTTTCAATCTGTTGTAGCTCCTCTTTCATAGCATTTATCCAATCTTCTCTCTTGTTGGCCTCATTGTAACTCTTTGGTTCTATTTTAGTTATAAGACACAAGATAACTTGATCATTTCCAGCATGCCTTCTAGTTTGCAAACCGGTATCTTTGCTTCTTATAATCTAATTTTTAGGGCATACTTCTAAACATACTTGCTTGGGGGTTTGCTTGGAGGTTTTTTAACTACATCTTCATTTTTTGATTTCTCTTCACCTTCATTATGATTTTCTTCAATCTGTTTTTCTTATTTTTTCCTTGACTGCTACAAATCTTCATTTATTTTCACATGTACACATTCAACTACTCTCTTGAGGAATTTGTTGAAACACTTATATGCCTTACTGTGAGTTGAGTATCCTAAGAATATTCCATCATCACATCTTGCATCAAAGATACCAAGCCCATCATAATATTTCTTAATGAAACACTTACTACCAAAAACCTTGAAGTATTTGATTGAAGGTTTCTTACCATACCATAGCTCATAAGGTGTCCTTTTGTTGTTCACTCTTAGTTGGGCCCTACTTAGTGTGTATACTATTGTATGAACATCCTCTTTCCAATAAAAATCTGGTAGAATTGACTCATTAAGCATAGTTCTTGCGATTTATTTTGTATTCTTGTTCTTCCTCTCAACAACTCCATTTTGTTGAGGTGTTCGGGCAGCAAAGTATTGTCTTCTAATCCCATGTTTTTTACAATAGTCTTCAAACTATTTTGATGTAAATTCTCCACCATAGTCTAATCTTAAACATTTCAACTTGAAACCACTTTCTTCCTCAACCATTTTTCTGAATACATTGAACCTTTAAAATTCTTGTGACTTATTCTATAAGAAATTTACCCAAGTCATCATTGAGTAGTCATCAATCAACATCATAAATTATTTGTCACCATTTAAAGATCTTGTCCTTGTAGAACCAAGTAAATTTGTATGTACTAACTCAAGTGGCCTTGTGGTTGAGTACTCTTTAGTCTTGAAACTTACTTTGGTTTGCTTTCCTTTTTGACATTCATCACAAATAATGTTTGTTGGTTTAGTTATCTTTGGCATGTGTCTCACAAAACTTTTTGAGCTTACCTTGACAAGATTGTCAAAATTTATGTGTCCTAGCCTTCTGTGACATAACCAATGCTCATCCACCTATCCAATCATACATTGAGCTTTATGAAATTCTCTCAAGTTGTAGACATTTCCATCTTTTCTTTTGCCTTCAACAACTAATCTTCCATTGTTCCCTTTCCTAATTTCACATCCTTTGGAATCAAATGAAAATTTATAACTACTATCAAACATTTGATTAACATTGAGTAAGTTATGTTTTAGCCCTTCAACATAGTATATATCCTTTGTGAGTAGTTTCCTATCAATGCTTAGGGTTCCTTTACCTTTTATCTTGATTGAGGAGTTATTACCAAGCTTAACTGAACCACCGTTCCAATATTCTAACTATTTGAACTTGTTCTTGTCTCCAGTCATGTGGTTGGAGCAGCCACTATCTATCACCCACAAATTTTTCTTCTCTCCATGCAATGATATTTGTGCTAACATGCTTGATTGAACTTTGTCTTTACTCATCTCTTTCCATTCTTGCTTGGTTTCATTCTTCTTTGCTACTACTATTTGTGCATTTTTGTTCTTGAGGGCAACAACTATATTCTTTTCATGTTTAGTAGATTTTTCTCTACAAAAATTTGCAGTGTGTCCATAGTTATGACAATGGTAGCATTCAATATTCTCATCGAACATAGGAAAGTTGAAGCTTTTACTAGCCTGACTTAAAATTTTACAATCTGCACTCCTATGTCCCAGATTATTGCAATTATAACATACAATATCCAAATCTCTCAATGGTGCAAAATAATTTTCGCTCATGAAATTTGGAGCTTCTCTTTTCAACATTTTGCAATGTATGAACTTATAATCATATATGCATTGCATCTAAAAAAATAACCATAAAATTTAGGGGTATACCAATTATTGTACTGAGAAACACTTCTAGTTGTTTCCATAGCAGTAGTAGCCCTTCTCATTCTTGGGGCAAAAATATTAACATGTAGGACAACAACGTTATCCTTTGGGGCATAAATACTATCTCTTGGGGAAGCAACGTTTTCACTTGTGGCAGCAGTGAAACCAATCATCTTTTGGGGCTTTTCATCCATTTTAGAGTTCTCACCATGTTCATAGCTAACACCACTATGATCTTTGTTCCTTTTATTCTTACTAAGTATATCATTCAGTGCATTAGTGTTTATCTCATTTTTCATTCTCAACTTTAGATCTTCTTGGAAAGTTTATAACTCTTTTCTCTTGTTCCAACATTTTCTTTTTCTTTTTCTTTGCATCAACTTCTGATTTCAAAACTTCACCCATTCTTTGCACTTCTTCCAACTGTTTCTTTAAAGTGATAATACTCTTATCGAACTGGTCTTCTTATTTTAAGGAACTATTCTTGAATTTGGTATGTTCTTTCTTCAACCTATCTAATTCATTAAGAGCACAAACTAGCTCTCCTTTAAGATCAACCTCAACATCATCTTCATCTTCCTCATCACTATCAACTGTATTTGAATTGTAAGATTGAGCATTATTTTCAATCTTTGAAGTCTTCTTCACATTTAGAAATTCTTGAGACATAAAGAGATTAACCTCTTTCTCATATTCACTAGTGTCTTCAATTGAATCACTTTTATCATTTGATGTTTCACTTTCAATAGTGAGAAGAATTCTCTTCTTCTGAAATTTCTTCTTCTTGGATTTGTAGAACTTATTAGGTCTAAAATTATTAGTTTCTTCAATTTTTTCTTCCTTCTTCTCATAAGGACACTTAACAAAAAAAATTCCAATCTTGCCACAATTAAAACACTTAAAGGGTAGCTTGTCCTTATACTTTCCTAATCCTTTTTTCAATTTCTTGACAAAATTTGCTTCAACGTTGTTAGGTTCTTCTTGATCAATTTTTTTTTCTACTTCTTTTCCTTTCTTCATAAGTTGAAGGTAACTTCTCTCTTAGAAGAATTGACACTCACAATCCTCATTTCATAGGTTGAAAATGAACCAAATAATTCATCCATGCAGAAAGTCTTCAAGTCCCTAGCTTCTTCTATGACAAAAACGTTAGTGTCATATCTTGTTGTTAATGACCTTAGAAGTTTCTCAACTATTACATTATCATCAATTTCTTCACCAAGTCCTCTTACAACATTAACAATCTCATCCACTCTTAGTAGGTAATAAAAAATCTTCTCATCTTCCCTCATCTTCAATCCTTGAAAATGAGATCTAAGATTTTGTAATTTAGCTTCCTTCACATTCTCATCACCTTCATAAATATTTTGTAGTTTATCCCATGTTTGTTTTGTAGATTTGCAGTGCATAACTTTGAAAAAATTAGTATAAGATAATCCACTAAGAATAGCATGTTTGACCTTGACATTGTTTTTGTATTCCTTTTTAGCATTAGGATCAATTGGAGGAGTTTGGGGAACATTATAACCATTTTTGACAATAAACCATACATCACAATCTAAGGAGGACAAGTAGGTTTCCATTATTTTACTCTAGAAGGCATAGTTAGTGCCATAAAACATAGGTACTTTCACAAAAGTAGATTCATTCTTAGCCATTGTCTTCACAAATTCAAATATACCCAAGTTTGAGAAGGCTTTCTAACAGAAAACCTATGGATCTGATACCAATTGAAGGAACACAAAGACCACCAAGAGGGGGGTGAATCAGTGGACTATGGATTTTATCTTTCTAAGAAATATAACAATATACACTAAAAGCATAAACTAAGAACTAAAGAAGGGAAACTAAACCAAACTCATAAAATTCATCTCACAACACATGATATACGAGGAGAACCCAAGATGGCAAAAACCTCGGTGAGAATAGCTGCTAGAGACTACTGCTCTAATCTAGCCTCACAATACAAATGATTTCTGATTACCATTTATGGGAACCAACCCAAAGGAACACCCATTCCAAGTTTATGAGTACCAAATCAAAGGAGCTTCTACCCCTAATCTGAGCACCCACTCAGATGATTTTATAATAATAGATTTCAGGTACACTTTGAGTATCATGTTACAAATGAATTTTTTTAACTCAAATAGATTTCTACACTTGTGAAGTCTTTGTTGATTATTCTATCCTCAAACAACTTCTAGTCTTTATTCATTAACTAACTCTGCAAGTATTCTTGATTACACTAACTCTGCAAGACACTGTGATCTCCTCTACATCCACACAATATGTCTCTTCAAACTATCACATGCCTTCACACCCTTCTATAGTAATAAAACATTCTTCACTCAAAATGAATACTTTTTTTTATAGAGTTATCTTCTCTCTTTCCCTCCACCTAATCTCTTCTCCACACTACTCTCTCTCTATTCTCCACTCATAACAACAATGAATAACTACCTTTGTTATATATTACTCCTGTAGAACAACAAAATTATATAGCCATCCCTAAACAACTTTTTTTTTGTAAGTTTTTGACATTCATGTTGCTCACAATCAACCAGACATATCAAGCTCTCTGTTTGAAGTCATTTCAGTGGCTTACAATTAAATTTCCTTATATTCTTGTAGCAAAATATTTTTAATTAGAGACAACTTATCTCTGTCATCACAACATTTGCATCTGCCCTGATGATCTTTAACAATTTGCTATTTTTGCAGAACATTAAAGCCTTAATCCTATCCTCCTCCTGTTATTCCATCTACAAGTTTTTAATGCTCTTCTTGAGAAACTAAATAATTTGATGTTGCTTCTCGTATTTATACTAGCTACCATTTAATTTAAATTGCCTCTTTTTAAAAAAAAAATCAAAATGACTATTAAATTCCTTTTGCATCGATGGTTTGATTTGCCTTGTTTAACAACAACTTGCAAATTTGACTTCAACACCAAATCTGTAATAAATAGGAAACTTTATCTATGGCGTTGCCATCTACTGAATAGACTTTGCAAGATCTATTTAAATCGAACAAAAATATTTGAAAATATTTTTATTTAGCACAACTACTAGAAGAGACTTCACCGCCAAGAAAAGAATAACCAAAATATGATTTTATTGACAGCCAATGCAACTAGAAGACAATGAAGGAAGATTATAAAACCTAATGTTTTCCATACTTAATAAAAAAGGATCTAATATGCATCAAGCTGAGATAACCGCCTTGATAAATGAAAATGAAGACAAAACCAAAAAGGTTTCTTTGTAGTCATTAAATCTGATATGTTGATTTAGGGTTAAACTGCCATATCTCATGTTGAAGAAAAAGAAAAAGAAAAAACTTTGTTTGGAGTTATTAAATCTACATGTTACTCTTTTCTGTCATAACATATGAGCAGTGATAGAATAAAACAAATCTCCTTTAGCCACACAAAACATAACCCTATGCATACATAAACCCTAGCAAATAATATTGACTAAGTTAATAATATCATGACATTATTCCACATATACGCTACCATTTGTATGCCATGCCATTATTCTCTAATCGATCCAAGTTGTAAAGTTGTCTTTTTGCATATTTAAATATTGACAAAATTTATAGTTTTAACCACAGTGTAATCGAATGTAGACATCTCCATGTTGGCCCGATATGATGTTTGATCATGCATATGATGTTTGACCAAAATTTCCTTTTATTTGAGCTATGAAGATCTTGTCGCTGTGACGTTCCTGTAGCTATGCTTGATATCCTGTAGTTGCACACTATGAGGTTACTATAGCATGAGTTGTACACTATGAGGTTTTTGTAGCTCTTCTTTATATCTTGTAGTTGCACATTGTGAGGTTCTTGTACCATGAGTTGACATCAATGGCAATCTAATTCCAATAATAACCTATTACAAAAAAGAACTAGAAACACTATTGTGGAGTAAACTTGAGTATCCTTAATTTAGTAAGAAAGGAAATATAACTTTGATGCTAGAAATCTTGGAATCTCATCTGAGTAATCTTGGAAGACATGATAAACCAACAACAAACCCTGATATCAAGGAACACTTGAAAAATCTCAAACTAGCACAACCTTAGAATTTGTGAAGAAACACTTGATTGAAAAATGATCTGAAATAGAATGAAGTGTAAAGATCAAAATTACGCCCTCCCAATTTTCAAAATATCCAAGTAATCTCTAAGACACCCATCGAGGAAAAACCTAAAATAATGATCAACCTAGGATAGTGTGTGTAGTGTGATATTCCTACCCTAAGATCCAAAAACTAAGCTAATGCAATAAAACACTATTGTATTTGACTACAAATTTCGATGAATGTTTGGTGACATATCGAGAAAATATTGTCGAATTACTGACGCAACACTGATTTAAATTTCGTCGCTTTAACGACCAATTTTTATAGGTCAAAACCATGACCTAACATCATTGGTAAGCGCCACAAAAAATGTTGGCAGTATCCATCGCAAAATAAACGTAACTTCATCCAACGAGGTGGAGAAAACCATTGTTGCCATTACGACGAAAACTACGTCACATGTACAATAGCCTCATCACAAATTTTTGTGGTTTGTCGGGCTATGTTCGTCGAAATTACGATGAAACCTTGCAATTTTAATTTTTTATTTATTGAAAAGTGCATTACCTTATTGAGCTTCTCTTTGTTTTGAGAATAGTTTAATATTCTCTACTTAACAGGGCTAACCATGTGATGGTGGAAGCTCATTTGGCCTCTCCCCCCCCTCACATCACTCTCAATTTCTAATACCCGATCATATAACATTAATCATTCATTCATCCATTAATAACATATAACATTCATTCATTCATCCATTAATAATATATTAAATTCATTCATTAACATATTCACATTCATTCATTAATATATAACATTCATTCTTTGAGTTTTTATATATTATCAAAAATATGGTTGTCATAATATGATTACAAAGACCTTTTTTTTTGTTTCTTTTTTGCAGCTAAAAAAAGAAGTGGAGTATCATTTTCTAAATCATTTGTCCCCCCTTCAGTTGTTCTACCATCTTCTCATGATATTAATGTATGCCTAGTCATGTACTCACGACATGGAGGCCGCTGCAAGGGGGGTCTGCTGCGATAACAAAGAAATGTTAAATTGATATGTTTTATTATTATTGTTACACATATTTCATTAATTAAAAGAACATTAGAGTGGTGCTCTTTACCTGATGGGGCCACATCATGTTCCTGATCTTGTCTTATAGCCTCATGCTCAACATGTTGAACACCCTCTAAATCCTCTAGAGTTGAAACACAAAAGGTTACATTAATTAATACACCAATTGCAATTAAATATGTTTAAAAGAACATTAGAGTGGTCCTCTTTACCTGATGGGGACACATCATGTTCCTGATCTTGTCTAGCCTGATCATGCTCAACATGTTGATCACGCTCTTCATGCTCTAAAGTTGAAACATGAAAGGTTACATTAATTAATACACCAATTTAAATTAAATATGTTTAATTGTATTAATCCATACTGTGTTTTGTATAGCACATGAATAAATCCAGTATTGGGATGCACACCATGATATTCATCTACAGGTTGTGCTCCACCCTCACTAGGCTGCATTCCAATGCCATGTGTAGTATTATCGTTGTTTTCCTATTTAAAAGAATTAGGCACATAATTACTTTATGGTGGAAATTAATATTGAATAGATTGCACAAGTATTCAATTTTAAATAAAATTCATTGAGTTTATTTACCTACATGTCAGATGCAATGGAAGCTTGTGTTTGCGCTGTCAAGAGTCTTAGGTGTTCAACCATGGCTCCATAACCTTGATTGAAGGTAATCTTCAGGTCCTCTTCTGTGGGCACTCTGTTGAATTCAGAGCTCTGCATTTTTGCATAGGATCGTGAATTTTGCTTTTATGGTGTGATTAAACCAAAATTGTTTGTAATTTATTATTTGGAAGCAATATTTCATTTATTAACACTTACTATTCATGTGGCTAATTTCATATAACCAACAAAGCCAAGTTTGTGTTGCACGTGTTTTTCTAGTCTTGCCTTTGTTGCCTTCGATGTGTTAGGTAGCCTATGAAATGTTTGAAATATGTTCGATTATGTAAAAGGAAAGAGTTATTAGTATATAATTAAATTGTTGATAGTATCACATACCTTCCTTGGCCCGGTGGTGTCTTTCCTTTTTTCTTTTCAGCCTTATCCTTTCCATCCAACACCAGGTCCTTCCACTCCCTCTCCGAAATCATGGGGGGATGCTTGTACTTTTTGTTCTTCTCTAAATGTGACCTATATTGGTCCCTCACATACTTTAGATAGGTACCAACTTTCTTAAGGACCTTGGTTCGGTTGAAGGTGTTATTACCGAACAACACAACTAAATGGTTAATGAGCTCATCTTTTAAATCTTGATTTTGGGCATTCCACCGTGTACGTATGGTGGGCTCGAAGATCTCCAATGCAATATCATTTAGATGTTTATAAAAAAATCATTTCTTGCAAAATGATCATGGGATCATTAGTCTAAAAATAGTGATCAATAAGTAAATTTCAATTGGCTTATATATAATAATAATTAAAACATTTTAAAGTACTTGGGACCTTCTCTATCTTTATGGGAACGAAATCCTCGGTCACCACAAATGTGATCGGAAATATTCTCGTACTAGTAATATGGGAAGATCCAGGAAATGATGCTAAAAAATCACCAGTACTAGTGGCCTCTGCATCCCCAGGTACATGTCCTGATGCATGTTCTGGCATGTGTTCGCTGCCAGAGGGTGCACTACCCAATGCTTGCATGTTATGTGTTGCCAAAATTTTAGTAGAAAATATAGGCATGGATGATGGGGTCAGATGATGTGATGTATGTGCAGGAAGACCAGGATCGATACTTGTACCAACCCCTACTCCCTAGGTAGCACCTGCAGTACCCTGATCATGACCAACAACATCATGAGGATGTAAAAAATCTTGTAAAAACAACACATATTTTAGTTCATGACATAAAAGAGTATAAAATATAAAACCATGAATGAACTTATGTTATAATTAAAGATCTCATGACAACTTACTTGCAAGTTTCGTGTTCTCTCAGTCAATATTTTAACCCTTTCTCTTATCTCATCTGTTTGAGGCACTATGAATAACAACTGAAGGATTTCTTCATTGCATTTTTTTGGGTCTTCCTCATCATATCCAGAGGTTTTACAGAATATGTGATGTCATCATTGCATAATAGTGATTGCACCTCCCTATGGATTCTCTCCTCTACAATTGGTGCCTTTTCCTAATCATCCGATTGCGACAACAATATTAAAAACATTATCGAAATTAACCCAATAAACTTATTTAAAAGACATAATAATAAAACATTTTTCTTGTATCTAAATGGTACAATTACAATGAGGTAAAAATTTTGGGTAGAAGTACCTAAAGATACATCACATTCTGTGCTATAGGTCAGAGCCTTCCCCCTATGATCAATGTCCTGCTATGACAAAAATTAAATATAAAAAGATATTACCGAAATGAAACCAATAGAATTACGAAAAAATAATAATAATAAAATGGTATATTAATTGAAGGTTGGGTAAAATGGTATATAGTATGTACCACACCCATAGTAAATGTGTTTGTATCTATGTGATTCAAATTGTAATCGATTAGCAACTCTTCCCCTGCATTTAATGTTTTTATTGCACATACGAATACATGGTTTCCCTCGCGTGCCTCGAATATACAATTGGGTTGCTTATTTGTTGACCCAGGTCATGTAATGTTTATAAACCCTACAATATTCCTTGATGCTTTTGGCCTTCCATCAATGTACATAGCCACTCCTTTATTTTTATCCTTATCTTTTAGTTGTATATAATTTGCTGACAGTGCATACCTACGCATACTTCGTGTATATCGAACTAGCTGCATCCAATATTTGTAACTGTAATAGGGTCTAACATACTGCATCAATTCAGTAACTTTGTCATAACAAACCTTTATGCTATCCATGCAAAATAGGCCCAAACCATGTAATGACGATGGTGCTATGCGATATATCCTCTCGTTGATAGAAAAATCAATGTTTATTGGAGGAAGTTCCTTGGGTACCCATTGTTTTCATAGATGTTTGTAACTCAAGGGAACCTCAATGTCGCCTATTCTCTCATCATCATAAGAACATGACCCCCCTTCAGTAAGAAAAAATTCCATGCGTTTACAAAATCTTTTTCTAATCTTTTGACCTCTAGTTGATCTCCCTCTTTTAGACCTACTACATGTCTCGCTTTCCTCTTCTCTTCCTTAATTTCCCTTGCTCAAGGAAGACAGATCTGATAAATACCTATTTGGTGGTACCTGCACTCATAAGGATGTTGGATGAAGTTATTTCATTGTGATATGATCCCAAGGTATGGGATTGGAGGATTAAAAACCAAGGTTGTCACTACTAGTCAAATGCATGTGGAGGTAGCAATAGTTGTGAATGTATTAATAAACCTTGCAAGGGTCTGATGATCAAAGATCACTTGGTAAGCATGGGAATGATTTTTAGGGTCACCAACCTTGTGTTTTTAAGCCTTGGGTTTTGGGAACATCTAGAGGAGTCATTGTCTTGTTTCTTGGAGGTTGATTGGGTTAGTTTGTGGAAGGTTTCTATTACTTTTTGTACTTTTCTATGAAATTTTGTGGACCACCTTCCTCGAAGAAAATAGTCCCTCTATGGTAGTATTGGTGTCTGGTTAGTTAGTTAATCTATTTCTAAATGGAAAGACCCCTTGCCTTTAATGATTAAGCTCCATAGGTTTCTACCCCTATGGTTTTTTGGGTCCCCCAAATAAAATAATAAAATATGGGCCCTACTCAGAAGAACCCCAAAATATATCGGAGTTTGTTTCTTTCTTAAGAATCCAGTTAAAGAGGCTAATTGGGTCTCTCCCTATCCAACATTCCTTCACCATTTTCTAGACACCCACAACATCTCCAAACCATTTATACTCTTTTGGAACTTGAAAAAAAAAATCCACTTTCATTAGTGTTATCTTTCAAGCTTTCCCTAGTGCTAGCATCTATACTGTTCTTTTGGAGGTTTCATTGAGTCAGTGAAATATTCAAAAGTTTTTAATGGCTCCTTGTCTTTTTTTCATCTCTTGTACTAGTGCAGGAGCACCTTGGCATAATTAGGCCTCTATGAAGCAATGTTTTGAAATTTGATTCAATATTATTGTTCTTACTTTGTAAATCATGTTATTAGAGTCATGTTTCATATATTTGAGGTCATGTTGAGGTCATTTGGTGTTTATTAAGTCCAAAAGTGCAAAAATGAAAACAATGTAAAAAGTTATCAACTTAATAAAAAATGAAATATTAAGAGATGAAGAGTCATTAGGGTCAGTTAGAGGTAGTTAGAAGGCTGAAAGTCAGTTGTTTTTCCTTTAAAAAGGATATTGTATCTTTTAGAACTTTGAGGGTGGTTGAATAAAGAATAAGTTCAAGGAAAATCTCTAATTTTTAATCATTTTTCTTCATAAATCTTGCATTTTGAGGCATTGTATAGAATTGTACAACCTTGAAGGAATGGTAGAATGGTTGGATATTGTAATAATCTCAATCACCTTCCTGTTACATCAAAGTTCATGAATATGTTTTATATTTTCAAGGAGGGAATTGAAAAGTGTGGATAGACTTGTGTAATAGTGCTTAGATTATGAATGAAGCCCTGACAAATAGGTTGGCAGACCTACAATCATTGCAAACAAGGTATGAAGGAACCAGTGACAGTAAGAAATTTAAGGGCTTTTGATGATTAAGTGTGAGTTCTTGGTTGTTCTGGTTAAGAGATTACCAAGGTATAATTTGATCTCATTTGATATAAGGTTTGGTGTAAGAATGAAGTTAAAAAGTCCATTGCTTTAACTGATCTATCTAATAATAGCCATGTTTTGGAGACTAAAATGAAAGTACAATATATGATTTTGTTAAATTTTCAAGAATAAAGGATGGCAGATGGTTTACATTTATTTGAAGTGAAAATGGAATGGAAATTATGTGGTCTATATTAGTGTAAATACTATTTTGGGTCAGATTACTTTATGTTGAGTTGAAATTGTGATGTTAAGGATAGTCATAAAGAGAGTTAATGGTAAAATGAAAGTTCAGACTTGGTAATTGTTTGTTTTGATCAAGATGAAGTTGAATAAGGTGTTTGAAGGTTTGGTAATGGTTTGTAACTCTAAAGAAAAAGTTGAGTGTTTGTGTTGAGTTTTGTGAAGGGAAATATAGTTGAATAAGTATGTCAAAAGAAGGAAAGTTCAAGATTGTTTGTGACTTGTCAAATGAGACTGTGTGATTTTTTTTCCTTCCTCTAACTCTGCATCATGTACTTCTATACGTTCTCTTATAGACAAGCACTAGGCATTTTTTATTGCACTCACATACCATGTATTGTTTTCAATCCCTTTGATCATTTGTGGACCTCAATATGTAGATTTATTTCATCAAAGTTTATAAATTTGAACCCTAGTGATCTTTGTGTGCTATTATGTGATGGTAATTCCTTTCAATTTTATAGTAGAAAAAATATGCTAAGACAGATACAAAAACTATAGTTCACATGCCAAAAATGGCCACCCAACTGATTGAACATCTTAAAGCTTGGATGTTCAAACTAACCAGACACTAGTACTAGGTAGTACTTGGGTTTGTGAATGGGACATTGGCTTGAATTGACCAAAATATAGCATGCAACACCTCGATGGGAAAAAACATAGTCTAATTCACTGTACTTGCAGCAAGATTTCTAAATGTGGGGGAAAAATCACTTACAGTCATTGTCCCTTGGTTGATTTTCCCTTTCTAAGTGCTCTCACCTCTCGCTCTGGCTTTCCTCCTACCAAATGGTTCCTAGTCTTCCTCCTCGACTCAATGGCCTTGTAGCACTCATCCAGTGAAGTCTTGCAACTCTCCACTCAAGGGTTGGATGCAGTGGTTCTCGGTGCAACTCTCTAGTTAGGGTCTCAGTGTAGTATGCTATGTCATGCTCCTATGCGCACAGGGCCAAAATTCAAAATATATAGTTTATATATATGCTATGTCAACATATAGTTTATATAAAAAATATATATACTATGTCAACATATAGTTTATTTTATTTTCTACAAAATATAATTTTGTATGGTGGCTTGCTAAGCTTATATAGTTGGTTTTGTCTTTGTTTATAATTTTTGATGATTTATTTCCTATGACATGATTGAATATTATCTACAGTCCTAGTGATTGTTAAAAAGGATTATGATATGTGATGTTTAATCATGATGGATTTTTAAGAATTAGTGATTGAAATACTACTTGATGAAAGATTGAGCTATCTGATATTTTTTCATTTAAACATCATGGAAGAAATGCTTGCAATCAATGTCTTATTAATGTAGCCTACAAGGTTTCTTTTCCTAGTTTTTTTGGGTCCTATTCTTGTTATGACTTGTTTTTTTATATTGGTCTATTACAGTAATGGGGAGCATATCTAGTGAATCGATTCTTTCAGTCTCTTTGATTCTTATCCTTGTGCATAATGAGTTTTATTCTATTCTATGATTCATTGATTGTTGGTTTAAAACACTCATTACAACTAACATGGATATGAATTATGATGTGGGTGTGAGAAGGGATTGTTGAATATGAAGGAATGGTTTAGGAAAGTACTCGTTAATCTAAATGAGTCATTTTCTTGTCATGGAATGTGTTAAGAGACTTTAAAATTAATATATTCAATCTAGTTAATATTGACACATCTAAAGCATGCCAAAGGCACTTTGAAGATATGCTATGACATAAAGAAGATTGTTAAGGTGATGTCAAGTCTTGATCCATTAGGGTAGGAAAACATAGATGCATTGGTATAAAAGGTTCCATTCAACTTGGAGGAAATGGATAATTACCTAAGGGGCTAATGTGAGATTGGACCAAGTTTATATTATGATACAAATATTTTGGGAAAAGGGATGATGAAATGGTTAAGTATGGGAAATTATAGAGAGAAATATAACACCAAGGGAAGAACACTAGAACTAATTTTAGCACTATGGATTAATCCAAGAATCAAAATTACACTAAGAGGCATCCCTTACCTCTTAAATTAATTCCATAGGTGGGTTTATCCTCCAATATAGTGCCATTAGTTAGCTTATCATGTGAACTTCCGCTATAAGTAGGATTACCATACACTTTCATAACATGAATGTGTGGTTTCAAAAGGTTTATACGTTATTGTGAATTTGAAAGAAAGGCATGTTTTGACTTTTCCAATAGGTGTTAGGGGTTAATTTGACTTGGTTTTAGCATTAGAGTGACAAACCTTGTGATTTAGGTTCCATAAACAAAATATAATCATTTTTTTAGCTTCCTATTATCATCGTTATATTCAATGAGATTTTTAAAGATCATCTAAATATTCATTGCTAATGAAAATGCACAAAATGATGTGTAATGGATCCAAGGTGAGGATCAAAGAGCCTCATATTTTGAAACCATTAACCAAAGAAATGCTAAGAACAATATATGAAAGAGACGAAGAACAAGGCAACTTGTATTATTAGGAAGGACAAGATGCCTTTATATAGCATGACCTCATGTTTGAGTCTCGAAACCCTCCCATATCATCAACACATGTGTGTAGGCTAACCATGTCAAGTTTCACTCCATACAAGTACAAATTGAAAAAAATTCAACGTTGGCCCCATTCACATGTCACTATGCAGGGTCAACATGAGGAAACACTAATTTTTTGGGAATGAAATAACCAAAGATATGATCAAATAATATCTAATCATAAATAGTCATAGAGTAATTAGGATTTGATCATATGGAAATTTCTAGGAGAGCTACAATAGTTGTAACATCATACTTTAACAACATTAAAAAGTACATCATGAATTAATTATGTAATGGCATAAAATTAAAAACATCATGAATTAATTATGTAACCATATAAGTTAAATATAATTGTATCAAGAAATCAATATCAAATAGATAATATAATCGCATAACTCATACATTTAAATGTCATTAATCTTCTTCTTCATCTAACTCTTTGTCTGTATCATCCAATCCAGATTCGACATTGTAAGGATTGGTCATATCCTCATCATCGTCATTGATATCAGTTTCGATAATGTCATCATCCACATAGATATCATCTTCATGAAATTTAACTCCTACATCATCATGATCTAGTTCCTCTTCTTCAAAATCTTCGTCAGGCACATCATCAACTAACTATTGATCCTGATCATCATCTACATCATCTTCTAGTTCTTCGGTATCTTCTTCTTCCACCACATTATAATTTACTGGCCTTCCTCTTGGATAGTGTCTAACAAAATATGACCAACCCAGTTTACTTGGAACCTCTGAGTAAAATACCTGCTCACATTGGCTTGGAAGAACATAGGGTTCATTTCCAGCTCGCTCGCTCGACCTTTTATTAACCATGGCAAATCCATATTCATGTTCAATAACAGTTCTCTCAGGATCATTTTCATTCAATCGTAGCCTGTACCATTGGACGACGAACACAAAAAATTTGAAGGACTTAAAGTCACACTCAAGTATATCATACAAAATCCCATAGTATCAATTTTTTGAGACTTTTGGATGTATGCCGCTTCTAGATGAAACATTAGTCACCTGAAAGACTGCAGTTATCCTAGAATCACAAGTTTTCTTCATGTCATCCAACTTTTTGATTCAAAATTTATGACCATTGCACCACATAGCCTTGTGGTGTTTCACCTGCAATATGTCAAACATGTAAAAATTATTGCATCGCCAGTTGATAAACATATTTATTCTTGGCTGAATGTATGCAAAGAAAAAAAAACTCAACATATATATATATATCAATATAATTGAAAATAATTAAATAATATAGGTGATTAATATATTTATACGTACATCTTTATCTCTTAAACCATATTCTAAATCAATTTCCCTTGGTGTAACATTGGAATCTCCATTACAATGAGCTTCTTTAACCAATGAAGCCACACCTTCCCATGTTAATGCAGGATCGGATTGTTGACATTGTTCAATCCATACCGTCATCGAATCAAAATTGTTTGTGACATACAAATGTAGTGGATCCCACTCTCGACCAACTATATCAAAATAAATTGAAATTCAAAAATGACGTATAATTAGCTAATTACCATGGTATACGACCATAATTTATAATTGATGTACCTACAAACCTAACATCCCACTACCAATGATCTTATTATCTTTCGTTATTGGATGAATTCAAATTAAAGGAATATGCACAAAGAATGAAGTATGACCCTGAAGGGTACATACACTGTTGTAAGAAAAATAAAAACCTTAGTGGATACACCCATGTTCCTATATTGGGGGATGATGTGTTTAAGAACAAAGAAGACAAAGAAGTAGAGGAGGTTATATAAAATTATGTTGACTTTGTCATGTAAAATCAAGGGTCTCTCTTAGTATTCTCATAAAATTAATGTTTCTCCCATCCACAAAGTCAAATTAGCCTTTTACCACCATACCACTGCCATACTTGAGTATACCATATATGCATTGCCTTTTACCTCCTTAGTACGGTCTAAAACAAAGTAACTCATGGTTGCATGGTAAGAGGATGGTAGTATATTGTATTACCGTTGTACCGTAGAGGGTTGATGCCTAGCCCATGATAGAGCAAGGTCATCGTCAATATTAGCAGAAGGAACCGCTATACCATGGGGGGTCAGAGTAAGGCCTATGGTAGAGCAGTAAACTAAGAATACACATAAGGGAGAACCACTATACCACGGGGGGTTAGAATAAAGCCCATGGTAAAGCATTATATAAGATAAAATACTAAATAAACACCATGGTACCACTAAGGAAGACAAGGAATTGCGTGGTAGTGTGGTATCATAAGAACAAGTAAATATTATGTATCGTGGTACTGTAGAGGAGTGAGGAGTGATGTGCGGTAGTGTGGTAATTAGCTGTTGGAGCATTAAATGAAGGCCAACCACATCAATCAACAAAAAAATACGAAATTTAGCTCGGTGTGAAGGATTTGAATGATGCACAACTTATATATGGAATTAATGCAATATGAAATGAGAATCAAACCAAGCAGATTGTGAATTTGTTCACTCGTGGTAACATAAGATGAGTATAGGCGAGCTCAAGGTGTGACAGTCAAGAGAATTCTTTAGGACAAGCAATATTTTGGGTAAGTTTTATTTGCCACACATTGAATTTTAAGCAATGGCACCTAAAAAAATAGAAGTAAGGACTAAAAAGAAGAAAAATCCAATAAAGCTTCATTACAATCACCATTACTTGCACTGCTACCTACTTCAATCGATAAAAGTTATAAGTGGGTCTTTAATGATTTAGTTCAGGGATATAGAAACCTAATAATTCCATGGTCTGGGTGGAATTTGTATTGGTATTTTTATAAGAATAGGAATGAAGGGGTCCCGGTATCAAACCCATGGACTCTTGACATGGGAAAATTGATAGCTCCTAATGTGTTTGTTGATATTGATCTAATTAGAGCTTTAACCAGTAGATAACATGCCCTATCAAAGGTTTTTAGGCTCCCAGATGGACAATGTCTGGTAGATATCTCCAGGGAGGCTATAATTAGGTGTTTTGACCTAAATAAGCAGGCTTCCACAAAGATAGATTTGGGGAGGCTAGAGTAGGAGTACAAGAGATTAAAGAGGACTTATAGAATTGATGAACTTCCCCTGCACATGAAAAGGGGTGACAAGAATAGAGTCCTTCCTATTCCATCTTCAAAAGTTGAACCCTTTCTAGTGTTTGATTTTCAGACTTGTTTCAAAAACACCTATTATGCATTATGCCAAATTGTTGGATTTGATGTTCAAGACAATATGTTAGTTGGATTGATGAGGATGGAAATGACTATCCAACACCCTAAGTCCAATGTGGAGTTTTATTTTGCTTCTATCATTGAGGAAAAAATTCATGAAGGTCTATTATAGGTTAGGGAAGCTAAGGCCCCTATCACTTTCATAAAGTATTCTCTACTGTGTCATTTAATTCTATTTCAAAATGAAAGAAAGTGGACTAAAAGGATGAAGTTGAGCACACATGAAAATGGAGTTATGCTTCCAATGAAAAATTGGTGCTATGTTTGTGATAGTAAGTGCCCTGAAGGTGACTTTATTGTGATAGAGATGACTTTTCCCTTAGACTAATTGATGCCCTTGGTTTTCCTACACTGAGGTTACCACAATCTTTAATGGAAGTTATGAGACCTTTGCAATACAAACCAGACTAAGGTTCCATACACAACTATGCTGACTGGTTTTTAATGCCACAACATACCATCATTAGGGTGTATGGTTCTGATGAGGTGCCACATGTCTTACCAAAATTTGTGCCTAGTAGAGTATTGTTTTTAGAGTTTATTTGGAAAATTCTCTGGATGGAGCATAGTCTTATGAAGAATAAGAGAAAGGGGACTTTCTTGCCTGACTTAACAGTTTTTGAGGAATTATAAGTTGGGTTAGATATTTTGGAAGAAGTGTAGAGATTCATAAGAGCCATTTTTTCTCTTAGATCAGGAAAGGTGAGAGTATGTGATCGAGAGGGTCACATCAATAATAACAAAAGGACCCTGCTTGCAAAGAGGGCGATAACACATGTATTTGGTCTAGAAGAGGATGTGATAAGAAACATGGTATACAAATTAGATGTGTTTGAAACAAGGAAAAAATGGTAATGATGATGAGATGGGAGGACCAGAAGAAAGAAAAAGATAATAATTTCAAGGGGTTCTTTGATGAAGAGCTAGATTTGTTGAAAAGGATGCACTTGATTCTAGGTAAGTTTGATATGATGTATAAAAAGGCTCAAGAAGAGAAGTCAACTCCACCATCTGCACCCTAGCCACCCTCATCCATAGCATCCACATCGCATAAACCACCTCCTCCACCAGTTCATCCATCTCCTCCATCCCCAATTGGTGAGCCACCTGCTAAAAAATAAAAAGTCGAATCACTAGTTGATTATGGGTTGAGTGATCAAGAAAAAGAAGCAGTCTTGACATTGATTGAGATGAAAGAAGTAGCAGAGCAACAAAAAGTGTTAGAGCCTCATGACCCAAAAATAAGAATATTAGAGGAAGTTATTGATGAGATACAAGATGATGAGAGAATAATTACTTCTCTGTGGTTCATGGAGGATGATGATTTCATCCATACAAGGGAATTCAAAGAGTTTTGGATAAAAATTAAAATGAGATAGTTTGATGATAGGCTGAAAATTAACCTTATTAGGATTGTCGATTCAAATAATGCAAAGTTGTAGGCCCAAACAATGGTAGAGTTGGATATTGATAACATCAATATTACTCCCAAAGAAGCAAGGGAGTTGGTGCTAAGTAGAAAGATGTTAATCATACCTGGAATGGAACTCTCTAAGGTATTTTTGTTAGATCAAATCAAGCTCAAGATGATCCAAACTTGGTTGCGGAATTTGATTAAGAAGGAGTCTCAAGCATAGGATACAATCCTACCACCAAAACCCTTGCCATGTGGAAAAAAAAAAAGAACACACAAAATCCAAGGCTTCTGGATGTAGTACTAGAAATGAGAGAGTCTACAATGGTTAGGAAAATGGAGGACACTACTCCAATAGAAGCAAAAACCATAACTCTGCACTCTGACATGTTTACAAAGGATGTAATTGAAAACATGGAGAAGAAGATAACAGAGTATGAAATGAGACTCAAGTTATCAAATGATGAAATAAATAAGTTATTCATTGAAGGTGTCAGATTAAAGAAAAAATTACAACAAGACACATATGTAAAAGGGGATGTAATGGTTTAGTATCATTCACCTGCTCCAGTTGAAGATCCACAAATCCAATAGTTGAAAGAGGAGATTGAAAATTTGAAGAAACATACCTTAAAAAAAATATTGAAGCACAAAGTTGGAGTTTTAAAAGAGAAGATAAGTGGAGTCTATGAGGGTTTTAGTCATTTGGTGAAATACCTAGAACAAATAAATACTAATTCCTCAATCTTAGAGGAATTATATAAAATATGGCAGCCCACTTACCACATTTTAAAACACTTTATGCAAAGCAACACATAGGGATCTTGATGCACCTCAAAAATTAAAGCCTACTCAAGAGATGGTGAAGTCAGTTATTGATGAGCATAAGTATTTGATTGAAATGAAGAAGAAGGTGGAGAACAAAAGGAACTCATTTGATTCAATAAAGAATAGTTTCAGTCCTTTGATCAACAAAGATGATGGAAAATTCAAGGATGTGGATGAATGGAAGAATGAGTTTGATCAAATGGTTCCTCAATGCTTGACATGTATTTAGGGTGATGGTGATATCAATTTGGAAAAGTTTCACACTTTGCTTGATGGAATTATAACGTTGGATAATGGTTACACAAAGTTTGTTGTAGATGCTAGAAACCTGCTTGATAGCAAATGGAAGAGTCACCTTACAAATTTCACTACTGCACATGAATTCAAGTGGCCGAATGATTTAACAATAAGCAAATGGCAGGAAAAATATCTGGGCTTGGATGAAGATTGATCAAAATCATCAAAAGGAAAACATATCATATCATAAATTAAGAGGCTTGCATAGGTCTTAGATGACCATGGGCTTCTTACTCAAATATTAATAGATTTGCATATGTTAGTTATCTTTAAATACATTTTATCTTTTCAGTTAAGTTTTGTTATCAAAATCCACGTCCTTTGGTCTAAATATTGTTGCCTTTTGTATAAATAAGAGATACCAAGACCATAAGGAGGGGATTAGATTAGAAGATAGTAGATAGAATAAGTAGGGGAATGCAAATTGATACAATGTTTACAACAAAAAGGACCAAGATGCACATGTAAATTTTGAAGGAGTTAATTAAAAATCTTTGATTCGGTGGCTCTATGTTGGTATCAATTATTTGTTAAGTTAATTGAAGATATTATCGGTTTGTCTCCATATTTGATATTTCTTTGTTGTTTAAATTGGTATATCAAGCATATTTTCAATTTATGAATGCACATTTGTTGTATCTATGTGGCATATTCAATTGGGTCTTTCAAGTAAAGATTAAAATCCTCTTGATTATTCACAACAACTTGCAATTATTATTTTGGATTATTAAAGAATAATCTAATAATTACACCCTTCCCTATTTATACAAGTTATAAACATATAAGTGCCAAGTAGTTAGAATTATTGCCAGTTATAAGTCACTTAACTCTGATTTCTATTTGACTCCATATACCCAATAGAGCACTGATCCCTCACATTCCATAATTTTAGTTTCATTCATTTTATCTTTTACATCTGTTAATTGAACATATTAAGATTAGCCTTGATATTGCTTATGCAATCTCTACCAAAATAAGAATTCACTTATCCACTCTCACTTGCCATTGTGGATAAATTTTTTTAGGGAATAAACACAAATCAAGTCCGCTTCATTCATATACATGTACCCACCTAGGTCTAGAAACACCTAAAGAGAAGAAGGTCTAAACCATTCGGCCTTGTATGTTACCCTAAAACTTAGCAAGAGTTTGGAAACCTCTTGAGGTATTTAACTTGTGTTTTTGAGAGCTAACAGGATGGATGAATGCAATAGGATACTTCAGGAAGAATTCGATACAGTCAAAGCAGAAAGGGTTATTGCTGGATGGAGCATGCAAACATATGGAATTGATGATAAAAATTGAATATGAAGCTCGAAATGCAGTGCATGATGCGGATACCCATACCTTGGAGGAGTATAAAAAACATCTCTTAGTGGCTAAGTCAATGTCAGGAGAATATTAAATTGTTTTATAAGTTTAATTAAGATTAGTAGTTTAATTATTTGCCAAAAGACAATCCAAAGAGACACCCTTGTGGGGTCTTCTTCTTATATATATGAAATTCGAATTGTAATATTTGATCATCAACAATTTTTAAGATTTTAATAATTTTCAGCAATGAAAGACTTATTTTCTAGAGTAATACTAGTACTTTTCTATTTGTGTGTCGAAGATTCTTTCAGTTGGACTAGTTCTCTATTGTTTCTTTTAAAGAAATTGAAGGCAATGTAAAATGTATTCTAATTAATCTCCATGACCATATTATAATTACCTCTCATCTTCCTCAATCTACCTTTCCCCATTAGGTACTCCCCTTTAAATTTGTTAATGGAGTTGGGATCCCAAATGCGATCTATATGGATCTTTGTTGCATATTTTTCCAAAACTAGTGAACACAATACACTAAAAAGTACATGCAGTATACAAATATATATAAAATATACCAGAATAATTACCTTAATGAAGGTATTCCAATATGCATTTTCATCCTTGACCCAAATTCACCTTGCTTTGTTATGATATTGTTTATGTTTGCGACAAATCATGTGGGAAATAAAAATTTTCGTATGACTTATTTTATAACATTGCTTTGCTGCTCCATTAATAACCAAGGAAGGGCACATATATTAATTTGGTATCCATCGCTATTTAATTGAATGAAATTTTTCATTGCATGATTAGCTTCCTAAATGTCACTACAAATTTTGACCTTCCTCAATCTACCTTTCCCCATCAGGTACTCCCCTTTGAATTTGTTAATGGAGTTGGGATCACAAATGTGATCTACATGTATCTTTGCTGTAAAATTAGGAAGACATTCAGTAATGTACACCATGTTTTGGTATACCATATATCCCTCCAACATAGAACCCTCAAGATGTGCTCTTTGTCTAACCAAAGCCTTCAAAAATTTCAAGTGCCTCTCAACCATCCACATTGACCTTGTGTGTATAGGTCCACACAATTAAATCTCCTCAACTTGGTGTATGAGGTAGTGTTCTTGTGCATTGAAAAATTTCAAAGGTAGACACTTTTTCATTTCACACATTAGACGAGTAATTTTTCTCCTCCAATAATTTACATCTTCTTTATGGATTTCTTTAGATGACAACCATCTACAAGTGATTCAAGGCGCAAATATATTAATGAGAACTAACAAAAATATATAGGATCACCTTTCTTTTTTATGATATTGTTTATGTAAAATGTATTCTAATTAATCTCCATGACCATCTTATAATTACCTCTCACCTTCCTCAATCTACCTTTCCCCATCAGGTACTCCCCTTTGAATTTTTTAATGGAATTGGGATCCCAAATGCGATCTACATGGATCTTTGCTGCAAACTTAGGAAGATATTCAGTAATGTACACCATGGTTTGGTATATCATATATCCATCCAACATAGAACCCCCAGGATGTGCTCTTTGTCTAACCAAAGCCTTCAAAAATTTCAAGTGCCTCTCAACCATCCACATTGACCTTGTGTGTACAGGTCCACACAATTCAATCTCCTCAACTTGGTGTATGAGGTAGTGTTCTTGTGCATTGAAAAATGTCGAAGGTAGACACTTTTTCATTTCACACATTAGACAAGTAATTTTTATCCTCCAATAATTTATATCTTCTTTATGGATTTCTTTAGATGACAACCATCTACAAGTGATTCAAGGCACAAATATATTAACGAGATTTAAAAAAAATATACAATATATTACATAAAAAGTAAAACAAATGGAAAATATAAGATCTATACAAGGAATTGAACAAATTTCACTACTTACCTCATGCATTTTCCAAGATCATATATAACTTTCTTGACATTGTTGTTGAATTTGTTTGAGAGAGATAGAGGTAGAATGCACTGCAACAATTATAAAATTATCTTTTCATTATTTTTCCAAAACTAGTGAACATAATACACTGAAAAGTACATGCAGTATACAAATATATATAAAATATACCAGAATAATTACCTTAATGAAGGTATTCCAATATGTGTTTTCATCCCCGACCCAAATTCACCTTTTTTTGTTATGATATTGTTTATGTTTGCAGCAAATCCTGTGGGAAATCAAATTTTTCATATGACCTATTTTATAACATTGCTTTGCTGCTCCATTAATAACCAAGGAAGGGCATGTATATTAATTTGGTCTCTATCGCTAGTTAATTGAATGAAATTTTTTATTCCATGATTGGCTTCCTAAATGTCACTACAAATTTTGACAATTTTTTCTTTGTCATGCCCTCCATCCAATATTTTCCATAACATTTCTGTTATATTGTTTCCGATATGCATTTTATCAAACACATGCACAATTTCTAGCTGCTCATAGTAGGGCAACCTACTAAATTTTCTGGGATAAATTTTCAGTCCCTATGGAAGGCAACCATTAATGCCTTGACGACCTTCATGAAGCATATAAGTTAAACAAATTAACAATGACAATCATTGTCAATTACAACATGAGTAAAAAAAACACAATATAAAAATATAAATTCCAAACATATCATGTATGATAGATAAACAATTTGATCTGATGTATAACCTTGATGATAAATTGCATTATATTCCAACTTCCATAGGCGAGGTGCCGTTCTTCATGGTTTTGATGTAGTCTCTTCTTTCCCATTGAAAAGATGTTTTTCAGTAGTTCGATACTTATGATTTCTATGGAGGAAGTGCCTATACTCATCAAACACCTACTTTCCTAATCTTGTTGAACGACGAGATTTCATCTTTGGACCACAAACTGGACATGCAAATTTTCCCTTTGTTTGAAGACCTGCAAGTTCATATATAATTGGATTAAATATGTCAATTTTTATAATTATATATAATGAATAGATTATTTAAAAAACATGCATGATATCTACTTCATAAAATTAAATATCGTTAAAGTGCAGTCGAACATTATAATATACCAAAACACTGTGTTAGCCTTGAGGCATCATGAATTATCCATACAAGCATTGTATGGAATTGAAATTGTCTTTGTCCTATTGGTGTAGAGACGTCATACATAGCGATGCCATTCCATAAATTTAGTAACTCGTCGATAAGAGGCTCGATATATACATTCATATCTTTAACTTGGTACTTACCTAGTTGAATCAACATAAACATTACATAATTACTATAACCATTTTACTGCAATATATATAAATTAATGTACATGACTATTTAATGAAAAAATATAAGTCATTATGCAACAAATAAGACAAATGAGATGCTACTTCGTTAAAGAAAATTGATGTAAACAAATACATAGAACAATCATTGCCAACATTATGTGCTCCCTTTTTATTGACATCCATGGAGGAATGTTATTATTGATAACAAAAATAGGCCACACCGAGTAAATAGATCTCAACTATTCAAATGGATTGACACTGTTCGCTACCAATGAAAGCCTGAGATTACGAGGTTCTTCTTTAAAGTGTGGCCATTTTTCCTCCATGTCCCTAAATGCAGAACCATCTACAGGCATTCAAAGAATGTCATCTCCACTTCTATTCTGTGCATGGTAATCCATAAATTTCACCAAGCTTTCACACCTAAATAATCATTGCATATGTGGAATAATGAGAATATAACAACGAACCTTGCGAGACACCTTTTTTATTAGTTGATTTGTTCGGTATCTACTTATATGACATTCTGGGAATTCTATTGCAAATTCATGTTGTTTATGATATATAATATGATCATTGGGATATGCATCTATTGCTTGATACTCCATTCCAATAACTTTCATAATGGTAGATAAATCTCGGTATGAGCAAGGTAAAATATTTTATGGTGGTAACAAAAATTCACCTATCAATCTACAACAATTTTTTTTGTTAGTATAAAGAACATTAATGGTACATATTTCATCCTTTATTTACTAGTAATGAACTAACAACAAAAATAGATGAAATAAAATGACATATATGGCATACCTTAACATCTGTGAGATTGTTTTGTTGGATAAACCATTCATAACCTTCAAGTTCACCAACAAAAATATAACAAAGAGAAGAGTTGTTTGGGAGCCTTCATAAAGGGGCTCATATACCTTCTCAAGTACAGGTAAATCATGAACATCATCAAATTCATCTCGATCATCATGATTAGCTATGCCACTAAATGTGTCATGGATCAATGTATTTGTACCATCATCTTCGATTGTGGTTTTTGGTGCATGATCATCTTCTTCCATAAGATCATTAACTTCATCTTCGATATTCATAGCTCCATGTTCCTCCTCTTGCAAAATAACATTCTCCGGGCCGTGATAATCCATATCATGTGCCCTAGGGCATCCCACCTTTATAATAATGAGTGACACAAATAAACCATGATCATGATCAAGTGATTTTTTCTATATATAAAAAATGTTAAAATGATATAAACATTTACAAATTCAATCAATATATAGAAATATAATGAAAAACTTACCAATGGACGATAATCAAGCCCCCGTTCAACATGACCATGTTGTCTACAATTTTTCTCAGCTACTGTGATTAAAAGTCTTCTTGTCTTTTAGCTCTTGCAATTATTGCAAGGACAATAACATTTCCCATCACCCTTTCTTTTCAATCTAGCCCATAACCTAGCAAGTGTCTCTTCATTTTGTTCTACACTAATATTATCTGACATGATTTTTCTTTACCAAGCTTGTATATTTAGATCTTCAAAAAATATCAAACTCACACTCCAATAATTTTTCATCATAGGCAGGTAACAAAATCTAATAATTTTGATATTTTGCACCCAAATTTTTTTGCCTATAACCTCCACAAACTGTCACAAGTATAGCAAATTTACAAGTATAGAAAATTTGCAATTATAGAAAATTCGCAAGTATAGCAAAATAATATCGCAAGTATAGATAAATTGTCGAACCCACTTTTATTTATTAAAAAACATTTGTCGAAGCCTCGACGAATGCTAACC
The DNA here is from genome assembly GCA_007115665.2 of Sequoiadendron giganteum. NCBI lineage: Eukaryota > Viridiplantae > Streptophyta > Pinopsida > Cupressales > Cupressaceae > Sequoiadendron > Sequoiadendron giganteum. The sequence continues at coordinate 104,628,041 of CM021106.1, read as the reverse complement.
ATATACTCGTCGGCCCAAAAATTAAGGAGGCTAACCATATGTCAGCCCACAAATTGATGGAAGGGGATTGTTGACTTTAAGTGTATGTTGAAATAGCAACGGAAATCTTAGGGCATCGCAATTTTCATGAATGTCGGGCATATTTTTTTTTTTTTTTGAAAATTTCACATTAAATACATAGGTACACGATGATACATCTAATTATACATCTTTCATCGGAAAGTTTCATTGTATTTTGCAATCAAATGAGTTAGTGAAGGAAAAGACAAAATAAACACTCGGATTAGGCCTAGTTGAATCTAAAAAAAAATAGCAAAAACAAAGAACAATGTTACCTTGTTTAGATTGATGGTTTGGTTGGTCCTTTGACTACTTGAAATGTGTGCTCCTTGGTGGAAAAATGGCTAAAATCCTAGCTCTAAATGATCATGGAGTGATGAGGATTTTAGTGATGCAAATGGGTATTGTAATGGATGTGAGATGAAAGCTCAAAGGTGGCTGCAACAATGGTGGGTGGCATGAAAAATTCTAAGTGCTTGAGAGTATGATTGCTAAAATGGATTCAAGTTCTGTGCTACAGAAAAACGAGGCAAATTCCACCATTTTTAGGGGAGGTGCCTCTAAAAAAATGGAGGGCTAGAATTCAGCCATGATGGATGAGATCAAGGGCTAAGGTGAGTTAAGAAATCACAAGCCCTCACATCTTGACATGTGGTAGGTGAGATGGAAAGGAGAGGATGAGGTGGAGGTGACATGGAGGTAATTTTATGTACCTTGGGAAGGGACAAGATCTCCTCATAAAGGAGGTCCTTGTCCACATGTGCTTGAGAGGACATATGAGGAACTAAAAATTCCTCACAAATCTTTATGGGGATGGGAGAAGGAATTTAAAATTCCTTAAAATGCATTGGGGGATCAAATGTGAATTAAAAATTCACATAGGGAAGGGGTTGCCTTCTCCAAATGGAGAAAGAATTTAATGAAGGTTGACTTAGGACATATGCCATAAATGGCATGGGGATTAGATTAGCATAATTAGGTGATTAAGGTTGTGAAAATGTGGGATTAGGTAGGCTAATAGAGGATTATTGGCAAGTGGGAGATTATGGAGGATGTGACCCTAATGATGATTAGGGGTGTGCACATCCTAATCACAAATTAATTAGATTAATCTGGATTAAAGAGAATTATGGAGGATGTGACAGGAGGAGACAGAAGAAAATGAATTAAAAAATTATTTAATTCATAAAAGCTAAAGTGACCAAATTAAATAAATTGGGGTATTTATTTAATTTAGAGATGAAAGGGGGTAAGGTATTTAATTGATTGATTAAATACCTTAGGGGATTTAGAGTGGAAAGAAATATTAATGAAATACAAAATTATTTAATTAATATGGATTAAGGATGTAGGATGAAGGAATGCAAGGGTGAATTTGACCATATGGGGTTGGTCAAATTCAGGTATGTACATTTTGCCCCTCTTTAAAATACTGTTAGAATAATAGTGTTTTGAAGAAAAAAAACATAGCCGACTCGATAGAAGAAAAGAATGTTAGATGATGCCCTGATATCGTAGGAAATGGGATAGGAAGGAAAGATGGAGGAAAATGATAGGGTATTCCCCCTCCAGAGGGCAGGTGGGGAAGAAAAAGGGGCCTTGAGTGACTTCTCCATATGGAGAAATAGAGGGCGCCATGCAATAGAGCGTGAAAAACCATGAAGAATGGATTTTGAATGGAGGAAAAAGGATAAATGAGGTGCAAATGGTAGCCCTCAGAAGAAAATGTGAAAATGAATTAAGGGTTAATTGAATGGTAAAAATTGACCAAAAATTAAAAGGCTAGTTAGGGTCAAAAATGAAAATCATATAAATAGTAAATTTGAAAAATTACTATTCACCTAATTCTCATTTGCACACTTGGCAACTAACTAGATGAGAGAGAAAAAGAGTAACTAGGATGACTAACATATTGAGTTGTGAAAAGGCATTCATCGACGATGAGCTGATCCATTGAGGTGAGGAGGTGCGTCAGTACTACTATGAGCGTACGGTACCCTGTCAGGTACGCCCCATACCCCAATTTATGTTTTTGATTTGAATTTTAAGCACATTTTTTAGTTTTTTGGGTTGGGTAAATTAGGGTATGAACGTGATGTGGAAGGGCGGATTAACCCTTTCGACAAGGTAAATTTTCTTGTCTAGGGGGATTGACAAAGAAAGGGGTGAAGTCATGCAACACAAGGTTGAGCATGTTAGGAGAGGGGTGATTTCAAAATTGCCTCTTCATAAAAAGTGCAATCCTGTGCTATGTAGGGACGAGAATGAAAAGAGATAAGTGAATGGGAATTCACCAAAATTGGGAAAGGGAGAATAAAAAATTGCCCAAAAGGGGAGTAGGTGGATGTTATTCTGCCCATCGGGGAAAATCGTGAATGTGAATTCACCTCTTGGGGAAAATACATAGGGGCGAAAGCAAAATTTACTCTTGGGGAAAAAGGTGAATACGAGTCTGCCTCTGAGGAAAAAAAGGGTGGATTTGCACCCAAACAAAAAAGGGGTGAGGATTCTTAACAAATAGGAAAAATCACAAAAGGATAAGAAAAGGGTGAACACGCTAGTTGGAAAGGTGAATGCATTGGGATGGAAAATGGGCGAATTCTCTTTAAATAGAGGCAAACTCGCCAAACTGGGATAGGGGTAAAAAAGATAAGAAAAATAAACAAAATTCTAGGAAACTGAAATAATGGTCTGCATGGATGCAGAATTTTGAGAGGCTGAGGACACATGAGTGACACTCGATGGTGTTAGAGGTGACAGTTAGGGTGATGAATTCTCATGATCACGAATCATTAGCACAGGTGGGACTGCTACACATGTTGGGGTATCCTAACATTAGAGCACATAGAGAACTAATGACTGCCTTGATGGAGTGATGGAGCTCTGAGACTTTGACCTTCCATCTCCCGATAGGGGAGATGATGGTGACTCTAAAGGACATCTGGATCATTCTACGATTTCCCATCTGAGGGCAGTTGGTCAATTGAACTCACAATTGAGTAGTGGATAGGAGCCTACGGGTTGTATCTGGACCAGTTGAGCTGCCTATCCAAGGGAGGGAGTTGGATCTAGATTCTTGTTTGAGGCTGGAGATTCCAACACTGCCATTATCCCTTTGTGGTCTGATCAGTGGGATTTTGTTACCGGACTTGAGTGGATGCTTATGTAGCCTCAAGGTGATTAAGGTTGTGAGACACATTATGGAGAGGCAAGAGGGGAATTTTGCATGGGGGGCATGCGTATTGGCCTAGTTGTATTAGGACATGCATGTTATCTATTATAGATGAGCATTGAGCATCACCCATGTGACTTTCCTCCAGGTATGGGCTTGGGAGCACATTAGTATTGCTAGACCATATATTTTGATCATCGGGGCATGGGATGAGACATTACACATAGCATACTAGTGGGGCATGAAGCATGGCTGGAGGTTACACTACTAGGATGTGGGGGATTTGGAGGGATGGCAGAGGAGGTTAGATGATTTGAGGGTAGAGGATATCACCTAGAGGCCATGCCTGGTGTGACACTTCTAGGGGTGGAGGGATGATGAAAAGAGGTATACGGGTTACTTTTTCTTAGTCTGTTATTTAGCTGGTTGGGACCCATTTATTTTGGAGTTGCATAGACCAAACAAGGTCATGAGACAATTTGGTATAGAGCAAGATATTCCTGCAAGGCCATAAAGATTCTAGTAGATCAGTCGAGAGGTAGCAACACTATGGGGAGAGCAGATAACAATAGATTTTTCTTGACAGATGTGGGAGAGAGTGTCGATGATGTAATAACAATGGAGGGGAGGACTGATAGACATAGGTACCATAGTATGGTACTATGCATGGTGGGCATAGAGGGGGCCAAGGAGGATGATGATAGTGCACCCGATTGTAGGTGCATTGGGGTTCGGGTCCGATGATGAGAGGGAGATAGCTAGGCCCCAAAGGAGGAGGAGGAGAGGGGAGAGGTAGAGGATGGGAGGAGATGATGATGTGGAGATACAAGAGGCAAGGTGGAAGAAGAATTTCATGGATGTGTATTCCCTAGAGGTGGATCCATTAGTGATCATGTCATATGTACCACTGCCGCGAGAGGATCCTGCTATGTTGTTAACATGATCCCTATCTAGGCTAGGCATAGAAGAGCATAGGTTATGGGAGTCTGAGGTAGATTATGATAGGCTACAGAGGGAGGTGGATTGACTCAAGGGGGAGGTGGAGAGACTACACATTATGGAGAGGGATGGAGAGAGGGATTACGAGGCCCTGGTAGATGAGGCCTCGAGGAGAGTACATGAGACACAAGTGGAGAGAGATGAGTCCAGGAGGGAGACAAATGAGGCTTGAACGGAGAGAGATGACACTCAAGATAGAGCATAGTGTGCAAAGGTGGTCATGGGGGATGCAGTGGGTTTTTTAGAGAGGGTGGATGTAACATAGATAGAGGCGCACACATTGTAGGGTGAGCAAGATGCAGGGGAACAAAGGATAAAACAACTGCAGGCACAGATAGATCAGATGCAGATGACACAAGAGGAATAGGAGAGAGAGAGGTGGCATATTAGTGGGCTAAGGGAATAGGTGGTAGAGGTTGCTGATGCCAGGACATAGGCTAACTATTACATGTTTGTGTATCATTAGATCATCCCAAATCTGGCACAAAGGGTGTCACCATATGTCAGAGGAGTCCCACATATGTCAACACCATCATAGGGGGCCACCCACACACAAGGATATAGAAGATTATGTGAGACACCCCCCGAGGTAGAGGTTTAGTGCTAGAATCCCCCTAGAGGACATATGCCAAGAGTAGTGGGTCAGCGAGGAGAGGGAGGAGGTAGTAGAGGATGAGGGACATAATCCAGATTTTGGTAGGTGTAGAGTTGATGTGTAGTACATAGAGACAAAGGCTACAAATTATTTGTATAGATTTGCAGATTGATTGATTGATTTATTCTTTATTCATTAATCATTCAGGAGATGGAGCCATTGTATTTAATTAGCGCTTTGTACTTGTACCTTTATTTTATGGATGTTCATGGACCTGGTGGATATAATTTTTATTATGTTTTATCATGGACTTGTTATGGAATTTTGTGATCTTCTATTATGTGTTAGAGTAATTGGACATTTACTTTATTAATTAAACAATATTTGTTTAATTACGTAAAGTTCCCTTTTACCTCTTTTTCACTTAAGCTAACATTAGGTACATAATAATTAATTACTTTATTAATTATTATTGTGCAAGCCTAGAGTTTTCCTTTTTAGGGTTTTCATCTATATGTAGTTGAAAATTATCTTTTGTATCATTTTTCATTTTACATTTTCAGGTGAATACATTGCTCCACATTCTTGAGCATTTCTTTTGTTGCTTCTCTTTGCTTCTCCTTGTAACAGGTTATTTTCTTGCAAAGATCTTTTGGGCTTCTTTAGTGTTGTATCTTCTCAACTCCAACATGGCATCAGAGCTTCAGATTTGTAGCTGCTTGTTCTTGTTTTGAGAAATTTGCATTGGAAGCAAATCTAGGGTTCTAAGTTTTTTTTTTGGGCGGATTCATCCTACTCTGAATTTTAGGCTCACTTTGGGCTCAAATGGACAGTGCCATTGGATTCGTAGCGCCCAAAAACCCCTAAAATAACTGTCAAATCGTTGATTTTGGTTACAGTCAATTTGGAAGGAAATTTTTTTTTTTGCCCTAAGGTTGTACATAGCAAAAATCGCAAAAAAATAAAAATAAAATCAAAAAAATCAAAAAACAAAGGTTTTTTTGTTTAATTTTTGCGCTGTGCGCATATGCCAGTCGCACCACCACTTCACCGCCCGATGGGCACCGCCCGGCCACCCTCGTGCCGCTCACACTCAATCGCCTCCCGCCCAGCACCCCTGTCGGCCTTTGACTCCCTCCCGAAACCGCCCCGCCGCCATCCGGGCTCCACCGAGCTCACCCCACTGCCGTCCGGGCTCCGCCGAGCTCCCCGCCGACATCGAGCTCACTCGCAAGCTCCCTGACCTGAGTCGGTTCCTTAGCTGCCGCGAGCCTCAAACAACCTGTCGTTGTGTCATATGGCGACTGAGGGCTTCAGCCTAGCTTCAGCCCCCTGGTTCGCCCACGCGACCAGGGGCCATTTTTTTTAGCCCCCAGGTGCTAAAGGGGTCTAATAGGGCATGTTTTTTGCTCTCTCACGAAATTGAGCATAACTCGGGCGTTTTAGCTCCATTTTTCGAACAGGAAGAAGTGTTGGAAAGCTGGTTTCAGCACCGATCTGATGGTATAGGTAATTTTGTAAATTTTTTACCAGTTTAGATATTTTTTACCAGCCAAAGTGAGGTTTTCTTTCTTCACTTCCAAGGTCATAGAAGATGCAAACGAACTTCGTTTTTCAAACTTGAATAGGCGTTGGAAAGCTCTCAACATGCTCTATTTAGTGATGTGACCTATTTTATCAGAATTTTCACTAGGTACATGAGAATTTGGTTTGAAGTATTTTTTGCTTATGCATTGCTTCCTTCTTCTCAGTTTGTACTAGGGTTTGGGTTTATCTTTTGTGGGGGGTGTTTTTCTCTTGCTTTCTGTCATTTATATCAGAAAACCAGAACACCAAAACTCTCAAAAATACAAACCCTTCTACATCTTCTGCCTATTCTGAAAGATCACATAATAATAAAAAAAACAAGCAAGTACAGGTGCAGGGTTTCATGGCAGACTCTTCAGTTGAGCTACTCACATCACATAACTATCACACTTGGAAGTCTCATATGATGAGGCTACTCAGGTCATGAGGGTTATGGTCTTGTTTAGATGAGGTTCAGCCTCAGTTACAACGTCCTTTTGAGATTATGCAGCACATGAACAAAATGGATGAGACTATAGGTTTGTTATGCATGCATGTTTCAGAAAGACTTCTGTTTCACCTTGATGCTTTGCTCACTCCTCGAGCCATGTGGTTGAAGTTTGAGATACTTTTTGGGGCCGTTAATGAGTTCCGCGCATTATAGATTGAGGCAGAGCTAACTTCATTGTTACCTGATTCATTTCTCACTATTGAGGATTTTTTGAACAAGTTCAAAACTATCTGCACTATTTTATAGGGTTGTGGGAAGAACAAGACAGACACAGAGTGCATTTACTTGATTCTTTCAAAGCTTCATGGTCCATTTTAGATATTTGCTTCCTCCTTCTACTCCACCATGGATGGTTTGGGTGCCACTTTTACCATGCCTACCTTTGATTTGTTTTGTGAGCATTTGTCTCAGGAACAGTCCCACCTTTCTCAGATGGATATGCTCTCAAGTTCAAAGAGCAAAGCATTGGTTGCTCAGTCATTGAAGGGGAAATAGAAGCAAAAATCGAGGCCCAAGAAAGATTTTATAGGTAGTGAGCATTCCTCCAAACTGCCTCCTAAGTCTGATTCTAAACCACCATTTAATCCAAAACATGGGAAATCTTCGAAGTCTGGTGAGTCTTCCTCCAAGACTAAGGAGAAATCAGGAGACACTTGTAGTTTGTGTGGCAAGCAAGGTCATCTAATTTCTAGGTGTTGGAAATGATTAGAGGCTTTAGAGGATGCCATACAGCAGCAACACATCTCCTCACCTCAGTCTTCTTCTTCTTCCACCACAGGGAAGGGTCATGCTCTCACTGCACGAGCATCGACCAATGGCTCTTCTTGGATTTTAGACTCTGGTGCTTCTCACCATATGACTCACACTCAGCAGTTGGTCACTTCTCTTGCCTCTTGTGGTACTTCATAGATTGCAGTGGGTGACTTTTCACAGCTTTCCATCTTGGGGTCAGGTTCTGTCTCTTTGGATTGGAGCACTCTACAAGATGTTTTGGTTGTTCCTAACATTTCGACGAACCTCTTGTCTATTTATTAGATTTTCCACACTGGCTCTGGTAAGACAGTTGAGTTCTCACCACATGATGTGGTTATTCGGGACCTCCATGATTCTGATTTGGTTGTGGCTACTGGTAGTGTTGATACTGCATCTCATCTTTACAGATTTGATGGATTTGTGCCTTCTAAGGGTACAGGTTCATCTCTTATAGCACATGCAAATTTGGTGAGTCAGCTTTGGCATGGATGTTTGGGCCATGTCAATTACAAATATCTTCAGCAGCTGAGTACATAGTCACTTGTTCTTGGTCTTCCACAGATCTCCTGCACTGATGATGTTTGTCATGGTTGTGTGCTTGGCAAGCATCATAGGGATCCCTTTCTGAAGGGAAGTACCACTCCTGCTTTGAGACCCTTGGAGTTGATTCATAGTGACCTCATGTCATTTCCCACTCCTTCTTTTTCAAGGGCCAAGTATGTACTCACATTCATTGATGACTTCTCCAGACGCACATGGTTGTTCTTTCTTAAGTACAAGTCTGATGTCTTTGATTCCTTTTGTGTCTTCAAGACATTTGTAGAGAAGTAGTCTGGTCTTTCTATCCGACGGATACGTACAGATAATGGGGGGGAGTATGTGAATCAGGCTTTCAGAGATTTTTGCACTAAGCATGGTTTGCAGCATCAGTTTTCTGTTCCCTACACCCCTCAGGAGAATGGTATCGCTGAGCGAAAGAACAGGACTTTACAGGAGATGGCTAATTATATGATTCAGTCTAGGTCCATGGATTCATCTTTTTGGGCTGAGACAGTCAATTGTGCTAACTATATTCAAAATCGGATGCCTCACAAGGCAATTCGACATATGATTCCTGAGGAGGCTTGGTCTCATGACAAGCCTGATATTTCATCATTTTGAGTATTTGGTAGTGAGGCATGGGCTTTTATTCCTGATGCTCAGAGGAGAGCTATGGAGCGGAAGAGTCAACCCCTCTTTTTTGTCAGCTACTGTGAGGATGTTAAGGCGTACAGGTTGTTTGATCCTAATTCCGGAGAGGTCCTGTTTTGATGGGATGTTGAATTTGATGAGCGCCTTCCTCCAGTTGATACCCTGTCTCTAGTGTCCACTTCACTACCTACTCCACCCACTACCGCTCTTTAGGATTATTTTGAGGATTCTAATGAGGATATTGATGATCCCCCATCTCCACCTCCACTTGCTCCACCTCAGAGGCCCAAATGGGCTCGCTTTACTATTGAGGCAGTAGGATCTATGGCTAGTGATCCTTCAGACACTCGTCGCACTCGTTCTCATACTACGGGTTCTAGTCTTTTGACTCATGCTGTTTCAGAGGATCCTTAGATATTTTTAGAGGTGACAGGTCACCCTGAGTGGGATAGTGCTATGGAGGAGGAGTATTCTTCTTTGATGAGGAATAGTACATGGGATCTCTGTCCTCTTCCTAAGGGCAGAAAGATGGTTCGGTGCAGATGGTTGTATCGCACCAAGTATGCTGCTGATGGTTCTATTGATAAGTACAAAGCATGTCTTGTTGCAAAGGGTTTCTCACAGGTTGAGGGTATTGATTACTTTGAGACATATGCCCCTATCACCAAGATGAATTCTATTCATTTTGTATTATCACTTGCAACTTCTAGAGGATGGCTCATTTTTCAGATGGATGTGAAGTGTGCCTTCTTACATGGTGACCTACAGGAGGAGATCTATATGGAGCAGCCTCAAGGATTTGTTCATGATACTTCCTTGGTTTTCCGACTTCAACATTCATTATATGGTCTCAAATAGGCCCCTCGGGCTTGGTATGAGAAGATGGACTCTTTTTTGCTCTCCACTAGTTTCACTCACTGTCATTCTGATCACACGATCTATTTTTAGCATCTTGAGGGTGAGATCCTGATTCTTGTGCTATATGTTGATGATCTTCTCATCACCGGTAGCTCATCATCTATGATTTGGACTTCTCAGCTAGCCTTGATGGAGCAGTTTGAGATGACAGGTCTTGGCCTTCTGCACTATTTCCTTGGTCTTTAGGTGATTTAGTCTTCAGTGGGGATCTCCATTTACTAGAAGAAGTATTCTTTTGATATGCTTTAGTGCTTTGGCATGCTTGATTGCAAGCCTGCCCCCACACCTTTTCAATCAGGGGTTGTTTTGACTACTACTTGCCCCACTCCTTCAATAGATTCTAAACTTTATAGGCAGTTGGTTGGTAGTTTGTTGTACCTGACTCACACTCGTCTTGATCTTTCCTTTGTGGTTGGTCTTGTCTCTCGATTCTCACATGATCCTCACGAGAGTCATTGGAAAGCTTCCAAGTGTATTTTGAGATACATTTAGGGCACCACTTCATATGGCATTCACTACACATTAGGGGATCCTCACATTGTTGGCTACACTGACTCAGATTGGGCTGGTGATGTCAATGATCAGAAGTCTACTTCTGGCTTTGTTTTCTCTCTTGGCTCTGGTCCTATCACATGGTCTTGCAAGAAGTAGACTGCTCATGCATTATCATCTATAGAGGCTGAGTACCAAGCTGTTGTTCTTGCTAGTCAGGAGATTTTATGGCTTCATTAGTTGATGATTGAGTTTGGTTTTCCTCCTAATAGTCCCACTATTCTTTGGTGTGACAATCAGAGTGCTATACACATTTCACGCAACCTAGTGGAGCATTAGCGGATGAAGCACATTGAGCTTCATATGCATTTTATCAAATAGTTGATTCAGGATGGTTCTCTCATCTTGGAGTATGTTCCCACTGTTGAGCAGGTTATTGACATCTTCACAAAACCTTTTGCATCTCCGCGCTATCTTCAGTTGCGCTCTATGCTTGAGGTGAAGGAAGTTGTCCTTGGGGGGTCTTTATGAGGCCTTCCTTCCTTCATGTTTCTTTCAGCATGTTGTTCTATCTTTTTTTGGAGAGGAGTTTTTCCCACTAGGTTTTCTCCTTTTCTCCGTTTCATAGAGATTTCTTTGTACTTGGGTACCTGATCTAGTCTTGTTGTCGGGACCCATTGCTTTTGCTTTCAGTAGCTTTTTCTAGGTTTTAGCTTCTCCCTATGTCTATCTTGAGGGGGGGTGTTAGAGTAATTGGACATTTACTTTATTAATTAAACAATATTTGTTTAATTACGTAAAGTTCCCTTTAACCTCTTTTTCACTTAAGCTAACATTAGGTACATAATAATTAATTACTTTATTAATTATTATTGTGCAAACCTAGGGTTTTCTTTTTTAGGGTTTTCATCTATATGTAGTTGAAAAATATCTTTTGTATCATTATTCATTTTACATTTTTAGGTGAATACATTGCTCCACATTCTTGAGCATTTCTTTTGTTGCTTCTCTTTGCTTCTCCTTGTAATAGGTTATTTGCTTGCAAAGATCTTTTGGGCTTTTGTGGTGTTGTATCTTCTCAACTCCAACATTATGGACTATGATGGACACTGTTATTTTTGATATTCATATGATATGTGATGGACATTGATGTTATTATGATGTATGTGTGTGAAGATAATGATTTATTTCTATGTATATGCAGATGATATGGATTATATGCATTATGTCTAATGATTGCGGATGTAGGATGTGATGCGATTTGATTTATGATTATTTATGATACATGTTATGTACATGTTACTAATGGTGTGTGATGCAAGTGGCGATGTTATTGTGATTATTATGTGATGTATGCATATGAGTTATGATATGAGAATTGATTATGTATGGATAATGAATAATGTATGGATGGTAATGAGATGATTAAGTATGTATGGATGAATGACATGAGAATGTATGTAATGTAGTTTAAAATATATGATGCATATATATGTGATCATGATATGGATAGATGTAGTGAATCTGATGTGATGCAATGTATATAATGAAAGTAATAAATATGTTTAGAATAATAATTCGAAATAATGAAGAATCATAATGCAAATGGTAATGAGATGATATTTAATGATCTTAAAATGATTAGAATAACGAATCAACATTAATCTAAACAACTTAAGATGATCATGAAAATGATAATGCAATGAAATGGAATGAAATTAAGATGCTTAGAATAATTTTTTTATATTAATCTAAACAACTTAAGATGGTTATGTAAATGATAATGAAATGATATGATAATGCAATGAACTTAAGATGCTTAGAATAGAAAATCTATACTAATCTAAACAACTTAAGATGATCACAAAAATGATATGATAATGCAATGAACTTAAGATGCTTAGAATAAAAAATCTATATTAATCTAAACAACTTAAGATGGTCATGAAAATGATAATGAAATGAAATGATAATGCAAATGCAACTAGGTGAGAAATGATGGGTGTGGAAATGCATCACATAATGAGATGATTGATGATGAGTGTGAGAGTGCACCTATCAAAATTTTAGGAATCCTATCAGGAAGAATAGATGGAAGGAAAACATTTTCACAACCAAAATCACTAACCATAGGCTAGGGGAAGGAAATGGGTGGGGGAAATGCAATGCAATGGGAAGATAAACTAAATGCGGGTCTAATTACATTTTTCCATATTAGGAGCATTGAGTTTTACTATAGAATGGGACATGATATGCCAGGGTATGAAGAACCAAAGAAGATTAGTGTCCAATGCATAAAAAAACACAAAAACAAGGAGGCTATCCCAACACCACAAAACCATGGGGGCTTTGGTCGGGCTCGATGTTGGGATAACCACAAACAAAAAAGGATGCCCTAGCATAATGCAAGACCATGGGGATATTTGTGGGTACTATGTGGCACAACTAGGAAGATAAGAACAAACAAATGATCAAGATATGTCCCTATGTCTACTTGTCAAAGTGCACCATGATATGATGGATCGTGGCGACCCTAACAAAGTATAATAGGAAGCTTAAATAATAAACAACATTCCAAAAGAATCAAAAGATGAAAAAATATTTCAAATTTCCTTTGCCATAGGATCAAAAGGTGGATGGGATTGGTGTGTTCTAATTTAGGAAGGATATATCCTATTAAGACCAATAGGTGATATATCCTATTAGGACCAAATCCCCAATGTTGAATTGATGAGGATGAACCTTCTTATTGTAGTTCCTCCTAAGATGATTGCGATATGCTTGAAGGTGATTGTAGGCCTTGATGCATTTTCCATCCAGGATTTCAGGTTGACTTAATTATGCAACTCGAGCATCTTCGTCACTGATAAGATTCTTTAGAGAGATTCAAAGTGATGGGATCTCAACATCGATAAAAAATATTGCATCGAAAAAATATAAAAGAGAGTATGGGGTGGCGCTAGTGGGAGTGCGTATGGTTGTATGGTATGCCTAAAGGGAAAGATGGAGATGGAGATGCGAATAAACAACTAGTATTATTGACCACATTTTTTAGGATTTTGATCAAGGTTTTGTTGGTTGCTTCTGCTTGACCATTACCCTAAGGGTAATAGGGGGTGGAACAATGATATTGGATATGGTAGGTCTCACAAAATAATTTCATATGCTGGTTTTTGAATGGCTTTCCATTTTTGGTGATGATGGTGAATGGGATTCCATATCTGCAGAGGATATGAAAGAGGATAAACTTGGATATCTGAATACTCGTGATTTGAGAGAGTGGAAAGGCTTCCACCCACTTGGTAAAGTATTGAGTGGCTATGATAATAAAAGTATGGCCATTAGAGGATGGAGGGTAAATCTTGCCAATCAAGTCAAGGACCCATTGAGAAAAAGGCCATGGTGCTATGATGGGTTGAAATTCCTGTGTAGGAGCATGGATTAAGTCTACATATTGCTAACAGGGAAGACATTTCTTCACAAACTCATAGGCATTATGTTACATAGTGAGCCAATAGTATCCAACTCTGAGAATCTTCTTGGCTAAGGCCATTCCATTAGAATGGGACCCACAAACACCACTATGCACATCAATTAATGCGATATTAGATTTCAATTCATTGAGACATTGAAGGAGAGTACCATCATACCCTCGGTGATAAAGTGTATCTCCCACAATCATGTATCAAGATGAGCGTTGGAGGAATGGTTTTCGTTGTTTGCGGGTAAGGTTAGGTGGAAGGATGTTGTCATGGAGGTAGGTATAAATGTCATGGTACCAGGGTGAATTTGGACCTACTATATCATAGACCATCTCATTATCAGGAACATCATATGCTGAGATTTGTGGTTTCTCAACAATAAATTCATAGTCCATTTGATCTTTAGGCATATCGATAAGGGAACCAATTGTAGCCATTGCATCTATTGCCCTGTTTTAGAATCTAAGGATTTGTAGAAATAGGATGTAGGTGAAATAATTTTTAAAGTCATCCACCATGCATTTTTATGGTAAAAACTTATCATATTTTGTCTAAAACTCATCATTGACATGTTTGGTAATGATTTGGGAATCGCCAAAGAATCAAAGATGAATGATGTTCCATTGGATGGTGATTCTGAGGCTAGTGATGAATTGAAAGGATAATCTAAATCAATTTGGGATGTAGTCACCTTGAGGAGTGATGAATTGAACACCTGCACTAGCTCCATTATGTGTATATGACCCATCAAAGTAGAACATCCATGTGTCTATTTTTGTGACTGTAAGGACCCCTTCATTAGGAAACTCAACTACTAATGGATATGTATCAACCAAAGAAGAATCAACCAATTAATCTGCTACCACCCATCCCTTGATTGTCATTTGATCCACATACTCTATGTCAAACTCAGTTAGTAGCATAACCCACTTGGCCATGCGGCCAACAAAAGAAGTTTTGGATAACAGGTACTTAAATGGGTCAAATTTTGATATTAGCTTGATGGGATGACTAAGAATTTAACGGTGAAGCTTTTGTGAAATAAAGACCATTTCCAAACAAGCTTTTTCCATAGGATAATAGTTGATCTCATAACCCTCAAGTGTTTGGATTATGTAATAGATAGCACATTCTTTGCATAACTCATCATGTTGTGCTAGTAATGCCCCCAATGCAATGGATGTAGCTGAGATGTATAAAAAAAGTGGTTTGCCTAGAATGGGGGGAATTAGAATAGGTGGGCGAGTGAAGTATTCCTTAATCTTGTCAAAACCTTGGTGATATTCTAGATACCATTTGAAGGTGATGTCTTTGCAGAGTAAATGGGTGAATGATTGGAACTTTTCAACAAGTTGGGCTATGAAGCGTCTGATGGACTGTAGCTTTCCTTGAAGACTCCTTAATTGCTTGAGATTGTGCAGTAGGGGCATTTCCATTATTTTTTGGACCTTCACTAGATCCACTTCTATACCCTTTCTAGAGACTATGGAGCCCAATAATTTTCTAGATGTGACCCCGAACACACCCATTTTTGGATTCAAACGAAGCTTGTATTGCTCTGATTGCTCAAATATTTTCTTCAGGATTGCGGGATGCTCTTCTCTAGTCTTAGAATTTCCCAATAAGTCATCAAAATAATCTTCCATGATGATATGGATGAGGTCATGAAAGATACCAGTCATTGCAAGTTGATAAGTTGCCCCTGCATTTTTTAGACCAAAGGGCATGAAATTGTAGAAGAAGGTGCCCCAAGGGGTAGTAAAGGTAGTTTTATGTTGATCTTCTGGTATGATTCTGATTTGGTTGTAGCCAAAAAATTCATCCATGAGGGATAAAATCTTATGCCCTGCTGTAAGATCTACCAGCATACCAATGTTTGGAAGGGGTAAATCATCCTTTGATCAAGCTTTATTGAGATCCAAAAAATTTGTACAAATTATGATATTCCCATTTTCTTTGGAAACATTTACTATGTTGGAAATGTAGTCAGAATATTCAATAGGCCTTATGAATCACCTCTAATAGTTTCTCTAATTATTTTGTGACAAGAAAAGCCACTTGGGGATGCATTTTTCTTAGCTTTTTCTTAACAAGTTTGGCATGTGGATGAACATCCAAATGGTGTACAACTAGTGCGAGATCTAATCTTGGAATGTCTGAATAGGTCCATGTGAAGTTGATGATTACTTCCTTGAGCAAGTTGGTGATGGTGGAATGATCTTCCTCTAACAACAATTTGGCTATGTAAGTGATTTTGGGGTCTTCTTATGTTCCCAAATTGATCTCCTATGTGTCTTTGACCAAGGTGGAAGACTGTTCATACAAGTGAGCTCCTACAAGGGGAAGATGAACATCCCAATCCTCTAGCACCTCATTGAGGTTTTCAATTTCGGATACACCCTTTGTTTTTACTTTTGATGAGTTGAGAAGTGCCTCAGAGAGGTTTTCACTAGATGACCCTTTTTTATTTATTTTCTTTCTATTTTTGCGATTAGGGTGTTCATCTTCCCCCAATCCCATGAGATGTACGTAAGTGTCCACTAAAGGATAAGTGTTGATAGGTGCACTACCTTTTAGGTCCTAATCAATCAAGTCAGGGTGGTCGAGGTAAAGGTTGATGGTAAATATTGATGTGGAATCAAAGAGGGATGGGAGAACTACATCATGGTACAAGAGTATGATGGTTTCTTCTTCTGGTATGTTCTCGAGGAGATCATTATCCATATTGAAATTGTTTGAGGTAGTAGGGGATGATGCAAGAACCTTCTGCCTTCTATCATAGCTTATGCCCATAGGTTTTGGTCGAATAGGTGTCTCAATAGGTTGTAGTCTTCCTTTCTCTTCTATGCCAAGACCTCCCCCTTGATAATTGTATTTTTATTCCAACCTTGACCCATGGGGATAGAACTCTTGGAAATATTCTACAAGGGGAGGTGATGGCTCTGGTTCCTATCTGTAGACCCATTGGATGATGTCATCTTCCAACTTATCTTGAAGTGTACCCAAATCTCAGAATGTTGTCAAGCCCATATTATTAGAGGTGAGAGTTTTAGTCTTTTCCTATTCCTTTGGTGTTGACTGAGAAGGTTGCTCATACATGCCGGGAGATGGAAAAATTGTCACCATGTTAAGTATGGTGCACATCTCGTATTCTCCCCAACCCTTATCAATGATTTGGACTTTAATGATGGTGGATTCAGAAGTGGTGGATATTGTGGATATTGTGTTAGATGATGGATTGTGAGATGGATTGCAGGATGATGCCTAAGGTGCCCCTACTTCAACTGCTAGGCAATATCGAGAGTGAGGGGAAGAGGCTTTGAGGGAACAAAAATATTCAAAGGGTTGAGGATCAACATGAATGGTTACCTCCATCCCATTGTAAGGAAATTTTAGGCACTAATGGTAAGTGGAGGGAATGACTTGCATGGAATGAATCCATGGGCAGTTGAGGAGAAGATTATATGGGAGGTCCAGACTAAGGACGTGGCACATGGTGTACTTCACAACGAGGCCAATGTGAATAGGAAGACAAATAATGCCTTTAGAATCCCTTTCTGAATTATTATAGGCTTTGATTGTGATAACTTGATTATTCAAGTTAGCTTGGGTATACCCTACCCATTTTATGAACTTTAACATATAGAGGTTGAGGGCAAGGCCATTATCTACCAGGACCCTTTTCACTTTATGGCAGGCTATAAAGACTTTGATGTGGAGGGGATGGTTATAGTTTGAATCGATTAAAGGCATATCATTTTGACTAAATCCCAGTTGATAGGTGGATGAAAAATGTCCTACTAAAGCTTTAAATTGCATAAGATCTATATTGTTAGGTACATGGGTATCCTCGAGAGCTTTGGTAAGGATTTATTGATGGATGGGGGAAGACTTAAGAAAATCCAAAATGGATATCTAAGTGGGATTCTTTCCAAGATGATCAAGAATATTATATTGGGAGCTCACAAGAGTTGGCTAGGGTGATGTGGAAGGACCAAGAATGGATATGCAAGTGCAACGTGTAGTAATAGCATATTGTGAGTGTTTACCTTTAACACAGATCATGGACATGCATGGCTCTACCTAACTGATACACATAACTATGCTGTCATAGTTATAGCGTACATTATTATAGTTGATATTATTGGTGTTGTTACCTTGGTTGTTGTTATTATTAGGCCCGAGGTTAGCATTGGAAGTTTTGTCACCTTGATTGTGCTTGGGGAAGGCATTTTGATATATTTGTAGTTTAGCATTGGACGATGTTGCTTGATTCACATCCACTACTATATCACATCAATCTATATGATATTGGATATATGTTTTAAGACCTTGAAACTTGTTAGTGGAATGAACATTAATTTTGTGGAAGTCACAATACTCATTTTCGCTATACCAGGTGGGCTTTGGTTTTGATTCGTCAAAGGGCTTCATCATAGGATATACAATTAGATAGTTTGTTTGAAGCAACTTGTTGAAAAAAAAACTTAAGGGTTCTCCTAAAGGGGTGAATGAACATTTATTATTCCCCTGATTATTTTGATTGGACTATTGGGGAGGACAGGGTGCACCATGTGGCATGAATATGATGTTGGGAGCCAATTTTTGATGAGGGACATATTATAGCCTTTGTGAAGTGTTGGCTACTTGGACATGCTTGGTATCTATGACACCATCATTGAAAAAATTCCTATTCTTATTCCAGTAGCGAGACCTATCTCTAGTTGACTTGTCCTTATCTAAGTTAAATATTTTGAATTGTCCCTTAGCAATGAGGGCCCTCTCAATGGTGGTTCCCCTCTCAATGACTTCTAAAAAAGGTGGTAACATAGTGAAGATTAAGATTATGCGTCATTTGATGATGGGTATTTGAAATGAATATGGTCACCATGTCCTTCTCATTTAGATGGGATTTTAGTTGACTAGCTAGGGAACACCACCTTTGTAGGTAGTTTCCAAAGGTTTCTCCCTACGTTTTTTTCCTTTCAATAGATCTAAGATATCTATGTCCTCCAAGTTGAAGGAGAAGTGTGTAATGAATTTTTTTGATAGATTTGTGAAACAAGAGATTGACCCATTTTCAAGACCCATGATCCAGTCTAGGGCTATCCCTGTTAAACTCCTCGGCTGTAAATGTAGGAGATAATTATCATTGTGCAAGACTTCTTGGAAATGTGTGTAAAATTCCTGCAAATGCGTTCTTGGGCTGCCCTTTTCTTTGTATTTATCAAACTTTTTCATTTCAAAGTGCTTAGGAAAGGGGAAAAGTGAGATGGAGGGATCAAATGGATTAGGAAAAATTCTGTCAAATTTAAAAGAATTTTTGGATGTCCCTTCTTGCAAGTCCTTCAACACAACTTTAAACTCTTCCCACTCCTTATTGACAAGTTTCTATTGAGTAGGATTGGTCAGATTGGACTGATTGCAGGGGGTATTGTTGATAGGATGAGGATGGAATCAAAATGGTTTGATCATGTGATGGTGGAGGGGGATATGAAGGAGTTTTCTGATATTGATTAGGATATGTGGATAGAGGGTTAGTGTAGGCTTGTTGGTATGATGGTGAGGCTTGGTAGTATGAAGAGGAGGTGTCCTGCTGATACAATGGTGGCTGCTGATAGTAATAGGGATTGGATTGGTAATTGTAAGTGGATTTTTGCTAGGAAGTGTATGGAGGTTGTTGTGGAGTGGATTGCTGGTAAAAGGGATGTTGCTGTGATTGTTGAAGATTAGTGTGGGATGGCCATTGCTAGGATTTTTGTGTGTAGGGAAGATGATTTTAGAATTGTTGTAGAGTATAGTAATAATAATTGGGATTTGGATTGGATGTAGTGGCTTGCAGATGATAGGTGCTTTGAGGATGATATAAATATTGGGTAGCTAAATTGTCTGGGATTTGTTGGGAGGATTGTTGCGGTTGTGTTAGGATGTGTGAATGTTGAGGGATTTTATGGTAATATGGTGGTTGTTGGTAAGGAGGTTGAGATGGAATTTGAGATTGTTAGGGGACGACATAAGATTGATGAGGAGGTTGCAAGGTAGTTCCTTGAGGTTGGTGTGGGGGTTGTTGTTGATGTTGTTACAAGATTTGAGTTTTCTGGGGATTGCCTTATGGTTGATGTGGGGGTTGTGATGGATTACCTTGGGCTTGATGTAATGGTGGTTGTTGAGGCTATGATGGGATAATAGTGTGAAGAAGAGGTTGTGACAATGTTTAGTGTGGTGGAAGACTACCTTGAGGTAGAAGCTAGTATGTGAATGGAGGTGGTGGTAAGTTGGATGCGGGTGTAGGACCAAGAGGTGGTTGTGGTTCATTGAAAGGATTATAAGCATTGCACCCAGTACTCCCTGGAAGTGGACTCAATTGGTTTGGTGGAAGAGGCGGAGTGGATGGTATGGGGGTTGAACCTTGTGGGATTTTCATGCCTTGAGGATTGGAAGGACCTTGCGACATACCAAGACCAAGAGGATTGTTAGGATTGAGACCTTGGGGAGTTTTAGGATTAGGTGATACACCCATAACTGAAATTGGAACCTAAGGGTGTGGTATAGGGGGGGTATTAATTGATAAAGAGCAACATTGCTAAATCCATGCTAATACCAACCCTCTTGAGGTGGATCTTGGGGGACGTATGAATTGCTTGGATCATTATGAGAATTTCGAGGATCGTGCGGCACAGGAGGTGGAATATTGAAATATTTAGATAAGTTAAATTTTGGTGGTGGTTTGATACCCTTCATGATTAAGGTGGCAAGAATTGTGTCCCCATGCTCATCTAGAAGAAAATCCATCAGCTGCTGATTCGTGGGATTACTGAGGTATTCATCAAATGTAAGCTCAAGTTGGTTAACCATGATTTTGTGAGGAGGATATTGAGTGTGGACTTGAGTCTTAGATTGAGATAAGCCACTGTTGGTGGGTTTATCCTAGGGTATTTGAGGCTGAGTTCCTTGAGGTTGTTGTTGTTCCATCAGTTTCTTTTCTTGTGATCGAGTGGTAACAGGCATGAAAATTTAAAACATCTAGGTGGCTAAGATGACACTAAGCTCTAGGATGCACTTAAATGATGACCTAAATGATGTCTAAAGGATTTATTAGATTAGATGATCAATTGATGGATTGATTGATCATATTTGATGGGATGATTTGGATAACTGGTAGGATTGGATTTGATCAGATCTATCAATTGAATTGGATGATTGATGAGATTAAATGATCGATTGGATTGGATGATTTGATTGGATTGAATTGATGAAATTGACTATAAACTAGGTTCAAGGGGCTTAAATTGGTGATAATAGGATGATCACAACACATAATCTACCTCACAATGAGAGGAGATTGATAAGGCTGTGGAGGATTACTAACTTAGGATGGATAATAATCCTAAGTGAGCATGGGTGATGATGATTAGGGTTAGTTACCTAGCCCAATTGGATAAAAATACCCTAAAAAAAAGTCTAAAGGATTCAGATTGAGGAAACAATGATGAAAATTTGATCTAGGGATATCCTAAGATGCATCTATGTGATTGGATTGGGGATTCAATTAATTTTGAAAAATGTAGATGGACTAAGATGATGATTACAAGAAGATGGATGGTGATAAAAAAATTTGATCACATAAATGGACTCAAAAAATGACAAAATTTCAATGGTTAAAAGGATTAAATCTTAGGAGTTTTGTATGGGAAGTGCATACACCTCTATGTCTAGCAAGATTACCCCTCTAGGTGATCAGTTCACCTATGTATGGGTTATAAATATCACCTATGTGTTTGAAAAGATCACCTCTATCTAGGACTCAGGCTCACCTATATCCTAGGATGTCAAAAGAAACAGGAAGACACATGAAACAAAATCATCTATCTAGGGATTAGGTTCACCTATGTGTATGAAAAGATCATCTTTCTAAGACACAAGATCACCTATATCTTCAGGTACTCAAATGGAAACAGGTGGATATGGGACACAAATTCGCCTATCTAAGGATGAAATTTTCCTCTTTCTTGAGATGTACGAACGTAAATGGAAACACTTATCCAATGGTTAATGGATTGGCATATTTATTGAACTATACATATGGGGATAGTACAAAAAGATGTGGGATCGCCCTTGCGGACAACAGGTTCGCCTATTTTGAGAACAAATGTGTGAGGATGACACAAAATCACCTATGAGGGAAGAAAAATAACCTATTCAAAGGGAACAAGTGGATGAATGGTCACCTAATGGAGGGACCCATAGAAAAATTCACCTCTAAAAAGGATGAATTCACTTAAAGGATGACCTAGACTGGACTTGAGACATGAAATCGCCCCTTTGCAAGGTAGGATCACCTATCCACAATCCAAATTTTACCCTGTGACAATAAAATTCACCACTGAGGGCAGGGGCAGACTATGACAAAGGAAAAAAACACAACAAACAACAAACAAAAGGTTGGACTTACTTAGATTGATGAAAAACACTAGTATCACACAAGAAGGCACACTAGGCAACACAATCCTAGAACTAGTGATAAAGGGTTTACAAACTCGATGTAGGCCCACCAACTTGAGGGGACACCCCAAGGTTATTACTCCATGATACCAAGGTGGTTCTCTAGATCACACTTTCTCACAAAGGTGGATAGGTAGAGATCCAGTGGCACAAGGTCATCAACAGATGCCACAGGCTCACCTTCTCTCTCTCACTCGAGGATTATCATAGTCCACCATGAGGATTCCTATCTCAACCCAAGGGAGTACATGGTGAGTAACTTTTGGGTACGGTGTACATCCCCAACACTACACCATGTCATGGCTAAAACATGGGTCTCTATCTAAGATACATAAGCTATCTCATTTGTCCTTGATATATGTTAGGTACATGAGGCACAACTGTGAACACCAACACATCACAAGCGTGAATTGGGATCCCTAGCAAGGTACTGGAAACTTGGACCAACCCTACACATATTATCTAGGTATCACCCTAGCTTCAGTGCTTCGCTAGACATGATGTGACTGGATTGGGGTGCAAATTTAGCTCTCACCCCTTTATATACCCTACTAGTAAAATGTGGTTGGAATAATCCCCTAGGTGATGAAATCCTAAGCAGGTCCTTCTAAAGAAAACAAATACTAGATGCTTCGGCTGGTCACCAGGCTCGCACATAGCACAAGGGGAGAGCTTAGATGCAATAGCACCTTCTGGGTAGACTGGACTAGATTGGAATGAATTGTGATTTATTATCACCTAGGATCATTGAAAGGTGCAAGGGGAGTGCACACATCAACAATTCACCCCCAAACATAACAAACAAGGTCTATTGACCCTTTAATTAGTCTACATGTGCCTAAATTAGTATGAAAAAGACAACAACCAGAGCTAATTAATGGATCTTCGACCGATCATCCTACATAAAATATGTCAATAGTTTCTATCATCCATCTTGGACAAGAGATTCACTGAGCAAACATTAGTAAAACACACACCCATAGACATACGAGTTAGTGAATCATTACCCAAAACCAAAACCAAATTTCAGCTCAAATTAAAAAAAATTAGGTTCAGGATTACCACAAATTCACCTCTATGGAGATGATTTCACCCTTCTTATGTATTCAATTTCACCTTGTTGGTGGTCAAGTTAACACAAAAAAGTTAAAAATAAATATTTCTTCTCTATTTCTCTTGAAAAGATAAATAACCTAAAGCTACATGTCTTCCACGTCTTTGTAGTTGGTTCTCAACTGTGCTGATGTTGTTTAGTGGCCTATACAACTATAATTTTCAAGGGATCTATTGGTAAAGGGTACAAAATACATAATACAAATTAATCTAACATGTGGGGGGGTGCAAATAAACATCAAAAGATAGAACAGAGCTCAGGACAACAAAACATAAATGTAGATTTCTTTTAATTCAGACATATAAAATTTATAAAGAGAATTTATTTCAAACAACTCAAATCATAAAATGATACAATCCACATAATAATCTATACCATTGCATTCATTCATAGTGAAAATTCAAGACATACAATCATTCATCATCACTAAACTTCAAAATCAAACAAGAACATATCACCAGCTCATTACTAAAATTCATAGATCAATAAATACAAAGAAATCTCATTCATAGATAACTCGATGAAATAGTCTCAGATTCATAATCTTCTATTGATTTTCATCAAATAAGAGACATTTATGCATAGCTTTCACTGGCATACAAATGACTATTGTTCATCAACATTACCATTAAAACTAATTTTGGAAATAACATAAACTGTATTTAAACTTGTAAAAATGTCTAAGTATCTTTGCATAAAAACTATAAAACTTCTAAAAACTATAAAATTATCCTAGATCTCTCTTTTATGTAGCTAATCCTCACTTCAATTAGCCAACCTTTACAATATGGAGATAAATTCTACATATAGACATGTTCAACACTAATTCCTCTCATCAAAATTGAGATCCACAAATCAAGGAGCAATTGGGGCTGAATGAGGCAATTGCCTATCATGATCTTCAATTAACAATTGATAACTCCTTATCAAAAATCTGTAGGCAAAGGGAGGAGGTTGAACTACTGGGGATCCTCAGTTGAACTTGTGTCATGTTCCTTAAAAGTAGGAGAGAGTTGCCCAACCAGCTATATCATTTGATGCTTCATTCAAAAAAGGATATTCCATAGCCACTACACTCCTCTATCTTCTACTCAATTAGATACTCATCATAATTGTCCAATACTTGTTTAGTTATATCTACATCCAATCCATCTACCTAAATTTCCTCAAATTTTATATTTTTCAATTTAATAGAGGTGAACTTTTGCATATCATCCAACTTAGTGAGCTCCTTCCAAGAAATATTCACAACCTCTTTTATATCCACAAACCTATCAATTAACAAATCATCATCATCATCTCCCTTCTATATTTCCTCTTGGAATCTATTATTCCATTTTTCCAACATCCCTACTTTACTTCTCATCTCAACAAGGTCATCAACTTCTTTCTTACTCAACAAAATTGGTGTTTGAGGAGCAATAGATTGCAAAGAAATAGGATAAGATAAGTCCTTCAATAACTTATGCAATTGATCCAATTGAGCTTTGAGCTCATCCTTCCCTTTCTTATCTTTTATCATCCTTGAATTAGTGGAATATGCCACAATATCAATGACATCCATCTATTGGGTCCTTGAAGGTCTCCCTAAGTTCACAGTGCCTAGTTGATAATCACTCAATTGCATCTCTTGTTTGTCCTTATCAACCATTGGAATGGAACATTCAACTAAAAATTCTCTAGCATCTATCAATTTGGTGGAGTGAAGCACTTGGGCCTTTCTCTTTGGCCTTTCCTTCTCAATTTCCTTCATCATATCATCCCTGTTTAGGGAGTGAGGCTGGACTATTTGTTTCCTCTCCAAGTTGATCTTTAACCATGTTGGGACAATAGGAGGAGTAACCACTTGTTGTGAAGAAGAAGTGGCAGAAGAGAGGGGTTGCCAAAGTGTTACCTTAGGTTGAGAATCAACCTCTTGTTGCTGCTCCTTTTCTCGCATCTCCTTAGCTAACCTATCAAATTCAACTTTCTCTATTTCTTCTTCCAATATCCTCTCTTCCAACATGTATTTCCTTTGTTTTAATAATTCCTTAACCCTCTCCCACATTTTGGCCACTTCTTGTTCATGTTTGGCTTGTTCTGCTACCTTTATTATTTTTAGTAAGAGCTCTTCTTCTTCCTTCTTTCTTTGGGCCTCCTCTATAGCTTTGGCTTTGGCCTCAAGGTCTTCCTTTCCTCTCCTCTACTGAGAATTTTCCTCTTCAAGGTCATGAATATTTTGTAGGAGGGCCAAATTTTCACTCTCTGCATTAGCTCTCCATTAATTTTCATTTTGTTACTATAGGAGGTCCTCCTTCTCTTTATGTTTCCTTGCTAACTCTTCAAATTTTTTTTCTAGCTTCCAATTCTTATTGCTTAGCAAGTGCATCAACTTGTGATTTGGCATCAGCCTCCTTCTTTGCTTCATCAAAGAGTTTCCATTGGTCATCTAGAGTTAGGACATGCTATGTCCCAACATATTCAACATCCTCAGTAGATGCAATCACAAGAGGCTCATTATCTGATTGTGTGGCCTTTGAATTAGTGTCTATATCATGAATCTCAACCTCATTTTTCTTATCCTTTTCAACTTGTTCATGGAGGCTTCCTGCACATACTTATTTAGTAGATTATTTAGGGAGAGAAGGTTGGGATGAGGCTCCTTCTATAGTTTTTTTAGTCTCCACACCTTGTGACTCATGGGTTTCTTGAGTAGTTACTCCTGGATCAACATATCCTCTAGAGCTAGGAGGATAATTCTCCAATTGTTCCTTAGGAGCAGCCCTCCACTTGGTTCTCCTATAACCCTGGGTACCTCCCACTTTCCTCTTATTTGTGGATTGAGCTTCTGGCTCAATTATTCTCATTACCACCAATTAGATAATCCTATCCATTATTGTCCTAGAGATTTATTTAATATCTAAAAACTCCTCTTCATCCCAATTTATTAGGTCCAAGTTTTTGGTGCCTACATTTTTTGCTTCATACTCGAGGTCCAAAACTACACCATCATATGATAGTGTACCATGAATTCCTTCCTTTTCCCCATATTCAATCATCTACATGATGGTAAAACTTTCATAGTTCATTTTCCTTACATCATAATCATCCTGCAAATCTATCCAAAAATCCTCTAATAAGCTATAATGCTTATAAAAAATGGTGGGACCTAAACCATTCATCTTATGCTCCAGATCAAAGTGGTTTCGGGATGTATACAATCCCAAATTTAGATAACTTAATTCTTCATAAACTACCTTTGTAGCCAAATTGTGAACACAACAATATTCTCCCAACTTCATGAATAATTTAAGGCATCTAGGCTTGTGTTTATTGGCAAAATTTGTATTGACTCCCATAGCCTTTATATATAAACTCTATAAGAACAATCTTATCACTGTAAAATCTTAGAAGTTAATGAGGATGTCCATCAAAACCTGCCAATCTAAAGTAAGAGAACTTTGGGTACTAGATATACCAATGTCCCCTTTTAGTAATGAAGGCCATAGTTTGCCTACTCATTCTATATCCAACATCTCCTATCAACCAATTAATAATGACATAAAGGAATGCATCATTGACCCTTTTATAATGTAGCTCTGATGTTTGTAGGGTCAACTATTCATAATTCTCCCATGCCTTCTTTTGTCCAGGAGCTTCTCCCAGTATTCCCATTGCATTCAATCCAAGGAATATTCACATTCATGAAGAAGTTCTTTGTTTTCCCCACCTTGATCATCTGATTATGCAAATTATCTAAAAAAATCATGCCCCAATCAAACTGTTGCCTACCATAAAAAATGGTTTAAATGAATGAAAACATCCATTCCTTAAAATATGCAGTCTTTCTTTCCAAACACCCTAGAAAGCATCATGATTAGGTCATCAATTTCCTTCTTGAAGTCTCCCCTCTTGGGTAGTTCAAGAACCTTGGTTAAGGACTTCTTCTTAGTCTTCAACCGTTTTTTGTTCATGTGGGACCTATTAGCTTCCTTATCCCTATTGAATAACTGCAATACCTCTACTTCAATCAATTGGTTGGGGTTCTTGTGGGTAGGTGAATTGAACAAGAAACTCATCATATGTGGAGATAGATCAATGATCACATTCCCCTAGAGGTCCATACACTATCTTGATCAAGGATTGTATGCCCCCACTATTGTGAGTATAAGCTTCGGGCACTGAAATGATAAAGGGAAGAGTGTGACATGTGCTAGTGCAGATTGGGATATTCTTTCAGTCCTCCCAATCTCATCCTCTAAGAAAGTATCTACTATGAGCTCCTCATAGTTGAATGGCCCCATATTAGTGTCTTTGATGTCAACCCATTCTGAATCCAACTTGCTGGCTATAAGAGTGGCATCCTGGTGTTTATATCTCAAGGTGTAACTCAATTTCTCCACCTTTATCTTCTTTGGTTTTATTCCCTTTGAGATTTCCATAGCTTTCCCTTCATTTTGTGAAATGTCTTTAGATGCTCCTGACATTGTTTATTCCTATAAGACAACCCTAGATTAGATCAACATAAGGTATAGGAATCAACATTTCAAATGTTACCTTTCATACCTCTCTATTCTTCCCTAGGTAACCCTCCATAGTGAAATTTTAAACTTGGCAGGAGTGGGATCGAGAGAAGATTAGGAACTAGAGAGATGAAATAGATAACAAAATCAAAACCAAAACTAGGATCAGATAAGAAACTAGAACTTTCAAAAGTTCCAATATTTTGTATTGTTCGGTGATCTAGTTCTGCCAAACTTGGTGGGATCGGATTCAAAATCAAAATCGAAATGAAAACCTATTGGGAGTAGGATCATTTTTGGAACCGAACTCAAGCGAAATTTCATTGGATGAGTTTGTTTTCAGCTCTGGTTCTGCTATGGATTACCATGGTGAAGCGGATTCTCCCTACACGCCTACATCATTTTGGACTCAGGTTAGAAAGAATTCATAGGGAGATAGGATTTAATCTTGACCCCGCTTGGACAAATGAGACCGGGATCGAGTGAGCAAGCTCATTTATGCAAAAATGGTGCAACATGTAAACCATAATTCGTACGGCCTATCGACTTAAATTAGAACTAGCACATCAAAAACCATAACTAAATCAGTAAGAACGTCATAGGCGTAAGATAAAAAAGGGTCAAGAGAAAGTTTTAAAATAATTTTAAACACTAGAACCCTTCAAAACGAAGCCCTAATCAAAACAAGGGCACAACAGAATGAAAAAATCACCAAGAACAAAGAAAACAACAACACACAAAACAAAAAAATGGAGGAGAAAAAAAAAGACAAACAAAAAATGGAAGACAAACGCAAACAAAACAAAAAACACAAACAAAAAACAAACACACGCAAGTGAAGATCCATGGGAAAGCGCCAGGAATGTGCAAAGAACAAATGAAGCAAGAAAATAGGAAAACACAAAGGGAGAATGGAAGAAAACCACCTACCTCAAAATGTAATGAGAAAGGGTTGAAAATCGACCGAAATCCACTCACGAACACTTGCTCGCAACCAAATCATGCTCCTCTTCAAGTTACTTCAGTTCTAGCTCGTTAAAACTCTTTGGATAGTTGGATTAAGCCAAATAACCTTGATTAAGGTTTTAAAAACCATTTCACGCATGTGAGGAGGCTGAAAAGTTGGGGTTAGAATCAGAGAGAAGGTGAGTACACAACCACCATGTATATCAGAGGTAAAATGGGAGAAGAAAAAAATTTGGGATAGAACCAAGAAATTTATCAAAGTTCCACATTTTGTTTTGGATCCATCTCCAGTCTCACAGTAGGGAAAGGACAACAAAGAAATGAGGGTGGGATCAGGACCAAATCCAAATCTAGAGATTTCCAAAGTTCCAAGTTCGGATCCAACTCTGGTTCCACTCTCGACAAAGAGAAAGAACAACAAAGGAAAAAGAAAGAACAAAGGAAAGCAAGACCGTGGTGAAGCTCGTGCCAAAACATGACACAAGAGGAAAAAAAAAACACAAGGAAGAAAAAACGGGAGCGGGATCGGAATGAAACCTGGACTTGGAGCTTTTGTAAAGTTTCAGGTGTAGTTTCTATTCTAGTTCCGCTTTCAGCAAAAGGAAAAGAAATACAAAGAGAAGGAAAAAAAAAAAAAAACCCAAGGGGGAAAACAACCCAAGAGCCCAAGACAAACAAAACAACAAAGAAACCAACAAGGAAAGAAACAGAGCTGGGACCGAAATGAAAATTGGACTAGGAACTTTGTCAAAGTTCCAAGTTCGATTTTGGCCCATGTTTTGAACCCACAAAAAAAAAAGAAATAAAGACTTAGGAGGAAAAATAACAAATCCTAAGACCCAAACAAGAACACCAAGGAAAAAAAACACAAGGGGGATCCATTTTGACCAAAAAAAAAAATGGGGTGGTTATGCAAGGCATAACAAATGGTGTCTCAGCTAGGAAAATGGTTTACCCATTTTCAAGATACTAAAAAATTCAATCACCTAGAAACTCTGGTTCATGAACATTTTAAACTTGAGCATGATAAGTCATGTCAAACAAAGATGAGTTGGAATCTCAAATGTAAATCAACAATAACCACATCGAGTTTGAGTGTTTGTATTTTATAGTGTATCTATTTCTATAAATGTTCTTCTTATCCCGAAATAAATGTATTAAAGATTTAGGCTATGTGAGTTGAATCCTTATGAATGTCATACAATGATATCCCGGGTATTGCTTCGCTGCCAGATAGACATCCATAGCCCCGACAAAGATACCTTTAGTTTTCTTGAAGCATTGCTCTACTACCAGCTAGACATCCATAGCCCCGATAGAGATACTTGAATTACCCTTGTCATATTGAGTCTTACCATTAGTTAATGGTTCTCTTTATTTTTCTTTTCTTTTAGATGGGCTTACTTAAATAATCTCTTTTCATCTTTTCTGCAAAAGTCTGATGTATCATCCTAAAAATTGGGTTGAGAACTACAATGGACCTCATGATAGTGTTGAGATTCATATTTTTTTCCAAAATCTAGAACACAATTACTTTGAGACAAAGAGGCCTTCATGTAAAGATATGTTTTTATCTATTCCATGAAAAATTTAGCCATGGTTTATGAGATTAATTACAATATACCTATTTTTTCTTAACCTTTTGAGCTATTATTTAAAAAAGAGCACAAGAAATAGGTCTTGAAATGAAAAAATTCCACAGACATATCTGAAAATACCTAAACCAATTTCCCTCCTAGTATCCTCATTATACATTATAAAACTACTCTGAATTCTAAAATAGAGATAAATGGAGGTCACGCAGAAACAAAATTGATGGAAACACAAACAACAAAAACAACCCAACACAAACAAGAAAAAAAAAACAAACAAACAAAATAAACAAACCAACTTATTACATATATACTATTGAAATGCACAAGACAACTTAGAGGGGGGGTGAATAAGTTGTATCAAAAAAATTACTTTAAAACTTAAAATTTTCACTTTATAATCAATCCCTTATTAAGTGTGAACATGAAATGAAAATAATAGAAACACAACACCAGAGACACTAGATTTACGTGGAAAACCCAATGAGGGAAAAAACACGGTGAGGATTAACCCACAATATAGATTTAATGCAATTCTGGATACAAAGGCTCACTGCTAGAGGGATCACTGTCTAGATACAAAGGCTCACTACCCAGATTAAGGGATCACTTCCTTAGGACTCACTATCCAGAAAGGGAGGCTCACTACCTACAAAAAATACAAAGAGATAGATAAAAAATCCACCACTAGGAGTTACACACACTTCACAACTTGATTAGAGAATTGATACAATAAAACACTTCCGCCTTGATTCGCTCTTCCACACTCTGATTTTTGCACTTGTTTGCACACTTTGCACTTGCTCGAATTGAATTATGGATGGATATTAGATTCACTACAACTTGTCTTGCTTTAATACCATCATCAACCTTAGAAACATTCACCAAGGTTGGCTACTCAACATTCCTGTGGTGGATAAGAAAGTGAGAGGACCAATTACATATTTAATTTGGGACCCAAAAAACATCTTGGATCAAGCACACACTTTCTAAAATCGATGCAAAAGCTTAATGTAACATGTAAACACCAGGTCGGCCAAACCTAGTGAAAACACGAACAATTTTTGAAGTATACATAGCACCAACAAGATAATATCACACAAATAGCACAATAAAGTTTACCAATCATTTGACCATCTTTGGGAATACCTTAGATACATCTGCAACAACTTCAACAAACTTTATTCTCAGGTAACTCATCACCAGTCCAACTGGATCAACCACAAAAGATATCCAAGGTCTGGAGTAGATCTTCTGGAGTGCCAAACCATAAGCAACTTTGTCTGAAAACATAAATAATCATAACAAGTCTTTTCCTAGATTCACAAGATCTGAAACCACTTATCAGAAGACTGCAGAGCCAAAACATTTCTCCCAGTCCACAAACAAAAAAATTCTAACAACTAGTTCACACATCAATGAACATAACATTTACCATCCATCAAACCAGAAGTTGAAACTTAGGATATACTATCCATTGAAACTTAAAAACATATTTATAGATCCACACAGGAATAGGGCCAACATAGAGGAAATGTGGACCATAGTACCAGATCACACTCAGAACACACCTCAACACAAATTTCATTATTTCTCAAATTTTCTGAAAATTCATTTTTCAAAAATACAAATTACTCAACCTATACTATGTTGACATCAATAGAAACATTAATCAAAAAACCACTAAATACATCCATACTTGCAACATATACATCCAAACAGAATATTAGACCCTCATGGGAAAAAGTAATGTTTGAGAAACTGCCCATTGATAGGCAATGGAATAGGGTTTGCTATTAAAGTGCTTAACCGAAAGGCATTCTCACTAAGGATCTTGGTGATTTGATACAGACCCAAACACATTTAGTCAAAATTTTGATGGTCCCCTTTCTTTTCCTTGGCTTTATCCCACAGTAGTACAGGGTCCGATATTATAAAATCTTTGATTTTTTCTCTTTTGTCAAACCAACATTTGACAATAGCTTGATGTTTACAAAACTGTTGTAAAGCACCATCTCTTTGTTCTTCCAAATTCAATAAACTGGTTACCCTAACTACTATCCTATCATCATTTGAGTAGAACTCTTGTAGAAACCTAAGAACAAGTATCTGTAGATAGATAGGAAATAGTGGGTCTTGGCCTTGGACCAACTTGAATGGAGAGTTTCCTAAAGTGACCTAGATTCGAGTTCTATCTGCCCATAAGGAAAATTTGAGTTGAGTATGCCAATCCCTAAGATTATGTTCTAACATCATCTTAATTACTTCTAACATATTTTTGTTCGTAGATTCAACTACTCCATTCCTCTATGGGTAGTAATTAGAAGAATATTTTAACAAAAATTTATGGTCATATTCCCATTGAATAAATTGTTTAGAAGCAAAAGCAAGGAAATTATCACATACTAGGGAAAACAGTACTCCAAACCTTGTAACGATGCATTCATTGAGGAATTTGATGAAAAATATCAGCCTCCTACAATGATTTAACAACTAAGCCCTTACAGCTGTGATTCAGAGATTGGACATGTAACTTGAATAGCTATCTCAATCATCATGAAGGTGCATTTAGCTTGTCAACCCAGGGACGCAAACTTGAAATGGGTCAGCACAGTATATGCACTAGGGATCCAAAGTAGCCACATTCATACTATAGCTAAGAAAGACACAATGCTGAAAGTAAATTGCTTGGAAGGAAATAACATAAGTGTTGAGCATTAACCAATAAATATACTAAGCTGAAATGCATGACATAAATGAAAATTTGAGCGAACAAACAAGAAACTACTTTGTCTACTTTGGCTGTAGGAATAGTCACATAATGGAATTATAGTGGCTGCAGGAACAGATAGTGCTAGATTCTTAACTAATTATTTAACATAAAATAATAACTAAACTAAAGGACGAAATACTCACCAAGTGGGACCCCTTGGATGAGTATCCCCTAAAAAACATGTAAACTCAGATGCATGAAATTATAACTTCATTTTATTCATTGGAAAACATGAGTACACTCAAGCAACATGACTGTATTATTGAAAAACTAAGAATGCAATTAAATCATCAGACTAAGAAACCTCCTGAGAAGGAGCATCTGAGTATTATTTATGGGAAAAGAAGCTACTAACTAATCACCTAGCAAGGTGGTTAACTGCAACAGATTTGGAGGATGCCACTTTAGGGAAAGCATAAAAAGCGGAGAGGTGGTTACACATGTGCAAAATTTGGCCAAGCATGTTTTCCTTAATGCAAATCCAACACAACAGTAACACCTATATTTTCTCTATAGATAATTAAGACCATTTACAAGGTGATTATAATTTTGATTTGAATGAGGAATCTCCCGCTGTTGAGAGTCTTTCGTCCATTGACCTTTGAATGGTCACCTTGTTGACCGATATTGGCAAATGACCAGTTGGTGGAATCTTCCTCAATAACAAGCCTCTAATTATAGCTACATGACAATATTAGTACGCACAACAACTACATATATGTAACTATCTTAAAGTGAAAATCATTAATCCACATGTAAAATTAACATAGATAGTTCATATAGCATGTCAATGCCATTTAAAGGTTAAAAAAGTAAGCTTATACCCAATGTCCATGGTTTTGAGGAAATATCATAAAAAATATCAACAACCAAGCATCAAAGTCTATGACAACTGCAGAAAATGGATAATAAACTCTATCAAAATTGAACCATAAACTAGACTCATCACTCCCCCAACCTAAGGATTTGTTGGTCCTCCAGTAGAGGAAGGGTTGTTCTTTTGCTTGGTCAATGCCCTAAAATTTACAACTGCCAATTGTCCTATATTAGTTCTTGCTTTGCGTGAA
Source organism: Sequoiadendron giganteum (assembly GCA_007115665.2). NCBI lineage: Eukaryota > Viridiplantae > Streptophyta > Pinopsida > Cupressales > Cupressaceae > Sequoiadendron > Sequoiadendron giganteum. The sequence continues at coordinate 104,593,786 of CM021106.1, read as the reverse complement.
TTGGGGTCCCAATAGAACCCTTGTTGCTTGTCCAGCCTACTCCATCTATGTCTCTCTACAACTATGTCATACTAGTAATACCTAAAATTTGACACAAGCCACAATAGGATAGGTGGCTGAAATGTTAGTGGAAGCCAAAATTTTCCCTTTGTCCTTCTAGTCTATATATATCTAACAAATATCTTAAGTATTGCAACATAGTTCTAAATAGAGTGAGGCTTAGCTTGTTTCAATTCATCAGTTAGGCTTTTCCACCTTTGTGACAAGTATCCCATTATAGATTCCTTTGCATTTTTTTCTACCTCCTCATATTCTTTATAAACTGCTTCTCTCTTAGAAAAAATCCTATTGTCATAGCTAGGTTGGTAAAGAATTCTAGGAAAATCCCTAATAAATGTCTCTAGAATTTCTAGATTTAGTTCTGATGGGTAGCGAAGTGTTGGATTTAATTTTCATATAAGTCTTGAACTGTTTTCCCCAACTGATTTTATTTTTTATCCAAGAAATAAATGCCCTTAATTGGAAATCTCCAACATACAATAGTGAATTCCAATCATGGTCTTGAGTCACATCATAATTATGCAAATAGAATTCACACAAATAATTCTTCATTTCAGGAGGAGCAATCCAATAAGCATTGAAAAATTCAAGAGGGGTCTCAATGGAAGGATACAATCCTTGATAGTTTAAAAGAAAGATTCTTCTCCCTCAAATACAAAGAATAGACCCTTGGAGGAGTCCTACACTCTAATATCTGAGGTACTAAGACTGCCATATTATCCACCTTTTCCTTTAAAGCAACAATTTCTTCATTCTTATTTGCAATCTCTTGATCTCTCTTTGGAATTTCCCTCTTTAGCCCGCGTTTCTCCTCTTTCTATTCTTCTTCCCCCCTTTTCATTTATTTCCATAAGTTCATGGCTACCATGTGCATTGAAAAATCAGAGGGCCTATGTATCCCTACCAAAAAATTTCTTGGCACTTTTGCTTGTTCTTCGTAGAACTCCAGTTGTAGGGACTCTATTTGTTCAACCAATTTTGGTTGGAGGGGTGTTGAATGTTCTCTCAGTTCTAGCTACAAGAACTCTTGTTCTTTCTCTTGCTATAGGAACTCTTGCTGCATGAACTCTTTCTTTTTCTCTTGTTGTAGGAGCTCCTAATTTTCCTCATGCTCTTGGCTTCCAACTTGTTCTACAATGTCAGCAAGATCTGCCAGCGTTATGTTTTCTTCTTCCTCAAATATGTTCTTTTCCTCAACAATCACCTACCCCATCAGAGCTTCTGTATCCTCCAGTGATGTTTCTCTAGGCTTAGGGATTTCCTCCAGAGATACACCAAAGGTTGTCCCAACTAGTCTTGATTTTCTAGGAGGGCTTTTATGTTTTTCTTTGGCTGTAGGAAGAAAAGTGCCAACCTTCCATTTCTTAGAGATTGGCACTTCTTTTTTTTCCGTGTTCTTTTTAGCTTTTCCTTTCCTTATTTCTACCTCCTTCCGTGACCTAGTTCTCATTAGGATGCCAAGAGGAACATCATCATTAAAATTTGGAGATGAAATTTCTTTGTCTGAATATTTTGTCTCAGAAGAACTAATCTCTATGGTTTGTTTGGCTGCAGGAGGGTTTACAGTAGGGATTGCACTAGAAGTTGAGGCTCTAGGAGTGGCCCCAACATTTATCATTCTCCTACTAACCCTAGGTTGCAAATTCTCTAGTCTAATTTGATCAAACAATGGTGGGAAATGGAATTATCCCTACCTTTTTGGGTCTCGACCGCCATGATTGAAAGGTGGTATAGCACGTTTGGCACATTCATTCTTCTCCCATGTCTCATGTGATTAAGGAATTTTAAATGCAAATAATGTATATTCGACTGACGACCTTCACAGGTAACGTATTTCACAACATAAACAACTACTTACTTCCATAGCTCGAGCAAAGAGGTTCTCTTCACACCTTGTTTGTCCACACTCAATGGAGGGTCACCAGGTTTTGTAAATTCAGCCCTAGCTAACCTGTCATCTTTGATAGTAGGGTAATTTTCACCATCGATAGATAACCCTATAACTTCTGAAATTATTTCTTCAATAGCTATGACCTTCAACCCTTTTACTATGGCCTTTCCTTTAGACAATTTTTGGGAAAATTCCAATGCAATGTCTTCATTAAAACCATTCAGCTCCAGGAAATAATATAACCATCCATAGTTTTTGAACTCATTCTGGTAGGGTGCATCCTATAGTAATACATCATGAATCATGGGCTCATTTCAAATTAACCCACCTCCCATTTTTTAGTTATTTGTAATCAAACAATCACTCTGCAAAGTTTCCCTTCTTGCAATCTTTGTCTAAAATCTAAACTTCTCCTTCCTACAACGCTGCTAAATTCCCAATGCCAATGTCACCTGAATTTTACCTTTTTGGCTTAAGATTATGATAGGAGCAATACATGAAATAAATGAGTAATAATGAAGGCTATGATGAGGAAGAATGGTGGTGGTTGATGTTATTTAACACATGCGAGCTGTCATATTACTCAAAATTCAAATCGGCTGAATAATTTAAACTTTGTTGATGTGAAACAATATGGATAGACTCGCGGACATGGCATTCATATTTTTCCCCCAGCCTAAATTTGCACATGTGTCCTCACATGTGAGGTGGTAATCATGATTTGACAAAGGCAGGGAATAATGACATGCTATAGAGAACATCCATATTAATGTACAATAGATAAATGAATGTACTAAAAGATAATTAAGATATAACAAATTGATGCACACGTACCGGAAATTCTTGGAAGATTTTCTACAAAGATTATGAAGAAATTATTGGTCACTTTTAATAAATCAATTGAGAAATTAATGAAAGTGGAGTGGAATGAGGTGAAACAGAATGAAGTGAAATGATGGCGACGTGATGGAAAATAGAAAGGTGGAGATGGATGGGTGGATGGGTGAAGAATTGGACCCCCACAAAAGTGGAAGTCTTTATTATGACAAGTTACATACCTTAGTTAGCCAAAAGGAGGGACACTAGGTACACTTCCTTCGACTGCAAGAAGTTCAAGTGCTACATGTTGAGTGAATTTCTGCAAGAATTCCTCCTTGGAAGTTGGCTTCTGACACAACCCAAGGCAATGACCATTGACAAGTATCTTAAATATTATAGGGTCAATGGTAGTGAGCTACAAAAATCCATTGGGAAAGACTTCAACAACCTCATATGGTTCTACCCACCTTGTCTACAATTTTCTTGCATTATCTTGATACCTTGAGTCATAGAGCAGTGCCTAGTTACTTGGCTGGTATTTCTTATCCTTTATGAATTTGTCATGCCACTTTATTCTTTGATTCTACACTACCTCTGTGTGATGCAAAGTTGTCTTCCTGATCTCATCCAAAGTATTTAGCGGCATGATTGTATCCCTTTGCACCTCAGAGATATTCATCCCCAAGTCTATTGTAGTCGTAAGAGTCTTATACTCAAATTCAATAGGCATCGTAGCTATATTTCCATACAACAACTCAAATGGAGTGAATCTTGTAGTTGTTTTCTAGGTAGTTCTGTAGGCCCAACCAACTTTTGGTAGCCTACTTTCCCAATCCCTTCTACGGATAGCCATTGTTTTGGTCAGAATGGCTTCAATTTATTTGTTGGTCACCTGAACTTGGCCATTAGCCCGAGGGTGATAAGGAGTAGACTTATTGTGCCTAATGTTGTACTCATTGGCCAGTGTTGTAACAAGGGTTGAATTGAATTGAGCCTCTTTATCAGTCACTCTCTCTCTTGGAACCCCATACCGTATAAAAATTTCCACATAAATAAATTCTACAATGTTATTATCTCTTGCATACTTCATGGCCTTAAATTCTACCCACTTGGTTACATAATCAGTGCATACAAAGATATAGGATTTACCATTTGATGGAGGAACAATGGGTCCTAAAAAATACAATCTCCACATATCAAAAGGAGTGATTGCTACTTGGGGGAAAATTGGCATCTCATCAGATTTGGTTGGTGGGCCCATCCTCTAGAATCTATCACACTTATTTGTATATCTCCCTACATCCTTGTGGAGTGTGGGCCAGTAATATCCTGTGTTCAAAATCTTCATTGTTGTCCTCTTGACTGCAAAATGCTCTCCACAGGGTTCATTGTGACATGCATGCAAAATATCATATGTCTCATCTTCCCTCACACATCCCCTCATGATATGGTTTCGTCTAGTGTAGAAAAAACATCCAAAAATCCATGAGAAAGGAATTTTTTTCAATGAGCACCCTCCTCTCTTTTAGAGAGAAGTGAGGAGGAACTCTTCCGATGACTAGATAATTAGCTATGCCAACATACCAGGGTGTTTGCACACTAATGGAAAATAAATGCTCATTAGGGAAAGAATCATCTATGAATTTATTGTCCTGTGATCTATTCAGCCCTGAAAGAAAGTCTGCAACAACATTGACCTTCCCTATTTTATCCACAATGGTTATGTCAAACTCTTGCATCAACAATAACCATCATGCTAGCCTACCCGAGATCAGGGGTTTATTCATGAGGTATCTAATGGATGCATCATCGATGTGCACAAATATTTGGTAGCTTTTTATGTAGTTCTTGAATTTGTTTAGGGCATATATCACTGCCAGCATTTCTATTTCTATCACTATATAGCTGAATTCAACTCCTTGTAGATTTTTGTTGACAAAATAAATAACATTTTCAATAGCTCCTTTTTTCCATCCTAAGACTGCTCCTATAGAATAGTCGGATGCATCTATATGGATGTTAAAAGGAAACTCCCAATTATGTCTCTTGAGTATAGGAGCATGAGTTAAAGCTACTTTCAAGTCAAAAAATGCCTTGTCATAGTATTATGTCCATTCAAATTCAATATGTTTAGTTAGGATATTATACAATGGTGTTGCGATTTTGCTGAAGTCTTTGATGAACTTCCTATAATAACCTGCACGTCCTAAGAAACTCCTAACATCTTTCTTTTTGCAAGGATAGGTAGATTGGTGATCACCTCAATATTTGTAGGATCTACTTGAATTCCTTTGTGAGAGATGTAGTGGCCAAAAACTACACCTTCCTCCATCACCATGAAGCAATTTTCACTATTTAAAGATAGATTGTGGTATTCACATCTCCATAGGACTCTCCTTAGATTTTCCAATGCTTCATTGAAATCAACACCATAGGTAGTGAAGTCATCCATATAGATTTCCATGTAATCATGAGAGATGTCTAAAAACATGCTAATGACTGCCCTCTGAAAAATTGTAGGTGCATTGCATAAGACAACTGGAAGTACTGTGCAGGCATTGGTCCCCCATGGATAGGTAAAGGTGGTCTTCTCCTGGTCCTCTGGTGCAATTTTGATCTTGTTATAGCCACTGAATCTATCTAGAAAAGAAAATTACTACTTTCCTGCAAGTGAGTCCAAAACTTGATCTATGAAAGGTACAAGAAAATGGTCCTTTTTGGTAGCAGCATTAAGTTCACTGTAATAAAAAATAACTCGCCACTTCCCTCATTTTTTGGGCACAATCACCAATGGGGACACCCACTGGCTATATGAAATGGGATAGATAAATCCTGCATCTAACAATTTTTCTAGTTCCCCTTTTACAATTTCTCTCAATGTAGGGTTAATTCTTCTTTGTGGCTATCTCATTGGTTTACAATCATCTCTTATGTATATCCTATGAATGCAAAGCTTAGGGTCCAATCCCTTCATATCATGATAGTCCCATGGAAACACATACTAGTGGGCCCTCAATAAGTTTTCTAATGACAACTATTTTTCTTCACTCGATTTGCTGTTAATATTTAGACATTTTCCTTCTGACACTTGCACTTGTGTAGTTAATTCGACCATAGCTACCTCACTAATGCTTGGCACCTTGACTTAATGTGGCATAAATGTATGAGACATACCTATTGCTGCAGGAGTGTCTTCACTGGATCAGCAGAATTAGATGCATGAGAGGATGATGCTTCCTCTACCTCGTAATGGTTCTAAATTATGCTAGACAATACTTCATTTTCATATTGAATCTGCATGAAAGAAATTCTTTCTAACATCATAAACTATGCCACAAAATTAACTTCCTCGACATCTTCACCAACATGTGGCCATACAAGATCATTCTTATCATGGGATGGCTGAGCAAGAGCATAGAGAATAATTATTTTGGTGCTCTTTTCATCAGAAATGGTCATGTATCTTTTCTGGAATAAAATATAGGCATCTATTGATGCTAACCATGGCCTTCCAAGAATAATGGGGTACCCACCTAGTCTGGCTTTTGGAGAAAGAAACATAAAATCTGTTGGGTAACCCCAAAAGTCTAGAGTTACACAAGATTCTCTACTATACCATCAAGCTTAAAAAAAAAAACTATCAGCAAGTTGGAAGATAGTAGGAGTAGGTCTCATGCTTGCAAATTTTTGTTGCTGCAGTATGTCCTTAGTCATTATATTTATTGCTGCTCTCAAATCAATCAGAGTATTATTTATTTGGATCCAATTGATAACAAATCCTACCACATGATTGCATGGGTCATTATATTTGGGAACAATCACTTTCCCAAGCATTATGTTAGCCAACTATCCCACCAGATTAACCGTAGTGAGGTCTTTCTTCTTCTTGCCTGACTTCTTAAGACATGCTTCCTTGATTGTTTTTCCATATACGAGAACATCTTTTATGGCCTAAAATAGAGGTATTTGGACACATATATGCTTCAAATGATCTAAATTGTCAAAATTTGTGTCCTCCTTTTCCTTTTGTTTCACAGTTTCCAACCTCTGGGGAAATAGTGATTTTGTTTCAGTCTACTTGACTGGGACTGGTTCATGATTTTTAGGTGCACTTGGCTGAATGGGGACATTCATAGGTTCCTCTTCTTCCCCAAGAAGCTCAGTGATAATGGGTGTGGAAGGAGCTAGAAAATTAGTTTCTAAACACAAGTGGATATCACTTACACTCACAACATATGCAAGGAATTGATTTGGATTAGCAGAGTATACCGACTGTTGTTGTGGTTTATTATTTGGGTTAGGTGTGGGTTGAGCTGGTAGTTGAGTAGGTTTAGGTGCATTTGGACTTGAACTAGTAGGAGGAGGTATTATAGCAAGTTGTTGGGGCTGGGAAGGTGGTTGCATGTAATTGGTTGTCTAGTTTGGCCATTGTTGTCCTCCCCTCCATTGAGATGTTTGCTTCCAATTTCTTGAAGGTGGCTACCAATTTCCTTAAAACTACTGCTAATTCCCCTAAGGTTGATGCCACTAGGGTGGAGCATTTTGGTGATTGGGCCAAACATTTGGAGGGTTATTCCAAGGCTGTGGTGGATATCCTCCATAATTGGACAGATATGGGGGTTGACATTGGTTACCAGATGAATAATAATTGAAATATGGCCCAACAAAAGATAGTGGATCTGGTGGCATATGCTATCTTGGAGCCCATGGCCTCCTTTGTGCAAGATATTAGACTTGATAATCTTCACCCTAGATTGGATTGAACTCAAGTGCCAGCTGCTTATTGTCAATATTATCTATCATCTTGCATTTTCAATCCTTCTTCTTTTGTCTATAGTGAGGGCAATATTCTACCAACATTGGATTTGCCTCCTCTTGTTTCTTCTTGGCTTGAAGTGAATCCATCTGAGTAGCTAGATTGTTTATGATGTCTTTCTTGAAGCCTACCAGTAAGTGAGTAATCTGCATCCTTGAAACTCCATTGGTAGATAACTTACCCATGGAGGATTGGTAAGCCCTCCCTTTCTTTGAAGCTACCCTAGAATAGTTCTGACATATCTTCTTGATATCCTCCCAAGGAACTTGGGTGATATCTCCTCCTCCCATCAGGTCAAAGGAATCTATGCACCTGTCATTATTTCCTCTCAAGAAAAGAAGCTTTTGTGATTCTTTATTCAATGTATCATGTGGAGATTTCTGTAGGAAAAACATAAACCTTGAAATGTAATCTTCCAGGATCTCATCTTCCTTTTGTTGCATCCTAAAAATGTCATCTCCCCTCATGTCACTACCCCTGCAATACTCCTTGTATTTCTCAAGGAAATTTGTCTTCATGTCCTCCCAAGTATAAATAGTATTTCTGCCTAGTCTCATGAACAATCTTAATGCAACTTCTTTGAAGGTGGCAGGGAATAGCTTAAGCCTATGGGAATCAATGGTATAGTCATAAATCCTGCAGAGTATATCAAACTCGAACAAAAATGTATCAAGATCTTCTATGACAAGTACATAGAACTTAGGAAGTAATGAAGCATGGATATTTTTGAGGTTGTCTACTTTATTTTGATGAGCAATGGGGAAAGAAAAATCTAGTTAATTAGGTTTGTTTCTATTTGCATCACCCATGGCTTCCTGATGAAGTTCCAAAGCAAAGGGGTTTTGAATCAGATTTTGATCTTCAGAGGAAACTTTAGAACTGGTCAGATCTGGAAACATGTCAGCAAAGGGGTGTGGCTCTTGTTCTTCTTCATGTCTTGACATGTTTTGATACTCAACTAGCTAGAATGGATCAGGATTGTTAGGAAACAATCTTCCATGAGAATCTCTCCTCCTCCCTCTATGCAGACAGTATCTTCTCAGTATCAACCAGATTACATAAAGAATTGGAAAAAGAATAGGGGGGTCATTACTTTCCTAAATGAGGGGTATACTAAGAACAAACTTCTAGAAATACTATGACAAGAAAAAATATCAATGAATCCAAAGAACTTCCTAGTTTGACACCATCCCTGACAACAATGCCAAAAATGTCGGCCTCCTACAATGATTTAACAACTAAGACCTTACAACTGTGATTCAGAGATTGGAAATCTAACTTGAATAGCTATCTCAATCATCATGAAGGTGCATTTATCTTGTCAACCTAGGGATGTAAACTTGAATCGGGTTAGCATAGTATGTGCACTAGGAATCCAAAGTAGCCACATTCATCCTACAACTAAGAAAGACACAATGCTGAAAGTAAATTGCTTGGTAGGAAATAACATAATTGTTGATCATTAACCAATAACTATACCAAGCTAAAATGCATGACAAAAATGAAAATATGAGTGAAAAAATAGGAAACTACTCTATTTTCTTTGGCTATAGGAACAATAACTAAATGGAATTCTAGTGGTTGCAAAAATAGACAGTGCCAGATTCTTAACTAATTACTGAACCTAAAATAATAACTAAACTAAAGGACGAAATACTCACCAAGTGGGCCCCCTAAAAAAAGTGTAAACTCAGATGCACGAACTTATAAATTCATTTTATTCAGTGGAAAACATGAGTACAATCGAGCAACATGACTGTATTACTAAAAAAGTAAGAATACAATTACATCATCAGACTAAGAAACTTATTGAGAAGGAGCATTTGAGTCTTATTTATAGGAAAAGAAGCTACTAACTAATCACCTAGCAAGGCAGTCAAATCTAATAGATTCAATGGACACCACTTTAGGGAAAGCATAAAAAGTGGAGAGGCGATTACGTATGCACAAAATTTGGCCAAGCATATTTTTCTTAACACAAATCTAGCACAACATTAATGTCTATATTTGATCAACAGATAATTAAGACCATTTACAATGTGGTTACAATTTTGATTTGAATGAGGAATCTCCCACCGTCGAGATTCTTTCCTTCATTGAACTTTGAATGATCACCTTATTGACTGTTATTAGTGAATGAATAGCTAGTGAAATATTCCTCAATTGTAGGCCTCTAATTATATCTGCATGACAATATCAGTACACACAATAACTGCATATCTGTAACTATCTTAAAGTGAATCATTAATCCACATGTAAAATTAACATAGATAGTTCATATAACATGTCAATGCCATTTAAAGGTTACAAAAATAAGCTTATGCCTAATGTCCATGGTTTTGAGGAAATATCAGAAAAAGGATCAACATCTAAGCATCAAAGTCTATGATAAATGCAACAAATAGATAATAAAATTTGTCAAAATTGAACCATAAATTGGACTCATCAACAACCTTGGTGGTGTTGTTCTTATAAGACTGAGCTTCAGTCCAGTGTGTACAATAATTTGTTTCACTCAAAATAAATTTGTGACTTATAGAAGAATTGGGGTTAATTACCTCAAAAAAATATAATGCCCATTGGACAAATGGTCTTACCTCATATACCGACTGTAGGGGAATTGATGGATTGTGTTCCCTAGATGTGGAAGTCTAATATGTATGACATGTCCTCGCATGTTGGTGAGTATCATGAAATACATGGGGCTAGTAGTAATCTGATCTCAAAATTTGGTGTGCCATGGAATTAGTAGAACCATGTCTATTACAATGTCTACCATAAAATTTCATTATGGATTGTTTCACTTGTTTCTGATCAAGGTAGTGTAGATAGATGCCCTCAAATTTTCTTCAGTACAAAGCTCCTCCTTTGAGCATATAGTGGGAAATCTTTAGCTTGAGTGCTCTCCTCTGAGTGGTGTTCATCCGATCTGGACATTTGGTATTCAACAACAAAAAGATCAAATCAGCATACCAAGGATTACCTGTAAATGATTGTGTCATATACTATTGACAGGTAATCTGAGCATCAACATCTTCCATTGCCTTGGATAGGTCTTGTCCTCAGACTAACTTCATCCAATGGATTTCAAGGTTAAATTCTTATAATATTTCCATCCACTTTACTCGTCTCTCCCCCAGTTCACTTTGCATAAGAAGGGACTTTATAGTAGGGTCTGGAACTATGGCAATAATTTGACTATAGAGGATGTAGTGTAGAAATTTCAAGAAAATTCACACTAGTGCAAAATCCTGTTTCTCCAAAGGTGGATATCTAACTTCAACATTCTTGAATGAAGAACTCATAAAAGCAATCAACCTTTCATCTCCTTCACCTTTTCACTATGTCAAAATAGTAGAACAAGAATGGTCAGATGCAAAATAATATATATAAAAAGGCTAAAGATAATCAAGGCTAGTTAAAATCGGTGCCTCTAAAATAGATTGTCTAATTTACGAAAAATGCAAATTTAGCCTCATTTCTCCACTCGATCTTGGCATCTTTCTTCATGATTTCGTTGAGGGGTTTGACAATCTCCACAAACCCAATTATGAATTTCCGCACAAAGTTTATCTTCCCAAAAAAGGACCTCATCTCCTTTTTACTACCGTGCATGGTTAGTTTCAAAATACATTCTACTCTGTCCGGGTCAATTGAAATTACTTTCTTTGATATTATGTGGCCTGGTAGTTTTCCTTCTAAAACTCTGAACACACACTTTTTCGGATTGAGGGAGACTCCATAAACTATGAAATTTTGAAGGACCTTTAACAGATATGTAGAATGGTTTTCTCTATTATTTGAAAACACAGTCAAATCATCCATATATATAATAATAAACTTACCTACCAAATCCTTGAATTCCACATCCATCACTCACTGAAAGGTGGCTCCAACATTGATAAGACCAAATGACATCCTCGGATAAGAAAATTTCCCCCAGCTGGTAGTGAAGGTAGTCTTCATCCTATCCTCATAGTTGACCATTACTTGATTGTATCCTGAATATCCATCCAAGAATGACATCATTTGCAAACCATTCACTATTTGCAACACCTCATCAAGGGAAGAAAGAGGACAATTTTCCTTATCTGAAGCTTTATTAAGATTTCGAAAGTCAATGCATAGCTTGATCTCTCCATTCTTTTTACAAATAGGGACCAAGTTGACGACCCAAGTTGAATGTCTCACTGGAAAGATTATTCTTGTTGATAGCAACTTCTGCACTTCCTTCTAAATAAATGGCTCGATTAGGGAATTCACTGGGCATTGCTTTTGGTGGAAAGGCTTTGCTTTATGTTCCAAGGGGATAGTATATGTTATTATCGAAGTATCAAAGGTTTTCAAGTCTTCGTACCCCCAAGCAATCACAACTATATCTTCTTTCAATGCTGCCAGGATTTTATCCCCAATGTGTTTGGGGTAGGTTTTTCCAATAAATACATTCCTCTCAAGGCCTGAATCTACCAAGTTGACTGACTTGTACTTCCATCCATTAGTGCCAGTATGAATTTTTTCATGAGCTCGAGGATCAAAGTCGAAGATACTCTCTACTGCTACCATTCCCTTAGGAGTGTTGTTCATTTTCAAGTTCATTATCCCTTCTAGATCACATGTTTTTGGATTTGACACTCCCTGTTCTTTGTCTGATTCATCGATAATCTATCCCTCGAAGACATCTAAGCTCACCAAGAAGGCTAGTATATGCTGGTCATCATTGAAGACCTAGAAATTCTCAATGTTTTTGGGAATGGCTGGGATCGAGACTAACTCTACTGAAAATATTTTCATCTTAGAATCTTGCATGGGTTCTAAGGTACTAACAGCAACAAAAAGCACATCTGCAATCTGGTTATCTTCTCTGGGAATCAAATTGATCCCAAAGGCATCAAATTATTCTATCAGATTCCATATTTTGTTTTTGTATGCAGCCAACCTCTTGTTATGACATGTGTATTGACTAAAAACCTACTTGATAATGACCTCAGAATATCCCATGACTGCGAGAGCTATAACTATTTTTTGATGTGCAAACAGTAGTCCTCTATCCAGTGCTTTATATTCTGCCACATTATTGGTACAGACGAACTCCAACTTGTAAGAAGCAAAGTATGTTTTTGATTTCGAGTTTGTTAGCTCAACTCAAGATCCACTCCTTGTTTTAGACTTGGAACCACTGAACTTGAGGATCCAAAATTGATCCTGGGCTAGGGTTTCTTCCTTAGGGTGAGCCGAGGGTAGTTGTTTGCAAGAAATGGGTGGCGACTTAGATTGGTTTAGAACTTCTAGACATGGGGAGTGATTTGAATAATGATCATCCAGAATTTCATTTAAATTTAGGACATGTGTGGGGACTTCTTCCTGAATCTGATCTTGATTAATGGGTTTACAATTGGTTATTGGTTTCAGCAACCCCCTTGGAATTGGAAGATTGGCAAAGGCTAGTTTATCTGATAGTTCCTGAGATTCTATAATCTCATTTCCTAAGAAAAAACATGAAACCCGAGTTTGTTTGATTGGGGAAAGGACTTATTCCTGTGTATTATTGGTCTTTGTCAAGATAGTGGCATCTCTAGCCTCAAATGAAAACTATTTCATGGGTCTTTCGGGTTGGAACTCACAAGTCTCCACTGATTGACATACATGGTTCATGATGTCTACACAAGGTTGACATGTTAACTCCAAATGACTCTGTTAATGAATTATGCTTCAGTTAGGGAGTAACAGACTCCATAAATCAACCTCCTCTCCCAAAACCAACCTATCATGTTGCAACTTTCTAATTAAAATATGTTGGTTGATAGTGTTCATTGTGTCATTATGTTCTAAAGGTTGTAGGGTATTAGGATTGAACATTGAAAAGGTCATTCTTTTCTCTCTCTTATTTACTCCCATCTTTTTTTCAAAATAGGCTACCTCATTAGGAAAATCATACTCAGTGATCATTTGTTTGAGACAAGGATCACTTTCAATCCTAATTTGTGTTTCTATCCCTTTCCATGAAAAACATATGTGTGAAAATTCTAAGGATAAGTAACCCCCAATGATTTTCATTAGGTCTCGGCTTAGAATCATGTCATATGTCTTGGGGATATCAACTGCCTAAATATCCATATAGATCTAGATCTGTAGGTCTGATCCAACCTACACATCAATGTTTTTTAGTTCCCCTATCACATTAACCTTAGTTTTATCTAATTTTATTACCTTCTTATGAGTCTAAACCGAATTTAAACACAAAATTTTACAAATGGGAAAAGGGCATGACATTACTTGAGGCTCCAGAATCCAAGAGGAAATTGTGTAAATTCTTCCCAAAGATTCCCAGTCTTAGCAGGACTGGTGGTGTCCCTACCTTACCTTTGTACATGGCCTCTTTCATTTCATTAGTTGGAGTCACCTTATTCTTTGCTTTTGACTGATCTTTTTCTTCCAAATCTCTCAACACAATGTCAGATTAGGTAGGGCACCAATTCAGGATGTCAAAGAATGACAACAATATCTTTTGTTTTTGCATCTCTCAAATAAAATCAAATTCCATGTCATTTTTCATCCGATATTTAGGAACAAAAGATCAGTTAGCTTTATTTTGAAATTCAAGTGGGCCTTTGGGTGGAAGCGGGTTGTTGTTTGCATTCTGGTTGGATGGAATTATAGTGTTTGGAGGAGAAAATGTGGTGAACGAGCCTTTACTCTGATTCCTTAGGAAATGAACCCCTTTATATTGGAAGGCTTGATCATCATATACATCCTCCTCGGGTTAATTTTCCTCTTGTCTGCGCAAAAGAGATCCTTTGTCAAAGAGTTCATAAGCCATGGCTGTATCTATGGATCCTCCATTCTTATTGGGGGAACCTTGTAGTGGAGCATCAACTTGTGCAATCTTAACCATTTTCTCCATTTCGGGATAGTTAACCTCAAAATGTGTTATAGTTTTAGGCATCCTACACCAATTTGTCATGAAATTAAGATCTACAATATTTACAGTATGTGGTTTTTCATCATCGGCTTGATAGTTATGGGAAACTCCCCCATTGTTTGGTCCAGTATTACATTGTTTTTTATTATTGGATCTCTAGTTGTATCACCTATTTTGGTTATGATAATTTTGATTAGGGGGAACTCTAGTTTTGAAATTTCCTTTGGTTTTGATTAGCATTGTGATTGGAATAACTACCCTGATTGGAATACCCTCCCTCATTTTGGTAATTTTGGTTTTGATTTTGATTTTGAGGGGGTTTGTACTTGAGTTATGCCATCTCATTGGTCACTTGAGATAATGTTTTTTTAGAGTTTCCAACTCCGATGTCAGATGAGTTGTATGTTCACTTTCTCTAGTGGTCGCAACTAGCATATTTGTGACATGGTTAAACCCTCCAACATGATTATGGGAATTTTGAGCTTGTTGTGAAGAGTCGAGGGTCTAACCACTAATGAATAGTTGTTGAGATAGAGCTTGTAGCTCGATCAAAGGGACATGTCCAGAGTGAGACATCCCTAGGAGAGTATTAAACAATGAGGTAGGATTAGGCACCTTGGAGTATCCTAGAGGAGGGAAGATCCCTCCTAGACCTCCTAATTGTGAACTAATTTGTTGCTGCAATTTAATAGCTAGGTGATAAACTTTGGAAAGATAATAAATGTCATTTGAGAGCTATGTTCTCCACAAAAATAGACCAATCAAGGGATCTATGGCTTTTAGGTATGCTTGGATAGAAATATTTTCATCCACCAAGTATGGGTTTTGTAACCTGATGTACATCCTTTGAAATATGGTATTAAACAGGGGTAACGGTTCATGTGGCTCCTTCTTGATAGTGGAAAATTGATATAAGATTGCAGGATCGACATAATCCAAAAATTGGTTTATGAATGCATCTTCTATGTTCGTCCAACTCGAGATCAATCTAGTGGGTAGATTCAGATACCAATTGTATTTCATATCTCCTAACGAGTAGGGAAACAGTCTACATTCAACATCATGGTGAGTAATTTGAGCCCGAGTACAAGCATCTTTGAATGCTTGTATGTGCTCTTCAACACTTTGTGACTCTCCATGAGCGTACCTAGGGCAGAAATTATCTCAATTTTTAGGCATCTCATGTATGCCACTAGGAATGACTCCCAATGGAAAAGGATTGTTGCCAAAGAATGCCATAGGTGGTGGTGGTGGTGGATTTGGTTGTGCCAATTGTTGTATGAGTGGAAACCTAGGTGGAGTAAGTGGTGGTGTTAATGGTGGTCGGATTAAAACCCTATGAGCTTTGGGCCTAATAGTGGTTTGGAGTTCAACTAATGGTTCCAGATTTGCAGCAGATATGAGAACTCTTTCAAACCTTTCTAGTGAAAAGAACCTGATTCGAGCCAGTTTGTTCCTCCAGGCCCTCTTTCTAGCACCGGTTCTATTGGTGGTCAAGGTAGCACAACAAAGTTAAAACCAAATATTTCCACTCTATTTCTCCTAAAAAAGATAAATAACCTAAAGCTACCTATCTTCCAAGGTCTCTATAGTTGGTTCTCAACTGTGTTGATGTTGTTCAATGGCCTATACATCTGTAATGTTCAAGGGGTTTGCTGGTAAAGGGTACAAACTACATAATACAAATTAATCTAACACTTAGGGAGTGTAAATAAACATCAAAAGATAGAACAAGGCTTAGGATAAAAAAACATAAATATATATTTCTCTTAATTCAAACATATAAACCTCATAATGAGCATTTCTTTCAAACAACTAAAACCATAAAATAATACAATCCACAAAATACTCTATACCATTGCATTCATTCATAGTGAAAATTCAAGACATACAATCATTCATCATCACTAAACTTCAAAATCAAACAAGAACACATCACCAACTCATTACTAAAATTCATAGATCAATAAACACAAAGAAATCTCATTCATAGATAACTCAATGAAATAGTCTCAGATTTAGAATATTCTACTGTTTTTCATCAAATAAGAGACATTTATGCACAACATTCACTGACATATGAATGACTATTATTCATCAACATTAGCATTAAAAATCATTCTAGAAATAACATAAATTGTATTGAAACTTGTAAAAATGTCTAAGTATCTTTGCATAAAAATTGTAAAACTTCTAAAAACTATAAAATTATTCTAGATCTCTCTTTTAGGCAGCTAATCCTCACTTCAATTATCCGACCTTTACAATATGGAGATAAATTCTACATATAGACATGTTCATCACTAATTCCTCTCATGAAAATTGAGATTCACAAATCAAGGAACAATTGGGGCTTAATGAGGCAACTGCTTATTATGATCTTCAATTAACAATTGATAACTCCTTATCAAAAATATGTAGGCAAAGCGAGGAGGTCGAACTATTGGGGATCATCAATTGAACTTGTGTCATGTTTCCAAAAAATTAGGAGAGAGCTACCCACCTGGTCGTATCATTTGATGCTTCATTCAAAAAAGGATATTTCATAGCCACTACACTCCTTTTTCTTCTTCTCAAGTAGATACTCATCATAGTTGTCCAATACTTGTTTAAGTATATCTACATTTGACCCATCTACCCAATTGTCTCCAAATTTTATTGTTTTCATTCAACAGAGGTGAACTTTTGCATATCATCCAGCTTAGTAAGCTCCTTTCAAGAAATCTTCACTACCTCTTTTATATCCATGAACCTAACAATTAACAAATCATCATCATCATATCCCTTCTATATTTCCTCTTGGAATATATTATTCCATTTATCTAACATCCCTACTTTACTTCTGATCTCAAAAAGGTCATTAGCTTCTTTCTTACTCAACAAAATTGGTGTCTTAGGAGTAGTAGATTGCAAAGAAATAGGAGAAGATAAGTCCTTCTAGAACTAATGTAATTGATCCAAATGAGCTTTGAGCTCATCCTTCCTTTACTTATCTTTTATCATCCTTGACTTAGTAGAAGATTCCACAATATCAATGAGATCCATCTATTGGATCCTTGTAGGTCTCCCTAAGTTCATAGTGTCTACTTGATAATAACTCAATTGCCTCTCTTGTTTGTCCTTCCCAACCATGGGAATGACACATTTAGCCACAATTTCTCTAGCATATATCAATTTGGTGGAATGAAGGAATCTGGTGGAGCTTTTAATTTCTTCCCCTTTTTGTGTGGTACTTTTTTATTTTATCCTTGGCTCTAATTGGGTGGGTTTTCTTTTTGAACGTTGAATTATCATTAACGGTGTCTAGTCATTTAAGTGTAGTTTTAACCACTCTGAGGTCCTGACTTTACTAACCCCTCTTTACCTATCCTCTCAGTCTCTTGTGTCTTACTATTTTCTATTTGCCTTAGTGTTGGGTTAAAAAATGTTTTAGTTTAATTTCTTAAAAAATATTTTGGCCTCGAAGGTCTTTTCCCCATCCACCCAGTCAGTCCCCCTTTTATAAATAACCTTTTCACATGTGCAGATTATGTAGCCATCGGATGAAGTGACCTGTATCGTGGCTATTTATCGCAGACCTCGTAGGGTCTCCTATTGATGTTATCAAAGTTATGCGAGGCATGCAAGATTTCACCACTTGTTGCATATGATTGTGGGGACCACCTTTGTTTGCTGACCGATAATGGATGCCAGTGCTGACTTCTATTTCCTTACCAACGCATCGTGGTCATTCCTCGTTGACCTCGCGCAATTAAATTTTTAGTTTTAATAATGCTGCAAGGTGTGCAAATTGTTGACGCGTGGACGTTGATGTTGTACGATGGACAATCAAGGTGGGGACCATTCCGTGCTGATGTGGTGCCCGATAGGTGAATTTCCTGTTCTCTTGAAGACTGGGGAATGGACATGGCATTTTCAAATTGTTTTGACTTAATCTGAGCTATTCTCTTGGCCTACATTGCTTTTGATCAGTAGTTCACATTTGAAATAATCTGGTGTTGTACTATAGCCATTTTATCTCATGCGAGTGAATAGTAATGGTTGAGTTCGACTCTTCTCCCATAATTAAATGCTAAAAGATCAACGAATTTCTATTTATGTGCTATATCTCTACACTGAGGAATAATTTCCTAGTACCAAGTGAAGCAAGTTGTTGTTGTGATTTTCTAGTCTCACTTCCTTTGACATTCTTCAAGTGAAACTGTAAGTAGCATGTACACCATTTATTGTGATTTCAGAAGATTTTATGGTTGCTTGATGAACAATTAGTGATTGTTTCCTATTCCGTTCCTGAAGAATTGTTTGAATAGATTTTCTTTTAAAGCTTTTCTAGATAATTGCTAGGGATTCTATAATTGTGAAGTATTTTCTAGTTAAGGATATAGGGATAAAATTATAACTTCTTTCCATTTGAAAATAAAAAACCCTAGCTCGAGTTATCATCTGTCTGATATAAATGGCACCCAAGGCCTAAAGTTCTGGTTCTGAAACCACTACCAGGTCTCTCTCCAAAGATGCTATTGGTTTGTTAAAGCCCTCTACTAACAAGAAGCTAGAGGGAAAGGTTTTATTCTATGGGCCCTTACTATTTGAAGGGTTAATAGACAAGCAGTGTGCAATTCTTAGAAAACTTTAATAAAAAGGCCACATCGATAATGGTGAAGTATGCACCCTATCGAAACAAGGTTGATCAGGTTGTGGCTTCCAAGTGGCCCTCCAAGGAGGATTTTGAATTATGGAAAAAGGTGTTCACTGATGAACTTGAATTATGAATGTTATAGTTGAGAATTGCAACTTGGTCATGTATAATACAAGTCTGGCCTTGTAAGTTATATTTGAAAAATGCATTCTCCTTTCGACTTCAAGTATAGGGTTTTGAGGTGGAATAAGTACTATAATGGTTAAGCACGACTTTTGTGTAAAGTGAGCAGCCTTTGGAGTGACGGTTTCTTTCCTCCATATCAACTAATGATTATTCTTGTCTTTTTGTTTTCCTCTCCAAAAAATAATGATGTAAATGTAACTAATTTGGGGTTAGCAGTCCAATAAAAAATGGACATGTGTACTCTCCGGCCTGAAGCTTGTTGGCTCCCTTTTTTCATAAAAGGGAATTCTGGGCTGAGAGAGGGGTCTTCTGAAATATTTGAAATATGAGAAATACGAGTCTAGTGATACAAAGAGTATGAATTGTAAGTCTAGGTTTTAAAGTTTTGAGTCAAATATGAGAACTTAGTTAATCATGGGGTTCTTAAGCATGTTTGTGTCAAGATTGTTAATGTTTGGAGTTTATTTTATCTCCTATTGTGATACTTTGCATGGATTATTAATGAAAAATTGATCCAAGATGATTTTCATTGATCTTCATTTGTTCTTTACTATGAATTATGTTTAACTATAGCTCTGGTTCAAAAGATCGGTTAAATGCTTCAGTTAACCAGTGAGTTCATGCAAGATAAAAAATAGGATTCATAAATAAGTAATAAACTCAGGTATAGATCTATGGATTGTAATGCGATTCATATAGATCATAAGTGCTTAAGATGAAATTTTCCCTGTAGTTCAGTTTTCTCTTTTGACTCCGTGCATTGGGGTATGGCAGTGGAATTCTGATCACATTTTATTCTCTCATGTTTTTTGTTATGGCCTCAGGATATTTTATTCAATCATTTCCTATCATTTTACTTTAGTTGTATTTACGATTCTCTATTAACTCGACCCGAGCCTTTTCAAGGAATAGCCAATTTCTTGAAGGATTTCAAACTTTTAGCATTATGGGGAATCTATTTGTAGCTTATCCAAGTGCAAATAAATTGTTTAATGTTGTATGGTAAGAGAACATTTTAGGGAATACCCTCCTAGATTTTACAGAGTCTGAAGTGTAGGAGAATTAGCCTTATCACTGTTCTCATCAAGTTGGCCATACGTTTCCTAGACTTTTATTATTGGATGTGGCAAGTTCATAGAAGTTTTCAGGAAATACGTCTGGGTTGCAGTAAAAGATGCCAACAGAATGGTGACTCTATTGGGGAACTATCGAATGAAAAATCTCTAGTGCAGAACTAGTTTAGTTACAGTCATTTTTTTACAATATACTTGGTTTAAATTGTGTGCCTAATTTTTCATATTCGGTGCATGTGTCTAGTTTTCCTAAGTTCTTTGTTAGTGTGTTGGGTAATGTTCAAACTCTTGTGCAAAGTCACAAGTGCAAAAGGGAAGTGCAATCACTTCATAATTCCTAGTAATTTGGTTGCCGACTTTGATATCTCGAACACAAGTATTCATACAAAGTACAAACAAAAACATGCAATGGAGAGTCCTCGTACACCAAATACCATGAAGAAGACTAGAAACTATGCAAAAAAGAACTTGGATCCAATGCTAGAGCTCGAACCGAGACATGACAAGAAATGGGAAAAAGTAAATGATACCCCAAGTAAGTCTGTTTCATCTCCTATTTTTTCTTCTCCTACCTTAAATACATAAATGAATAGTACTTTTGTCAGTGGAGATTCCTCAGATGTTATTGTGTCTAAAGTAGATCATGGTAGTTTTCCTTTTGAAATGGCTAGAGAAGTTGAAGTTGATATGTCTAAAGAGGAGGAGTGATGGGGTTTTTGGGAACAAGATAAACAATTTTGAGAAGCCACAACACCTGGTACTATGTCAATTTTTACTAGACAAAATTGCAAACCACGAGGGACCTCTTTGAATGAGGAAACACCTTTGCTTCAAGATGAAGATCAAGCATAACAACCTTACTAAAATCCTACTCCAAGTGAGGTAGGAGATATCCTTGAGAATGAAACAGATATAGACAATGATATGCAAACCTTAGTGAAAGAAGAAAAGAGGTTGCAAGAGGCAAAAGATAATAGGGACAAAATAAGAAAAGAGAATCTGGAGAGATTCTGGGCTAAGCAGTTTGAAAGAAATGCCCAAAAAAATAAAGTTGAAAAGATGAGAGAAGAAGAAGCTAATAGAAAAACCTTTGAGGAAAGGGTGGCTAAGGTAGCTGCTGATAGGGCTCATGAAGTCCCTAAAGCAACAGTTCTATGGGAACTTTTTCCACTCCCACATACTCCTTCTATAGAAGCTACCAAAATTTCAGATCCATTTGCTAGATCCAAGAAGACAACCTTTGTAGACCATAGGAAAGCTCATGTTGATCAACCTCATAAAAATTCCTATAGTTTTTCAAATTATTAAAGTCATCTTAATACTAGTGATGAAACAAATAATTAAGCTAATCCCAGGCCATCTGATTTTTCCCAAAACCTCGAGCTCCTAAGATTGCAACTAATAAATGATCAATTGTAGGTTGATTTGAGAAAGGCATAAATAGAAGTTGCTAATGCCGAAATGGAAAGAAATATAGCTTTCCTAAAGATATCTATACCTATTCCCCAAGCTTCTGGTTCAGGGCATAGTGAGAATGAGTCACTGATCAAGAATTCTGAAAAGCAAATCCCTAAAAGGGGGGGTAGTGGTAACCAAGGTGGTGGAGGAGGAGGTAGTCATAAAATTGTTAACTCCTACTCAGAAAATGAAGAGGGAAGCACTACAAAGGCTAGACAACAAGGTAGTGGTGAAAAGGATAAAGGGGGGGATGACAAGAAAGATATTGAGCAACAAAGTATGTCTAGAAATGGATGTGGAGGAGGGGCACCCCAAATTGATAGATACATACAATTGTGTTTTGGTAATATTATGGGGTACACTAATCCAATCCCAGATAATGCATGAAAACATCTCCCAAAATTAACTAGTAATAATTCCTTTAGTGGGGAAGATCATTTGAAAGCTTTTCAAGGCTTTGTTGAAGACTTTGAGCTTTGGGATGATGATGTAGCAATGAAGTATTTTATGCAATCATTAGTTGAAGATGCTAGGCATTGGTATAGAGGATTAGCTGATGCTAGTATTGATTCCAAAGATACTTTTTGTAGAGTTTTTAGGAAAACATATGGGGATCAGACTAACCCCAGATTTAAATTAAATTATTTCAATAACATTACCAAGGGGAATAATGAACTGGTTACTGAGTTTAATGCTCGTTTCAAGAAGGCTATGACAAGAGTTGTTGCATATTTGAGGCCTAATGAAAGTGCATTTTTAGTTGTGTATTGTAATGCTTATGATGATAAAATGTGCAATTTATTAAGAGATAAAGACCCTCAAAATTTGAGGTAGGCATACAAGATAGCGGTGAACATTGAAAATAATAGAAGAGCTTCTGGTAAAGTGGGGAGAAGAGAAGATCCTAAAATTTTTAAAGGCGCCAAAAATCAGACTGAAAAGGTTGGTAAACCTACTATTGTTGATGAGAAGATAGATCAAGTCCTTACCCTACTTCAGAAACAAGAAAAAAATGACAAGCCTCATTTTCAAAGAAATGAAAGGTCCCTTAGGCTACAGGACTATCCCTATAACACCAATTGGAATAATGGAAAACCCTTGCAAGGAAACTAGAGAAACAATCAAGTCCCACCTAATCCCTTACAGAAGCATTCTCTGAATGCCACACAATTTTTACCTTGGTGTGAATTATGTGGAATGCCACATTCTCCACAACAGTGTGCAATAGCACAAAATATGGTAGAATCTCAGGATGATCAGGGAGATGCTCAGTCTCCCCTAGATCAGGATACAATGACAAATGTATTATTAGGACCAGTTGATCTGGCCTATTATGATTATACCTTATATGATGAGCCTTGTGGCATGGATGTTGATGTTCAGAGACAACATAATCATGTACACCACCAACAAGTGTTTCTGAATGAAGGAGACAATGATGACTATTTTGTGAATGAACTAGAGGTGGATAATACTATTTTGAGAAGACCTTCCGATGAAGAAATTGAAAATAACACTCTTACCTTAGTTGCTAGGGCAAGGAATAACATGCAATTGAGAAACATAGCTATTCCAGGTGATTTAGGTAAGCCGTGCAACCTCTTCAAAAAAGAAAAGGATGTAACTGGAACAAATATTAGTTTGGAGGCTAAGAATGTTGATTCAAAGCCTAAGGAAATAAGGGAGCCCAGGTTATGGGAAAAGAAATTTGAAAAGACCAAGACAAATTATGAAGTTGTACCCTAGAACACCAAAGACAACAATCAACACTCTTCTAATGATGAAACTCCCAAGGGAAAAGAAAAGGTAATTTCTGAAAAAACAAATTTTCTCGAGTTACCAAAGTACACTTACATAGATATGTTCCAAGTACTTTCACAAGTTGGGGTTACTGTTCCTTTCTTAGAAATTATGTGAATAGATAAACATAAGGACAAAACTGCTGCACTTATTACTTTTATTCCTACAAGTAGAAAGAGTAAAGTGGTTTTTGACCAGTCAGATTCAAAAAAGGAGCAAGAAAAGAAAAGGTTGTGGAAGAAAATATTACAGAAAGCCCTCAAATATACTTAGGAACTACTATTACTACTAATACTAACCATGTCAATCCTTTTTTCTTAAGCCTGATAATTGATGGAAAAATGTTGAGAAATTGCATGATCGACTCAAGAGCATCAAAAAATGTGATGCCAGCAAAGATAATGCATGCAATGGGAATAAAAGTGGACAGTACATATGGTAAGTGCTATAAAATGGATTCTCAGGAAGTGCCTGTTATATGTATTATAAATGATGTTCCATATAGAATAGCAACATTTCTTGAGAAAGAGCTACACATGAGTGTTACAGTGGTGGATATTCCACCTACTTATGGCATGCTGCTATCCCGGCCTTGGAGTGGTTCAATGGGTGGGAGCATACAATGTGATCTATATTTTGCTACATTTTCTATTGAATAGAAAGATGTTAAGGTAGATAGGGAGAAGAGAGCCCCTCACATGATTGAAAATGTGGAGGAATCACTGAAACCTTTCCGAATCAACTTTTTGGAAACTAATTTAGAAAAATTTTGTGTTGAGGAAGATAGAACAAAAGAAGAGATCCAGTTAGAACCTATTGATAAAGAGATACTAAAGATATCATCAGAAGGTTACTTATGGATAACGCATTTTGATGGAGCTTGTTTTAGATATGGCTCAGGAGTAGGAATTTTCTTTACTTCCCCACAAGGTAAACCATTCAAATATTCTTTCCTGTTGCAATTTTCTTGTACCAACAATGTTGCTGAGGTATGAGGCTCTCATACTCAGTCTGAAGATAGCTTCAAAGCATGGTATTAAAGTATTAAAAGTTTTGGGAGATTATGAGTTAGTTGTTTTTGAGATTAGACCCATCTTTGTAGCTAAAGATAAAAGACTTAGGAAATACATAAATGCAGTATGGGATACCATTGAAGTTTTTAGTGACTTTGGTATTGAATGGGTTGAAAGAGGACAAAATGCTAAGGCTGAGTTATTAGCAAATATTGTTGTTAAACTTGATGATGCCACTTTTGGTGGCATCTCACAACTAGAAGTATAGACCAGGCCTACAATAATTGATAACATGTATAACTGGCAAGTGTTTGATGATGACATAGAAATTTTAAAATTCTTGCATTGTGTGGATCGGTATGAGAGCCAGGAAATTGATTTTCACTCGTTTGTAATAGAAAAATATGGGAATGAAACCTTTTTTGGGAATGAAGTGATTTAGCTCAAAACAAATACCATCCCTCGAGGTTTAGTTGCTCTTGAAAGGATTTTTGATGGCCTTGATATGTCAAAAGCTAAGCAAGCACCACCTCATAAGGATGATCTAGAAGAAATAAAGTTTGGAACAAAAAGTGCTCCTAAGAATGTTTATGTTGGAAAGAAAATGAAGCCACATGTTACAAGCATGTTGATTACCTTGCTTAGGAAATATAGACATGTTTTTTCTTGGTAATATGAAGACCTTAAAGCATATAGGGAGGACTTATTCCAACATGAGATCCCATTGAAACCTGATATGAAGCCTTCCAGGAAAAAACATAGATGAATTAACCCCACCCTAGGACCTAAAATGCAAGAGGAGCTTCCCAAACTGAGGGAGGCAGGAATTATCAAACCAATTAGGCACTCATCTTAGGTTTCTAACTTGGTACCTGTTAGGAAAAAAAATGGGGATATTAGATTATGTGTCGACTTTAGGAATTTGAATGTTGCTTCTTTAAAAGACAACTACCCACTGCCTAATATGGAGGCTATGTTGTAAAAGGTCACAGGATGTGAACTGCTATCAATGATGGATGGATTTTCCGGTTATAACCAAGTAATGGTCAAGGAGTCAGAGCAATTCAAGACTGATTTCACCACCCCATGGGGGACATATGTTTATGTAAGAATTCCATTTGGACTGATAAATGCTAGCGCAACTTTTTAGAGGGCTATGGATCTAGCCTTTATTGATTTTGTTGATCTGTTCCTTGCAATTTACCAAGATGATCTTACTGCCCATAGCAAGAGTGAGGAGGACCTTTTTTCTCACTTAGAGAAATTTTTTATTAGAGCTTTGGAATCTAGGATATCTTTGAATCCTAGGAAGTGTGCCTTCGGGGTAAAAGAAGGAAAACTACTAGGTCATCTTGTTTCAAAGGATGGGGTTCAGATTGATCCTGGAAGAGTGGCTGCTATTGACAAAATTACTCAACCAAGAAATTTAAAGGGCATCTAATCTTTCTTGAGGTAGATAAGTTTTCTTAGAAGGTTTGTCACAAATTTTGCTAAAACTATTTGCCAAATATCCAAGATGCTGAAAAAAGGAGAAAACATAGTATGGATAGGGGAACCATCCAAAGCCTTCTAGGCTATCAAAGATGCAATTAAGCATGCCCTTGTCCTAAAGTCACCTAATTATTCAAAACCATTCTAGTTGTTTACTTTTGCCTCTTTTCACACTATAGCTGGTGTGTTGTTGCAGAAAAACAATGATGGCTTTGAGCAACCAATTGCATTCTTTAGTAAATCATTATAGGCTATAGAATTGAAATATGATATATCTGAAAAGAAGCAACATGCTTTGGTGAAGGCAGTTAAGAATTTCAAGCCTTATCTAATGGGAGCAATTGTTGTGGCATATGTACCAATGACAACAGTTAAAGATATTTTCACCCAACAAGAGACAACAACAAGAAGATGCAGGTGGATAAATAAAATCCAAGAGTTTAATATTGACATACAAATTACCAAGCTTGTAAGGGGTCAAGTTCTATCCAAATTAATGGTTGAGGAAAATCTAGAGGTAAATCAAATAAACCAAATAGAGCAACAGAACATTGCGCGTATCTGTGATATGCAAACTTGTGGCTAGTATAGAAGGATTGTTGAGTATTTACAAACGATGCAATGCCCTGAAGGTATGCCCCTTACTAAGAAAAGAACTCTTAAATTGCAAGCAATTAGATATGTCATTATTGATGGTGAGATCTAGTGGAGGAACCCTAAAGGTATTATACTTAGATTTGTGGATGGAGACCAAGCTGAGGATCTACTGATTGAAATGCATAAAGGATCTTATGGAGGCCATTACATGGCTAAGACAACAGATCATAAGATTCTAAGAGTAGGATACTAGTGGCCTACTATTTTCAAGGATGCTCACATATATGTTAAAAAATGTGATGCCTGTTAGAGGTTTGCTGGAAAGTTAAAACTTTCTGGCAATTTGTCGTTGAGACTTGTGTCTGTTTTGGCTCCTTTCAAGCAATGGTTATTGACTTCATAGGGGAGATTTCTGAAAAAAATAGTGGAGGACATGCATGGATATTGGTGGAAATTAATTACTTTACTAAATGGATTGAAGCAATCCTAGCCAGAAGGTCCACAAGTAAAGTTTTTATTGATTTTTTTATTGATAATATCTTAAGCTGATTTAGGGTACTTGAGAGAATTGTTTCAGATAATGCAATGTGTTTTACGTCAGAGGAATTTGTTAATTTCTCTGATCAATATGGTATAACTATTTCATATTCTTCCCCTTATCACCCCCAAGGAAATGGACAGGAAAAATCTAGTAATAAGAGCTTGATGAAGATTATTAAGCACATGATCAAGAAGAACAAAAAGGCTTGGGATTCAAAGTTAAAAATAGCGCTATGGGTTGACAAGACAACTGCCAAGAAGGAAATTGGTCATTCACATTTTAACTTAGTCTACGGGATGGAGTCATGCATTCCTCAAAATAACCTATTGAAGATGTATGAGTTTGTCCAAGAGTATGATAATGATGTGTGACAAGATGCAACACAAAATGGAAGAATTGAACTAATTGGACGAGACTAGAAGAGAAGATCATAAGAGAAATGAAAGGCTATAGATTCAAGTAAAGCACCTTTATGACAAAAAAGCAATTGAAATAAAATTTGATGTTGGAACAATGGTGTTGCTCTGGAATGCTAGATCAGAAGATAAGGGCAAGCATGGAAAGTTTGACCCCCTTTGGCTAGGCCCATATATTGTTACGGATACACATGGAGAAGATTCATATTTCTTACAGTCACTTACAGGTGAAGTTCTTGAACTACCAATACATGGACAGTTCTTGAAATAATATTTCTATTGAAATAGATCTTTTTCCATGTATGTTGTGAAGTCCTATAAATGGTGTATATAGATTTTATTGTTTTTGTTTTGCTTTTCTTTTTGTCTGCTTGTCCTGTTTAGACAAGTCCCTGGTTTTCGTTTGCTCTATATCTGGTATGCGTAACCATAGATTCTGAGATCTTGCTATGCCCACATGGGGCATACATCCCCAGTCAGAGCCACTGGTGGAGCATTTAATTTATTCCCCTTTTGTGTGGTACTTTTTTATTTTATCCTTGGCTCTAATTGGGTGGGTTTTCTTTTCGAACGTTGACTTATCATTATCGGTGGCAAGTCATTTAAGTGCAGTTTTAACCCCTCTGAGGTCATGAATTTACCAACCCCTCTTTACCTATCCTCTTGGTCTCTTAAATCTGACTATTTTCTATTTGCCTTAGTGTCGGGTTGAAAAATATTTTAGATTAATTTCTTAAAAAATATTTTGGCCTCAAAGGTATTTTCCCCATCCACCTAGTCAGTCCCCCTTTTATAAATAACCTTTTCGCATGTACAGATTACGTAGCCGTCGGATGAAGTGACCTACATCGTGGCCGTTTATCACAGACCTCGTAGGGTCTCATGCTGATGTTATCAAAGTTATGCGAGGCATGTGAGATGCTGCCACTTGTTGCATATGATTATGGGGATCACCTTTGTTCACTGACCGATGATGGATGCTAGTGCTAATAACTATTTCCTTACCAACGCATCATGGCCATTCCTCGCAGACCTCACACAATTAAAACTTCAGTTTTAATAATGTTGCGAGCTTTGCGAACTGTTGATGCATGGACGCTGATGCTGTATGATGGAGGATCAAGGTGGGACCTATTCCATGTTGATGTGGTGCCCGGTAGGTGAATTTCCTGTTTGCCTAAAGACTGGAGAATGAACATGGCATTTTCAAACTATTTTGACTTAATCTGAGCCATTCTCTTGGCCTACATTTCTTTTGATCAACGGTTCACATTTGAAATAAGCTGGTGTTACTATAGCCATTTTATCTCGCATGAGTGAATAGTAATGGTCGAGTTTGACTCTGATCGCATAATTAAATGCCAAAAGATCATCGAATTTCTATTTATGTGTCGTACCTCTACACTGAGGAAGAATTGCCTGGTACCGAGTGAAGCAAGCCATTGTTGCGATTTTCTAGTCTCACTACCTTTGAGGTTCTGCAAGTGAAATCTTAAGTAGCACGTACGCTATTTCTTATGATTTCAGAAGATTTTATGGTTGCTTGATGAACAATTGAATGTTTCCCATTCCGTTCCTAAAGAATTGTTTGAATAGATTTTCTTTTAAAGCTTGTCTAGATAATTGCTGGGGATTCTAGAATCGTGAAGTATTTTCTGTTTAAGGCTATAGGGAGAAAATTATAATTGCTTTCGATTTGAAAATAAGAAAAACCTAACTCAAGTTATCATCTGTCTAATATAAATGACACCCAAGGCCCAAAGTTCTGGTTCTGAAACCACTACCAGGTCAATCTCCCAAGATGTTATAGATTTGTTAAAGCCCTCTACTAACAAGAAGCAGGAGGGAAAGGTTTTTTTCTATGGGCCCTTACTCTTGGAGGGGTTAACAGACAAGCAATGTGCAATTAGAGATTCTGAGTTACCATATATGGGGTGGAAATTGTTCTCCAATTGGTTTGGGAATAGGAATTTTTGGTCCCTTTTTGTAACCCATGGAGGTTGGACTTGCGTAAGTTGGTGGTGCCTAATGTCTACTTGGATTTAGATCTTTTAAAGGATGCTCCTACGAGATATGACCCTGTGACCCGATTTGTTAGAACTCACATTGGTGTAGAAATGATTAAGATAACTAGAGAAGAAATCACATATATTTTCATTTTGCATGAATGGAGTCGAGATATGGTTCCTGTCAACCTTGAGGTTTTCAGAGAAGAGTATAGAAATACTAAGGGTTTGTTCAGAACATCCCTTTTGGTATCTCATTTGGTTGTCTCGGGAAGAGGAAAGAATTAGAAGAAGGTAGTGATCGACAAGAATGAGCTGGAACCTTTTTTATGTGGACTATTTCTCTAGTTATATCAAGAAGACTGTTTGTGCTTTATGTCAATTTCTGGGAGTTAGTTTAAAGACAACCTTGCCTACCGATATTATGTATATGACGGTAAATCTCCAGCACCCAGTTTTCAATGTGGTGTATGATTTTGCTATTTACCTAGCGGAGAAAATGCACTGGGGTCTCATGGACCTAAAGGAGGGAAAGAATTGGGTTGGATTCAGGTGGTTTTCCCTGTTAATCCACATGTTTCTATATATGGGTCAGGCTCTGTTTGAAAAGGATATGGAATTAAAGAAGAAGGAAGGTAGTATTGAAATGCCTGTCCAATATTGGACTAGGATCCTTGACATGCATGATCACAAGTTTGATTATGTAACATTCCATAATGTCTTTGGATCCAAGTTAAGAAAGGCTCTGGTTCGTGACCCCCCTAGGATTCCAAAGGAAATTCATGATTTCTTGAGGCCGATGGAGAGGACTTAATGCACAATTGGGGAGACATTATCCCCTATCATAACACAACAATTTTTTAGGGTTTTCAACACCAATTTCAACCCAAAGTTTCTACCAAGGGAGGTACCTCTTAGAATTGGATTTTTGGAAATCATGAGGCAGTTGGGAGGTGCTCAAGAAATCCACTTGCAAGCTGAATAGAAGAAATGATCTTTCTTCCCTGAGTATACAACATTTGACAATTTTTTTATGGAAAAGGGAGGATGGAAGGAGTTACACATATTACTTAGGCCTTATAGGCTAAAGACTGTGCGCCCTAGGAATCATGATCTTGAGGGTTTTATCTCTTAAATGAAGGCAAAGCATCAGACCAAAACTTTTTTCCACAATTTCTACTTTCCTGAGGACATCATCACAAATATTTTTGATTTGGATCTACAAGAGGAGAGAAAGGCAATGTACATTGCCTACTCTAAAATGATAAAAAGTAAGCAGGAGAGAATACCTAGTTTCAATCCCATACCTGATGCCAAAGATGAGTTAAGTAGGGTGATATATGCCATTGATAATTTTGAGAGTTTGGTAAGAGTTTTGAAAGATGAACGGGTTGTGGAAGAAAGGGGAAAATCACAAACTATCGAAGAGTACCCTAAAGTAAGATTGGAGGAGAGGCTTACTTATCAGCCCCCAAAAAAGATAAAGGTTTTTTCTAGAAGAAGGGGGAGTAGAGCTAAATATGTTGCTAGAAATATTGCACCATCTTCTTCAGGGAAGTCAGTGCCAAATATTGTTGATCTAGATTCTCCTCTGAGGCTTTCAGAGCAGGCCTACCCACCATCACCAAAGAGGCAGAAGGTTGAAAGAACAAGGATGGTCAATTGTGATGGTGATGAGGATGATGACATTATTGTGACTATAGATGAAATGCATCAAGAGATGCCATCAGACCTAGTTGACATTGCAACAAGTTCAGGGGTAGTTACTTTGAGGTTAGGAAAAGATAAAATCAAAGGAATAACAAGTAATGATGATTTGAGGATAGAAGCCAGCAAAGAGTTCACGATGGATGACTCTTTTATTCAAAATAACGCTTTTAAAGACTTTGTATGGAGGGCACATATCTCACTATATTTTGAGAAGGTGGCACATGAGAGAAGTTTGCACCGAAAGCTCCTAGAGAAGGTAATCCAATCTAGATTCAGGTTGCAAATGAAGGAAAGATTCAAAGAAATAACACCAGAGGAGGGCCGAGAATTGGTACAAAAAAGTGGAGTATTGCTACTTCTTGAATGGGATATCACTGATGCTGTGGTGTTCGACACAATAAGAAGGGCCAATAGGCCACTTCTTGCAACTGATGAGGAGGCTACATTAGAACTCAAAGGATCAGCTTTTAGTGAGGAATGGGATGCTTTGGCAATCTGGTCTTTGTCCACTGGGTCTAAAAAACCAATTGTTGTAGAACCATCTGATTTCAGTGGTCACTTGGTTGTGAGGAGTGTTGCTGACACCCCAACATTGGAAGCTGTTGATATGGTTGTAAATGTTTCCAAATTAACCAGGGCAACTGTTGAAGATTTGACCAAGGACCGGGATACTTTGAGATGCCAATATAATGAAATTATTATTGAATATAATAAGAGTCAAAAAAATGTAGCAGAGTTAGAAACTGAATTGGCTTTATTGAAGCAACAAATGGACACCATGAGGTCTCAAGGGCAAGCCAGTTCTAGCCACATTATCTCTGACCCACTAGTAGAGCAGTCTCAACCTTCTACACAAGCACAATCTTTGGCTATTGTTCCATATAATATGGGACAAGTACCTATTGCAATTGAGAGGGCTAGTAGCCCAGGAGGGGGAATCTCTAGGGAGAAATTGATTCATCAAGTTGAGGAGTATAAGGAGATGGTATGGAAAATTTGGGATGTAGCAGGGAGAAGCAATTCAGTGATAGTGGACACTGTTTTGAAAAATTTAAACAAAAGGGTCTAGGGTAAGCTAAACAATGTATATGAAAATTATGTCCTAATGTTGCAAGCACTGAAAATGTTTCCAAGGGATAGAGAATTGGCCATCCCATTGTTGAACAAATGGAGCCCCACAATGGAGAAGTTTAAATTCATGGCAGTAGGGGAAAAACAACATGGGGATAAATATCCTACAGTTATAGCAACATATCAATTTGTCAAGGGAGTTGTTGAGAACAATTTTTAGGGATGTTCTGCCCCTATGGAGTCCAAGATTAAGTTGTTGAAGGATGTATATGATAGAAAGGACTTGACCCCATTACCGCATATTTTGCACAGTCAAAATGAAGTCAATCCTCTGTAGGTTTGGAAGTATCAGATGAAGAATATAATGATTTATCAAACACATGAGATATGCAAAAATGATGACATCCACATGCTGGATAATACATTGGAAAAGTTATCTTTTATCATTAGTTTCTTAGAAAACTTTGATAAAAATGCCGCATCGATAATGGTGAAGTATGCACCCTATCGAAACAAGGTTGATTAGGTTGTGGATTTCAAGTGGCCCTCTGAGGAGGATTTTGAATTATGGAAAAAGGTGTTCACTAATGAACTTGAATTATGAATGTTATAGTTGAGAATTGCAACTTGGTCATGTATAATATGGGTCTGGCCTTAGAAGTTATATTTGAAAAATGCATTCTCCTTTTGACTTCAAGTATAGGGTTCTGAGGTGGAATAAGTACTATAATGGTTAAGAATGCCTTTGGTGTAAAGTGAGTGGCCTTTGGAGTGACGGTTTCTTTCCTCCATATCAATGATTATTATCGTCTTTTGCTTTTCCTCTCCAAAAAATGAATGATGTAAATGTAATTGATAGTAACTGATTTGGGATTAGCGGTCCAATAAAAAATGGACATGTGTACTCTCCAGCCTAAAGCTTGTTGGCTCCCTTTTTTTATAAAAGGGAATTCTGGGCCGAGAGAGGGGTCTGCTGAAATATCCAAAATATGAAAAATAAGAGTCTAGTGATACAAAGATTATGAATTGTAAGTCCAAGTTTTAAAGTTTATTTTATCTCGTATTGTGATACTTTACATGGATTATTCATGAAACATCAATCCAAGATGATTCTCATTAATCTTCATTTGTTCTTTACTGTGAATTATGTTTAACTATAGCTCTGATTCAAAGGATTGGTTAAATTCTTTAGTTAACCAGTGAGTTCATGCAAGATAACAAATAGGATTCATAAAGAAGTAATAAACTCAGGTATAGATCTATGAATTGTAATGTGATTCATATAGATCATAAGTGCTTAAGATGAAATTTTCCCTGTAGTTCAGTTTTCTCATTTGACTCCGTGCGTTGGGATATGGCACTAGAATTCTGATCATGTTTTATTCTCTCATGTTTTGTGTTATGGCCTCAGGATATTTTATTCAATCATTTCCTATTAGTTTACTTTAGTTGTATTTGTGATTCTCTATTAACTGGACCTGAGCCTTTTCAAGGAATAACCAATTTTTTGAAGGATTTCATCCTTTTAGCATTATGGGGAATCTATCTGTAGCTTATCCAAGTGCAAATGAATCATTTAATGTTGTATGGTAAGAGAAAATTTTAGGGAATACCCTCCTAGATTTTATAGAGTCCAAAGTATAGGAGAATTAGCCTTATCGCTTTTCTCGTCAAGTTGGAAATACGTTTCCTAGACTTTTACTATTTGATGTGGCAAGTTCATAAAAACTTTTGGGAAATATGTTTGGGTTGCAGTTAAAAATTCCAATAAACTCAAGCCTTTTTCTTGGGCCTTTCCTTCTCAATTTACTTCATCATATCATCCCATTTTAGGGGCCGAGGTTGGATTATCCGTTTCCTCTCCAAGTTAAGCTTTAGCCATGTTGGGTTAGTAGGAGGAGTAACCAATTTTCATGAAGAACAAGTTGCAAAAGAGAGGGGTTGCCAAAGTGTTACGTTAGGTTGAGAATAAACCTCCTATTATTGCCCCTTTTCTGCCATCTCCTTAGCTAACTTATCAGCTTCAACTTTCTCTCTTTCTTCTTTCAAACTCCTCTCTTCCAACATGTCATCCCTTTGTTTTTCCAATTCCTTAACCCTCTCCCACATTCTGGCCGCTTCTTGTTCATATTTGTCTTTTTCTTCTGCATTTATTATTTTTAGTAAAATCTCTTCTTCTTCCTTCTTTCTTTGGGCCTCCTCTATAGCTTTGGCTTTGGCCTCAAGGTCTTCCTTTTCTCTCCTCTACCAGGGCTTTTCCTCTTCAAGGTCATGAATATTTTGTAGGAGGGTGAAATTCTTCGTCTCTCCATTAGCTCTCCATTCATTTTCCTTTTGTTGCTCTATGAGGTCCCCCTTTTCATTATGTTGCCTTGCTAACTCCAATTTTTTCTCTGGTTTCCAATTCTTGATGCTTAGCAAGTGCATCAACTTGTGCGTTCACATCAATATCCTTCTTTTCTTCATCAAAGAGTTTCCATTGGTCCTCTAGAGTTAGGACATGCTCAATCCCAACATCTTCAACATCCTCAATAGAAGTAGTCACAAGAGGCTCATTATCTGATTGTGTGGCCTCTGAATCGGTGTCTATATCATGAATCTCAACTTCCTTTTGCTTATCCTTTTCAGCTTGTTCATGGAGGTTGCTTGTAGGTACTTCTTTAGTAAATTCTTCAAGGAGAGAAGGTTGAGATAAGGCTCCTTCTCCACCTATTATAGTCTCCACACCTTGTGACTCAAGGGTTTCTTGAGTAGGTACTCCTAGATCAACATCTCGTCTAGGGCTAGGAGGATAATACTCCAATTGTTCCTTAGGGGCTACCATCCTCTTAGTTCTCCTATAACCCTGTATACCTCTTGCTTTCCTCTTATTTGAGGATTGAGCTTATAGATCCCTTATTCTCATTATCACCCATTGGATACTCCTGTCGATTTTTTTCCTAGAGATTTATTTAATATCTATGAACTCCTCTTCAGCCCAATTTATTAGGTCTAAGTTTTTAGTGCCTACATTTTTTGCTTCATACCCAGGGTCCAAAACTACACCATCATCTGATAGTGTATCATGAATGTCTTTGTTTACCATATTCAACCATATGTGGGATGGTAAGTCTTGCATAGTTCCTTTTCCTTACATCATAATCATCCAGCAAATCATCCAAAAATCCTCTAACAATTTATAATGTGTATAAAAAATGGTGGGAGCTAAACCATTTTTCTTATAATCCAGATCAAAGTGTTTTCGAGTTGTATACAATCCCAAATCTAGATAACTTAATTTTGCACACACTACCTTTGTAGCCAAATTGTGAACACAACAATATTCTCCCAAATTCATGGGAAATTTGTGGCATCCAGGCTTGTGTTTACTGGAAAACTTTGTATTGACTCCCATAGCCTGATATATAAATTCTATAAGAAAAATCCTAGCAATGCAACATCTTGGAAGTCGATGAGGATGTCCATCAAAACTTGCCAGCCTAAAGTAAGAGAAATTGGGGTACTGGATATACCAATGTCCCCATTCAGCAATGAAGGCCATAGCCTCCCTACTCATCCTATATCCAACATCTCCTATCAACCGGTTAATAAGTACATAGAGGAATGCATCATTAACCCTTCCATAATGTAGCTCTGATGTTTGTAGGGTCAACTAATCATAATTATCCCATGCCATCCTTTGTCCAGGAGCTTCTCCCAATATGCCCACTACATTCAATCCAAGGAATATTCCCATCCTTGTAGCTCAATATACAACATAAGAGGTCATGAAGAAGTTCTTTGTTTTCCCCACCTTGAGCATCTAATTGTGAAAATTATTTGACAAAATCATGCCCCAATCAAACTATTGCCTATCATCCAAAATGGTTTCAATGAGTGGAAACAACCATTCCTTAAAATATGTAGTCTTTCTTTCCAAACACCTTGGAAAGCATCATGACTAGGCCATCAATTTCCTTCTTGAAGTCTCCCCTCTTGGGTTATTCAGGAACCTTGGTTAAGGAATTATTTTAGTCTTCAACCATTTTTTGTTAATGTGGGACCTATTAGCTTCCTTGTCACTATTGAATAATTGCAATGCCTTTACTTCAGTGAATTGCTTGGGGTTCTTAGGGGTAGGTGCATTGAACAAGAACCTCATCATTTGCAAGGATAGATAAATGATCACATTCACCTAGAGGTCCATATGCCATCTTGATAAAGTACTGTAAGCCCCTGCTGCCATGAGTATAAGCTCTGGGTACTGAACTGATAAATAGAAGAGTGTGACATGTGCTAGTCTAGATTGGGCTATTCTTTTAGTCCTCCCAATCAAATCCTCTAATAAATTATCTACAATCAACTCCTCATAATTGAATGGCCACAAATTAGTGCCTGTGATGTCAACCCATTTTGAATCCAACTTGCTGGTTGGAAGAGTGACATCTTGGTGTTAATATCTATATCTCAAGGTGTAAGGCATTTTCTACACCTTTATCTTCTTTTGTTTTACTCCCTTTGAGCTTTTTGTAGCTTGCCCTTCCTTTTGTGAAGTGTCTTCAGAAACTCCTGACATTGTTTACTCCTGCAAGATAACTATAGAGTAGATCAACATAAGGTATAGGAATCAACATTGTAAATGTTACCTTTTATACGTCTCTATTCTTCCCTAGGTAACCCTCCATAGTGAAATTTTAAACCTAGCGGGACCATGACTAGGAGAAGATCAAGAACTAGAGAGCTGAAATAGATAACAAAATTGGAATAAAAACTGGGACCGTATCAGAAACTAGAACTTTTAAAAGTTCCAATATTTTGTATTGTTTGGTGATCTAGTTCTACCAAACCTAGCGGGATTGGATTTGAAATTGGAATTAGAATTAGAACCTACCGGGAGCGGGATCATTTCTGGAACCAAACTCTTAGGCAAAATTTCATTTGACGAGTTCATTTTCGGCTTTGATTCCTTTATGGATTATCGTGGTGAAGAAGATTCTCCCTGCATGGCTACATCATTTTGGAATAAGGTTAGAAAGAAGGAATAGGGAGGCAGGATTTAAGCTCGACTCCGCTAAGATAAATGAGACTGGGATCAAGCAAGCAAGGTCATTTATGCAAAAAGCGTGTGACATGCAAACCCTAATTTGAACGTCCTACTGACTTAAATTAGAACTAGGGCATCAAAACCCATAATTAAATCAGTAAGACCAAAATAGGCATAAGATCAAAAAGGGTCAAGAGAAATATTTAAATAGTTTTAAACACCATAACCCTTCAAAATGAAGCCCTAATAAAAAATAAGGCACAATGGAATGGAAACACAATCAGGAACAAAGAAAAAAATAACAAAAAAAACAAATGAAGGAAAGCAAAAAAAAAAGACAAAAAAAAATGGAAGACAAACGCAAACACAAATACATGTAAGCAAAGATCCATGTGAAAAGTCCTGTGAATATGCGAAGGAAAAATCGAGCAAGAAAATGGAAAAACACAAAGGGTGAATGGAAGAAACCCACCTACCTTGAAATGCAACTAGAAAGGGTTGGAAATCAATCAGAATCTGCTCATGAACGCTCACCTGCAACCAAATCATGCTCATTTTCAGGTTACTTCATCTCTGGCTTGTTAAAATGCTTTGAATAATTGTAATGAGCCAAATAATCTTGTTAAGGGTTTTAAACCATTTCACATGTGTGAGGAGGCTGCAATTAATGCAATTTCTCGAGGGAAAAATTAGAGCGAAGGTGAGTACACAACCACCATGTATATTAGAGGTAAAATGGGAGGGGAAACAAAGTCGGGATAGAACCAGGAACTTTTTAAAACTTCCACATTTCGTTTTGAATCAGTGTATGGTCTTGTGGCAGGGAAAGGAAAACAATGAAATAGGGGCAGGATTGGGACCAAATGAAGATCTGGAGCTTTGCAAAGTTCCAAATTTGGATCTGACTCCGGTTCTGCTCTCGACAAAGAGAAATAACAACAAAGAAAAACAAAAGAAAAAAGGAAAGTGGGAACGAGGTGAAGGCCAACCCAAGACATGAAACAAAAGGAAAAACAAAACACAAGGAAGAACAAATGGGAGCAGGATCAAAATGAAACCCGGACTTGGAACTTTTGCAAAGTTTTGGATTCAGTTTCCATTCTGGTCCTGCTTCTGGCAAAAGGAAAAGAAACACAAAGAGGAGGGAAAAAAAAAGAAAACCCAAGGGAGAAAACAACCCAAGAGCCCAAGACAAACAAACCAACAAGGCGAGAAATGGAGCCGAGACCAGAACGAAAACTTGACTAGGAACTTTGTCAAAGTTCCAAGTCTGATTTCGGCCCATGTTTTGAACCATCAAAAATAAAAGAAACAAAGACTTGGGAGGAAAAATAACAACCCCTAAGACCCAAACAAGAACACCAAGGAAAAAAAAAACACAAGGGGGACCCATTTTGAGCAAAAAACAAAATGGGGTGGTTATGCAAGGCATAACACACATGTTCTGGGAGATGGGTGAAGTTGCAGTCACTTGTCATGTGGAGGGGCATATACATTTTTGCCTCTGTAACTCTTGCAAGGCCGACTCTATAACTAACAAATTCACCCATTCAGGTAGTCTTCTACAAATTCACCTTTGTAATTGGTGATTTGATCAATCAGATGTGAGTCCACCCGTTCACGAGAGAGGTGAAAGTGTGTTCGCCTATTTTTAATGTGGGTCTACCTCTATATCCTATGAAATTGCCTATCGAGGGTGGATTCACCCCTGCACTCGAAATCCAAACCTACAAAATTTTAAACAATAGAAAATAATAAAATTGACCTATGATGTGGGTCCCACCAAGTGTGCTATAAATGTGTGCAGTGTGATTTTCCTACCCTAAGATGCAAAAACTAAGCTAATTCAACAAAGGAAAACACAAAACAAACACTCATATTAGGCCTAGTTGAATCTAAGAAAAATACCAAAAACAAAGAACAATGTTACCTTGTTTAGATTGATGGTTTGGTTGGCCCTTTGACTGCTTGAAATGTGTGCTCCTTGGTGGAAAAATAGCTCTAAATGATCATGGAGTGATGAGGATTCTAATGATGTAAATGGGTATTGTAATGGATGCAAGATGGAAGCTCAAAGGTGGCTGCAACAATGGTGGGTGGCATGAAAATTGCTAAGTGCTTGAGAGTATGATTGCTAGAATGGATTGAGTTGTGTGTTCTAGAAAAATGAGAGTAGTTCCACCATTTTTAAGGTAAATTCCTCTAAATAAATAGAGGGCTAGGATTAAGAAATGATGGATGAGATCAAGGGCCAAGGTGAGTTAAGAACTCACAAGCCCTCACATCTTTACACGTGGCAGGTGAGATGGAAAGGAGGGGATGAGGTGGAGGTGACATGGGGGTACTTTTATGTACCTTGGGAAGGGACATTATCTCCTCATAAAGGAGGTCCTTGTCCACATGTGTTTGAGAGGACATGTGAGGAATTAAAAATTCCTCACAAATACTCATGGGGATGAGAGAAGGAATTTAAAATTCCTTAAAATGCATTAGGGGATTAAATTTGTGAATTAAAAATTCACATAGGGAAGGGGTTGCCTTCTCCAAATGGAGAAAGAATTTAATGAAGGTTGACTTAGGACATATGCAATAAATGGCATGGGGATTATATTAGCATAATTAGGCGATTAAGGTTGTGCAAATGTGGGATTAGGTAGGCTAATGGAGGATTAGAGGCAAGTGGGAGATTGTGGAGGATGTGACCCTAATGATGATTAGGGGTTTGCACATCCTAATCACAGATTAATTAGATTAATCTAGATTAAAGAGAATTATGGAGGATGTGACATGAGGAGAGAGAAGAAAATGAATTAAAAATTGATTTAATTCATAAAAGCTAAAGTGGCCAAATTAAATAAATTGGGGTATTTATTTAATTTAGATATGAAAGGGGGTAAGGTATTTAATTGATTGATTAAATACCTTAGGGGATATTAGAGTGGAAATAAATATTAATCAAATAAATAATTATTTAATTAATATGGATTGGGGATGTAGGATAGAGGAATGCAAGGGTGAATTGGACCATATGGGGGTGGTCAAATTTAGGTGTCTACAAATAGAAACAAAAAACTACATGGATGGCATGATATAGCTCCTTAATACCTTTCCAACACCACAAGAATCATTAAAAATGGAGATCATGGTAAAAATTTATGAGCTCGAGATCGATAAAAGAATATATGACTTAAAACAATAACAAATACTTCAAAATAGTAAAATTTCTCAAAATAACCCACAACACTAGAAATTTGACAAAGCTAGCTTTTTGATGATATCTAGTTTAAAATTTTTTTCCTCTTGGATTGCCAATTATGACAGAATGAAAAAGGCCTTATTTAGGGAGTGCACAAACTAACTGGGGTCAAAACATTAGCCCCCTTTAGGCTGGTGGCTAGCTGACCATATGATCTTAGCTTGTAGGGTTAGAAAAAAAAATTCCACCCCCAACAACGTGGTGCACTTGAGGGGTGATGGTGTGCTAGTTGCGCTAGCACAAGGCATATCCCCCTATTTGCAAGCAGATCTTGCGAGCAACAAAACCCCAAACACCCTACAATAATTGTAACGATAGGACCAATGCTTAGGTGTAGAGGTTTGGGAAGCCAATGACATAGTCAATGAAGTCAACAGTCCAACATAGTTTGTGATGATAGGATGCAGTACATAGTGCCACATAAAATTAAATATCCCCCCAAAAATATTTTTCCCAAGATTTATATAAACCTTGAAAATATTTAAATTTGTGCCTGAAACTTTAGAATACGTAGAATTTCTATTTTTTTTTTATCAAAATAAAAATTGTATTGCCTGTACTTGAGGGACATACGACCTGCTTAAGTAAAAAATGTGTTTATCTCAAAAAGACCCGAGGCCAAACATATGCATATTTTATATCAAAATTTATCCCTCAGGCCTTCTAAACATGATGGTGATGTTGATTTGGGCTCAAATTTTACTAAAACCTCAACTACCTCTAGATCTTGAATCTTCAAACCCTTGCAACTTTAGGAAAAAAATATTAGATTTTTATAGAAAAAAGCTGATAT
Source organism: Sequoiadendron giganteum (assembly GCA_007115665.2). Classification (NCBI taxonomy): domain Eukaryota; kingdom Viridiplantae; phylum Streptophyta; class Pinopsida; order Cupressales; family Cupressaceae; genus Sequoiadendron; species Sequoiadendron giganteum. Next base: position 104,552,208 of record CM021106.1, on the reverse strand, counting down.
TAACTTTTTTAGATATCTTGGACTAGAAAATGAGCTTATATTTCCTCCAACACAATCCAAAAATGTCATGCAATGAAGAGCCATGAAGATAAACCCTCCAAATCTAGTATTTTTTATTTTTTGATTCCCAAGTTCACCATAGGGTGCAAGGGAAGAGCATATTCAACCTTACTAAAAATAACCAAGATCTCTTACTAGAATAGCTCAACCCTCATATTTGAGAAGGGTTTTGTGAGGCTTGTCTCTAATACCATGTAAGATTTGAAGATTAGCTCTATACCCAAGACCACTTGCAAAATAATGGATTCCTTCCACAAGAGAGTATGCAAGAAAATGAGCTTGTTTGATATCAAGACCTATCAAAATGATGATGAGGTATGAAGTATGTTAAAAATGAGTAAAATGACCTTTCTTATATAGGTAAGGTGAGGAATAAGATTAAACATGATTGTGACATGTGTCTTAATGTTATGACATGAGACAACTAACCCATAACAATCTAGGAATCAAACATTAAATGGTAAAAAGACAAGATCTAGATATGTCAACTAAGACTTCTAGAAGGAATCTTATAATCATAAGTAAACTTAATATGGGAATAAGTCCCTTAAGTCCCTAGTAAGGAAAATTACTAGGTATAAGACATATATTCACACCAACACCTAGTCATGTTCAAATCACCAACATGGTTTTTACTAATGCATTATAAGAGGTTTTCAACTTGGGAAGAATCCCTAAAATGATATTCATCATTTTTCTAATTCCCAACGCATCATTTTGAACCTAGAATAAATTATTGATAAATTATTGTGTTGTATTATTAAGCTCTTATTAAGGAGTTATGAAATCTTTGTCAGGGCCCAACATTATTTTCAAAAAAAATTAATGTTTAAGTGTAGCATTTTTTAACACTTGGTGCCTAGTTTTGAACTAAAAATGAACCTTTGAAAAATGTCTTCATAATATTAATTAGTGTCCTACATAAGTTTGAAATCTTCTTGTTATGCCTTGCATAACCACCCCATCTTTTGTCTTGGTCAAAATGGGTCCCCCTTTGTCTTTTTGTACTTAGTTGTTTTTGAAACAAAGTTTGGAGTCTAGTTTTGCTAATACTTTGTTTTTCTTTGGTTTCTCTGTCAGAATCGGAACCAGAACTGAATCGGGTTCTGTAAGTTCTTTTGAGGCTTGTTTTTGGTTCTATCCTGACAGTTTTTTTTCTTTGCCTTTGTTTTTGGTCTTTAGCGGAAGCAGAGCCAAAGTGGGAATTGGGATAGTTGTTATCAAAATTTGCAAAATCAAATTCAATTCCGATCCCGCCTCCACTCCTTTTTAATGTTTGTTTTGTCTCGGTTTTTGTGTTTTGTTTTATTAGGTTGGTCTTTTACTTAATTTTTTGTGTTTGTTTTTGTTTTTAGTTGTCAGACGTGGAGCTGGAATGGGAATGAGGTTTGGAAATTTTATAAGTTTAAGATCCTATTTCCATTTTAGTTCCGCCCCCACCATTTTTTGTCGTTGACTTTTGGACTGAGGTTGCACTGCAGACTAGTGTTCATTCTCTTACAGTTTTGACTCCGCTTTTACTACATTTTTATGCATTAATTGTGGTTGCCGGTGCAGGTAGAAATTCACATTTTTTTCTTTATTGAGCATTAAAGCCGATCATTATTGTTATTATTACAAGTCTGAGAGTGCGAAGAGCAATAGCAGAATTCATTTGAGCAAATTGATCGAGATAGAGAAGGGATATTGTGTGCGAATTGATTTAGAAAGTTGGCTTGGCTTTGTTTGCATTTGAGGTAGGTTTTTATCTTCGTTGTTCGTTGTTTATTTGCAGTTGTGTTCCTCGTGTTTTTGCTTTGTATCTGCTCGCGTATTCAATCATTGTGTTTTAAAGCAATTTTATGATCATCGATGTGATTAAATGAGTAGGTTCTTGTTTTGGCTTGTTTGTTTTGCTTTAAATATTTGTTGTCTTGTTTTATCATGTCATTTCTTTTTATTTTAGGGCATTGTCTCTTTCACATCTTAATCGTGATTGCGTCGTGTCATTTTTGATTTACAGTAGATTAGATTAGATTAAAGCTTTTTAATGGTGTGAGTTAGATTAAGAATTTACAGTGAGGTAGATTGGAGATTTTATAGTGAGTTAGGGTAGATTAGGTTTGTTAGATTAGGGTTTTGTTGTTTGGTAGAATGGCAAGGTTTTAAACCCATGCCCTGGTTTTATTAGGTTTGTTAGGTTAGGGTTTCGTTGGCCTCTGCAATTGATTTAAATAAGATTTAAATAAATGGCCCTAAAATGCGATTGTTCCCCACGGTCATATGAGGGTAGAGTTTTTAAGCTCCTTTTCCATTTTATGGCGACCAAGGTTTAATCATGAAGTTATGTTGAAAATGAATAAATTTGATGATGTCATGATTAGCATAGGTGGAGGCAGGATTGGAATGGATTATGGACATAAGAGTTTTGTTTTTACAAAGGTTATCGATTCCATTTTTATTCCGTTTTTGATTCCGAGTTCTAAAAGGTTTCCTTGAAGTATAGGATAAATTGGCGGAGGTGGGATCATAACTGATCTTGAACTTAAGAACTTTGTTTACGAAGGTTATCAGTTCCGTTTTCATCCCGTGTCCAGCTCCGCATATGGTGGAAAAGTCTTTTGTCAAAGTAATGATAACCAAATCGGAGGCGGAGGCGGAATGGAAATAAAATATGAAAAAAATGAAAATTCAAGTAAAACCAAATCCAATTTTTGTTCTGATCTTGGTTCCGATAACCTCCCCGACTCCGACTCCGAGCCTGTTTGTTATTTGGTGAAGTTCCTATATCGGTTTTTGCTCCGAGTCCGCCAGTTTTATAAAAGCGATTGTTTTGAGCTTCTGTCTGGTTCCGACTCCGATGTATGTGTAACAGGTATGTTTTTAAAGTATGTTTTATGATGATTTATTTAAAGGTCTAATTAGAGGTTTGCTTGCAGGAGATTTGAGAGATGTTAGGAACATCAAGAGAGGCTACTTGAAGGAATCAACTGGCTGGAACATCAAAAACAACACCGAAAATCAAGAAGGTGAAACCAGAACAACTGCCTTATACATTAAGGTATGATCATAGGAATCCAGTTGTGAAAGTAAGCAAAGTGGAATCAGACTGGTCAAATATCACATATACTAATCTGGGCCAGTATAGCTTTGAAGAATTACATGAAGAGACCTTTGCAGAACTGGAAAACTTGACAGGGAGAACTCAAAGGATTGTTGACTCCGGTCTTGCACATATCACTGTGTTTCCTTTATCAGTTCAGTGTCCGGAGTTGATATTGACAGTGTCCAGTACTTATAATCCAGCTACAAGATTATTCATGGATTCACAGAATAATGTGATTATAGATCTTACTCCGTAAATGTTCCTGATCCCAAGAATTTGGTGCAGCTAACTGAGGCAGAGGCATTGGAGAAATATAGCAAGCATAAAGATTCCAATAAGTCTCACTTAAATAAAAGATGGTTAAGCATGGAGAAGAAATCTTTAAGCAAGCTGGCAGACCAACCAAAGAGGGCTTATTTCAAGAAGGAGATATCTGATTTGATATTAATGCTGTCCAGAGTGTTTGGGAAGAGGGATGCCTTCCACTTCAAGGAATGGATGTTTCATTTTATTCAAGTAATCTTTCAGGGTGATTACCAGTTTGATTGGTCAATGATTGTTTCTGATGCCATACATGATCAACTCATAAGGGTCAGATAGACCAAATATTTCTTTATGACTTCATATGTGGTTTATGTAGCAGCAAGAGTGGGTATTTTCCTAGGATTAAATAGAGTAGGTATAATGGGAGTCTTGGATGGAAAAATGAAGGTATGGGAACACTATGATCAATTATCTCTTTAGGTTGCTGAGACTCACTTCAGGAGAGTCAATGATGCCTTTTTATATGTGGTCATCAATCAGTTGAGTGGAGATGCAGGATACAGATTAAGTCAAGAAGCTATGGCATTCATTTCTGAATGGGGAAGTTGGTACATCCAATACCTCAAATTTACATACTTCAGATTGTTTGGTTTTGAGGGTCATCCCCATTTACTTCCAAGATGCTGGAGCAATAGAATAGTGCTTATGGAATTTGTATATCAAGCCATTGGAGTTAATGCTAGATTTGGGATGAAGCACAAGACAGGATGCCATAAATTTCCCATGAAGTTGAGGGAATATGGTTTTCAACACTTGAAGGGAGCAAAGGTGGTTTGTAATGAGTTGATACAATTGAAATTGGGATTGTATACAGCTCATGAGTATTTTGATCCTAAGAAGAAGATGTATGCTTTATTACCTTCAGTGTTTACTAGACATTTTAATTTGTTAGAGGATTTTTGGTGTGATCGGCAGGATGAGTATGACTTGAGGAAGAAGAATTATGAGAGATTATCAGTATCACTGATGTCAAAACTTGGTGTTAAAGAAAATATTCCTGACACTTTGGTGGATGATGGAATTGTATTAGATCCCTCATATGAAGCTTTGAATATTGGCACTAAAAGCTTAGATCCAATAGACTAGAATGAGGAAGAAACAATTGATATTAAGAAAATTGGAAGAACAGTCTTGGATAGAAGTGTGCAATGGTTAATGTTGAGAACTCAAGCTCCTCAGGGACCAATCCTCAAGAAAGGTAAAGGGTACAAGAGGATTAAAAGGAAGACACCTCCCAAAGAGCCATTGGAATTCTTTCCTCCTAATGTTGAAGAAATAGAACTTGAGGTAGTCGATGAAGAAGAAGAGACACCAGAGGGAGATGTTACAATTGAATCTGTTGTTTCTATGCCCGCATTGGGTGAGTCATCTGCACAAGCCCCACTCACAAGAAAGAAAATTAAAGAAGTTCAAGGAGTACTTTATGCCATGGCTGAAGCTGCTAAAGGAAAAGAAGTAGGTGAAGAAGTTATGGAAGTTGAGACAAACTCAGATGAAACTCTATCAAAGAAGGACTTGCAAGAAAACATGCCTTTGGAGGGTACTATGGAGCAGATTCTTACATAGGAAGAACAATGGAAATAGTTTGAAGATGCTACAAGAGAGTCTGATGCAAGGGCTGTTGCGGAGAAGCAAAAGGAAATGGATGCAAAGTTACAAGCTGATGCTCTACTTCAATAGCAGCAATTAAAGGTAAAAGATGTTGAAACAAGGACAACAACTGATGAAGTAGAGGAGCAAATGAGGCTACAAGAGCATGAGATCAAGGTCAAGGCAGAAAATGACAAGCTAGAATTAATACAAAAGATCCATGATCTCGAGGAGGAGAAAGCAAGAAACCCAAGGGAAAAGGAAGCCCCGGTTGCTAGACTGAAGCTTGCAGAGGAGGCTCGACAGAAAGAACAAGAAGCTGAAGCTCTAAGAAAGGAGAGAGATACTGAAGAGCTAATAAAGAAACATCAAGCTAAAGAAGAAAGGGAAAAGGTAGAGAAACTCATAGCCTTGGAAATGGAAAGGACATAAAAGGAAGAATCAGAAAAGATAAGGAAAGAAAAAGAGGCTGAAGAGCTAGTTAGGAAGCAAAAGGAAGAAGAGGCTGAAGCTGCAAAACTTAAAGCTTTGGAGGCAGAATGGTTGGAAAGAGAGGCCTTAGAGAAAGAGAAGTTAGAGAAGGATTAGATGGAAGAGGAGAGATTGAGAAAAGAAGAAGGCAAGAAAGTGTAGGAACAAAGAGATAGAGAAGAGTCTGAGAAGTTGGTGCAAATGCATGTGCTGCAGGAACAACAAGAGAAAGTAAAGGTTGATTCTCAACCTGAGGTAAATGTTCAACCATCCTCTACAGTTGTCGCTTCCTCTTCCATGATGATGACTACTCCTAGTGCTCCTACATGGTTGAAATTATATTTGCAGAAGAGAGCCAGAACACCTCCTCAACCTCTTAATTGGGAGGACATGATGAAGGAGATTGAACAGGAAAGGCCTAAGAAGAAGGCTAAAGTTTTGCATTCTACCAGACTCACAGATAAAGGGGAGATAGTTGTTGAATGTGCCGTGCCTATGACTGAAAAGGAGGTAGGGGATATGCAACTCACAGACTATCAATTGAGTACGGTTAATTTGGGAAGACCCACTAGAAATCAACAAATGAATCTGATTGATGTGGTGGCTGCAATGACTAAATCAAGAATGATCAAGGACAAACAAAAGAAAGATGAGCTTAAGGCTCAATTGGATCAATTACATTCATTCTTGAAGAGTGTCTCCTCTCCAAGGTCACAACAGGTTGCAACAATTGAGACTCCTGTTTTGCTAAGCAAAAAGGAGGTTGATGATTTGCTGCAGGTTAGAGGTAAGGCGAAGATGGTTGACAATGGATAGACAAAGTGAACCATGAGGTAGGAGAGGTTTTGGAAAAAGGGTTTGAAACTTACAAAGAAGCAGAAGGAGTAATAAAAGAGATGCATCTATACAATGAGGCATCCAAAAAAATAGAAGAAGAGTATAAGGAGTATATTGGAAAGTTAGAGAAGATAAATACATTGCCTCTAACTACTCTTCTAGAAGAATCTATACTCGAAGATGATAAAAAATATTTTGTAGAAAAGACTTCTCGTATACTTAAGTTTAGGACTGGTTTTTTGAGCAAGCATAAGGATGAAATTCAGGAAGCAGTTAATAATTTAACTGAGCAGTTGGAAGCGATTATGGCCATAATTGTAGATGTGAATGTAATGACCAAAGATGGCATGCCGTTGAGTCAGGTTAGAGAGAAATGGAATGAAAGATTCCAAGGACTCATGCAGGAGAAAGATGATGGAGGAGACTTAGTGATAGATTGGCTTGTAAAAGTCAAAGAAGAAATAAAAGCTTCAGGGAGAGAGTTGATCAAAGTAAAAAGTATGAAAGAGTTTGCTGCAGTTGAGTTGGATCGCATCAAATTTGAAGATGACTAGATTGATGGGCCAAATATGGATATGCTACAACAAGTCTTCACCAGTTATGATGAGTTCATAGCGGATCCAGCTTCACATGCATAAAATCTTGCATGCATGATGTTCTTCTTCCTTGCATGTCACCTGAATGATGATCTTCTTCCTTGCATGTTGCATGCATGCAGCACTGACATTCTGAAGGGCGCATGACTTCTTTTCTTCTATTTTCTATCTTCTATTGTTAGATCAAACTGAATGCCTAATGTAAGAACTCAAGATCAAAGTTGATCTGAGTTTCCAAGAAAGTTGATTGTTCCTAAAAAGGTGGAAAGCCTAAGATATAAGTGAAGTTCAAACTTCTTTTGTATATCTATAAATACCAGATGGGTATCACATTGTAAGGGTCGGCTAATTGAGAATTGGATTGGCTTACCTAGTGCTAGGAGATAGAATTTTAGAGAGTTTTGCAGAGATACATTGTACTAGATCTTTTGACAATTAATAGAATTGCAAGTTTACGAAATATGGAGTTTACATTGAATTATGTTGTTTGATAAGGTTAATGAGTTATAATCCACCTGAATGCCAGTGATTGTGCTGAAGCATGATAGTTTCTTATGTGATGAAAGTCATTAGAAGAAACTAGGTTTAAAGATTATCTTGTTAAATTGTCATTGAATTAAAGTTATTGAAGTCTGTTGATCTATACTTTTGATGATGAATGAATGTGCGTTGTTTTGAAATCTTGGAAATACTTGTGATGTGTGAATAGTGGAATTCAATTAAGCACCTAAGATGTATACAATGGTACAGTTATATTGTGGGTTGTGTCATGCTATGGTTTTTGTGATCGATTGAGAAAACATTCATTGTTAGAAGTATATTTCTGGATATTAGATAAATTTAATTCATACTTGCTGATTTACCCCTTTGATCTATCTTTTTCTTTTATTTAAAACCCATTGATTTACAGGAACTATTTTGATAAAAAGAGTCATAGCTTGAATCCTTTATTACTAGCACAAGCCCCTTGAATATTACAGTTACATGAACCAATTGAGTGACATCAGAAAGTTGAGAACCAACTACCAGGACCTTGGGAGTTAGGCCACTACATGTAGTCTTTCTTTTTTAGGAGAAATAGAGTAGAAATATTCTGTTTTAATATTGTTTGTGTCATTTTAACCATCAACACTTCTATTGACACCTAGCACTAGCTCTAAACCTAAATTTTTTTTTGACAAAGTAAAAAATATAATATTAATTGGAAATTTCATAGGTTCTATAACCTATGTTGGTTTCTGATGCTTGGTTTCAAACTAAGGTGAAATATTTGACAATGTATACACAAGTGGTTATCATAATTTTAGATGGTTTCTATAACCTATGTGAGATCACAATGCCTAGTTTCAAGCCAAGGCGAAACCTCTGAGAAATTTTGTACACCAATGTTCATCTATATTTTAGATGGGTTTTATGACCCGTGTCAACTCTTAATGCTTATTTTTGAACCAAGGTGAAACCTCTAAGAAAGTTTACTCTACTTTTCATTAGCACTTTATATAAGTTCTATAAATTGTATCAACTCTTGATGCCGATTTTGGCCCAAGAAAAAATCTCTAATGGAGTCTCATGTTTAGTTTTTGGTGATTTTACTATGACTCATAACCTTAAAGATTAATGCAGATCAATATTAATCTATGTTTGTCAAAAATATTCATTGGTTCAAGACCCTCTTCAAGAAGCTATGTTAGCTCCTATCAAGGTTTTAAAACTTGAGCTAATATTTGATAGTGTTTGTTAGGTATCTCTTAGAGCTGATGAAGAAATCAAAATGATCTTTTAAGTGTTTGGCACAAAGAAATTCCAACATGTAGCACCATATTGAAAAGTACTCTGAATACTAAAACCATATTGCATTGAAGACTAGCACTATGATAAATAAGTGACATGTGGTAGAGAAAATGAAAATTTCTAAATACTAAAGATTATTATGCTTGTAGTTTCCAATCTTTGAGAAAAAAAAATCCTAGATAGTGTCAAAAATCCCTTAATAAAAGGTAAATGCAAATGGGAGGGAAGATGAAGTCTTAGAAACAATAAACATGAAGAAAAATTTACAAATATCTAAAACCATTTTCAATTATATGAGTAAAATTATCTCAAATAGGAGATTTTTAAATGGTTTTCAATTATAGAGGAGGTGAAGCTTGAAGATCCCATGGCATATTCTATTGTAATTACAAATTAGGGTTTTTTGTTCACACCATGTGTGGTTCTCAAATTTGATTTGGGTTGCCTTATTTTCTATAAATATTTCTTTTTTAAGATTGTAATTAGTTCATCTTTGAGTTTTGAGTAGACCACTAAGCTCCATACAAATCTAGGTTTGTAGGTAGTTAATACTAGGGACTTGCGAGAAAGGATCTATGCCATAGCTCTAGGAAATGAAATAAAGTTTGATTCTAGTATCACTTTCGATAAATTGGCACTATAATATATATTAGATACTCAATGATAAGACATTTCTTATTCTTAGTTTTCATAAGTATCCAAATTCATTTGTATCTTATGAAACTCTAGCAAAGTTTTTAGGTACACATTTTATGCATTTATGATTGTGATTATTTATCATTTCATGCAAAGAATGTAGTAAAAATTCTTGCTATATTTTTTTAATGATACAAAATATTTCTAATCCAACTTGTGTGAAATGTAAGTTGAGATAAGATAATTGAGAATAGGATACACTTTAAGGTCCTGAAGGAAGTTGAAGCTTTAAGGCTTCAACAAGGTTGAGGAATATAATTTAAACTCATCCACAATCCAACATTTGTAACTTGAATTTGAATGATTAAAATGCTGCCAAAAACATATTAAAAATTAGGTCTTGGCACTTAAGGAGGACCCATCCACCCTTGGGCGAATGGGTCTTGGGACCTATCCACCCTTGGGGGAATGGGTCCTGGGACCTAAATCTAGGACACACAATTTCCAAGGTGTTTAAAAAAATGTTAGCATTTGTTTAATGTTGGTCTCCCTTTCAGAAAATGAGAATAATAAGGCTTATAAATGCATAATTTAGGTCATTAGAAGCTTAATTAAGTCCAATTAATTAAGGGGATGCAAACATAGTGTGAAAATGTAAAGGAGTGCATTTTTCTACACTACAAGGAGGTAACATGGTACAAATCTAGAGACTATAATTCCTCATTTCCTCTTGCTAAAATTTTATCTTAAATTCAATAGCCCTAGCATAGTAGCACCTAATCTCCCTTCTTCACTTCTAATAATTTCTTTGGAACAAGCTTTACCAATATTTCCTTTAAAATCAATATCAATATTTATTTTTATCTAGCCCAATGTAGGAGAGACCCAACAAGTGTCATTCATGATTTCTTATCTAGATGATTCCACTAAGTTTAAATAATTTTTGAGATCCTAGTTTCTTACCTCTTTATATTATATTTTTCAGGCGGAGGGTATAGTGGCATTTTTTATATTGTCAACCTCCACATTTTAAACCACCTTTTAAAGTGATAATATGAATATGTTTTTGAATATTTTCTCTTTTTGTCTTTGAAGCTATGATTATTTCTTTCCTTCCATATGTCCAAAGATAAATGAGGTAAATTTTTGAACCATATATATTTAATTATAGATTTAACAAATATGCAGATCTAGCCAAATCTATTTTTTCAAGGTCCCAAAGAGAAATCTAATTAACTAAAAAATTCAAGAATTTTATTGTTGATCAAATTAATTATTTTGGATTATGTAGACTAAAACAAGGATATTATGATCTAGAGAATAAGGCGAGGAATTTCATAATAGAAAAAAGTAAAAAATATCTATTATAAACATGAGAAATTTTTAGATCATGATTATTTTAATAGATTTAATTTATATAATTAATTTTATGGTTATAGGGAAATATGATACAATTATATAGTAAACCAATTTCAAAACTATGAGTTATCATCAACTAAACTTCTAGCTCGATCCTTTTCCACCCATAGATCCAAATAAGTTCCTAGTTGTATTGGAAGTTGACTTTACATCCAATGACCTTAAATAAATAATAAGTGATGGGTGATGTATCATGGGTCTCTTATGAAAAATAATGATGAATATTCAAATGAAGAAGAATAATTTTTCATGATATCTTGTAAGCATTATTAATAGATAATGGTGCGGTAGTTTTACATGCTCCAAATATAGATCTAATTAACTAGTTTTATGACTATTTCTTATAGTTCTTTGATTGTTACTCATCACCAATTTCAATTATTGCATTATTCATTGCAAGTGTTAATTCTACTACCTATAGTGTATTTGCAATTATTTTTAATGGTTTATTATCAATACATGTCTATTATTTTAGATATTTATGTTATTTATAATTATTTTTAAAATAATATAAGATAATTTATGAGAAGTGCAGTGCTTATTTAAATTTCTCCTAGTCCTTTTATGGATACTCCAATTTTATATCTAATTTGTTAACAATTAATATTTTTAGCATGCCTTCATTGATAACAATTTTATCATCTCATATATTTTTAATTTTTACCTTCAATTCCAGTAATGATGTTTCTAGTGACCTTTGTAAATAATTCAATACTCCACTTGTGATTACCACCCTTCCATTTGTGGTTTCTTTGACCTTAGTATCTTCATCTATTTGGTCATCTCCATTGGTTTTTCATTCAATCTCTCTTCCCTTTACTTCTTTTTCTATGTTGGTTTTGTCACTATATATTATGTATTATTATCATTTGTTATTCCATTCCTCCTCAATTTTATTTTTTTATCCCTATGTACATTCCTTTTAAATATATTGCAACAACTAATAAAATATTTAATATCTTGAATTTACATGTACTAACACAAATTTAGATGGAAGAAATATGACAACAAGAACAATGGGCTCAAAGTCTACAAATCAAGGTTGAATAATTGAGTGTTCAAATGAAATGCAATGAGAAGACTAGAAGAGTGAAAATATTGTTTAGTAGAAATAATAGGAGGTTAATATATAGTTTTTGATTATAGGAAAAGTAGGTTTTGAAGCAGCCCAAAACCCTTTACAAAAGATATAAGCTTCTAGAAAGAGTATACAATAAAAACAAGCAGCCCCATCACAAAAAAGAAATCAAAACAATGAGCCAAAAAAAATAAACCAAGAAGCTAACAATTAGAAAAAAAGTAGTCATCCATAAAATAAAATAATGGGTACAAAATATTTTTCAAGATTCTTGTTGCTTCCAGGTTTGTAGTAATGACCTTATCATGCATTTCCACAATTTCATCCAATTCCTGAGCTGGAATCAACATAATTTTCTTTGTTTTTCTTTTGGTATGGATAACAGGGCCATCATCCACGCCTTTGTCCAGATTACCCATTGGGGTATCCTCCATCACATCATGCACTTATTTTCCTTTGAAAAGTAGTTTCCAATTCAAATTTATGAGATTTTTGATTTAACACAGTCAGCCCTTGTGCACTATTCTAAAGAAAATCATGACTAACATTGTCAACAATGGATAAATATTTTTGAATCTTACTCATCTTATTCTCAAGAGAAAATTTTTTGGAATCATTATTCTCCCTCAATTTTGCACTATCTTCTGTGACTTTTTTGAGGATGACATTCATATTCTTGACCCTATTACAAACAAACATCTCTAATTTACTATTATCAATAATACCCTCATTGATGTTAGCCATCCAAGTCATATTGAAATTAATTTGTTTAAATTCATAAAGAATTCATTTAAAGATCTTAAAAAGGTTTCCAATCCCCTCCTTAGCCATTTTGATGACAACATTCAAGTCAACTAGCTCGCAGTTAATGTTCTATGCCTATAAGCAATCAGACCTCTTAGGTTAATCATCATTAAACATACCACTAGGAGAATCCAAATTCACTTTACCTCTCTCCACAGACTCCTTGCTAGTAGGGGAAACATCTATATCAACCATGAATTTATCATTTCTCTTCACTCAAGCCACAACCATAGAGTGCTCCATGTTCACACATTTTCCTTTCTCCCCCAAAACTACACCTAGAACATGCTCCTTTCTGATTGAAGGTTTAACCATAGTGATGGATTTCTTATCCTTACCTTGACCTATTTTTAGGGAATTCTTACAAATACAGGACTTACACACAACCCTTTTCTCACCTCCCCCTACAAGGATTCTCCTTTTGGTGCTAGGCGAGAGAGATGCCTTTGCCAAATTCAAGCTTGGGTTCCCTTTCCTAACCTTAGTAAAGCCTCTACTCTTGGCCACAACTAGATGATACTCCTTAATTTCCAAGTCATTATGTGAACCACCATAACAAGAGGAGGAAGCCTCTTTCTTGGCTCTTTTCCTAGACTGATTTATGAAAACTTCCTAGGAGACAAAGCACTCTGCAAAAGAACCCAACCCAACATCCTCTTATCCAATTTCATTAGAATCATTGCTCATTTTAAAATCAGAGGGCGCATCCTTAAGCTTATAGGCTCAAGAAAATTTAGGATCTCTTCAATCACATACTTTTTTTTGGCATGTTCCATCATCAAGAGAATTAAACCCTCATGCAGAAAGGGGTTATTGGGGCTTTTTTCTGAACTCCAAAATGCCATTTTCTAGGGAAATGAACAAGTAAAAAGGAAAAAACACCATCTTATTATGCCTAAAATGATTAAGGAGCATGCAATTATAACCATATAAGGTATAAAATCTATTGTCTAAGGTGAAATACCTCATAACCACCATGACAACCTCCCTCTAGACGGCCTTTATGGAAAGGTGATCATATCCCCCACACCCTAGTTTCTCAATCTTCTCTCTTTCCTTGTCTTTAAGAAAATGGTCATTGTCAACTTAGAAGTTGACCTTTCCCTATTGAATTTCATGTCTTGAGAGGATAAACCAGTGACCTCCAAAAAATAATCCTCTATTATATATTAATATCCACACAAAGAATCCTCAACACCCTGTTATGCCAACCATTTACAAACTCCTAAGACACTTGAGAGTCAAAGCTATGAAGTTTCAAAATGAAAGGAATAATCCCTCCCTTCTCAAGGATATCCAAGACTACAACATTAACCTTGGTTTCATCATAGGTAATGGGTTACAACCTGCACCTATCACCCCCCATGATCACTAAAACACAAAAGATCACAATTTTTTTCTTGAGATGGAAAACAGACAAATGAAAATGAAGGTTCCAAATACAAAGGAGGAAAAATGCACCCATAAATTGTGTAAAACAAACAACCCAAGGACTAAATTTCATCATGGATTCAACTTTGGGATCTTTCCATAAGATTTTCCACAATTACCAAGATGTATGTAGTGCTCCACAAGTCTTATCAGATCAAATAGACAAGTATGATGTGATAATCTATCACCTCTAAATCCTATGCCACCGTCCAACATAAGAAGCATGTGATTTTTGATCATTTTTAACAAGATTTTGAATTTCAAAGGGGATTATGTCATGAGAGAACCAATAACTAGGAGAAGATACCCCAAACTTGCAAGGAAATTTTCTAAACAATTAGCTTCTCTAAAAACATGAGTACCATAAAATTCTTCAAAGGAGTTCAATATGGAGATAGAATCCTCAATAATATTCTCAATCAACCATGAACAAGAATTTACCCTTTTAATACAATTAACAATATTTAGAGAATCTCCCTCCAACAATAGTTTTCTAACCACCTTCTCTTGAGCAAGTTTTAAGCCATGATAGTCTAATGAGAAGGTTAAGACATAGTTACTCAATTAGTAATGAAAACCTTCTATATTTCTAAATGAATGAAAGGAATTGAACATAATCCATATGTGGTTTAGACCATGTCCAATGTTGCAGTGGATCAAATTCATTATTTTTTGAATGAGAATAAAAACTTAAAGAAAATAAAGTGAATGAAATATTTATGAAAATTGATAAAAAAGGTTGAAATTTATATCAAATATTTATATAGTATTTAATTTAGCTAAATCCATCAGAGTATTTAAAGTACTTTAGTGAATGTTAGGAGAAAGCACTAGGAAAACAAAAGATTGAATGAGAAAGTCAAAATCATCGAACATATATCACAATCTATATGGATTTGTCATTACTAGTTGATGATTAGGATTGAGTGGAGTTTTTAAGTCCTTTTTTATAAGCACATTGATTATGTAGAATAGTAGGAAGAATATAATTATGGAATTATAAATTCGATAAAATAATAAATGGGATTTTTTTTTCAAATTAATTTAATTTTCAATTAGGTACAAGAAGGTAGTAGATGACCAAGGAAACATAATAGGAAATTCCAACCTTCAATGGAATAAATAGCTATTTCAAAGAGCTATTTGAGAAACAAGTTATAGTAGCTAGTGAGCTTTGATAGTGCTAAATTCATGGAATTCACTTCTAAATCTAATATGCTAGAGATAAATAAATTCAATGCTTAGTGGAAGCCATGGATGACTATGTTAAGTATGCCATTGATAAATTGAGAATAAAAAAATAGGAAGTACAAATATAAAAAGTAAATATTGATAATATGTTTATAGATTATCAATCATGTAATGTTGAATTGGTGTTAGAACCTATAATACAAGGGAATTTTGTTTTCCTAGATTTCTTGATATTTGATTTAATCTATAAAGAGTCTCTTTTTCTTTTGGTTTCTATTAAACTTTATTCATTCATGGACTATTATTATGATCATTAACATTTAAATGAGACTTAATTACACACCTTTTATAAAATAATTAGGGGATTCTCTAATTATACTTGAATTTGACATCATATAGTGGTTGGACAATAATTATTAGAATAATGGATAAAAATTTCTTAATTCAATTTTCATGCTTACTTAAATTTTTTTACATACTAATTCTATACTACCATAAAAAAATTGTAGTTTATAATAATGTTTCATATCAAGAATAAAATTAGTTTTATATAAGATAAATTCTAATTCAATAAATAAGCTTATGACATGAGAAGTGATCTTCACTTTTTATATGGTTCTCAAGTATTTTAATATATTTACTTTATTTGAAAATGAGTAGATTTTGAAATAGGTTATAACTATTAATTATTTAGAAGTAAGTAAAGTGATTTAAATGTCATGTTTTGAGTATACTTTAAAGATTGGTTAGAATTATTTTTGAGAATAAATTTTAAACTCTTCTAAATGATTTTAGTTATCAAGAATCCCTAATAAACAATTAATTTATTATATAGTAGGTTCTTTATAATATTCTTCATTCGGTTAAGATTGTTAACTCTAAATATCTAGGGAGATAATCAATCTTAGGGGGAGCTATATTTATTTCTTAAAGATTGAATCATAAGAAATTTAAGGAATAAAATAAATTTTTTCAAACATGCCCTCTTGAGCTAAGTTTTCCAAATTCATGATTTCCCTATAAACATTAATAGGCCCCTTGATAAAATAATTCCACATAGACCTTCAAGTAAACCTATAATGAATAGACAGTGTTAGTTAAGCCTTGTGGAAAGTAATTACCTATCAAGTGGGAACACTTTGTTCCATGCAAGTTGGTGTCTCAAAGTATGCATGAACACATGCAAATTAAAATAGATAGGAACAATATTTGATTCTAGTTTTGACACCTTTTCTATCAATAATGACAATACTATGGTCTAAATTCTAGCCTATATTTTCTTCAAATTTTTGAAATGTTGCTTCTGATGGTTCTACACTTGTAAGACCTCAAAGAATGGTATGCATTAAGGTTTTTATAAAAACCACAAAGTAAGAACACAAAAATAAATTACATTCATTTTCAATGTAAAAAAATACATAATTTCTCTAATTTTATTTTTAAAAAATCCATACAAAATAATTTTTCCTTACTCATATACTTGTATTATTAAAGGTAATAATTTATCATCTTGTTTGAGGAATAACATTGAACACTTAATCAATACTCAATTAGATATGGATAATGCATCTCAAGCTCTTCCCTTTCAACAACAAATCAAATGCTTCATTTATATGTGATAATGGAAGTTCGTGAGTTATAAATTCATCCACTTTAACCTCCTGCAATGAAAAATGGATAACACATTTAGAAAATATCTAAAGCAATACAAATAAATATTATGCCACTTTCTCAAAAAGAAAGTGTAACTAATCACTTAACTTGACTTTTTACATTATTTAAGTGCCCAATAATAATAATAATAATAATAATAAATCTTTCCAAATTATTAGTGAATTATCTAAGTTATAAAATGTCCTTATTCTCTATAACATATGTTACACATGATATAATTTTTATTTATAGTGTATCTCATTTGTAGTATCTAACAATTTATGTGATTATGGAATTACATTTTTTTAAATTAGAAAAAGGCAAGTGGCTTCCACTAGTAAAAAGTGGTAAGATATTGTCCAAATAGTCCTCTCAATATTATCTTTTGAAAATTCACTTAGTAAACAAATTCCATATAATGTGCATTCATAATGTGGTATGAAAACTCATCTGTAGAAAGTACTCTTATAGTATGTGAAATTGAGAATATAGAATAAAAACTTCACGGTATATAACATAATCCTAAGAATTCATAAAGTGGCATGATAACTTATTCATAGAATGTACTCTTGCAGTATGTGATTGAGAAGGTTGTGTGAAAACCTCATGGTATGTATCATAATCCTAAGAAATTGTATTTCCTATGACCATTTTTCAGTCTTTTTTCCTAACTATAATCCAAATATGGTAATAAGGATTATGGATATATCCACTTTTTATTCTTGTTTGTGTTCCATTATTATCACATGGATTATATTTGTCTTAGTCAATAGGGATTATGCAGCTCAAGGGAACACTTGTGAGGAACATACTTTGGGTATGGGTATTGCTTCACCTAATATTCTTTCTTCAACTTATTCAAGTGAACATTCCTTCAAAAACTATCTTATCTTTCACATTCCAACAAAAAACAACCAAAATACTAGTAATATAATGAATATGGACCCCATAGATGACCACTACATGACTACTCTTATATTAATCTAATTTAAATACCTCCCTATTTTCAGTATGTATCATATGTACGTATTTTATTGTTATATTTTGTATATCCCCTTATTATTTCTACCATTTAAAAAAGGACACTACCTACAAATATATCTAGCTTAAAAGTAGTTTCTATTGTTATTCAATACATTAAATCTTTGAAACAATATATACATTAAATATTTGAAACAATATACATATATATGCGTTATGATGTCCTATAGAAATATTCAATCTAAAATAACTTATGCATATCAAGCCCAAACCCTTACTAAACCAATTCAAACAATGAATCCTTCCAATTGTAATATGTATATTAATCCAAAGTATAATAAATGTAGCATTTATTTTGTTTAAGGTTTGTTATTTTCCAATTAGGTTTTTGTTCTATTTTTTATAGTTTTATGTAACTATATGCAATCTTAGATTAGGTAAAATCTATTAGCAATGTCTCCTTTTTTGGGTTAGTATATTTAGTCCATGTTAGCCATTTTTAAGCTTTCCATTGTTCCACCTAAGAAGGTTGTTAATGCAATTTATGATAATTTTTTTATGTAAGATCATATTTTAGAAGGGATGGAGACCTATATAACCTCTATAATATTAAAACCCTAAAAAATATACATTATAATGTAAGGTTAGGGTCGTGGCATTACCAAAATTTTTCCAATAACTAATTCTAAAATACATGGATAACATATAGTACTAAACTTGCAATACCTTACTATGAACACTTTTTCCTTTGTTAACTATTAGAGTAGAAATTAAGAAATCACCCTTAGAATTAAGAGGCTTTGACATAATAAAATGCAACATGTTCTAGAAAAAAATATAACTCCACAACCCTAGGAACACTAGCATAGTGAATGATGGTTTGTATTATTGACCTATGAAATCTATGAAGGATTTGGATTACCATTTATAAACCACCTACCCTTCTTTTGCATTTTATTTTCAACCCCCAATACCTAATAATATCACTTTGATTAAATCATCCACTTGCCCCTTAACACTGATGATGATATATTGGGTCACATCTTGGTTATCAAAAAACCTCTATATGGATACACATGATAAGTTATTTTTTCAAAATTGAATCCCCTAGGATATTTTATTCTAAAAAAATAAAATGCATGTCACTAGAAAGTGCACACATATTTAAAATTTTATGTTGCAATTGTGCACATGTTCACAATTGACAAATAGTAGGTGCATTATCAAAACAACTATTTTTCACTTTTGTAGTAATAAAAAGGTGGTCAACAACTGACTAAACAATAAACTTAATATTTTTCATTTCTAAAAATATGTGAAAACTTGTGTGATTCATAATCCTTACCTTTCTAGAAAATTATTTGGACAATAATCACACATGACTAATTCTCTTAATTTAGAACATATGAGGAAGGTTCACAAACAATTACAAACCACATTCTCTATTAGTGATGATAGACCAAAAATTAACTAGATAACCCATTTCATTATTGTGACTTCTAAAACGTGCAAATATAAATATGATTGATAATCCCTTCTATTTTAAGAAGTTCTACATAGAAGAATTAGTCATGTTTTAAAATTTTCTTAAACTTAAAAAATGATAGGAAAGATGCTAGAGAACAACTAACCACTTATTTTGGAATGGGAAAAACATGATTAGAAATCAACTAAGCAACCCATTACATAAAATTTGTTCATTTTTTAAAATATGCAAACATATGTAATTGATAACCCCTTCCTATGGACAGTTTTTAATCATATATTTTCTTATAAAACACCATCAAGTCAAACATTAAAAAAATATTTCTTTACTTAAATGATAATTTTGAATACCACACAAAATGATGTTAAGAAAATGACATAAAATCAAAAATCAAAAAATCAAAAATTAAAAATTAAAAATTAAAAATAATCAGTGTACCTTGTTCATGTACATTTCTACGAGACTAGGCAATTGGCTTTTCCCCTTAAAACCACCAAAGGTGGTACCATCAATTCTCCTACCATCAAATAACTCAGTAGGAAGAAGGCTCAATTTTCGTCCACTTTGATCCACTCCAACAATAACTGCTAAACCCCACCCCTGTGTTCACGCATTAACCAAAACACAAAACCATTAATATACATATATAAAAATAAAAAATATATAAATATACAAATAGAATTTATGGGGTAAATGTTGTTATTACATCATGTGTAGACAAAAAAGCTTCATAGATAATATCTGCATGTCCAATGCATTCAAAACTAAAATCCACTCCGCCGTCAGTGATCTCTCGAATTACCTAGAAAATTCAAATACTTTCATCAATGGATGCTACATCTTTATAAGTGTTAAGTTTCAAGATGTAAAATATGAAGCCTTAATATAACTACCTTGTGTATGGGCTTGTCTTGGTCTTTAGGGTTAATGAAATTAGTAACTCCAAAAGTCTTACCTAAACAAAGACAACAATGATCATAAGTAGTCATGGTGTGGGATGTAATTAAGTAGTAAAATAAAAAAGAGTATGTGTATACCTATAGAGAATTTTTCAGGGTTTGTATCCACACCAATTATCCTAGATGCCCCTCTTACCCTTGCACCTTCTGCAACCTAGAGACAAAAAAGTTAGTGATCTTGCAACAATAATAATATATTAAGATATCTAGAAAGATTGAAAAAGTAAAATCTAACGATGACAATAAAGTTAAACAAGAGAAAATGTGCTTGAATTGCATAAAAGTAACAAGTTTTGTTTGAGTAATCAACAAGATAAACTAAAGATTAAGTATTTTTTTTAAACAATTAAAAAAGAAAAATATCATTATTCATATATTATATTATTTATATTGAATAAATAAAATACAAACTAAATTTTATAATAATCATGTGGAAACAATATTATTCCTTCCAATATTTATTTTAAACATTTTGTATATGTCTTTATTTAAAATTAAAAAGAAAAAAAAAATAGCTAACTTTTTCTTTATTTCTTCACATGAATGAGAAATAAAATATATAATAAAACACTTATGCCTATCATAAATTTGTTTAAAAAAACAGTACATCCATAAATAAAAAGTGTTTTTTATTAAAAAATTATCTTTTAAATTTGAAATTTCTCTCTTAAGAATAAACTTTTTTATAGTTAAATCTTACCTTCTAAAACAATACTTTTAAATCAAAATTCCATTTTTAAAATTATTATACAAATATTTTCTTGCATTTTAACATTTTAATATAAACAATGTAAGATTAAACTATTTTAATTAACGTGTTTGCTTTAAATAATGATTAAAAATCGATTAACATATATACATGTAATTTTTACACTTATTTCAAATTTAAAAGAAAACACCCCATTGCATAAATAAAATACAATAAAAAGTTAAATTAAATGAAATCAGCATGGGTCAGAGCAAAGCCTAACATGCCACGTGATGTATACAGAAAAATTCTCCGCAGAACTATTGAGGGCCTTAATTTGACGGTCAATCTTGCCTGTCAAACAAATTTTGTAGCTGTTTTCAATTTAACTTTACCCTTCAAATGCTAAAAGACATTTTTTATTTAGAATATATATAATATCTTATAGAAATTTTTTTACGGTCTCTCCAAAATCTCTCCCTTCATGTGATTAACCCTGGCTATAGTTTTAATTAAATATTTTACCGATTAAAAGAATTCCTAAATACGGCCATACGACCATCAAATTTAGCCTTCAACAGGCTCACAGGTGCATGAAACATATAACATGAATACAGAGACGTCAGACATCTCCAGAACTTTTGAGTTTTTTTTTTCTTCATTCTCCAGAGCTTGAGTTTTGACCACAAATACATTACCAGTAAATTTTGCTTGTAATACATTTACAACAATTATAGTTTAAATAGGGTGAACATAATTTATTCTTCATAAAAATACAGTCAAAACTAATTCAAATATAAGAATAAATCCCAAATTACTTCGGATATGATTCTACTCACCGCAAGGCCGACAGTACCGAGACCAAAGATCGCCACGGTTGATCCGGCATGAACGTTAGCCGTGTTCCAGGCGGCCCCAAAACCTGCATATTAAAAATAACGTTGAGCCATCTGTTTTGTTTTGTCTGAATAAATACAAAGACTTTACGTCTCTATAGTTTATACTGACCTGTGCCTAATCCGCAGCCGAGCAGGCAGACTTTGTCGAGAGGGGCGTGGGGATTAATCTTGACCACGTTGGCAGAGTCGAGTACGGTGTATTCGGTGAAAGTGGAAGTCCCCATGCAATGATAAACAGGCTTTCCAGCGATTGAGAAACGGGTTTTCTTGTCGCTCAGCATGACCGCCCTGGTGGGATCGATCCTGAATTTTCCGCACAGATTAGTCTTTGGTGATTTGCAGTATATGCACTCTCCGCACTCGCCTGCAAACAATGGCAGCACATGATCTCCCTCCATCAGATCGTTCACGCCTTCTCCCACGCTCTCAACAATCCTGCTTTCAGGCCACATGCGTTGTGATTTCAAACATTCTTGTTATAACAGAATGAGAACTTCAAAGTAGCGTGTCTTACCCTGCAGCTTCGTGCCCCAAAATGCGTGGAAACGCTTTTAGCGCCTCATTCTGAGAAAAAAACAAATAAGAGAAACAACAATCTTGTCTGTTAAATCACACAAGTTGGTTGGTTTTTTTCAAAGGAGATTTAATATGATTTACAAATTAGTTTTGTTATTTCATATGAGAGCACAAATATGTGTTTTTTTTGGGTTGAGAGTAAAAAAATTAAGGAGTATTCATTTCGTCAAAATTATATGGGACATGATCCAGATTTGATCTCAGACTCTCTTTAGCTAACAACCAATGGTACCCATTTTATCAAAATCATCTAAACCATGATCCCGATCTGATCTCAGTCTCATTCCTTCTATCATACTTCCCCATATTTTGAACCTTTAAGAATGACTCAATTACACTAATTTTGACTGAATATAAGGTAATTAATAAACATGAGTTATGACATACTTCGGTAGTCCAGTACAAGATATCTGTGTTGCAGAGAGAGGTGTGGGTGATTTTGATGCGGACTTCCATTGCCTTTGGTGGATCTACCTGCACTTCCTCGATTACCAGTGGTTTCTTCGTCCCCCATGCTACTGCGGCTGTTTGAAAAAACAATTTTGAAATTATGAGCAATATTATATCAGTAACAAGAATAAAATATTTATTATTGTTGTTTCTGAATTATCTTGTATGAGAGTTTTTTGTATCAGTGTTTCAGATCACATTCTGTGATCCATCATCAAGATAATAGAAAACTAAAGGAGACAAACAATTTCTTTTAACACTCTATTAAACAATAATTTAATTAAAACAACTAAACAATTGATAAGTAGGAAGTATTTTCTACAGCGTCTCAAATTGTGATATTGCTATCAAGATTCAATCGTGTAGTTTACGAGTCAAACCATTGAATCTTGATAACAATATCACAGCTAAACAATTATTTTAACTCTAACTATCCATTATTTTGATGATATACAATCTAATCTAAAAACAACAGCATTACATATAATTACATATTATAGATTATAAAAACCTGATGTTTTTTAACATAATTACTCATGATGAGCTTTCAAAAATAAAACAGAGAGCAAACGGTTAAGGTAAATAGATAGGAAACCAATTTCATAACGCTTCCATTAATCATGAGTGATAGGGAAAAGGCATTAAAAAAAGATATATATGCTAGGGTAAGCGAAACTTACATACCTTTGCAAGTGATAACTTTGCCAGATGTTTCAGAGACTAGAGATAGGCAAGAATCACCATTCTTTTCCATATCGATTCTTTCAATGCCTATTCTTCTGAATTTCTCGCTTAACAGGTTATCCTATTATTGATTTCAATCTTCTCTTTCTATGCCAAGCAGGGCGTGCATTTATAGCACTGAATGAATTTTCTATCACATTAGAGCGTGTAATAACCGGGCAGTTGTATGAAGATAGCTACGAGAATGAGGAAGATCAATTTTTTTTGTTTTTTTATCGGAAAATGGGGACGCGTGTCCTAAACTGGGGATTTGTTTGTTCAGCTATTATACGATGGATCAGAAGATGTCTGCATTTATCCACTTACGTTAAATGTAACCAGCCATTGGTTTTTTTTTTTTATTATTAAAAATAACCTGCCATTGTTGATTTTACTGGTTCACCTTATTATTTTGAATAGAAAGAATTTAGCAAACTATTTTCTTTCGTAAATTATATTTAATTTAATAGTCAGTAAATTTTGGCAAATAAAATAATTATCTGTGATTTTTCAAAGGGTGAAGTTGTTAAGAACTTTCTCATAAAAATTACTAATATTTTTTTTATAAAATATTTCATATATATACAAAAATAAATAGAGTATAATTTATAATCATCACGTGTTAAATTTAAGTATTAGGTGAACTTTTAAGTGATGTAGGTGCTAGTGATTTATTCAACAAAGAGACAATAAATCAATAACAACAATAAATAATGTTGTCTTGTGCAATGCTCTTTGTAAAATAATGCTTAGGTAGTATGAATCAAATAATTCTTGTGTCAATGGGTCCTTGGTGTATTGGTGAAGTTGAAAGGTTTAGAATGAGCCCACTACGGGATCGTACCCCGAGTGAATTTTGGGGAATATCTCCAACCAAAAAAAACAACTTTCTAATTTAACTAAAAACAGATTTTATTTAATATATAAAACTTAGTAATATACAATTTATTAATAATTAAATTAATATTTTAATATGCAAAAAAAATCAAACTAATTATAATAAAATCATAATAATAATTTAGTAATTATAATCCTATTACTCATATTAATAATGATAAAATAACAAAAACAATTTAATATAAAATTATTAATATAAAAATATTAGTGTAAATATTAAAATAATAAAAATATTAATATAATATTAAAATAATCATATTAATATAATAAAACATCACATCTAGTATAACCTTATTTTTATTCTTATATGCTATCAAAAAAACAAACATAACTTTCTAATTTAGTTAAAAAAATAGTTTTATTTAATATATAAAAATTGTAATATAAATTTATTAAATATAGAATTCTTTTAAATGTTAGTAATTAAAGCAATATTTTGATATGCAACAAATAAAATCAAATTAATTATAATTAAAAACAATAATAATTTAGTAATAATAATATAATACTAATATTAATAATAAAATAACAAAAATAATTTAATAAAAATATCATTGCAAATATAAAAACAATATACTAATTCTATTAATATAATAGTTTCTAACATTAATAATAGAAAAATATTAAAAATATTAATATATTAATTGAAGTATATTATAATTTTTTAATATATATAAAATATTACTAATACTAATAATATATTATATTATTATAATAAATTAAAATATGTTTATATTAAATATATAAGGTATAACATGAATATTTTAATGTTTTTTATAAAAATAAAATTGATTTATTTAGTCAAAATAGAAAAGGGTTAGGATTATGAGAAATAGAGTAAGGTTAGGTTACAATTATGATATTTGGTTAGATTAGGGTTAGTTTAGGGTTATAATTAATGTTTATGGTTTATGGTCAGATTTAGAGTTATGGTTAATATTAAGTTATGATTGAGATTAAATTTGTGATTAGGGTTAGGGTTAATAGTTATAGTTAGGGATTTGGTTAGGATTAAGAGAATTAGGTTTAGGATTAGGGTTTGGGTCAGGTTAGGGTTTGGGTAAAGGTTGGGGTTAGAATTAGAAATAGGGGTAGGATTAGGGTTAGCATTGGGATTAAAGTTGGGATTAGGATTATTGTTAGGGTTAGGGTTAGAGTTATGAGAAATGGGATCAAGGTCAGTGTACGATTAGGATTAGAATTTTGGTATTAGGGTTTATATTAGGTTTAATATTAGGGTTAGGGTCAAATAAGGTTTAGGAATAAGGTTAGTGTTGAAAAATAGTTAGGGTTAGAGTCCAATTAGTTTAAAAAGGGAAAGGGTTAGTGATATGTTTATTGTTTAGCTAAGGATGGGGTTGTAAAAAATGCTTCAAGTAGGGTTACAAAGATGGTTGGGTTTAGGATTAGGATTATGGGAAACAAGGTTAGGGTGAGGGTGAGGGTGAAGATGAGTGTTGGGGTTAGGGATAAGGTTATGATTACGATAGGGGTTAGGGTTAGGATAAGAGTTCGAGTAATTGTTATGGTTAGGGTTATATTTAGTGTTAGGTTAAGGTTAGGGTTGGGCTAGAGGTAGGATTAGGATAAGGGTTCTGAGTTAGGAATAATGTTAGGGTTAGGGTTGTAAGAAATAGAGTTAGTGTTTTGAGAAATAGGGTTAGGGTTATAGTTAAGGCTACATATGTATCTCAAAAAAATAGTGTTATGGTTATATTAGAGGTACTCAATAATTTTAGTTATGGTTACAATTTTTTAGGGTTAGGGTTTAGATTAAATAAGGTTTAGGAAAAGGGTTAGGATTCGAACATGGATAGGGTTATAGTTCAATTAGTTTAAAAAGGGAAATGGTTAGTGATATGTTTCATGTTTGGCTAGGATTAATGTTCTAGAAAAAACCTTGAGTAGGATAAGGGACATGGTTTGGGTTAGGATTAGGATTATGGTTCTGGTTAGGTTTAGGTTTAGGTTTAGGGTTATGAAAAATAGGGTTAGGTTTATGGTTAGAAATAGTGCTCTAATTAGTTTAGGGTTATGTTAGAGCTAGGTTGGCCACCTCAAAGACTCACTCTCTACTAACCACAATACCTCTTTTGGCTTCCCAGTTTCACACTTTCAACCTTCAGATTCATGGCTTCTTTCCATTATGCCATTATTATTTCCTATTTATTGACCTCATGACATGCTATGCACCTATTCTTGTCCCCAAAAACTCAACTAAAAAGACTACCCTAACCTCACCCTAACCTCAACACTCTTATTATTCAATTCAAATATTTATCTTTCATTAATTACCTACATTCACTCTCATAACCTTATCCCTAACTATAATCTTAATCCTATTCCTAACCCTAACCACAACCCTAACCCAAATCCAAAACAACCCCTAATCCTAAAACATAATTTTAAATATAACCCTAACCCTAAAACTAAATCAAGTCATAACTCTAATCTAACCCTAACCCTAACTATAATCTTGAACTAAACCCAAATGATAAGCCCTAAATTGTAATGCTAACACTAAGACTAACCCTAATCATAACTTAACCCCTTTTTTTTTGAACCCTAGCACTCACCCTTATCCTATCCCTAACCCCAACCCTAACTATAAATCTAACCCTAAATATATAATATAATAATAATATAAAATATTACAATAATCAAAATATAATAATAACAATAATGATATAATATTATACTAGTAATATTATATATTAATAATAACACAATAATAAAAATATAATACATATAAATAAAAGAATAATAATATTTTAGTAGTTATAATGGTATAATTATAAAATTAATAATAATATAATAATAAGAATAATATTACAACATTAGAATAATAATATTAATATAATATAAATAATGTAGATATATTAAAAAATAATATCATAATAATAATTTACTAATATTAATAATAAAATATTTATATAGATTATATTTAAGATATATATACTAATATAAATGCATTCATAACATCATGAATAATATTTAATTATTAAATTTGATCCTCAATCATATTCATCAAATAAAATTTTATAACTTATTGATAACTTTTTCAAATATTAAAATATACTTTATTTTGAAAAATATAAAATTAAAAAAAAAAATCTAACTAAATTATTTAGCAATCTTCACAAAATTTTAGTTATAGTTTATAATAAAATCCTCAAATACAAGAAACATGATATTTCCACAATCATGATAGTATTTAAACCATGTTTCTACATGCATGTGTAGAAATTTTCAATAAAAGCTAATAGAGAATAGTCATAACCATAATAACCATATTTTAATTACGTCGAAGGCATTCTCACATTGAGGTTTTTCGACCTCTTTTGATGTCGAACGGTTTAGATGGCACTACACTATGATGTAACCAATATCAACCATTCACCCTTTTTTGGCCATTTTCACTTACTTTTTTTGCTGCTTGCACTGCTGCTGTTACTTTCCACTCCTGCAAACTCTTCGTCCACTTAAATGAGATAATCCCATTCAATCGAAAAATAATTTTCCATTGCAATTAATGTTTCTATTTAGAGGGTGGGAATGCAAATATCTGGTTGAGAATTTACTCTTGCCGCCCTCATTTGATTCCTAACATATATGCTAGTAAGGATGTCATTTTCCATTCTGCGTTAAGGGTTCTTCTCTTTATAGCCCATGGGAGCTCATTGTTAATTTCTTTGGCACTTTTTGGCTTTTATAATGGGTTTGTATTTGAGTAATTGCAGATCTCTGTGTTTCCGTGTGTGTTTGAAGAGAGGAAGGCAAAATGGCTTGTACGAAGCAGACTGCACGTAAGTCCACTAGAGGGAAGGCTCCCAGGAAGCAGCTTGAAATTTATCTTAAACTAGAAGGTCGCGTTAGTCCCATGTATGATACGTAAGTTTTAGCCTTTTCAACCTATATTTTGAAATACTATTGTAGGGCTAACCCTCTCTATTTATCTTGCTCTCTCTATTTCTCTTGTTCAGATTGTAGACATGGAAAATTGGTCTAGGTCTACGAGTACCACTTTCGACATAATTTTCTAATGTCCATGGTTAGGATTAAATAATGTTTATTATTTAACTACCTTTGTAAACACATATTTCCTCTATTAATTAAATAGTCGTTTAATTATTTAATTTATTCATTATGACCCTTTATTCAACTTTGATTAATTAAATAAATCGTATTTATTTAATTATGTCGCTAACTAATTAATTCTCCTTCTTAATTTAATAGTTTATTATTTAATTAACCCTTTGTCATATTTCAACTATAATTAAATATTTATTATTTAATTATTCAATTAAAAAATTTCAACAGTCAATTAAATAAATTATTATTATTTATTTAATTAATTCATTTAAATTTGTGAATGTTGAATTAAATTAACATTTAATTCATAATTAATTGTTTTTGTCACACTCTTCTATCGTCTAGTTATCTAATTATTCACTCACCATATGACTCGAGATCTATTTAAATCCGCTAGTTATCTCTGGATTCGATATCTGATCATCTCTGCGAAGGGACTCTTTGTCACAACTTGTCAGTTAAGTAGTTCTAACTAATATGCATGAACATATTTATTACTTAAATATCTTTATTTAATTAATTAATTCATGTGTGCATTCAAACAGGTTATTCTTCGAGTTCTAACTTTATCATTTTCATTCAAAGTCTAATTCTTCTATTTTTGAAGGCTTACCACTGAAGATTAAATCATTTATTTAATCTTGAACTCATGTTCTTTCTATTTTTGAACAGTCTTGACACAAGATTAAGTTATTATTCTAATTTAATCTCTATCTTGTAAAATTTCCTAACTCACATCGCATGACATTCATCAATCTCGATTGTTGATCTCTCTTTCGAATCTGAGCCGATCATTTGAAAACCCAAAATCTATAAATTGACCTGTCATTGTCATTATTCCTCCTCTTGAAATCAATACTTTTGAGAAGAACCTATTATCTTCGATATTTTGTTGAGACAATACATCCAGGTTATGCTTGCATCAATACTGAAAAAATGAGGGCAAGAATATTGAGACAACAAAATGGAGGACAATCAAGATAATTCGAAGAAGTGGATGCATATTCGGTGAGACTATTCTAGTTGTAGTTTTAATTGTTTTCTTCATTTTTACTTGTTTTTAGTTGTTTGATTTAGATTAATATTTGGGTATGTGCAGGATCATGATGGTTCAAAAACTGGCGATATGTAAGTGATATGATGGCCTATGTGGCTGATGACTTTTTTTTTACCCAAAATTGATGAAAGGAAAAGGGTTTTTAAAATAGATTCTCAGCTTTCCACCAATATAAATTATGCTTTACTTTGAATCTAATAAATAATTATTATTCATTTTCTATTTGAATTACGACTAAATTCCTAATTGATAGGCTAATTGAAAAACATCTTTAGTTTTCAAACAGTATCACATTTTTTGAATCCCAAACATGCATCACATTCTATGCTTCACATAATATAGGATTAAAAAAGAAAAAATTGAATTTCATGAAGTTTTGACCAGGTTAAGGTGGTCAGACATACGAGTTTTTATATTTTTTAAAAGTTGTAATAAAAAAATCATAATTAATTATTTACTTTGAAAAAAATTACAAATAAATACACATCACATGGAGACATAAGTCCTCTAATTATATCTAAAATATTATAAAAAAATATTATCATTTTATTGTGGTTAGGGTGGTTAGATAGACACCTACTTCTTATTTTTTTCCCTAAAATTGAAGTACTAATGCATTGAAATTTCAAATTTTCACCAAATAGATTTGAAAAAAAAAAACCTAGTAGTTTAGAAACTACATTCAATTTTCTACAGATTCTATTCTTACCTATTTTTGAAATAATATAGATAACTTATTCAAAATTTTATGTCAAGTTTCCCAACTCTGATTTTTTGATCTTTTATTGCCACTTAAGGGCCTGTTTTTTCCATGAGGATCCTACACATACCCATTTGTTAGATTCAATTTAACCATCTATCTATGCAGATTCCCATTTATTCTATGTTACATTTGGTTAACCGGACGTGAACCATGCTTCAAATTTTGTGACATATTTTCATCTTTCCATTTTTTGTTTTGTAGGAATCGTATGGCAAACTGCAATTGATTGAATAAATGATGCATCTGATCTCACGAGCCACATCTGATACATTCTATGACACATTTGACAACAAGAACCACATTCACGACATTCTGAACCTCATCCAATTGTCAACATCCTACCGCATCCGACTATCAATGCCGCACTGTATCTGACTGTCAACATTGCACCACATCTGTAAGTTTAAGAGCCATATCTGCCTAGTAAAATTTATTTTCATTTTTCATTAACTTTCATATTTTTGTGATTTAATATTTAGTTTTTGTCTTGTTTTCTTTTTGTTAATGTTTTGTTTGCAGTTCTGTGTAGGGGGATAACTTAGTTTTTGCAGGACGAAGAATAGAAGAGCAAAATAAAAACCGAAAACATCTTCTTTTCTGCGGGATGAAAGCCGAAGACACAAAGGAAATTACTAATCAGTTGCATGTAGAACCTTATGAAGACACTGATTTTTTTATTTTATTTTAAAAGCTTTCATGTTTGGTAGTTAAAAAATTGTCATTTGGGTTTAAAAATTAACCACTGTTTGTTGTGTCTGTTCATGTTAGTTTAGAACCCCATGATTTGGTATATCAAAGTATCCTCTCCCCTTGCGCATTCGTGCAATACCGAGTGCAAGAGAAATGGTTATTGACTCTAGAACTTAGGCCTGTCTTGGTGGGAAAAAGTATTCACCCCAAGATGACTCAAACTGGTAACATGCTTTAGCCAGCGACTTCCACCCGGTATATAAAAGTGGATTTTTGGGGGAAACCCTAGAAATCACACTCACTGTTCTGACGAGAAGGGAATAAATGGTCTCTCGCCATACTAGATGGTGCACCATGAATGAAATGCCCTCATTAAAAGCCATGTTGTAGTTTTACCAAAATCCTTTCTATTTGCTGGTACAACAGGTTCAGACCTATGAAGCCGTCTTACATATTTATGGATCATGTGTGGAGATGAGATGTATGCCATGCGAGTTTTATGGGTACAGTAGCTTGGCTGCCTTGTATAAGTGAGTGTCATGGAAGAGAGCCAGTGGGGTCAAGCTACTAGTCATCCGCATTGAATATGCGTAGCTGGAATTATCCAAGTAAGAACTCAGTAAATATTGTCCAACGCAACCTAGGGTGTAATTGTTCTCTAATTTTAACAGATCCATCACATCAAACTAAAAAACACATTGTATTCTGTGATTGTTTTTGTTGTATTCATCAAACGGAGTCAGTCAAAACACCATCTTTAGAAACCACAACTATCAAACAAAGTCGCAACTATTGTTTTTAGAACCACATCTATCTTAAAGAGTCGCAACTATTAGGTTAAATGCTGCATGTGTCTGTCAACAATTTTTAGTTTTTCACAGTCTAGTTTTTGAGCCAGAACTGTTAGTTTTGAGTCGTATGTGTATCTGTGAGCCACAAGTATCAAAAGAAAAGCCACAAGTGTTTTTCAATAGTTTTAGATTCACAAAGTCCATATTCTAAGTCACATCTGATAAACTGAGTCACATCTACCATACAGTAAACCACATTTTCCATACATTTGAAACCTATTTTAGTCAAATCACCGCATGTGCAACTTAAAACACATATGTCAAAAATATCAATGCATCCGATAGGTGAACTGCATTTGACTGTCAACATAAAACTTCAAAAATTGCAAATTGAGTCTGAAAGGATAACTTTCTTTTTCCCTTCTATTTCTAAAGAGAAACCTTGGACAGAAATTGGATTTTCTTTTCTCAAAAACCTTGCATTATTAGGTGTCATATACGTCTTGGTCATAGTCATCCTAGGTTACAAGAATTCAGACAGTTCCTAGGAAATTACATATCGTAGAATAAAATAACTTTCCTCTTCATTGGATACATTCATACTCCGATTTGTCACTATCATTGAACCTAGTCACTATTATCCTATTTGTGAATCTTTCCAGCTCAACAATCTAGTTTGGGAAATTCACCTTGTCAATTGTTTATGTCCTACAACCAGGTTGCTTGGTCAACTCAAATCATTGCTTGGATTTATTCCATAGGTGGTAGTTTATACCCATCTTAGAATCATTTACCGTCATAGTCTACTCAAGATTTTTCATATTGTCCATCCTAGCATACATCATCTTAGTATACGTCATTTTAGAAATCTTTAGCAACATCCTTTCTTTTCTGAAAATCCAAAAAACATAGAAATAGGACATACTGGTTCTTAGACATAGTTTGCATTATCCCATTTTGAACAACTTTTCATGGTTGAAACAAGGTCTAAAAAGAAACAGAAAGAAATTTCGGACCCTAACGAATTTTCCAATCCTTTCAAAAATCAACCATCAGGAAAAGAGAGACCACACAAACCTTTGCTTGATTAAAACACGTCACTAGAGACACACATGGAAAAATTTATGTTGAAGACATAGACAACACCGTACAAGATCCTGAATTTTCATCCTTTATGGATGAGTGTTTGCCAAATGATCCCCAAGGATATCTAGAAAAGTTTCTAGTAGAAGGTGCCACACTACCACTAGGATTTGATATTCATACTTTGAAAACATCATCTACTCAACCAACACAAACCATAACTTCAAGTGTTTCTATTCCTCAAATTACCGTAGCGATACCAACTAGCGTTCCTACTCAAACATCATCAATTGTAAGCACAACCCCTTTCAACGTAACACAAGGTTTACAATTTACTGCAGGAGAAACTTCATCAAACCCCGTTGGCACAAACACTACTGGTAAGAGATCCAAAGTTGGCAAGAATATTCCTATACCAAATCAAAAAATTCAGACAAGAAAAATTCCTATACCAAATCAGAACATTCAGACAGGAAATATTCCTACACCAAATCAGAACATTCAAACAGTATATATACCCTCGCCAAATCTCAATCCGTCACAGAACACAACATTTCAAAACACCTATATTGATCCAAACAATGCAAACAACATGTTCTTGACACAAGTAGATGTTCTCCAAAACCAAATGCAAATGCTTCAAAAAAAGATTGACAACATGTCTATGTTAGGAAAATGAACTATCTCAGCACAAGATCTATGTCCATGTCCTTTTGACAAAGCGCTATACATGACACCCTTCCCACACAGATACATTATACCAAATTTTCTTAAGTATAATGGGAGGAAGAATCCTTTAGAACACATTAGAGAATTCTTGACAACATGCATGGACATATCATATGACCACATATACTTGATGAGACTATTTCCGCCAACCCTTGTCGAGACAGCATTGGAATGGTTCTCTAAATTACCATATGGCATACGATCTTGGGGTGAATTAGCTGAGAAGTTTGTCGAACACTTTTCCTTTAACATAGAAAATGAAGTAACAATAGCTACCTTGTGTCACACAACACAAGAAGAAGGTGAAACTTTCACCACTTTCTACTAGAGATGGAGAAGTCTAGCTAGTAGATGTCCAATTGAAATATCAAAAAAGCAAAAAGTCACAATATTCCTTGAAAATATAAATCCAAAACTGAGAGGTGACTTAAGGGTACATTGTTGTACTTCATTCCTAGAGTTGGTACAAAAGGGAATCATCCTTGAAAAAGGCCTTATTGACAAAGGAGAAATTAAAGTACCAGGCAAAAACCCACTGGTTCAACATCAAAACACACCCAACGATAGAAACAAGTTCTGGTCTAGAAACAAAAATGTTACAAATGATGACATTGTTGATGCTAAGAGCATACATGTCAGACCAGTCATCACACTTAGAGGTTACAACCCCAATCAAGACATGATGAGTAATCCAGATCAAATAGAAAATTTTGTCCAAAATTCACAGCAACAATGACCACAAAGGAGATTTTCTAAACGTGAATTTACCCCTTTGGGCTAGCCAATCAAGACAATTTTCAAAGAGCTGATTAAAAATAATCTCATAAAACTGTTAGAACCAAGAGAATATGATCCTGGATAGTTTAAACCTTCATGGTGGGATCATAACGCCTATTGTGAATACCATCGAATAAAAGGACACAACCTACAACAATGTCGACAACTAAAGAATATCATACAAGACTTTGTTGAAGATGGATCCATAGAGGTCAATGGGCAGAAAAATACCAAGAATATTGATCATAAGGTCCTCACAGATCCATGACATGACCACACAAAAGGAAAAGCCTCCAATTCGGGAACTAAGAATACTCTATCAGCCAATTATGCAAATACCAAGTATGACTATGGAAAAGGTATGATCATAAACCACCTCCGAGCTGCAAATAAAAATGTCCATACCATCACCATTAAGAAGCATCTTGAATGTGCTATAAACACATGCAAAACTAAGATAACTCTTCTAGGTCATTCTTCTGAGCCACCTACACAGTCTTCCAAGTCTAAGTACAATCTGCTTGATCAACTGATCAAGACCCCAACACATATATCCATTTTGGAACTGTTGACCTTATAACCTGAGCATTGAGCCGTTCTCGACAAAGCCTTACAGAGTAGACTGTCCCTACCAACTCCCATCATACTTAACTAACTCCCATCATGCCACATTTTCTCAACAAGATTATTCAATAGAAGACACCAATCATAATGATGCATAACATCTTGAAGTCCTAGTCCATCAAACCAAAGTCAGATGAGTCTTGGTAGATGGAGGAGCAAGTTTGAACCTATGTACCCTAAAATTGGTTAAGGCATTAGGATTCTTAGAAGCATGTGTAGAAACCTCTAAGAGTATAGTCATCAAAGCTTACGATGATGAGGAAATATCATCCAAAGGAGTTGTCACACTCCCTATCAGAATTGGCCCAAAAGTTATGAACACTAGCTTCCAAGTCTTGGATCTCACCCTTCCATATAACCTATTGTTAGGTAGATCTTGGATACACACAATGAAAGCCATACCTTCCACATATCACCAATGTCTTAAATTCCTGTATAATGGCTCCGAGATCATGATTGATGGTGATCTGGATCCTTTTCAATATTGTACAAGCCTAAGGGAAATTCCACAACGATAGGTACCAGTTAATCAAGAAGCTTCATCATCCACTTTATCCCTATATCTTGATCCATCACATCTTACCAAGTCCATTTCATTCAAATCACCATCATCCACTCCTAAGGTCGAGATCCAAGACAAGGGCTCTGGAGAATATCACATGAAGGCATCCTATTGTGTCAGTTAGATGGTTCCACCTAAGACATATGGCTTACCCATGGAAGATAGAAGACAGTCAATAGTCACATTTCATGTTCCCCCTACAATGACATTGACCAAATGGGGAGAGTTAATTGAAGAAATTGCGAACCAAGGTGATATTACCTCCTAGTTGTACTAGGAAGACAATGAATACCCCTCATCGTCTATTCAAATAGCTAAGGATCAATATGGAAAAGGCTTTAAGATAATTCAAAGAAAAGGCTATGATGTACATAGGGGGTTAGGACTACATCAAAATGGAAGGACAAAACCAATCATTGTCTCGCCATGACCAAAATACCTAGGCCTATGGTTTCAACCGCTTAGAATTGGCTTTCCTAGTACTTCGTCACCATTTCAAGAGGAAGTGAGTGCTTATGAAGACATCAAGATATCTCACGAACCACTTCCCCCAGTTTATGATGAATCCCCTGACTCAAGTGACTATGAATGGGATTCCCTTTCTTGTACCAACACCATGAACCTAGATAATCTATTTGGAGAACTCAACCAAATGATAAAACCCTTACCAAGTCCATCTAGCCCCCGTAATAGGAAGTCCTTGACCAAAGAAGAATGGCTTAAGCACTATTATTGGGAAACCCTTGATCATGCATCTTGGGCACCTGATGAACCATCTTTTGATAACCTAGCTATTACAATAGTCTCACATCAGAGTTTACCTACCCATAGAAAAAAGAACAAGAAGGAGTTAGTCCAAAAATTTTGTGACCATGTCAACCAATCTATATTCACCTTGTCATCTTCCACCTTTGATAACTCTGATGATGAAATGCCCCTCATATATCCCCAACTTATTGACTGGGATCAACAAGGTACACCCATCTTAGACACATTCACGAATGATGACGCAATAGCTGAGTTCATGGGACCTCAAGAAGACATACCAGGAGGGGATCATAAAGATGGTTTTACCATAGACTTGGATGACAAAGCATATTTTGGGGAGTCTATTTACACCTCTAGTCGCAAAAATGAAAAAAAAAAAAAAGCAATGAAAATGAGCAAAACGACGAGTCCCTAGGTGAAAACTGAAAGGTGCCTTTGGACAAAGAAATAGTAAAAATAAAGGACATATCTGAGGGCGAAAACCTCTTTGAGGCACCCAAGGATGGAGGTTTGAATATTCTCCCCATTGCTCAGGAAAGGTCACCGATGTTAGTAGAGGAGTTTGTTGAAGTCAACATAAATACAGAAGAAAACCCTTGGGTAATATACTTTGTAACCTCTTTGACAGAGACAAAAAAATAAGAGTTTCAAGACTTCTTCATAAAGAGATAGATAAAATTTGCATGGTCATATGCAGACATGCCTGGGCTAGATCCAAACCTTATATTGCACCATCTACCACTACAACCAGGTATTAAGCTAGTCAAACAAAAGTTAAGGAAAATGCATCCGCAAATTGCTCTACTGGTCATAGTAGAACTTAAGAAACTATTAGATGTCGGATTCATAAGAATCATAAACTATGCAGACTATATTTCAAATCTTGTACTAGTGACTAAACCAACTAGGGGCATCTACATTTGTACAGACTTTAGAGATATCAACAAGGCATGTCCTAAGAATGACTTCCCTTTTCCAAACATAGACATGATAGTATATCTTACAGTAGGATATAAGATGCTATCCCTCATGGATGGCTTCTTTGGATATAACCAAATAAAAATCATAGCTGAAAACCAACACAAGACAACTTTCACGTGTCCATGGGGAACATACTATTGGAGTGTTATGCCTTTTAGGCTTTAGAATGCAGGAGCTACCTATCAACGAGCAATGACTACTATTTTCCATGACTTTGTACATACTCTCATGGAATATTATGTCGATGAAATTATAGCTAAATTAGTAACAAGGGAAGATCATTTGAAAGTTCTAGACAAGATATTCCAGAGGCTAGAGAATTACAATGTCAGACTAAATCCAAAGAAATGTGTCTTTAGGGTGAAATCAGGGAAAATTCTAGGATATATCATTTCCAAAAGAGGCATTGAAGTAGATCCAGAGAAGGTAAAATATATCATAGAA
>CM021106.1:104424945-104512118 GCA_007115665.2 Sequoiadendron giganteum | reverse complement strand
ATTATTGGATGAATGAAGACAGAAAGCACTAGACCATTTGCAAGCATATCAAAATCATCTTCTTCATAGATATAATAAGAAAGTTCTAAATTGACACTTTGACATTGGTGACTTGGTTTTAATGGAGAATCCCAAGAATCAAGTTGAACAAGAAAAGCTAGGTAAGTTTGAACCTAACTGGTTAGGGCCCTATATTATCACATAAGCTTTTGGATCAGGAGCGTAATAACTCTCTACCCTTGAAGGAAAACCAATTTTGACACCAATCAACAACCTTCATCTGAAGAGGTTCTATGCATAGCTTCTAAGAGTCTTGGTCTTAATCAAGAAAATACAAA
Source organism: Sequoiadendron giganteum (assembly GCA_007115665.2). Lineage (NCBI taxonomy): Eukaryota > Viridiplantae > Streptophyta > Pinopsida > Cupressales > Cupressaceae > Sequoiadendron > Sequoiadendron giganteum. Next base: position 104,511,780 of record CM021106.1, on the reverse strand, counting down.
AAAATGGTTACCTTGATGAAAACCTAGAAAACATGCATCTTTTTAACACCAAAAAAATTGGAATATCAACAAAATAGTAAAGAGAAATAATCCGTCCAATAGTGAAAACCACTTCGGTGGCGCTATGGATAAGTACCATGGTGAAAACGTGGCAAACAAACGCCATGTATAGTCAAAATCGCTCCTTCGTCTACTATCATTCCAGTCAAAATTTTTCACCATCCCTCATAACAACTAGTTGTCTTATCCATTGCTTGGAACGATTGACATCAATTCCACTCCGTCTCCGCATTCCATCCTGTATGTCTTATTCCTGACTGGGGGAAAATCCTCATTCTATGTCATGTGGACCTTGTACATAGCAACCCAACATCAAAAAATGTCTTGAAAAAATCCAAAAACATTAGAAATGTCCTAAAAATTTCAAAAACAGTAGAAAAACTTCAAAAAGACAAAAAAGTCGAAACATGTCAGAAAATCCCAAAAACAAATTCAAGTCAGTTATGTTAAGTCAAACCTAGACATAGTCAAACTTTGTTTCCTCTATGACTAGACATAGGCAAGGCCATCAGTTGATGTGCCCCCAAGGCATTAGGTCTGTCTGTCTAGGTTTCTCATGTCTCACACACATTAAAATCTTGACTATTTGTACATTCAAAGTCATTGGTCATGTCGAACTATGAGGTCTCTACGTGTACAATGTAGGCAAGGCTAATCAATCGATGAGTCTCCGAGACCGCACTAGGTCAGTCCAATAGGGTTTATCACATTCACTATCACACATTGCATATCATCAACTTAAGTACATATTTTCAGTTAGTTATGTCAATTAAAGTTTGGTCGAACTATGAGGTCTTTGCATGTACAACATAGGCAAGGTTGTCAATCGATGAGCCCCTGAGGCCGCTTTAGGTCAGTCCTTTAGGGTATATCATCTCAATTCATACACTTTCAAAACAAAGACACCCATAACAGTTAAGGAATCAAAACAAGTCATGCATCAACAAGGAAAACATCTCAAAACTGTCATCAAGTCAAAATCAAACACATTGTTAGAGTGATCAACTTATGTCTTTCTTGTCAAAGGACATCGTCAAATTGTCATAGCCTCATGTAGCTTGTCATATCAATGTCATCAGGCTCTAATGTCTTATACGACAAATGATATCTTTTTGAAACCAAGCTTTGTCATGCCTTACATAGATAGTCACCAAGTCGAAACTAGACTCAATGTCTTATGCGGTATGTGTCATCCCTCACATTACGTTGTGTCAAACATCAAACAATCCCACAAGATCAAGTTTTGGCGAATAATTTTATTTGGATTTATGACTTTATATCTTATGTTGTCTTATCTTTCTATCGATTTGTGAATAAGTCTGGTTACTAACTTTCTCAAGGATGTCCCTTGAAGGATTTAGAGGAGCAAGGATGTCTTAGGACTCTTTTTCTTTGACTGTTGTTTATCAGCTATTTTTTTTAATTTTGGATTTTGAGTCATGTTACTAGTTTCCTCAAGGATGTCCTATAAAGGATTTAGAGGAGAAATGATGTCTCATGACCCGTCTTTTATTTGTTTGATGTATGTGGTTAATCAAGACAAAACGACTGGGGCAATCTTGTCCTTAGTTTGAGTTAAGACACTCCTTGTCTACGACTATCTGTTTTTTGCAGATGGATGACTTTGTACACTATGGTCTATCTCATATCATGGTGTGTACCATCCATTTCTGCCAGTCCCGCCCAATGATGATAAAATGAAAAGCTTAGCATATATGGTAAAATATCAAAGATTATATGTCCTTCAAATAACCATTCTTTTTCAATAATAACTTTTTGAATTATTCGAGCTAACATTTCTTCTTTTCAACATCTTCACCACCATTATCTATACATTTCAAGAGCACACTCATGTTCTTAAAACCCACCTATCCTCTCGAGGGGGCATACCACTACCTCATCATCATTCTCCCTTTCACTGGGGCATCTTTTTTTCATTTTCTTTGACACAACGCGATAAACAACATTATATCAAAGAGGGGCAAACTGTAGACACTAAAAATTGGTCTAGGCCTGCGAGTACCACTTTTGACATAATTTTCTAATGTCCATGGTCATGATTAAATAATATTTATTATTTAATTACCCTTCTAAACACATATTTCCTCTATTAATTAAATAACCTTTTAATTATTTAATTAATTCATTATGACCCTTTATTGAACTTTGATTAATTAAATAAATTGTATTTATTTAATTATGTCGCTAACTAATTAATTCTCCTTCTTAAATAAATAGTTTATTATTTAATTACCCCTTTGTCATATTTCAACTATAATTAAATATTTATTATTTAATTATTCAATTAATCCTTTTCAACAGTCAATTAAATAATTTATTATTATTTATAATTTAATTAATTCATTTCAATTTTCAAATGTTGAATTAAATTAACATTTAGTTCATAATTATTTTTTTCTGTCACATTCTTCTATCATCCAGTTATCTAATTATTCACTCACCATCTGATTCGAGATCTATTTAAATCCACCAGTTATCTCTAGATTCAATATCTCATCGTCTTTGCAAAGGGACTCTCTGTCACAACCAGTCAGTTAACTAGTTCTAACTCATATGCATGAACATATTTATTAATTAAATATCTTTATTTAATTAATTAATTCATGTGTGCATTCGAATAGGTTATTCTTCGAGTTCTAACTTTATCATTTTCATTCAAAGTCTAATTCTTCTATTTTTGAAGGCTTACCACTAAAGATTAAATCATTTATTTGATATTGAACTCGTGTTCTTTCTATTTTCAATCAGTCTTGACACAAGATTAAGTTATTGTTCTAATTTAATCTCTATCTTGCAGAATTTTCCTAACTCATGTTCTAACTGGCATAAAACTCACATTGCATGGAATTCATCAATCTTGATCATTGATCTCTCTTTTGAATCTGAGCCGATCGTTCGAAAACCCAAAATCTATAAATTGACCTGTCATTGTCATCATTCCTCCTCCCAAAATCAATACTTTTGAGAAGAACCTATTATCTTCAATATTTTGTTGAGACAATACATCTAGGTTATGCTTGCATCAATACTAAAAATTTGAGGGCAAGAATACTGAGACAACAAAATGGAGAAGGACAATCAAGATAATTCGAAGAAGTGGACGCATATTCGGTGAGAATTTTCTAATTATAGTTTTAATTGTTTTGTTCATTTTTACTCATTCTTAGTTGTTTGATTTAGATGAATATTTGTTAGATTAGATTTAACCGTCTATTTGTGCAGAATCCCATTTATTCTATGTAAATATTTTTCTTTCTTTTGTGAAAACTCTTGAAAACTGGAAGAGCATAATTTTAGGCCAAGATGGAAATTGGAAGAGATTATTTGCGTATATTTTGACCAAATAATTTCAAGCTAGGATGAAAAACTAGAAGAGAATAATGGAACATTTTATTGTATCTAAAAGATGATTAAGGAATTTGTTTATAGAACAATGAAGTATGATTTAGAACAATCCCAAAACTTACAAATCTGAATGTTATATTGACCCGCAAGATTAACCCGCAAGCTTAATATTCACAAATAAAAGGACCCAAATGAATTCAGTTCACTATTTCTTCCCAGAGTGTGTCGAAAAACTAACATCATCGTCATTGATGAAATTGTCAGAAGATAAGGAGATGAGGCTACTCCATTGCCAGATAATGTGGAAATGTTGGGTTGATTTTGTGTTGGATGGAAAGGAATTGTGGCGTGGTATGCTCGACAGCTAAGATGGAGTAGGGGCGGAGCAAGAGAAGCAAGAATAAACATTGTTTCTGATTCAAAAAGGAAAGAACTAAGAAAAAAAAGAGAAGATATAAAAAATCCTAAAGATATTCGGGTTCATTTTTTCAGTGGAGAACTCAGTTTTTCACCTGCGTTGTGTTTTTAGCGAGGGTTTTCATCTCGAGGGACTGAAACTAGCGCCCTAATAATAGACCAGTACAAAGTTAACAAATTGGTGTAAATACTCCCTAGTATGTGCATGCTCTGTATATGTTTTGAATCGCAGAGGCAGGTAAAATTTTAAAATTTTCAAAAGTATGTTTTAGGAGTTTTGTATTACTAAATTTTTTTGAGAACTTTTTTAATTAGTGTAAAATCGTAAAAAAAAACAGAGCAATAAGAAACAACTTACACTTAATAAATATTCCAAATCATAGAAGATCATCGCAGAGCAAAGGTCAAACTAATATATCAATTATTTAAACAGTATCTAGGTAAGTGTTAGAACAACTCATTCCTCTCACTATTCCTCTCACTGTTCCTGAATAGTCCTTTTTAATGAGTGTAAAAAAAATCGTTGTCAGTAGTAGCAGAGAGGCGTTATGCTTGAGGCTTGAACAACATAGGCTTTTCAATGAACACTTGATTCTTGTTACCCTCCTTTTGCAATCTTGTTAAGTGTAAGTTGTTTCTTATTGTTTTTTTTTTCTTTTATGTGGTTTATGTTTGGGTTTAAAAAAAAAAAACCAAACGGCTTTGAAATCCTACCAAAATCCTTAAATGATTGATTCTTCAAACTATAGCAAGCTCACTAAATCTATGTGAGTGCTAATTCGATTCTTGGAATCTGATAAATTTTTCAAACCCCAGTGCTAAGTATAGCAACCTTGCTGGATTCAATCCCTCTCTATTGTAATTTCAAAACATAGCAAGATAAGCAGATTCAGTTCAGACTGAATTGTTTGGCATGTAGCTTTAATTAATTTCAAAACATAGCAAGATGAGCAGATTCAGTTCAGTATATTTCTGATCATTAGAGTGTAAAATGTGCTTTGAATCTAGGAGAATTTCCATGCCCTAAATTGAGCTAGAGCTAGAGATATGGCAAGGGTTGAGAAGAACTGGGAGCACCTAGTTCGAGCCACTTTACAATGAGAGCTGCTTTGTAGCGCAAGGCGAGCAGGTGGCAAGGCATTAGTAGGGCTTGCTAGTAGTGTTCCATAATCTCTAGGGAGAGGCTGTAATATTGATGCCATTCTACTTGCCACATACGCAATTTAGGATGAGGAACCTAATGTTGTTCGTATATGTAAGTGTATTTCTTCCCATTTAGCAATAAAATAATATTATGCAGTATAGTTTATTTTTTTACATTTTATTTCAAACCGAGGATACCAAAACTTGAACTACTGACATAGTTTAAGAATTAAAAACCCAAGAATAATATGTGTGAAGATTAATAAAGAAATACTATTTTATCTTTAATGGTTTTTGTTTTGGAGAACTTCATAACTATTTACCTTTCTGTCAATTAAAAAAGATGATATGTAGCTTACGGATCTCAAGATAACTAATATGTCTTTCGCGTACCCATTGCACACGAAGGTGCTATTGCTAGTTATAATAATGCAATAATTAGAAAGCCAAATAAATAAATAATAATAATAATCAGAAAGCTTCTCAATGTTGGGACCCACATCATCTAGAATGTGCCCTTTACTAACCATGTCTCATTTGTATCCAAAATTGCTGTCAAACATATCATTATGTCCCAACTATGCCATAGAAATTTCCGTATGAAAAACAAAAGCCCACACATGTTAATTGATGTCAACCATTTTGAGCACTTTATGTTCTAAAGTACAACCACATTTAGTCAAATTTCTGGTTCATAATATACAAGGATTTATTTTTCATGAGATACATATTACATGATGTTTATAGGGTATAATATTGAAACTTTTTCATTAAAATATATTTAATCTATTCAATTTTTTTGAAATATGGATGTGTATGAACTTTTATTTATGAAACATAAATCAATAAATTTCATTAAAAAATTATTTAATTGATATCAATATTATAAGTGATACACATTTTCATATATCTTCAAACTTACTTAAGCATATTTCACCTTTACATATAATTTAATAATGCAAGGAAAACTATTTTGAATGTCATATATATAATAGTGTATATATATTGAAAGGAATAAACCAAATTATACTATAATGCATAAAGCAGTAACAGTGTTAAAATAAACCAACCGTAGATAAAAAAACAAAAGCAAAGAGAGTAAAAAACTATAAAATATCACAAGGACATAATTCTTGTCCTCGACCATGTGGAAAGAAACAAAATCAGATATGGATGCTAATCAACATCTAGAAGATAACCCAGGTTTTTGTACTATGAAAAAATCAGAGCTTGGCATGGCATCCAAGATTTACCTAAAGTCAACCCGATCTCATCACAATGTAATGGCTTATATAAAGATAAAACCTCTAAATGTTGCAGGTCACAATGAGAATCATAAAATATTTGTCATGAATAAGCACATCATTTTTTTCCCATCTTATTTATGTTGCAATGATCTTGAGTGTGTATTGTATTCACAGTGGGGTGATCCCACAAAGCTGGTTTACAATTTCTCAGAGGAACTGATTTTTGCTGAAATCACATATTTTTAGAAAATGTAATGATTTAAGCCTCTAAAAGTTCCATTTTAAGGATTCCAATTGAATAGGGTTTGATCAAACCACCTTAGATCAAACCCCCTTGGATAGAACCTCGCTAGTTTTAAACCATACCTATAAATGAGTCTCCTTTACACCTATCAAAATGCTGATAAAAAATCACTTATGATTTACCTTTTGGGGGATCAAATGAATTCATTTAAAATTTATTTTAAATTATTATGGTAGTCCTCAAAATGAGCTATCCCACGAATATAATTTTAGTATGATTTGGTTTTATTATGTATGTGTTTTTTTAGTTTTATTAAACATAGGTTTTCCACCGAAAATCAAGCTCTTTGTTTTGCACATGTGGAAAAATAGAAAATTATCAAAATAAATTTTTAAAAAATATGTTTTTTCTGGGTATTGATGTCCTTGATCCATTAAAAAAATAAAAATTTAATTTCGATACATAAAAAATAAATTATGTTGTATATCGTCCGCCTATGTCTGAATTGTAGTTGGTTTGGCTTCGAAACTCTATTAAGGAAACAATATTCAATTAAAAAATATGAGACCAAATGAAAGTGCTAGATATCTTGGTTAAAAATCTAAATTAAAAAAAAAAAGAATTTTATCCTTCATACAAAAAAAATTATGTTGTATATGGTAAGCAACACTTTTAAAAAATGTTGTTTTCTAAAAAAAACCAGTTTTTGTGGGAGATGGAAAAAGAAGTCCAATCTTATTCCAAAAATTTTGAAAAAAGTATTTTTTGAATCTAGAAACAAAATGTGATGAGACTCTAGTTTGCATCATCTTCAAATTCCTCATGGTTTAGACATTATAGGTGCCTGAATGTGAATATTTAGTTAAAAATAATAATTTCAGTGTCCAGTTCGGCCAAAAATTATAAACCACTATTGTGGGATCACTGAGTGTTGTGCTTTTTCATTAAGATTTATCTTTGTGATTCCCAGGTGGTAGGCAACTCCTAAACTTCCCTATATCAGTCTTGTCTAGAAGCATCGATGTTCCATAATGGATAACTTGCATTTGAACAAATAGTGTCCATGATCATAGAACTGCTACTTTCAACTAATGCCTACATGTATGAACATAGCCACTCAGTACCATTCTAGTTACGAAGTTATAGTCCATGATAGTGGATGATTTGTTGGGTCTGCAAATATTTTGGACGATCTATTTTTGGGTTTATAATTGATTTAAGTATATGGGAGTATCCCATACTCCCAATATGTAGGAGGTACCTAATTGTTCTTCAAATAAGAGGCATACATATCCTACCTTGTGCAAGATTTGAACTTGTGACTCTTTCAAGAGTGTTTCTTTTCTAGCATTAGGCCAACTCAATAGTGTTAGCATTCCAATTCACACTAACTAGAAGGAGAAAACCTGCAACACAAGCAACACCATATCTAGAGTGCTACTAAGAAGTTGTCTTGAAAACAAATACACAAAGACAACAAAGGTTGACCATAAACATAATTCACCACATTGATAATAAGATCTTTGACATCTAAGTTCAACATTTAGAAGGTGTACTATCATAAATTGTCACCCCTAACAATTTCACATTATGTTTGGACCTAATTATGCTTACTATTTATTCATTTTACTATCATTCTTGAAAAATCAAGATAAAATTGGGAATGAAATTCAATTAATTATTTAACAACTATTTAAAATTTAAAATAGGCCTAGTCAAGGGTGCCCTCTCCCTTGACCTCCCTATTTTGGCTCAACTTTTAATATTTTATCATCACCATTAATATGTTTGCAAATTCAAATTCAATTATTGGTTTTTCAAAACTATTTTTTGTAGGAAATGAAGAAATGCATATAAATATAAGTCTTTTTTACCATTTGAACAAATAATAAAATTTTGATCAATTGAGCATCCTAAAAAAGCATCATTTTACAATACTTTCATTATTCAACATTCATGTTTGGGTAAGTGCACTAAGTTGAGTCCACGAAACATGGAGGTTTTGGCCTTAGCCAAAAAAACGAAATCGACATAGCAAAAATGGGATCCTGATTTTTACAAACGAGATCCCAATTTTTAGAAATCGGGATCTCGTTTAGCTTCAAGATCTTGAGCCTAAATTCCAAATGGGGTCCCACTTTTTAAAAATTGGGACCCCGTTTGTTAATGGGTCCTGAATTGATAGACACGGGATAGGATCTCAATTATTAAAAAATAGGATCCCGATTTGTAAAAAAAGGGATCTCGTTTTTTAATAATCGAGATCTCATTGTATGATGGTATTTATTAAAAAAAAAAACAAACGAAACTCATTCTGCTCTACATGAGATCCCAATTTGGTGAGCGACAATGACTACCAAAAATGACCTCCACACCCCCACTTTTTTGGTTTTTTTTTTTTTTATTGAAATTTTTAATAAAATAATAGATTTTACAATGTTTTTTTCTAATTTATTTGGTGTTTTAAGCATTTTATTTCGTATAACAGTAGAAATGATGATTTATAGAAATAGATGAAAAAATGCAATGAAACCTAAAGATATGAATAGAAAGGAAAAAATGAACCTTAAATTGTATTTTAGAAACAAAATTTAGGTTTTGAAACCTAAATTGTTCAATCAAATATAAAACATTTTCATTTGAAAACCCCAATTGAAAGGAAACAAAAAAATTGCATTTCAAAACCTTGAATTAAAACGAAATAAAAAAAAATGCATTTGGAAACCCTAATCAAGCCTTTTGAAACCCTGAATTCAAATCAAACAAAAAAATTGGATTTGAAAACTCTATTTTGAAATGAAATGCAAAAAATCTCATTAAAAAAACTAATTCCTTAGATTGAAACCCTAAATTGAATTGAAAGAAATTTTTTTCTGAAATCGTAAATTAAAATCGAACAAATCATTTTGCATTTGAAAACCCTAATTTCGAGCTCAAGAATATTTGATAATGGAAAAAATTTGTTTGCATTGTATGGAGAAAACAATATGTTAAACTTTACTTTCAATGTTAAATTATAATTATATTATAAAACAATATGTTAAAGAATAGTTACAATTCATAAATTTTCTCAATGTTTATTTGTAAATTTAGTTAGCAAATTCCTAAATCCTTACATACAATCCATTTCCAATTGTCACTTAATTAGATAATATTTCCATTCATTTCTATTTCATATTTTGATCTCTCTTAGTCATGCCTTGTTTCCATTTCTTGTTTGCATGATTTATCTCTTGTCTTTCGACAATCTTAACCCTTATTCTAGTCAATTAGCTGTTAATTAGGCTTCTAGTTTGGTCTAAAATCTCAATTTGCACTAGTTACCTAGACACTAAAAGAATCTAAATATTTTTCTTTTCTAAGTTTTTCTAGGTTCTTTTAATTCCAAACAATGCAAAATAAAATACTTGATTCAACATTAACTAATTTTATATTGTACATTTTATAACATAAATTTCATTTAAGTGGGAAATATTAATGACAAAATGTTAAATAAAATAATCTTATATTCAATTAAAAAAATATCAAGTTAAAATATACATCAAACTTAATCTTAATAATACATAATTATGTGTTTCTATTACGAAAATAGTCAATCTATTCATAAAATCAAAAATATTCATAAACTAGTCACTAACTTGCAAGTCCATTATTCCAAGGGCCACCCAAACTTCACCCTAAGTTCCCTAAACCCTAAATCCTAAACTGTAAAATCTAAAACCTTAGAAATAAAGCTTTCATTTTCGCCTATGACCTTAAAATGAAATTTGGTCATCTTAAGCAACTCAACCAAATTTTATTCCCTCAAAAGCCATGTCATTTTTTCATAGGACCTTACTACATAGACCCCTTTGAGCCATCCTATTACCCTAAAGCCATCATGTTTTCCTAGGCCCTTAATGAAATTTGGTTGCCTTGGGTAACTTCACCAAATTTTATTCACTTGAGCCATGCCATTTTGTCCTAGGATCTCACTAGACATAGATCCCCTTAAGCTATCCTATCACTCTAAACTGTAAATCGATGTCTTAAGGGGTCCTAATATGAAATTTCTTAAGGGGATCAAAGAAATTCTTAAATTTTGGTGAAGTTGCCCAAGGCAACAAAATTTAACAATAATAAGATCGTGCATGATTATAATATGAATGAGATTTCATGATCTAGGTTGGTCAATCAAAAAAAGAGCTATCTCAATCAACTGTTCCACAAGAAAATGTTGTTCACTAGCTTGAAAGTCCATTATCCCAAGGGCCACCAAAACTGCACTGTAAGTTCCCTAAACCCTAAACCCTACTAAAATCTAAACCCTAAACACTAAAGCATTCATTTTCTCCTAGGACCTTAAAATGAAATTTGGTTGCCTTAGGAAAATCCACCAAATTTGATTCCCTTAAGCCATGTCATTTTGTCCTAGGATCTCACTAGACATAGATCTCCTTAAGCCGTCCTATCACCCTAAACCAAAAATCGATGTCTTAAGGGGTCCTATTATGACATTTCTGAAGGGGATCAAATAAGTTCTCAAAATTTGGTGAAGTTGCCCAAGACAACCAAATTTAACAATAATAATATTGTGCAAGATCATAATATGAATGAGATAACTCATGATCTAGGTTGGTCAGTCGAAACAGGAGCTATCTCAATCAAATATTCCACAAGAAAATGTTTTTCACTAACTTGCAAGTCCATTATTTCAAGGGCCACCAAAACTTCACCCTAAGTTCCCTAAACCCTAAACCTTGAACTCTAAAATATAAACCCTAAACACTAACGAATTCATTTTCTCTAAGGACCTTATAAAGAAATTTGGTTCCCTTAAACAACTCCACCAAATTTTATTCCCTTAAGCCATGCCATTTTGTCCTAGGACCTCACTAGACATAGATCCCCTTAAGCCATCCTATCACCCTAAACTGTAAATCAATGTCTTAAGGGGTCAAGTAATATGAAATTTATTAAGGGGATCAAATAAATTCTCAAAATTTGGTGAAGTTTCCCAAGGCAACCAAATTTAACAATAATAATATCATGTAAGATTATAATATGAATTAGATAAATCATGATCTAGGTTGGTCAGTCGAAACAAGAGCTATCTCAATCAACTATTCCATAAGTAAATGTTGCTCACTAACTTGAAAGTCCATTATTGCAAGGGCCACCAAAACTTCACCCTAAGTTCCCTAAACCCTAAACCCTGAACTCCAAAATATAAACCCTAAACACTAAAGCATTCATTTTCTCCTAGGACGTTAAAATGAAATTTGGTTGCCTTAGGCAGCTTCACCAAATTTTATTTCCTTAAGCCATGTCATTTTGTCCTAGGACCTCACTAGACATAGATCCCCTTAAGCAATCCTATCACCCTAAGTCATAAATTGATGTATTAAGGAGTCCTAATATGACATTTCTTAAGGGGATCAAATAAGCTCTCAAAATTTGGTGAAGTTTCCCAAGGCAACCAAATTTAACAATAATAAGATTGTGCAAGATTATAATATGAATGAGATAAATCATGATCTAGGATGGTCAGTTAAAAAAAAAGCTATCTCAATCAACTGTTCCACAAGAAAATGTTGTTCACTAAATTTCAAGTCCATTATTCCAAGGGCCACCAAAAATTCACTCTAAGTTCCCTAAACCCTAAACCCTGAACTCTAAAATTTGAACCCTAAACACTAAAGGATTCATTTTATCCTACGACCTTAAAATCAAATTTGGTTGCCATAGGTAGCTCCACCAAATTTTATTCCCTTAAGCCATGTCATTTTTTCTTAGGACCTCACTAGACATAGATCCCCTTAAGCCATCCTATCACCCTAAACCGTAAATCGATGTCTTAAGGGGATCAAATAAGTTCTCAAAATTTGGTGAAGTTGCCCAAGACAACCAAATTTAACAATAATAAGATCATGCAATATTATAATAGGAATGAGATAAATCATGATCTAGGTTGATCAATTTATGGTTTAGGGTGATAGGATGGCTTAAGGGGATCTATGTCTAGTATGATCATAGGACAAACTGACATGGCTCAAGTGAATAAAATTTGGTGAAGTTGCCTAGGACCTTAATAAAATTTGGTTGCCTTGGGAATCTTCATGAAATTTTATTCACTTAAGACATGTCATTTTGTACTAAGACCTTACTACATAGATCCCCTTAAGCCATAATTTAGATTGTCTTAAGGGGTCCTAATATGACATTGCTTAAGGGGATCAAATAAGTTCTCAAAAATTGGTGAAGTTGCCCAAGCAAACAAATTTAACAATAATAATATCATGCAAGATTATAATATGAATGAGATATCATGATTTATTTTTATCAATTTACGGTAAATAGGGTGATAGGATGGCTTAAGGGGATCTATGTCTAGTAAGTTCCTAGGACAAAATTACATGGCTCAAGTGAATAAAATTTGGTGAAGTTGCCTCAGACCTTAATGAAATTTGGTTTCCTTTGACATCTTCACCAAATTTTATTCACTTAAAAGCCATGTCATTTTGTACTAGGACCTTACTACACAGATCCCCTTAAGTCATCCTATTACCTTGAAACCTAAATCCTAAACTCTAAACTGTAAACCCTATAACATTCATAAATTTTCCTAAATTAATAGTTAAGTATTTCTTCATTCAAGTAACATACCTTTTACATAAAATGAGGCTTACATATTTTATCATTTGTATTCAATTAGGCCATTTATATTGAATGGTTTAAGGGTAAATTTCCTAAACATGTATCTTACATTTTGAAATTACAAACCTAATGCAGGTTCACTTATATCTTAGAGATTACATGGATCAATTCAATAATATTCATAATCCATCTCCACGCCATCCATCTCCACCACTTTCACATCCACCTCCACCCACTCCACCACATAAATCCCCACCTCCACCACCTGAAATCGATGGTGCTTGCTTGCAAGCACAAATCAATGCCAATGTTAGAACCATCCAAGATCAAATCAACATTATTCAAAATGAATAATGTATCGCACCACCTGTGAGGATGTTTGCATCTAGGATGCAAATATTTGTTGATCCTATTAGGGCTATGGATGGGATCTTAAATGAGCATTGAAAATGACTAGAGGATAGGAGAACTTATGATTTTGAAAAGGAAAACACAAAGAAATGAAGAGATGCAATTGAGAGCCAAAACAATTTCTAAACTAAGATAATGATCTTATTGTTATGAATTTATGAATTTGGTTCGATGGATATTTTGTGCGATGAATTTATGAATTTGGTGGAATTTATGAACTTATAATGATGAATTTATAATAGTATATATTTTAAGACTATCTACTAGATCATGATTTCTCCTATTGGAAAAATGTAATATATATATGCGTTAGACATAAAATGAGCTTTTTGTGAATGTTTCAAGTTTACTTTTAGTATGTACATGTATTAAAATTGCATAGTTATAGATCTTAAATTTTGAAATTTGTATGTATATACATAGTTTAGTTGAATGATATATGCATGCAAATTATGTGTCATATTTTTTATTTTAAAAGTATGTACATGTTAAATTTTGAATTTTGGATGCACATGCTCAAGTTTAATCAATGTATATGTACTTGTAATTTTGTAAGTTTGTATGCTAATTTTGTATAATTTAATGTAGGCGCACTTATATCTGATATCCTCAATCCAACACCTTAGCCACCTCCACCTCCCCCTCCCCCTCCCCCTCCACCTAATACCCCACCTCCACCACCTGTTGCATCTGATGAGGCTTGCTTGGGAGCACACATAAATGATCAAGTTGCATCCATTCAGAATCAAATCAATGCTATGCAGAATCAAGCATTGATTCCTCCACATGTGATATGTTTTGGATCTATGATGCAAAACATTTTGGATGCCATTAAGATGATTGATTCTTATCTAGATAGGCATCGATGAGAGAGAGAGAGTAGATGAGATAATTTTATGTAGACAGTCTTTCTTATAAACAAATTTTAGACTTTAAAATAACAAAAGCCCACCTAACCCCTTACTTTCTTGACCCTATTACTTGGCAACCCATTCCTCCCAATAAATATAGAATATCCATGAGGTGGTGTATACATCCACAGATGAGTGCACTTTGTTGGGATTGATGGTATATGGTTTTTGACAATCCACCACACACTAATTGGGAGGTCCCATTATATTTTTTGAGGAAATTATCTGTAGAGTTTGTTATGGGGAAAAAGCTAAATTATTTTGATTTTAAATCATTTCAGAGTGTTGGTGGTGGCATGCCACAAAAAAGGTTAGGGGAAAGGTTTGATGACCAATGCCCCATGCATGTGCAACCCCTTGTTGTTTCTCTTGGTCCTCCCATTCCCACACCTATGCATCAATGCGCGATGGTCTCGACATTAGGATCTCTTATCTTGCTCGTAGGAGACCTTGATCAACATGCTTCTACGATAGCAAGTAGGGAGCATAAAGACAATGATGATGGAGGAGTGTTTTATGGAGTTGGTCTGAGTACCACTCCAAGAGTGTCGAGGGTCCCACATGTATGTACTAGCTGCCATCAATTATGCTATGGACCCGATCAGGCCACACCCTTTTGGGTGGACGTGGATATTATGGTGGTTCATCTGGTCACCTCAGTTCATTTGTATAATTTATTACAACAAACCATCACCCTAAGGACACTGCGACATAGGTATAAATGTGCATCTACATGTTGATTTTATAAGAATTTTAATGAATACATATATATCAAAGAAATTTTGCAATACATTTTAACAATCAAATTGTTTGGTGTATAGATGACATTGATGATGGGGCAATCATCTGCTCCATGAGTACATACATCGACACCAATCCTAGTCGGCAACCCTTTTGGGGCATTTTGATTTCAATTTTATAAATTATATATGAATTGATTTTTAACTTGAGTTTTAAATTTATAATTGAATCATGAGCATATGTTTAAAATATTTATGTTGGTTTAGGGGAGTCAATTGGCTTCCACATCGATTCCACCCGAGGGGTTGTCGAAAACTCCTCCACTATCAGGCATCATAGATTAGGGGGAGGTACATTTATATTGTAAATTGTTTAACTTGAATTAGTATACTTACAATTATGAATTTTGAATTCACTATATATTCAAATGTGCATGTACACTTGTAAATATTATAAGCATTAAAAATGTTTACATGTATGTCTAGGTTGATACAACAATGAGAATGGGCACTGGGCAAACATTAGATGTTGCAACTACTTGTGAGGTCTCTGATTTTTAGGTTGTTTAAAAAAAATTCTACACAAAATGTGCAAACTTGAATATATATATTTTAACCTAATTCAATTATACATACTTTAAATTTGATCTTGTAGGACTTTGTTAGTGCGAATTTGTGCCATGACATAGTTATGATCACACCTCTAGGAGGATATGCAGAGCAGGCTCCAGATATCATGGTAATTTAAGTTTTTATTATATATTTAAAGTTAATTACAAATTATATATTTTGAATAAATTTAATTTAAAATCTAAATTTGAATATATATATATATATATATATATATATATAAAATGAGCTAATACATGTTTTAAATTATTTTTCTTTTATCTAGCAGGAGACACATCTTGTAGTTAAACATGTACAAAAAGGTCTTGGAGAATAGAGTGCACAACCTCAAAATATGGTACAATTAAAATATGATAAATTATAAATTAAATTGAATTAAATCATTTTTAATTGTAGACTTACATCTAATTTTAACTTTGTCTTGTTTATGTAAATTGATTCAGAGAATTTAGAGGTTAGTTCAGGTGCACCAGAGCATCCAAACCTAGATATGATGGTAATTTAATTTTATGATAAATTATAAATTAATTTGTCATGTAAATCATTTTTCATCATCTTACATTTGATTTCATCTTTCTCTTGTACAGAGTGTTTCAGGTCATCCACATAGTCTACATGGTGTGAAGATATCTCTTCATTTTAGAGACAGTACATGACCTAAACATGATTTTATGGGTTATATTTGATTATTTCATGGACAACATATTAGGTTTCTCATGTACTCTCTTGGACTTTATATTTCATGGGTCAAGTACTTTGTTGGACTTTAGTTCATGGGTTGTACATTCTAATGGACTTTATTTCATGCGCTTAATATATTGTTTTCATGCACTTAATATGTTGTAAATTATGGACTTTATTATATTGTTTGAAATTTTAATTTACACATGTACATTTATGAATTTTATGTTCATAGTCAAGACATTAATATAGGACATTAATGTGAAATTAAATATAAATATGAAATTAAAATTGAAATTAATAAGACATTTTAATATTTGTACTTTACAAATTTAGTGATCCCATACATGATATACATGATATGTACATTCAATAATTAGAGATAATTAGTCAATGAACTTATTCAATTCACGTCAATTAATAAAATTAGTCAATAAATCATAATTTACAAATAAGAGCAATCCGTTTATATACCAAAAAGGATAGAATTTTAAGAAATAAACAATACCATACAATATTAGAGAACAAAAGCATTGATAAATTCTATAAACAATAGCATCCAATAATAATTTATAAGCTTTCAAAACAAATAATAGAATCCAATACTAATTTGTAAGCTATCAAAACAAATAATAACATCCAACACTAATTTATAGGTTGTCTTAAGGGGATGTCTTAAGAGGTATGTAAATGTATTTTTAATTTGTACAAAATGTTTAATTGTGTAAGTATGTATGTACATATATGTCATCTCAAAACAATGTTTATAAAATTTGGATATGCCATCTCAAGAACATCTCAAATTTGTGCCCAGAATGTAGTAGGTCTTCACGCCACCTAATATAAAAAAGGTACAAGCAATAGCAATGAAATCATCAAAACACACATATTTTAATTTATATAAAACTAACTATGTGTACACAACTCAATCACTTGCATTTAAAAGTATTCCACACATGTGTGTAGGTTGAATCCAAACATCTTCTCCTTATTGTTTCAAAGTATGATCTATCAATGCAATGATGGCTTAAGGATACAAAAAAGGATAATAAATCGATTTTAGCTATTAATGTACAAGAAATACCAATAAATAATCAAAACATGTATTGAAATATAATTTAACTAATAATTACCTTTTTTTACCAAGTATTCCATGATGTCTAGGTTGAATCTGCATGGACTAGATCCCTTTTGTGATTATGGATTAAGGATCTATAAAAGGAAAATTTAAATCAATTTCAACTAATAACACACTTGACCAATATAAAAACATGTATTTAATCTATTTAAAAGTACAATATAAAACTAAAACTATATTTACCTGTATTTACTTATTCTATTGTACCATTTGCATCCTCTCTTTTTTGCAATCCATCTATGATTGTCTCATGCTCTTCCATATAAATTATCCATATCACTTTATTTGTAGGTCTTCCATGATACCGATCTAGTTTTATATTTGTTGCCACCACCAAATGTGAATAGTGTATAATCATTTTATGCGTTTCATAATTTTCGAATGCAGGTAGACCATCTTCCTTGTCAGGTATTTTTGTAGCCAAGTGCCAACCACCACCACTGATCCTAATGAAAAACATGAAAACCATCATCAAATAAGTTCTCAAAATTTTCTTAAGGGGATCAAAGACTTGTTCTAAATTTTTTCTTAAGGGTATCAAAAACTTGTTATCAAAATTTGCTTAAGGGGAGGTCTTAAGGGGATCACCGTACCTATTGGATAATGATAGCAATCATAATATTATCAAGGTGCTATTAACTTATGTTTAGTCTCCACACAACGAGCCAAATAATATTTTGTTTCCTCTTCATTCCCCTTGGGTGCAACAACAACATACACATGTCCTGCAAACAAAATTTGATTTAATAACTTGTGCATATCCATATAAATGATTTAGTATTACAAAATAACTTAAGCAAAATAAACTGAAATAAATTGAATTAAATTACTTTCATGTACAAGATCTGAAACATGGTCATAGTCTTCATATGCAAACACTTGATCATTTTCTTCAATAGTTATTTCATATTGATTGTGTGCTTGTGTAGGTGTCAACGATCTTTTCTCCCAATGTTTAACCCATTATGTATTTTCACATGCTCCCCAATCTTCTGAGATACAAAAATAACAAAAAAAGGCAAGCTCCCTTGTCTAGATAGTCCATGTGCTTGCTGTCGAACTCCTAAATGAATGCCATTTAGTAGATCCACTGATTGTCTCATAGTCAACTCTAGGTACAATGTTCTCTTCTTCAACCAACCAAAATAATCAATGAAATCTAGAGTACTCACTCGAACCAAGCGCAAATAATATTGTATTGCACCAATCCACACTTCCATGTGCTTCTTTAAGTTTTACTACATCCTTGAATTTGAATTGTTCTCTAGCAAGAATTCTTTTGACACATGCACCAACTCCATCATTCTCTCCTTTACCATGCCCAACTTAAAAAAAACTCCATATATGTTTGAAATTAAGTTCCTTGTGAACCCTACTTAACCAATAGAAAATTTGAGCATTCTTGAATTGCCTTGTACATTTATCTAACCATATGAGGTATTCTATCATTTGGATTCCTCTTTCTCTTAAATTTCTATAAAAAATACTAAAACAATTTTGCACAAACTCTGATGAGTGTAATCATTTTTCACTCAAATAAAAATGATACTCCCTCAAAAAATTTCGATCATCCTCAGTGCTATCATCTGCATGTCTATAAAAAATATGGACAAACATATCTACTTGCATTGAGTTATAATACTGTGATTGAATTTCCTCTTGTGAAACTAGAGTATAATTTATTGCAAAATCAACCACTGAAAGTATACTACCAATTGGAAATGTGTTTTTGCATGCGTGAAATTGACCATCAAGTCATTGAGAATGTTGAGAATGCATGAAATATTTTGGCACAATCTTATTCTTAAACTCACTCACGAATACATGTACACTAACTTTTTCTGTAACTAAATCACAACGCTTTCCTATTTTTCCATCTTTTAAAGAATAGTGAACATTCTTAAATATTTTAACATCTACTGATTGCTGTCCAAAATCATTATCAACACTTTCATGCATAAATATTCTTAAAAATGAAATATTTCCATAGCTAATACATTGTCCAAAAATACAAGAACTTAAATAAAACAATTTACCATTAGATCTTTCACAAAACAAACCTGATATAAACTCCCTTATTACTTTAGGCAGCATATTAATACCACATTCCTATATAATCATGTTAGTATGCAATGTAAAACATATATATTGAAAAGCATCATAAAAATAATGAAATTGAACATGCGTTTTACAACAAGATATTCGTTGCTTATTAATTTTTACATACCAAGGTTTACATTTTTCAAAATAACTTTGAATTATTTTAATATTACCAAGTAA
Source organism: Sequoiadendron giganteum (assembly GCA_007115665.2). Lineage (NCBI taxonomy): Eukaryota > Viridiplantae > Streptophyta > Pinopsida > Cupressales > Cupressaceae > Sequoiadendron > Sequoiadendron giganteum. Next base: position 104,491,876 of record CM021106.1, on the reverse strand, counting down.
CACTAAATCACCATAACATTTTCTATAAAATTTAGTTTGTGTTATATCTAATAGGTGTTTTGGGTGAGGATCGTGATTTTTGGACCCCACCCTTAATTTTAAAACATCTCTAGCATTAGATGATACCCTAGTATTATGATGCCATAATTTTTCGATTAAAGATTTAATTTCAACATTTAATTTCATATCGGACCTTGGGAGTCGACCACTGAAACTCCAAAATTGGTTGATAGGATCATTTTCTATACTTTCTCTTCTGTTTGCTGCTCTTAGCAATGTTTTAAGATGTATTTTTAAAACTTCACTAATTTTTCTTACCATTTTTTATTCAAAGTTGCTTTATTAACTATAGTTGTTGTTATAAATCTTCTTGCCACATTTTTATCTTTAGATGGACTATTTTTCTCAATATATTGAATGACACTACCATTAGTAGACATAACATATTTTTATGATTGATCTTTTCTTTTTGGTTCAACAAAAAAGCCTAACCTTTTCATTATTTTTCTCATTTTTTGCATTCTCATCAATTGCATCATTAGTTGACATTGAAATGCAAGTTTTTTACGATAAAATAATTTTTTGTATATTCTATTCGCATGTGTTCTTATTTTCCTCCAATAAATATTACCAAGAAGATTATCCAAAACATTACTTTCAATTTTTTTTAAAAAATTTCTTTAAATTCAACATCACATTCTAGATTTTCATTTTCATTTTCAATTTTATTTTCAAAACGATTTACATTTTTATTTTCATTTTGATCAACAAAATGGTTTTGGTTTTCATTTTCATTTTCATCAAAAAAATGGTTTTTGTTTTCATTTTCAACAAAAGGACCATTCTCATTTTCATTTTCAACAAAATATTTTTCATTTTCATTTTCAAGAAAAGATTTTTCATTCTCATTTTCATTTTCAAGAAAAGATTTTTCTCTCATTTTCAACAAATTCTAGAAAATTTTCATCTCTCTGAATATTATCAATGTCAACATCATTAATTCCAACATCTTGTAAAACTTCTACATACGAACTTACCATTTCACTAACATGTGGATTTGAAGACATACCTGGATTTGTGCCTATCAAAACATTCTCCATAGCATTGAAAGAGGGATTTGAAGACATAGTAGGACTTGCTTGTATAATCATATTATTTTCCAAATTGACTTCTTGCAAATTAGCTTCATCTACAACCATGGTCTCCTCAATGTTTTCATCTTCAATAGTTGTGGAATTGGATGCTCCACCATCATTCATTGATTTAATTCTCATTATTCTTTCTCTTTGTCTTTGTTTCTCCTTCTCTCTCTTTTCTTGAATGTCTTCAGGAGCCAATATCTTCCTATCTTTCCTCATATTATGAGCTTGTGAACCCATGATTATAAAATTATCAAGCACAAATGAATTTCAATAGTGAAATTCTTAAAAAAAATCAATCCAAATTGCAACTTGAAGACCTATAAGAAAAAAATTATTCCTCTTGTGTTCCTCAAAACAAGTTGAAAACTAGCACAATTCCACTTAAAAAACTATTTTATTCATGCCTCCTTTCAAAAATTCAATCCATATTGCAAGTTGAAGACCTTTTGTTCCTCCAAACGAGTAGAAAACTAACACAATTCCACTTTAAAAATGGTTTACACAATGTTGGAATGATGGATGCACAGGGCCCCTGATGATGCTACTGTCTTCAATGGAGGACCTTTTCCAGGAAGAAATATTCAACCACACAGAAAGTATGATAATGGAATTCAAATAGAGATTGCTATATTGATTCTAGAATGATTTACAAAGAGTACATATGCCTGATTATATAGGCAAGAGAAAAACCTAAAATGAATAAGATGTTGCCAAGTGTTCAAATCACACTACATGTGACAACATGAAAACCTAACTAACTAGCTAGGGAATGATAACAAGATGGAGATAAGTTCTAGAAAAAACAACTCATCTTCTAGAAGGGAATCTTATCTTAACAACTTCATTAAATGATTAAATGAAACCTAGGACTAATATGATAAATTAAGACCTAAGTTAACTTATGCTAGTGTAATAAATAATTAATTACACTAACACCCCCCCATAAGTGCAACTTAGGGAGGAAATTAAAAATGTAATGATTATGCATGATGATGATGGGTCCCGGCTAATGGCCATTTTAGGTACCCATGTACATAGAATGAAAATGCAACTAATCTCCCACAAATGGAGAAAAGGGGAAAACCTAGTGGGAAGAAAACCCCTCTCCGAAAAAGGAGATGAAATGCAAAAAGGTGATGATTGGAGGACTCAACGTTATCCCCCCCAAGGACAACAATCATCACAAGGATACAATATAATCAAAAGCCCCCCCATAGGAGGAAAATAGAGAGACTAAATAGCCCCCCCAAAATATGTGATCACCTGCAAAAAATGTAAGTGTATGTAGACAAAATATGATCCAATGTCGACAAACAACTTGTCTCCCTTTCAAAAGAAATAAAACCATGTAGAGATGCAGGGTAGCTTCCCATTTCGGATAGGAATTGAAGGAAGGATGTATATGAATGCAGAAGATGTCTCTGAAATTTGCTCATGTGTCTCCTTGTCTGATGAAGATGAAGATGCCACAACCCACTCAAGTACATACCCAAGCAATGTAGAAGGCGACAAATCAGGATGATGTGGAAACTGATGCTGAACAAGATCCAAAGACTGGGATGGTTTGACAACAGGAGTACAATGGTTGTCATCAAACATGAGAGATATCCCCTCAAATATGTCCTCCAAATATGAAATGTGAGACTCCACAAACAAGGATGCAATGTTTGAGAGATAGGAATCCCAATCAGGAAGACAGTGTGATACTGATTGTAATGAATCACTGGACATGCTCAATGAATCACTACCATGAGAATGTTCTTGTTGAATAGGAATGATAGGAGCCTCAATCAATGACTCTGCACATGGAATCACTGAAGGAGAAGGTAGATCAATTCTTTGATGGAGAGGCAGGAGCATCGGAAGAACCCTCTTCATCCTCATCTGAAGATTCAAAGTATTCCAAATATTCAAAATCCCGCATAGTATCTGCATCATAGGGTATCATGTCTGAAAGATGAAGAGGCACAAGAAAATTTTGAATAGGATCATCTAGGAATGGCAAAATGTCATGATCTCCATGTATCTCCCAAATTTTAGTCCAAAGAGTGAGAGGGAAATCACAATGATCAACACTTTTTAAGGTGGAAATATCAATATGCATTGCAATGACTCCTAAGACATGATCCCTTTTGAAATTCCAAGCAAATTTCTTACTGTCAGTACCAGGAGGGGGAACAAGATTAGACAAATACATCAACAAAAGAATCCATCAGAGATGTGTGATGATACCATATCTCCATTGTTTGTAGTTTCCCCGTTTCAACATGATAAAAGAAGGATGAAATGAAAAGCCCGTAATAAAATATGAATGATCTCCAAGATTATAAAGATAATGACAGTGATATGCAGCTGAAGTGATGTCAACCAAAATAAAAATCTTTTTCCCAAGCTTCAGGATATCCAAGTTATTGAACAAGTGCATGAAATTGAACAAAATTAATGCAAGAGTACCTGGAGCTGAAACTGATCAAAGTGAATGGACAGATGAAAAGAGCTCTGAATTACCTTCTTGATGTCACTGGGATTACTGAAATTCGATCAATGGTTGCAAAAATATGAGCCTTTATGTCCAAACTAGGGTTTTGAATTCAATTGACTGTAGAATATTTTGACAGAAAAATTCTGCAAAACAAATTACACCACTAGAAAGTAGACCAAATTCTCTTTCTGATGATATCTTGTTTGTGAAATTTTGACACCGTGGTGTGAAGATATGGTGATTTGAAAAAATCTGCCCTATTAGGGCATGTAGGCTAAATTAGGGCAAAACATTAGCCCCCTCAGACTAAACTCTTGGTCATTGATATGACCATGGTGCGAGTTGAGGAAAAAAATAAAGCGCCATCACTAGTGGAAGTGAGGCAGAGATTGGGCAGCAGTCGGGGGTGTCGCTAGGCTTGGCTCCGCCGGTGTTTGCACTGCCCAACAATGAACAATGATGGCCGGCGAGCGAATGGAGCCGATGGAGAATGGTCGGCGGACATGTCGATGTGACCAGTGGCGACAGTGATGGAAAAGGGCACGATAGGAGAAGGGTGCCAAATGGAGAGGATTGCACTGTGGGCGGGGCACGAGGCCCATGATGTGACAACACCGTGGGACCTCCCCCAAACTCTATAGACTGTCAATAAGCTGACAAAAGGATGAAAATAAGTGATTTTTAATATTGCATTTCTGCAATTAAAAATCAAAAAATCCCTTTTCAAAAAATCAATCCACCAAAATATGCCAACGGAGGAAATATCTATCAAACCCTATAGTATTCGCTGAAAAAGCCGATGCCGATGATATTAAAAATAAACCCGATTTGCATGCCGACCAAAGAATAAAAATACAGTCACCCGGATTTAATTAAATTTTTCTACAAACTATAGAAGAGCTCGAAATAATAATTTTTACCAAAATACAAAAATAGCCTTGAATTTTTTGAGAAATGAAAAAGCCCACTAATCTAAAAAAAAATTGCCTCAGAGGACAACTAATAGGGGATGTTTTTTTCTACAAATTGTATGGATAGTACGATTGATTTTGCAAACCCTTAAAAATACCTCTGATGGCTCCCAAATTGATGTGTCCGATTTTGATGAATGGATAAGTGATCCTAGGGTTTCGAGCCCTTCTGAAGACAATGGCGAGATTGGATCTGACTCTATCTACTCCAAAAATCAGCTTGCTCCCCAGGTGGAGTCAAGTAGCCTGCAATGGAAACCTTCAAGCCTATGATGAATCTCACTAGCCAAACTTTATTGATCCTAGGATGAACCTTCACTGGAATAGCTCTGATACCATGTTGGAATGATGGATGAACAGGGGCCCTGATGAAGCTGCAGTCTTCAATGGAGGACCTTTGCTAGGAAGAAATATTCAACCACACAGAAAGTATGATAATGGCATTCAAATAGAGATTTCTATATTGATTCTAGAATGATTTACAAAGAGTACATATGCCTAATTATATAGGCAAGAGAAAAACCTAAAATGCATAAGATGTTGCCAAGTGTTCAAATCACACTACATGTGACAACATGAAACCCTAACTAACTAGCTAGGGAATGATAACAGATAAGTTCTAGAAAAGACAACTCATCTTCTAGAAGGGAATCTTATCTCAACAAATTCATTAAATGATTAAATGCAACCTAGGACTAATATGATTAATTAAGACCTAAGTTAACTTATGCTAGTTTAATAAATAATTAATTACACTAACACATGATGCCTCCTTTGAAAAAATCAATCCAAAATGCAAGTTCACCAGTTGTAAAGACAAAAGTTTAAAAAATTAGCTCAATATGTCGTAGTAGGCCGTACCATGTGAAGTTGCAGACTTAATAGTAAAATTTTCTAGTAAATTAGAAAAAAATGGTAAACGGGATCCCGTTTATAAAATGAGATCCTAATTATTACAAACGAGATTGCATTTCATAATCGGGATCCTGTTCCCTAATATTAAATGTGGGGACCATTGAAAAAGGAATGGGATCCTGTCTATAAAGCAGGGTCTTGTTTCCCTATCAATGGTAATCTCATTTAATATTAAGCAAAGAGATCCCGATTTACAAAACGGGATCGCGTTTCTAAAAAAATGAAATACCATTTTCTTTGTGATTAGGTTTTTGGCTTGTATTCTGGTTCGAGAAATGTATTGGGAATCCAAACCTAGGGATTCAACCTGGTTTGACTTGCAAGTTGAAGGTCCTAACAATGTCAACAAGCTGAGGACTTTTTTTGTAGAATTTTTCAACGAAATTAAAACCCATTATAGATGAGACAATGCAGATTCCAAATATGATTTTTTTTAATTTTCAATTAATTTGTCATGAAACTGGTCCATAAACTTTAAATATCAAGGTTTTTTCTTATTTTAATAACTTTTTATCAATATAACATTTTCATGAATGGATTGCATGAGAATTTACTTCAGAGAATTCTTTTCAATTAATTTTTTTTCAAAAAATGATAAGTTTAGGTCATCTTATGCATGACATACACGATGATTTTTCAAAACAACAAATATGACTAATACAAATTTAACAAAAAACATAAATAAAAAATTACAAAAAAATATCGAAAACGTGCTTCAGTGAGTTACAAATATTTTCCAAAAAGGATTTAGAAAAATACGTTAATTTAGGTCAAAATATGGATGACGTACACATGCGTGGTATGGTAAAAAAAGTGACTTTTAAACAATGGTTTTTAGAAACACCTATTGAAACTCAATTTGTACCATTTGGGTATTGAAATAAATTACATATTTGGAAACTAGACTCTGAGTTCTACATTTTATGATTAGTGACTTTTTTGAAGATTCCATCTCTAAGTGCTTCAAAGTTTAAGGTCAAATGTTTCAAATTCTAAAAATTAGGGAAAACACTTCCACTTTTTGGCCAAAATGTGGACTCAACTTCTTGCTAGAACTTGTTTGCAATACATCACCAACTTCATGTCATATCACAAGTAAGGTTCTTTAGTGTTTTATGTTCATTATCATTTTGAGTACTAACATTGGTAGGATATCCTATCAACTATCAAGTTTCCTTACATATGAGAAGTACATCACGACTTCAATCCACCAAGGAATATACATTTGAATGGCAACTTGCATCATTTGTGACTTATCATTTTTTTTAGCCATTTTCCTTTGCCCAATCTAGGGCAATCACTCTCTATATAACATCATTATAGTTGTTGTAGAGGTGAAAACACCAAAATGGGGTTTGATATGGAAAAGCCTCTATATGACTCAACCCTTTTTGCCCTCTGTTTCATGTAGGTGGTAGATCTGAAGTGGATTTGGAGAATATTTGAATACCTAACATCAAGATCAAGAATTCGAGTACATTCATTCATCAAATTAAGGAAAAACCAATTATTCACTCATAAATGAAGTTTTGAGGCTGATTTAGACAAGGAAGCACCTATTGATTGTAACACACAAGTATTTGTTTTGAGATTATAGAAACCCTAATTTCTAGTCTAGGGTGGCCATGCCCTTGAGTAGTCAATTTGAACTCAGATTTGAATGCCAAGTTCCTCAATTTTTTCTACACTCTTCTATTTTTAATTTATGTTTACTAGTCATGTATCTTTCTCGATTAGTGTCAATTTGTTGTAGTATCATAGTTGACCTAGTTTGCACTTAAAAAATCACACATATCACATTAAATCATATTAATTCAACTCCTCATCAATCTTTCTAACTCTTCCTTGCGGATAGTACCGAAGTTGACTTTTATGATCACTTGTGTGTCCCCTAAATGTATAGCTATACATAAGTGTGATCTATGTTCAGATTAGTCCTAGATATCCTTTTTTATAAAAAAATTAAATGGTGAACTTGATGTGTCTCAAAATTACAAACTTCAAATTTTTATATCTATTGTTCTAAAATCTAAGTGAAATATTAGGCTATTTTAAAGTGTCATTGCTCAAAGTGCATTTCATGTTATGCTAGAAATTGAAAAAGTATATTTTCATATCATCAATTGTTTCATAATCTTAAAATATTTTATCTCTTCATAATTTCAGAGATAGATTCAGCTAGTTGTGACATCTTGCATTTTGGATCTTATCATTTAGTAAGTAATTTGAACTTATTGCATTCATTTTATTTCTTTGAAACATAAAAATCCATGAATGGATGTGCCTCATAAATAATATAGGGCTTATTTAATTTCCATATTTCTACCTAATCTTAGACCTAAACATGTACAATCTCATATCCTTAAACACTGTACTACATTTCTAGATCTTTAAACTTTCAAAAAATTACATCTCTCGTCTAAGGCACCCTCACCATTGTCTTGTTGTTTCCACCCTAAAATTTAGTGACAATATCATCTTTGATATTTTTTTTTGCATATGCTCTATATCTCTATTGAATTTTTCAATAATAGCTATATTCTTTTTGTAGACACTTAGAATATCTTGATTGATATCATGCACTCAATTCTGATTAACTAACTTCAAGTCTTCCTTGATCATTTCTATACTAACCATTTAATTGAATAATCTTTATTTAATCAGATAATAAATCTTATCAAATTATTTCATCATTTGCCTCTTTTAATTAAATAAATCAACTATATTTAATTAAATCCTAATGTTCCTCTTTTAATAAAATAAATCTTTATTTAAAAAAATCCTAAGGTCTTCTTTTAATTAAATAAATTAACTTTATTTAATTGAATGCTAGTGTCATCTCTTTTAATTGAATAAATCATTTTATTTAATTAAATTATTAGTATCTCCAATATTCTCTCATTTAATTTAAATAAATTCAAGTATTTAAATCAAATGTCACAATCAAACTAATCTCCTCTAAGTTAATTAATCTTAGCTCTTAACACTAATCCTCCATTCCTCTAGCTTTTGCAAGTTGCACATGTAAGTCCATTTATTTGATTTATTAATTACCCTATTTTCATTCAAATATGGCATATTCTTGGAATATTCCACTTATTTGAATTCTTCCTTCCAAATGACTTTTGTCCTCTAACTTGGCATTAAAAGCTCTTACATGTCCTCTCCTTGAGCAAACTTGGCATTAATTCCTCTTACATCCACTCTTACACAAGTCACCTCTTCAAATTCAAATTTCACCTACATGTATTTAACATGCACATTATTCAAAATATGCTCCACTCTCCTTCATTAGCATGTTGACAAGTGAAACAATGCCATCAGTCCCTTCTTTAATCCCACATTCATCAAATCCTCTAATTTCTCAATCCTTGAATTTTATAAATAGAGGCATCCTTTTCATTATTTGGATCCACAACTTCATGCACAATCACTATAGCCATTTAGGTTCTGAGTTCTTCATCATTTTTTAAAGTTTCATAGATAGATTATTGCCAATTTCATCTTGAAATCTTCAACAACTCATCAGGTTTATCAGGAGATTGGGAAAGGGCTTCTTTCCACATCAAAGAAGAACCAATTCCCCTATGGGATGAAGGTTTTTCTGGTTTAAGTTAGATTACATGCTACATTCACATTGTTTCCTTTTTTATTTCATGTTTTCTCTTAAATTACTTGAAGAAGGGGCTGGTGAATTTGTAATTTTATCTTTATTAATATAGATATCTGGAAAATTCATCAAAAAAATAAAAAATTACTTGAAGAATCTCATAGGGAGCATTAGATTTATGTTACTAACATGTTTAACATCATTTTGTTGATCTTTTTTAATTCAATGCAAGTTTTTTACACCACATTTTGGTGCCCATCGTGGGGCTGAGCCTCATTTTTAATATTTTTTGTAGGTTTCATTAATAGGTCCATTCACAAATTCCAATATGGCACATCCACTGTCTGTTTTAGTGCATTTAGACCTCATTTTATCGCATTTGACCCCTATTTCAGCACATTTGGCCTCTGTTTCAACACATTTGGCCTCTGTTTCAACACATCCAACCTTTGTTTTAGCGCATCTGACCTTTGCTTTAGTGCATTTGGCCTCTGTTTTAGCATATTTGGCTTTTGTTTCAGCATATTTGACCTCTATTTTAGTGCATCTAGCCTTTGTTTCAACACATTTGGCTCCTGTTCCAACACATCTAGCCTATCTTTCATTACATCTGACCTCTATTTCAACGCATCTGGCCCTATTTCAGCACATTTGACCCCTATTTAAACACATTTAAAAAAAAAAAAAAAAATTAAGTTAGAAAGGTGGACATTGAACTTGGAAAATAACTTTTAAATTCTTATTGTAATAAGTCCAAGGCTTCCATTTTCTGCTTCATTTTTTAATATTTTTATTAGGACAACTCACTTCAATTTTGAGTTTAAAATTAACCATTGATTTTATTTCTTCAAGTTGGTTAAAATTTAACCTTACAAACTTACTATCATTTTGATTTGGGTTAAAATTGAACAAACAACTTTCACACTCAAATTTGGTGCTATAAAAAGAATCTAGTTATTGCTTTTGAGGATTATAAAGAGCTTGTGCTTTGTTTTTTGTAATCTTTTTTAACAAAAAAAATCTATTTGAAATGTGTATGCACTTCTCTCACACTTCATGATGATCTTGAGAATCAAGAATTTTTAGTGACATTAGGTTGTCTAAAATATTGTCTCCACACTTCAAATTTGGGTTTTAAAATTGAATAAAACATGCGAGTGTGAAGAAAGGGCATCACATGTGCTCCCGCCTAAATATGTTATGTGGTCAAACTACAAATGCACTTCTTTTCTATTGTTTACCCTTAGAGAGCTTGCCTTGGTGGGAAAAAGTTCTCACCCCAAGGTAATGAATCAAACCGATAATGAGCTAAATGCCAAGCTACTCCCAACCAGTATATAAATTTGAATGAAGATAAAATCTCAGCATTACAAAACTTCCTATGGACAAGCAGGTGATACTCTTTATTAGGTTTATATTTCCTCTCATTTGGCCTTCTAAAAGAGTGCCTTGATTATAAACCAATTTGTGTAGAAGCGAAAATCCTTATCTATTTGTTGGTGTCAGGAGTTGGACCTCTGAAGCCATCCCATGTACTTGTGGTTCAAAGTAGAGATGAAGAGTTTTTCATGGGAGATTCATGAGAACTCAAAGCTTTATTGACCCGAGAAGTGTGTGTCATGGAGGGGAGCTAGTGTGTTCAAGCTTCTAATCATCCACTTTGAATAAGCACAGCTAGATAAAATCCAAGTGGTAATCTGATAAATATTTCCTTTTCTATCCCAAGGTTGTGCATTGCTATGGAATCAAAACACTTTTCTTGGATCTAAAACATTAGAAAAAAATTATTCAACAAATATTTAGAATTTCAAACCCTTTGGGAACAAAAAATACTTTTGAAAGAGTCCACGTGTTATTACTTGTCCCTAGGGGTTCTTATCCATAGAAGGCTTCTAAACATTTGGACTCACATCACAATTTGTTTCTCCCCCAAAGTCAACATAGGGAACTAATGCCTTGATTCTCTTGATTTCCACATAATGGACCTTGTGGGATGAAAATAAATTGAGACATAGACATTCAAGTTTGAAAAGATAAAATAAGAAAGTGTGGATGTGGTAAAAAGAACCAAATCTAAGAAAGATAAAAGACAATTGACCTCCATTAACTCATTTGATCCCAATTTCTGATGAAACCTTCCGACGAAAGCTATATAATCAGATGTATTGTTGGGCACTTGTGCGAATTTTCATTCTTTTTAAATTTTTATCCCGATGTTCGTTGGAATTTTGACGAACCATTTTTTCGTCTATGTTTCAACCTACAAAGTTAAATTGTGGTGGGCATAAATTGAAATCAGAATTTAACCTACGAACTATTTATTGTGACAGTGTTTTGCTCAACGGTTTTGTTGGGGAAAATCAAAAGAAACTCAAGAAGATATCTCCAGGTTGAGGGTAGTCATTGTCTTTTTCTAGAATTCATATGTGAAGTCAGATTTGTACTTCTAGGTTTCAAAATCATATTTTAAAGCAACATCTCATCAGATTTCATTTTTAGTCTTGTGCGTTTTTAGAATTTCATTTCCAGATTTTAGACCTGGCTTCAAAAATTATTTATAAGGGAATTGTTTATAACTGATGGAAAATTCTTGATGGATTTGGACAAAGATTATATTTGCAAGGTTTTAGTTTTAACCCTAATGATCAATTTGCAATAGATTTGGGAACCATAGCTAGCTAATATCAAAGGTGTTGGTTGTTTTTTTACTATAACCAAGTTTATCTTCTAGACACATAGCATATAAAATATCAAATAATATTTCCTTACAATACCATCAATCTATATTCTAACCCAATACTACTCATAAAATTCTTATATGAACATAGTCACCTATAACCTTACTCAAGCATTTTAATTAATTCCTTGAATTAATGCCAAAATGAGAATTACACACACCATAACAGTGAGATGAACAGAATAACCCTTGATCATTTTATTCAAGATAATAATATATTCATACAATGGAGATACATGACCTTGAAATGAGTAATTTTCATTCAGATGCTAGTACTGTCTTGAAAATTAAGTACCCATGAAACTAAAACCTACAACAGAATGACACCAAACCTAAGAATAGTATCTTCACTATAATATCAAGCTCTTTAAAAATTCGCTCTACAACTTCAGTTAGACTTGACCTAAAGATATCTAACTTGCTAACTTGTATTTCTGGTCCTGAAATCCATCTTATAGGGAAAATGAAGGAGCAAAAAGCATCGAACCAGAAATACACTTGTCACTGGTCACTTGGACCACCTTATGACATTTCAAAAATTGGTTACAATAGCTGAGTCTCTGGAGAATCTTCTTGTTCATCCCATCCACTAGAGAATAACTGTTGCGTTTTCCAAACTTTGAAAACTTGCACCAAAACTGCCACCAAGACATAGCCAAAATTTGTTATAACCATAACCGTTGAGCTGTTAACTGAGGCATTTTTTCAAATAGTTCACTGTGTTTTCTATGCTATTTCTTACTATTATGCTTTGGTAGATTTTTTGCAAGCATCCATAGCTTGTTCAAAAGAACTTGTTTTAGGCTTTTAGCCATAGCAGCAAGGCAATGAACTATTTGATAAAATACTTTGGTAGATATGTATGAAAAATGTCGTACCATAGACAAGGAGGTGAATTGTTGGAAAAGATGCCTCAAAGAAATGTGTTCTCATGGTGATGGAATGCCATGAAAATCCATGGCCATTGGCATTCCATCACCATGAGACCACATTTCTTTGAGGCATTTTTTCAAACAGTTCACTGCCTTGTCTATGCTATTGCTTACTATTATGCTTTGATAGATTTTTTCCAGGAATCTGTAGCTTGTTTGAAAGCACCTATTTTTAGGCTTTTAGCCATAGCTACAAGGCAGTGAACTATTTGATAAAATGTTTTGGTAGACATGTATGAAAATTTTGAAGCATAGACAAGGCAATTAACTGTTCAAAAAAATACCTCAAAGAAATGTGGTCTCATGGAATGCCATGACAAGCTATTGCAATTGGCAGCTACTCCTAGTTATTAGTTATGCAATGTGAAGTAATTGCATAATTGCTTAGGTTGACTTTGTAAAAAACTATATTGTAATTGAAATTTTGTCATGTATCAACATCTAGTTATTAGTTATGCAATGTGAAGTAATTCTTTGAGTTTGAAAGATGTGCAATGCAAAGAATGTAATTAGCGATATGAATATAAATTTCAAAAATATATTTTCTACAATTCATTAGTTAAACTCTTTATTTTTTTGCTCTCTATATCTCTATGCTATGGAAATCTCTTTAATCAATTTTTAAAAAAAAGTTTTTATCTCTTGTTCTACAATTTTTTATGTTTTTTTTAAATCTGATTTTTTCGCTATTTTTTCGCGATTTAAAAAACAAATCTTATACTTTTTGTTTGCCGCTTTTTTCCCCAAAAGATTTTTGCTGCTATGATCTATACTACTCATCAGCATGTCATAATATGAGTCATCACAAATCAATTTGATTTGTGCATTGATGATTTCATCTACCCTGTCCTGCCATTGCTGCAGTGATCTAACATTTCCTTGGGCATCTACAATATCTGGTAAAGATGTGTCACTCTAGTCATCAAAACTCTTTACCAACTCTTTAATCCTCCTGCTGAAATCATCAAGTAAGGCCTAGAAACCTTGCAGTGACTTCACAAAGTCTTGAGTAGGCCTTAATTGTTGAGGCCTATTAGCTGCATTTTGAGAATTTCATTTCCAGATTTTGTTGTGCAAGTTCAATATTCTGATTTTAGGAGTATAACAGTTGGAAATCATTGTAAAATCAAAATTTAATAATTTATGGAATTAGCATTTGAAATTTTTTTTTGGGGTCACTAACTTCAGACTATCTTCTCTTTTGCAGGGATGGTTGCATGCCGAATTTTTTGGGTGTAAAATATCATAATTATTATATTTTGTTACCTATGTATGATTAAAAATTATTGGAGTACGTGTGAGTTTGATATTTTCTAAAGATCTAAATATTCAAGCTTGGTAAAGAAAAATCATGTTAGATAATATTAGTCTAGAACAAAATGAAGAGATAGTTGCTAGATTGTGGGCTATATTGAAAAGAAAGGGTGATGGGAAATGTTATTGTCCTTGCAATAATTGTAAGGGCTTAAAGATGAGAAGACTTTTAATCACAACAATTGAGAAATATTGTAGGTAGCATGGTCACGTTGAAGGGGGGCATGATTATCGTCCATTGGTAAGTTGTTCATTATATGTGTTTATATTGATTGAATTTTTAAATGTTTATATTATTTTAACATTTGATATATATATATAAAATCACTTGATCATGATCATGGTTTATTTGTGTCTATCATTATTATAAAGGTGGGGTTCCCTAGGGCACACGATATGAATTATCACGGCCCAGAGAATGTGGTTTTGCAAGCGGAGGAACATGGAGCTATGAATATCAAAGATGAAGTTAATGATCCTATGGAAGAAGATGATCATGGACCAGAAAACACAATTAAAGATGATGATACAAATACATTGATCCATGACAGATGTAGTGGCACATCTGATCATGTTGATCGAGATGAATTTGATCATGTTCATGATTTACCTATACTTGAGAAGGCATACGAGCCCGTTTATGAAGGCTCCCAAACAACTCTTCTCTCTGTTGTATTGTTGTTGTTGAACTTGAAGGTTATGAATGGTTTATCCAACATAGCAATCTCACGGATGTTAAGGTATGTCATATATGCCATCTTATTTCATCTATTTTAATTGTTTTTAGTTCATCGCTAGTAAATAAAGGATGAAGTATGTACCTTTAATATTCTTTATATTAAGAAATTATTTTTTGTTGTAGATTGATTGGTGAATTTTTGTTACCACCATCAAATATTTTACCTCGCTCATACCGAGATTTATCTGGCATTATGAAAGATATTGGAATGGAGTATCAAGCAATAGATGCATGTCCCAATGATCATATTATATATCATAAACAACATGAATTTGCAACAGAATGCCCAGAATGTCATATCAGTAGATATCGAACAGATCAACTAACAAAAAAGGTGCCTCGCAAGGTTCTTCGTTATATTCCCATTATTCCACGTATGCAACAATTATTTAGGTGCGAAAGCTTAGCACAATTTATGGATTACCATGCACATAATAGAAGTGGAGATGAGATTCTTCGAATGCCTGTGGATGGTTATGCATTTAGGGACATGGAGGAAAAATGGCCACACTTTAAAGAAGAACCTCGTAATCTCAGGCTTTCATTGGCAGCGGACGGTGTCAATCCATTTGGAGAGCTGAGATCTATTTACTCGGTGTGGCCTATTTTTGTTATCAACAATAATATTCCTCCATGGACATCAATAAAGAGGGAGCACATAATGTTGGCAATGATTGTTCCAGGTATTTGTTTACATCAATTTTCTTTAACGTAGTAGCATCTCATTTGTCTTATTTGTTGCATAATGACTTATATGTTTTTTCATTTAATAGTCATGTACATGAATTTATATATATTGCAGTAAAATGGTTATAATAATTATGTAATGTTTATGTTCATTCAACTAGGTAAGTACCAAGTTAAAGATATGAATGTATATATTGAGCCTCTTATCGATGAGTTACTAAAGTTATGGAATGGCGTCACTATGTATGACATATCTAGACCAATAGGACAAAGACAATTTCAATTCCATGCAATGCTTGTATGGACAATTCATGATGCCCCAGGGCTAACACATTTTTCTGGTATGTTATAACGTTCGACTGCATGACTTTAATGATATTTAATTTTATGAAGTAGATATCATGCATGTTTTTTAAATAATCTATTCATTATATATAATTATAAAAATTGACATATTTAATCCAATTATATATGATTTGTAGGTCTTCAAACAAAGGGAAAATTTGCATGTCCAATTTGTGGTCCAAAGATGAAATCTCATCATTCAACAAGTTTAGGAAAGCAGGTGTTTGATGAGTATAGGCACTTCCTCCACATAAATCATAAGTATCGAACTACTGAAAAACATCTTTTCAATGGGAAAGAAGAGACTACATCAAAACCACGAAGAATGACACCTCGCCTATGGAAGTTGGAATATAATAGAATTAATCGTCAAGGTTATACATCGGATCAAATTGTTTATCTATCATTTATGATATGTTTTGAATTTATATTTTTATATTGTGTTGTGTTTACTCATGTTGTAATTGACAATGATTGTCATTGTTAATTTGTTTAACTTATATGCTTCATGAAGGTCATCAAAGCATTAATGGTCGGCTTCCATAGGGACTAAAAAGTTATCCCAGACAATTTAGTAGGTTGTCCTACTATGAGCAGCTAAAAATTGTGCATTTGTTTGATACAATGCATATCAGAAAGAATATGATAGAAATGTTATGGAAAATATTGGATGGAAGGCATGACAAAGAAAAAATTGTCAAAAATTTGTAGTGACATTCAGGAAGCTAGTCATGCAATGAAAAATTTCATTCAATTAAATAGCGATGGAGACCAAATTAATATAAGTGCCCTTCCTTGGTTATTAACGGAGCAGCAAAGCAATGCTATAAAACAAGTCATACGAAAAATTTGATTTCCCACAAGATTTGTTGCGAACATAAACAGTATCATAACAAAGAAAGGTGAATTTGGGTCAAGGATGAAAATGCATGATTGGCATACCTTCATTAAGGTAATTATTCTGGTATATTATATATATATTTGTATACTGCATGTACTTTTCAGTGTATTATGTTTACTGCTTTTGGAAAAATATTAATGAAAAGATCATTTTATAATTGTTGCAGTACATTCTACCTCTATCTCTCCCAGACAACTTCGACAACAATGTCAAGCAAGTTATATATGATCTTGGAAAATACATGAGGTAAGTAGCGATATTTGTTCTATTCATTGAATATTTTTGTTAAATCTCATTAATATATTTGTGCCTTGAATCACTTGTAGATGGCTGTCATCTAAAGCAATCCATAAAGAAGATATAAATTATTGGAAGAGAAGAATTCCTCATCTAATGTGTGAAATGCAAAAGTGTCTACCTTTGACATTTTTCAATGCACAAGAACGCTACGTCATACACCAAGTTGAGGAGATTGAATTATGTGGACCTGTACACACAAGGTCAATGTGGATGGTTGAGAGGCACTTGAAATTTTTGAAGGCTTTGGTTAGACAAAGAGCACATCCAGACGGTTCTATGGTGGAGGGATACATGGTATACCAAACCATAGTGTGCATTACTGAATATCTTCTTAAGTTTACAACAAAGATCCATGTAGATCGCATTTGGGATCCCAACTCTATTAACAAATTCGAAGGGGAGTACCTGATGGGGAAAGGTAGATTGAGGAAAGTGTCAGGTAATTATAAGATGGTCATGGAGATTAATTAGAATACATTTTACATTTGGTTTTTATGTATATTGTACTTATTTAATTATTAATCTTCAATATTGATCAATTATAAATTAAGGTCGTATACCGTGGTAATTAACTAATTATACGTCATTTGTGAATTTCAATTTTTTTTGATACAGTTGGTCAAGAGTGGGATACACTACATTTGTACGTCGCAAAAAATCTTGATTGGATGATGGTATGGATTGACCGATGTCAACAATCTGGTTGTGCATTAACATGGGAAGGTGTGGCTTCATTGGTTAAAGAAGCTCATTGTAATGGAGATTCCAATGTTACACCAAGGGAAATTGATTTAGCATATGGTTTAAAAGATAAATAGGTATGTATAAATATATTAATCACCCATATTATTTAATTATTTTGAATTATATTGATGTATATATGTTGAGATTTTTTTCTTTGCATACATTCGGCCAAGAATATATATGTTTATCAACTGATGATATTGCAATAAGTTTTGCATGTTTGACATATTGTAGGTGAAACACCACAAGGCTATGTGGTGCAATGGTTGTAAATTTCGAATCAAAAAGTTGGATGACACAAAGAAAACTTGTGATTCTGGGATAGCTGTAGTCTTCCAAGTGACTAATGTTTCATCTAGAAGTGACATATATCTAGAAGTCTCAGAAAATCAATACTATGGGATTTTGAATGATATACTTGAGTGTGACTTTAAGTCCTTCAAATTAGTTATGTTCATCGTCCTATGGTACAGGCTACGATTGAATGAAAATGATCCTGAGAGAACTATTATTGAACATGATAATTGATTTACCATGGTTAATACAAGGTATTTTGAGTGAGCTGGAAATGAGCTCTATGTTCTTCCAAGCCAATGTGAGCAGGTATTTTACTCAGAGGTTCCAGATAAAGTGGGTTGGTTATATGTTGTTAGACATGATCCAAGAGGAAGGCCAGTAAAGTATAATGTGGTGGAAGAAGAAGATACTAAATAAATAGAAGATGATGTAGATGATGATCAAGATCAATAGTTAGTTGATGATGTGCCTAACGAAGATGTCGAAGAGGAGGAACTAGATCATGATGATGTAGGAGTTAATGTTCATGAAGATGATATCTGTGTGGATGATGACATTATCGAAACTAATATCAATGACGATGATGATGATATGACCAATCCTTACAATGTTGAATCTGGATCGGATGATATAGACAAAGAGTTGGATGAAGAAGAAGATCAATGAAATTGAAATGTATGAGTTATGTGATTGTATTATCTATTTGATATTAATTTATTGATAGAATTATATTTGACTTATGTGGTTACATAATTAATTTATGATGTTTTTAATTTTAATTATATTTGAATTATATTAGAATATGTTCAGTTAACAGATGTAACAAATAAAATGGATAAACCAAAAGATGAAAGAGTGAGACCACTACCTTGTTGGGTGTATGGAGTCTAATGAAGATCTATAAAAGTGAAATCTATGATGGTAATAATTCAAAGTATTTGGCACATAGATGTAGTTTATAACTTGTATAAATGTGCAAGTAAATGACTGACAAACTCTACTTGAGATAGAATGACAATCCTAGTTATGTGATTCTTCTTATTGATCCAATTAATACTCTTTAGTTGCTATGATTGACTAGAAGGGTTTAATCTTTACTTGAAAGAACCAAATAATCACATCACACAAATAAAGCAAATGTGTATCAGTAAACTGAATATATATATATATATATATATATATGCTTGATATATCAATTTAAACAACAGAAAAGCATCAATAGTATCAACTACTTGGAGCATGAGATGATTATAACGACATTTCACCACTTAAGATAGTCATTTAATTTGCAATTTGGCAGCAAGCTCTAAGCTAAGACAGATAGACACAGAACCTTACAAACACATACGATTTAGGCCAGTGCCATATACTATTGGGGAGTGGAATTCATAAATATTTAGATTTCCATAACAGGTTCAAACACATAACATATAAGATCTCTGACAATATTGCATTACAACATTGTCAATTTCTATCCTAACTCAATACTTCTAATCAAATCCTTTTACAAACATATCCATCTATGACTCCATCCAAGCATTTTAATTTACTCTTTGAATTAAAGCAAAAAAGGAAATCATACACACCATAATAGTGAGATGAATGCCATAACCCTTGATTATATTATTCAAAATTGTGATATGTTTATACAAAGGAGAGCCATGAGCTCTAAATATATCATTATAACTCAAATGCTAGTACTATCATGAAACATCAAACCTTCATGCTGTTGGAACTGTCAAATTTTGACAAATTCATTATTTCTTCATGATTATTAGTCTCCCAAAAAAGATTCATAATGCAGACAAAAAAATCCTCACAAAGCATTTTTTACCAAAATCCGATTTAAAATTGTGCCATAACTCCCCATAAATTTCATCTAACATTAAAATATCTACATATGAAAATATCGGCATAAGTTGATGCAGGTTTCATTGATGATAATATACATATCCTAAATGTATCGGCAAGACATCAGAAGGGTCACACTGATCAAGTTATACACAGAGAGAATGTGGGTTTGTATATGTTATCAACAAGACAAAAAGTATCGGCGTGATGATGTAAGGTCACATCGAGCTAAATTACCTTTTGCCAATTGGAGTAACGTAAAGTCTATTGGAGAGACTTTGGTCATCGGAGAGAGATTTTAAAACACTTCTTGTAGCGTTATTAGTCTTGCCGACAAAGCAAGGGGAGGACTCACTCGGTGAGACAAACGATGTCAGGGAGAATTTGGAAAGTCTTACTGACCCCTTGGGTTACACTGATAGAATTGAGCATACGAAGATAAAGGGTGTCGAGAAGACAATGTGCATGGTCTCACTGAAGAAAAAGCGTATTGGTGAGACATGTCACCGCGGGGAGATCTAAGAGACATCACAGTGAGTATCATTTTGTTGGAAAAACAAATACTTGGTCATGGCGCCATAAGTCAATAAAGTGAGCATCTCGGTGAGATGAAAAGCTTTCAGAGTAAGGTGAAGAACTATTGGCCCAATTCATTAAGTCTGGATATAGTTTTTTCGGTGAAGTTCATGGTGATAAAAAAGTAGAAAGAAAGAAACTATTGGGGAGACTTGTGATGTTGTGGAAATTGCAAGACGTCTTACTGGATGGGTGAACGTTGAATAGGTAGATCGGCTAGAGGTTTGAAATGTCTTACCAATGTGATCTTATCAGCGAGACATCAAACGGGTCATACCGATAAAGTTATACACTAGGAGAATGCGGGTTTGTATTACTTATCGGAAAGACATAAGGTATCGGCGTGACGGTGTAAGGTCATATTAAGCTAAGTTACCTTTTTCTGATTGGAGAAAATTAAAGTCTATTGGAGAGACTTTGGTCATCGGAGAGAGATTTCAAAACACTAGCCAAAGCCCTATTGGTCTTGCCGATAAAGCAAAAGGAGGACTCAATTGGTAAGACAAATGATGCTGGGAAGAGTTCATAAAAGTCTTACCGACCCCTTGGGTTACACTGATAGAATTGAGCATGTGGAGATAAAGGATATCGATAAGACGATGCTCGTTGTCTTGCCGAAGAAGAGGCGTATTAGCGAGACATGTCACCGCGAGGAGATCTAAGAGACATCACAGCGAGTATTATTCTGTCGGCAGAACAAATTGCTTGGTCTCGGTGACATAAGTCGATAAAGTAAACATCTAGGTGAGACAAAGTACTTTTGGAGTAAGGCAAAGAACCATTGGCCCGATTCATTAAGTCTGAGCGATAGTTGTTTCGGTGAAAGTCATGGCGATATAAAAAGAAAAAGGAAAGAAACTATTAGAGAGACTTGTGATGTCGGGGAAACTGCAAGACATCTTGGCGGATGGGTGAATGTTGAACAAGAGGATCGGCCAGAAATTTGGAATGTCTTGTCGATATGAGCCTTGATCTGACAATGAGAATTTCAAAAAAAAAGATTGCAGCATTCATGTCTCGATCGATAAAGACATTAATAGCACCACAAAGCATAGGAGATTTTGCATATCAGGGTATGATCAATTGAAATCATTGTCTCACAGAATTCAAAGTGAAGGAGAGCAAGGGAACCAGCAGAGCAATTAAGGCATTCACCTAGCTTGAGTTTGGAAGAAGTTACAGGAAGTTTCTCATCCTCTCAGAATTAGTAAAAATTTGAATTATGGAAAGCACTGGTTCAAGAAAACTAAAGGGAAGAAAACCTGAGGAGGGAAGCCAATCAAAAGCAAAAAAGAAAAAGACCGAGGTGCAACCAGAAGGTACTGAAAGGAAGCTAAATCAAGACCTCATAGACCAGCTACCTAGTTCTGGACCTAAAGCTAGGCATTCTGCACAACTCAAAGTGGAAGTTGACAAATTGGATGACAAATGCAAATTTATAGGTGATGTTTGGACTTCGATTAGAGGCTATGAGTTATTCAATTTCCATTACTATAGGAGAAATCGATTTGAGCTAGTATGCAATCCATGGAGGCTCAATTTAGGGAAATTAGTGTGCCCTAATGTTTTTATTGACATCGAACTGGTAAAATTGCTGGCCGGACACTATGATTCAAAAATCAAAGCTATATGTGATTTATCAGGGAATCCATTGATACATGTATCTGAGAATACAATTGCCGAGGTTTTCAGAATGGAGGGAATATGCAGTGAGAAAGTAGTGAGAGAAGAGCTCGATAGTGAGTTTAGAAGGATGGACACCATTTATAAAGGGTGGAGGTTACCTCTGCACAGAATTAGGTGTCATGGCAAACATACTCCAATGGAAGATAGTCAGGGGCCACCCTTTCATGTAGACCTCTTCGAACCTTACCTAAAATATACTTACTACTCAGTGGGACATGTATTAGGGATGGAGTTACCTGAGCATATGGCGGTTGTGCCCATGGTGATTGCTCTAGACATTCAATATCATAATTCCAGATCATTTGGCTATGTTGCACATGTTTTTAAGGAGCTAGATGCAGGTTTGATGTCAATAAAGAGTGGTGCTTTTGTTCTCCATCTCAAAAATTATTCACTGTTGATGCACTTAGTGTTGTCTTTTGGACAAGAGTTAGGTTTATGGCCCCAGGAGCTGAGGATTTCACAATCCGACAAGGAAGGTAGGCCATTGCCTGTTCAATTATGGACTGCTATTTGGGACAACAGGTTTGCCAATTCAAATTTCTTGCATTTTGAAGAGTTCTTTTTGAAACCCTTGTATAGATTTTTTAGCCATCCTTGTGATTATTCTTTATCTGAACAAGTAAAAAGGTTTCTTAGGCCTAGAGATTAAAATGGACCAATTAACCACAACTGGGGGGATTGGTATTGCTTAGAGAATGCCACAATGATTAGGGTTTATGGCTTTGAGGATACACCTTTCATTCTACCCAGAACTGTCCTGGATAGAATTGCATACCTAGAAATTGTTAGGCAAATGGATTACTCTAGTGTTATGAACTTAAGTTCATATGGGAAACAAGATTTTATGCCCAGTACATTGTGTTTTAGTGATTTCACTATATTAGCCAAGGAAGTTTATGATATGATTCTGGACAAATTATTGCACTACAACATGAGAAGAGCACTAGTGAGAAAGAACTTTGATCTAGAAGGGTATATCCACTCTGCCAGACAAAAAGTAAATCTCGGAGGGTACCATCATGTGCCTCTTAAATCTGATGACATAATCAAAAACTTGGAGGTAGAGGAAGCTGAAATTCTGATTGAAAAACATAATCAGGAGTTGGTGAATGTTGAGTTGTTATCCTCCATTAAGGGGATTTCAGAAATAGACAGGCCATAAAGCTCATCTGGGAAAGTTTCAAGAATGAAGACTCAAGAGTATGCATATGTTTCCAGAGAAACAAATTTTGAGGAAACCATGGATGTAGATACAATACATGAAGACTATAGGTCTTTCATATCAGATGATGAATTTATAAAGACCTCGAAGTTTAAAACATTTTTATATAAGAAAAAAGGGAAAGAGATAAGGGGATAGGTTGACAATGTCACTCCAGGGAATGAGGATCAACTGTTACAAAGATTAAATGATGAAGTAGACAAAGAGATGATTGACATGACCCCTAAAAAGGGGAGGGAGCTGCTTGAAAAGGTAGGTGTTATGTTTTTTCCAGGTTTGGATATGAATTCTGCATTAATTTTTGAAAGTTTCTTAAAAGATAACAATGCTACCCACAAGCTCATATAGAGAAGGTGACAGAGGTATACACAAGATCAAGATACAATCCTAATGATGAAACATTGATGATTTGGGCCTTGTATCCTCCTCACAAGAAATCAATTGTTATTGATACTGAAAAGGCATTCGGACATGTCATGACCTTGAAGGCTGGGGAGGTTGATCCTATAGTGACTGCTGATATTGGGATAAATATAGCCAAGTTGAATAAAGCCCAAATCCAAGCATTGATAATCAAAAGGGAGATGTACATAACCAATAATGAGAGGATGTTGAGAGAGAATGAACACTTGAAAGACTTGGTAGGTGGTGTAACACAACCAAAAAGGATGCTCACTCAAGGTGGGAGTTCACAGAAAAAAGATCATTGGGAAGGGTCAACTACATACTCTCAAGGGAGAATGGATGCATTTGCTGCAATAATAAAAAAAGGCAGGTTGTTTTAACCACTTGGTTAAATAAACTCTGGGGAAAACATTCATAGTATGTAGATGCAATAAAGGAACACAGGAGTGTTTATAGCAGAATTCAGGAAAGAATTGAGGAATTGGAGCAGGACAATCCTAGTAATGAAGAGATTGAAAATTCCAATTGTATTATGGATAGGCACAGGGATTTCTTTAAGGAGCTACTAGGGGATATGCAGGGATTCACAGAGGCTTCTGAAGATAGATTAACCAAGTTATGTGATGATGAAGGGAAAACGAAGGAAGCATCTACATGGAAAAGTGAGTGTGAAACAATACTCCAAGGGATGCTGGAGACAACCACTATGAAAGATGTGATATTGGATGCAGCATGTGGGCAAAATGAGCGAATGATAATGATGGAGATTGTGATCCACGATGCATTGGGAGATGCCGACACTCATGAGCGCAAGGATTATATGGAGCATATGTCTACAATCCATTTGTGGCTTAAGAGAAATTAGTTAATAGTGGATTTGTTAAACCTTTTATGCTTTAAACCTTTTTGAAAAGGTACGTCCTTTTGCAAACTGATGTATAAGTATCCATCGTTGGATAAATGTAAAGGGGTAGAAGATAGAATTAGAATAGGATAGACTACTGTAAGCATTAAATTTTCAGAAATGATGACATTCAAGGAGACTATGTTGCATGTATGAACTTTGAAGAAGATAATGAAAGACTGTTGATTTAGTGGCTTCATTCTGGTATCAATTGTTTGTTGGATTCTTGCGATTATTTGATTGTCTCCAATCTGATGTTTCTTGGTTGTTTAAATTGAAGTATCAAGTATATATTCGATTTATCAATACACATTTGTTGTTTCTATGTGATTTGGTTTATTGGATTCTTTAAAGAAGAATTTAAATTCCTTTCAATAAATTACAGTAATCTGGGAATGCCATTTGGATCAATAAGAAGAATCAGATAATTAGATTTGATATTCTACCTCAAGTAGGGTTTATCAATTACACTCTTGCATGTTTATACCAATTTTAAACTCATAGTTATATGCCAAACAATTAGAGGACCTACTAGATAGAAACCATTCATTAAAGGCTTTCATTTGACTCCATTTTACCGAATAAGGCACTGGTGTCCCTTATTTACATTACATTAGTTTTATTCATTTCATTTAAAATCTCTTAATTGAACATATTAATTCATACCTTGATATTGCATATACAATTTATACCAAAGTAGGATCATATCTTTCCACTGTTAAATTGCCATTTGTGGATAGTTAGATCAAGTAAGAAACATAAATTGAACATATTAATTTAGTATAAGAGTCAACCAATCATAAGGAAAACATAATATGAAGATGAATTTTCTCAAATCTTGTGGTTGTAGATGCCCTTTTGAAATCTATGCAAAATGTGGGAGGATAGACAAAGCTCATGAACTATTTGACACAATGCCTCGAATAATTGTAATCTCATGGAATACACTCTAATTAGAAAAGTCTCATCATTGCCCTCATAACAATCTATCAATTTTTTTTAGTGTCTATTGTGTTATACCCAATTTGGGACATGGGGTATAACAAAATAGACACTAAAATAAATTGAGAGATTACAATTCTTTGAGACATTTTGTCAAATAGTTCACAAGCTTTTTCTATCCTTCCACATTCTATATAAATTTTAAAAGGGCATCTACAACCACAACATTTGAAAAAATTCATCTTCATATTATGCTTTGATGGATGTCTATACCTTGTTCCAAATCTCCCATATTAAGGAAACCAATAAGGATTTTGGTGAAGGTTGTGGAATTTTTCTTTGCATCTACCAATTGCATTTGTTTGAAAGTTTCTAAAACCTTTTCAACAAATCCATTATGTGTATATTCTAAAATCATTGTAGTACACAATTTCACATTTATTTGGCTTTGCATCTACCAATTGTATTTTCTTGAATTTCCCTACAATATTTTCAATGTAGATCTCTTTTGTGGATATCTTATAGTCCTTGTAGTCCACATAACTTTTTTTTTTGAAGAAACTATTAACATATATTTCTTATTTATGTTCTAAATTGGATACATGTTTATAAGTTTGATATTACAATTAATAATATTAATTTTGGCAAGACATTAAAATATTTTGCTGATTTTAAAAATATATGCATCCCAATGTAAAAATGCCAACAATGGAAGCAATGATTGTAACACATAATTTTTGATGTAGTATCCAATTCAAAGGATCATGTTACAATTTAGGGTTATGATTGGGTATTTAATTATGGTTAGGATTTAGTGTTCAGGTTAGTGTTAGGTTTAGAGTTAGGGTTAGGGTTAGGAAAAATAATTTTAGGATTAGGGTTAGATTAAGGTTTATGTTTTATGGTTAGGGTTAGATTTAGAGTTTTGGTTATGGTTGGGATTAGATATGAAATTAGGGTTAGGGTTTAGGATTACAATTAGGGATTATAGTATTAGGGTTATATCTAGAATTAAGTTTTAGGGTTATTGTAATTATGATTAAGGGTTGTTTTTATATTTGGCTTAGAGTTGGGGTTAGGATTAGGGCCAGGGATAGGGCTAGGGTTAAGTTTAGGGATAGGTTTAGGGTTATTAGAGTGAATGCAACTAATTAATAAAGAAAAAATATTTAGGGTTAGGTAATTAGGGTTAGAGTTGGGGTTAGAGTTTTGGTTGTGGTTAGGGTTATAAAGATATGATAAAGGTGAGGGTTAGGGTCAAGGTTAAGGTTTTGAGAAAAAGGGTCAGGTTATGATTTGGATTACCCTAAACTCTAACCATAACCATAAACCTAATCCCAAACCTAACCCTAAAGAAAACACATAACCTAACCCTAATTGTAGTGTTTGAGGCTAGGCCCAAACACTATATAACCTAACCTTATATAACCTAACACATAACCTAGCACTAGAAAAAATTCTTCTCCCAAACAATCTCCTCTACTTCTATTCACGCCTACTAGAGTTGCAACATTCAACATTGGTGCTTCAACCATTCATTCAAAGCTAATAATTTGAAAGAATTGGTGGAGATCAATGGTTACCTGCCCTCGCATGATACAAAGATGCAAGGTTTTTATTGATTGCGATATCACAGGCGAGCGCCATGTGTCTTTCCTTGGTGTTGAGATGGAGATTACATCAGCCTTTTGAAGGTAGTTGTTGGATAACTTCTCAAACACAAGATATGATTTTAGCCCTATTAGGAGAAGAATAAAGAACAATGGAAAAGATTTAAAAGTTGATTCTCAACATGAGAATGTATTATATTCATGAGGTAATAATAATTAAAAAATAAAAATGAATGTTATTATTGTAAGAAAAAGGATCACATAGTGTGGACTTGTATAACTCAAGCCAATGATGTTCTTGAGGGAGAACTTAAAGAAAAATAAAATGATGTTAGCTTAGACTATATATATTTGTTTGTTTCAATCAACATGTTTTATTGTGAGTAATGCAAAACTTAATGGAGGGTGTTGGAATATTAAGATTAACATTAATAAATTCACCTTACTAACTTCTTAAAGGTGCTAATTTTCGTAACTCTATAGCCTAACTATTCAATGGTCATTTTTCTAATGACTCCTTTCTCACTCTCTTGGAGGACAAACATGAAATTATTTAGGATATTCAATGCCTAGATATTTTCTAGAAAGATTTAAGGTCAAATATATAGTGGCATACAACTCAATGTTTTAGGAAATCATTCTTAGCCAAGCCCAATTTGTTCAATTCCTATGGATAGAAGGGGGTTGATGATAAGGAAGTGTTGAGATTCCTAAGCATCTCTTTTACCTTTTAGGTTTCTCCTTCCTTTTTAAGGAAACATATCATTTCTAGAGCTGAGAAAAATTATCATATTAAATTATGAAACCCCTTTCTTTGGCAAGGAGATTCCATGTGTGTTCAAAAATTCTTGTTGCACACATTTCCATTATACATGTCGCTAAGAACCTTGCAAATCCTCATATTTGAAGATTCAAAAAATCCAAAGGTATATTTTATGGCCTCCCTTTAACCAAGTAAAATGGTTTCACAAAGTATCCTAGGAGTTTTATTATTTCCCTCATGACTATAATAGGCTTGGCTTACTTTATATTCACTACTCTAAATGGTGCCGTAATAGACTTTGCTTGCTTTATATTCACTACTCTAAATGACACCATAATTTTTTTAAATTTAATTAACATACTCTAAAACCTAACTAAAGCAAGTTGTATCTCATCAAATCGAACAAGTGAAAGGTCAATACCAGTGCTGAGGAAGACTTTGGAGGATTGAAAACAAGGTCAATACCAGCGCCGACAAAGAGTTTGGAGCTAAAACAAGGTCAATACCAATGCCGAGGACCAGGTTGAGGGCACTTAGGGAAAATTGACGACCAAGGGACAATGAGTACTATAAGTTTGGCACCCCCATTCTCTTTAACCTGTAATTTTCATGCCTAGTTTCCAAAGATCTTCTCATACATTGGCCCCTCCATTCTCATAAAATGGTATAAGATAAGACAAAAAAAATAAAATAGCTTATTCTTTCACATTTTTATAGTGATTACTAGAGGCACATAGGCCAATTCTTCATAATAGAAGAATTTGATCATACTTTTCCAATGATGGCATTATGAGAAAACCTTAGGTTAAATGAATAATTCCTAGCTAAGTTCTTGAAATCATGTCCAACCGTGTAAGAGAAGACCGCTGCTATGTGTACTTGGATAACATGGAGAAAGGCTCTTTGGGCTCTTTCATCAATCTACGTATTGTTAAATTTTAACACACCTAAATGTGAGAATGAAGAATCTTTCCTAGAATGGTGGCCAATTATGCTTCTCAACACCTAGATTACAAAATCCTTGTGAATATCATTGCCATCACAATTAAACCTATTGCTTGAGATATAGTCATAGAGGTAAACAAATTGGCTTTCTCGATAGTAGATACATTCTAGACTATTCAATCCTTGCATCGGAGATTGTTGAATGGGCCCAACAAACTACTCATAATGCCCTTACTATTAAGTTAAAAGTTTGACAAGGTATATGATTGCATCAATTGTCCTTTCATTTATAAAAGGTTCAAATGGATTTATTTTCAACCCTAAATTATTATCACACATTCAAAATTACAAAATACGAGTTAATGAAGAACCTTCATTCAAAAATGATGCCATGTCAAGACTTTCAAATGAAGGTACTTTTTATTTTAAATATTTCATGTCCAAAATGCTTTATAAAAGGAACCTTGGCATGAAGGACCTTCAAATGAAGACCTTAATTCAAAACAATGAGACATAAGTCATTTTAATGCCCACTCTAAAAAGGTAATAGCTGAATATATCTCACACCAAGGTTTTCATGGAACATTAGGATTTATATGAAAGCCAAGGTAAACCCCAACCTTAGGTTTCTCCCAAACAATGTAACAAGCCAAGACCAGGGAAAAACATAAATGGAATTTAAAGAAAAAGATTTGAAACTCCATTAAATCCACCATGATGCACACCAATCCACTAAGTTACAACTCCAAGATAGTGGGTGGATTGGTGGATGTCATTTCTATTTAGCCCTCAAACCCTTACACAGGCACAACAGGGCAATCCCTGTATTTGATTGTTTAATCCCACAAACAGTGATTGAGAACTTCAAAACAAATGCAAATGAAAGGGAACACATATATTTATCTACACCAATGATCTCAGAGCATTTCAAGCTTGTATGGATCCATAAAACACAAAAGAACTTCATAAAAATTGTAAAAACACAGAAAATTGCTTCAAGAACGTGGTATCTGATATGAAATTTTGGTATCAACTCCTCCAACAATTGCAATGGGATGGGAATACAATATGATAGAAGTGGGATAAAAAATGCATCATTTGAAGCATCAAACCAATATGCAAAAATGAAAGAAAGTGCTAACCCCTTAAATTGAAAAAGTTTCTTTTAACTTTAAGTTTGTTGGGTAGCCAATTCTTTTAAGTTATCAAATCCAACCATCATACATAATCAAAATGTTGTTGCTTAAAATGACTACAAGCACTAACTTTCAATATTTGAAGATGTTGAAACCTTGTCATAGAGAATTTGAACATTGATGCGACCACTCATCCTACCTTAAAACATACAAAAAGTCTCCTAGCAATTAGACATAGGAAGATTTAAGATGACTTAAACAATTTTTATTGCCAAAGCATAAACTTATGATGACTTTACCAGGCCTAGTACACACTCCCTCTCTATTAACCACTTAGACATATGGAAATTAAATGTAAATTTGCTGCTATTTTTAGTCATGTAGGTGTCCAATAAACCACTTGGTGGTGTTTCCCTTCAAGTTTATTTACTTGAATGAAGAGCAAAAGTCCTTTGATTACAATTAGAGAATACATTTGACGCCTTGGTTGTGTAACTGGTGGACCATAGTCACATTTAACACTTGTTACAAAGTTTGGGAGTTAAAACGTTAAGTAGATTTGATTTGTGATAGACACATTTGGATGGTAGTAACAATAACTTGCAATCTATCAAGACTCGATTACCTTATAACCTGTCAATTTCTAGAGATGAAATGATAGATTAATCATAATGTCACCTTCGGATCACATCACCATGAAAGAACTTCATCCAACATCCTTATGAGTGCAAGTACCACAAAATAGGTATTTGTTAGATTTGTCTTCCTCAAGCGAGGGAAATTCAGGAAGAGAAGAGGAAAGCGAGACATGTAGTAGGTCTAAAAGAGGGAGATCAACTAGAGGTCAAAAGATTAGAAGAAAAATTTGTAAGCGCATGGAATTTTTTCTTGCTAAAGGGGGGTCATGTTCTTATGATGATGAGAGCATAAGCAACATCGAGGTGCCCTTGAGATACAAACATCTACGAAAACAATGGGTACCCAAGGAACTTCCTCCAATAAACATTGATCTTTGTGTCAACGAGACGATATATCGCATAGCACCATTGTCATTACATGGTTTGGGCCTATTTTGCATGGATGGCATAAAAGTCTGTTACAATAAAGTTACTGAGTTGATGGAGTATGTTGGGCCCTATTAAAGTTACGAAGATTGGATGCAGCTGGTTCGATATACACAAAGTATGCGTAGGTATGCACTATCAAAAAATTATATACAACTAAAAGATAAGGATCAAAATAAAGGAGTGGCTAGGTACATTGACGGGAGGCCAAAAGCATCAGGGAATAGTGCAGGGTTTATAAATAGTACATGACCTGGGTCAACAAATAAGCAACCCAATTGTATATTCGAGGCGTGAGAGGGAAACCGTGTATTCGTATGTGCAATAAAATCAATAACTGTAGGGGAAGAGTTGCTAATCGATTACAATTTGAATCACTTAGATACAAACACAATTACTATGGGGGTGGTATGTACTATATATATACCATTTTACCCAACCTCCAATTAATGACTCCAATATACCATTTTATTATTATGTTTTTTTTCGTAAGTCTATTGGTTTCATCTCGGTAATGTTTTTTATATTTAATTTTTGTCACAGCGGGACATTAATCATACGAGGAAGGCTCTAGCCCAGAGTACAAATTGTGATCCATCTTCACGTGCTTCTATCCGATAGGTTTACCTCATTGTAATTGTACAAATTAGATACAAGCAAAATGTTTTATTATTATGTTTTTTTCATGAGTTTATTGGGTTAATTTTGATAATGTTTTTAATATTCTTGTTGCAGTTGGCTGATCGGGGAAAGGCACCAATAGTATAGGAGAGCATCCATATGGAGGTGCAGTCACTATTATCCAATGATGACATCGTATTTTCCACAAACCCTGTGGATATGATGAGGAAGGCGCAAAAAAAATGCAATCAAGAAATCCTTCAGTTGGTATTCAGAATGCCTCAAACATATGAGATAAGAGAAAGGGTTAAAATATTGTCTGAGAGAGCACATAACTTGGAAGTAAGCTGTCATGAGATCTTTAATTATAACATAAGTTCATTCATGGTTTTATATTTTGTACTCTTTTATGTCATGAACTAAAATATGTGTTGTTTTTATAGGATTATTTGCATCCTCGTGATCATGATAGTGGTCGTGATCAAGGTACCGCAAGTGTTTCCTAGGAAGTAGGGGATGGTACAAGTGTCAATCCTGATCTTCCTACGCATACAACACATCATCCAACCCCATCATCTCATGTGCCTATATTATCATCTTAAATTCCAGCAACACATACCATGCAGGCATTCGGTAGTCCACCCTTTAGTAGCCAACACATGCCACTACATGTGACAGTACCTGTGGATGCAGAGGCCACTACTACTGGTGATGTTTTAGCATCATTTCCTAGATCTTCCCGTATTACTAGTACGGGAACATTGCCGGTCACATTTGTGGTGACCGAGGATTTCCCAGGTACTTTAAAATGTTTTAATTATTATTATTATTATTATTAAGTAAGTGCTAACAGTGGGGATAGCGCCTTATTATATTGATTTACAAAATGGAAATATTTGCCTACATTATAATTTCCTATTTATAGCCACTATATATCCGACTATATGCTTATCATGCTTTATGCTACTACATAGCTATATACTACTCCCAGTGCATACCCCAGCTTTACTGCATGTTTCATTCTCCTATTGTTGAACCAATCCTCATTTTGAACAAACCTTACAAAGGAATTCATGTCATTGTTGATTATGCCCACCCGATATACATCCCATGCATTGCCTAGGAAGAACCTCATTGCCTTGGTCTGGTGCTGCGAGTTGCTAGTGCATTCCTCCCTAGCTTCAACCTCCACTTCTTTCCCATCTCCCCCTGCCCTGTTTTCTCCAAAGATGTATTTCAGGGAGCTCACCATACCTTCTACGGGCAGTTCGAAGATAGCATTTGCCACCACTTCAATGTTGATCAGCTTAACAAAACCGCCAAGCTTCTCCACCAGTACTTCTCTGGTGCCCAGAACATCTATTAATAGGCTTAGGACTGCCTCATAGATTCTGCCATCACACCAGTGGTTCCCCTCCTACAGGATCTCCTGGATTATTTGCTCTATTGCTTCGATCACTTGCAGGGAACCGACTAAGAAAATTCTTTTGCACTGGGCTCTCAACATCTCGTTCGAGAAGATACAGTGCACACTAAACTTATACACCATTTTCCTTCTAAAGTTTGAGTCTAGAGCAGTGTCTTAACAACTTTTATCCCTCGACTTCCAATAAATTCTTGCGCTTGTCCCGTGAGTCTGACACAACTTCCTAATGCTTTGGCTAAATGTCGCTCGAGTCTTATTTTTTATCCCATCCGATTGTCCCAGCTCACTGCTTTTTAGATATTTCGAAGATCTTTCATCTACCCAAACTATTAGTGATTAGAAGTGTTGGCAGTTCTGACCACTGCTCCATGTATTTGTCAACTTTTATTACCTTTCCTTGATTTACTTTGCAGTTTTCCAGGAGGCCCGTAGCCTTGTTAGCTTCCTTATAGACATGTGATAGGGTATATTCATTTAACTTCTAAAGAAGGGATTTGATTGCTCCTATCCAATTGTCTAGTTTCCAGTTTGGTGTTTTCCCCAATGCGATTGCCTGAATGCAGATTTGAGAATCACCTTCTACTTCTACCAAATCAATTCCTTTCCTTATACAAACTTCCAATCCCAATGTGAGTGCCTCCATTTCTACTATATTATTTGTGCACGTATCTAAGTTTTTGGAGGCAGCCCAAACACCTTGCCCTTCTGAGTTTCTAATTATACATCCTGCTCCTACAGGAAATGATGTTTTTTATAAACATCTAAGTGATATTTCATTGGAGCTCTTCGGGCCCACCATACGTACACGGTGGAATGCCCAAAATCAAGATTTAAAAGATGAGCTCATTAACCATTTAGTTGTGTTGTTCGGTGATAAAACATTCAACTGAACCAAGGTCCTTAAGAAAGCTGGTACCTATCTAAAGTATGTGAGGGACCAATATAGGTCACATTTAGAGAAGAACAGAAAGTATGAGCGTCCCCCCATGATTTCGAAAAGGGAGTGGAAGGACTTGGTGTCAGATGGAAATGAGAAGGCTGAAAATAAGAAAGGAAAGATATCACCGGGCCAAGGAAGGTTATATGTGATACTATCAACAATTTAATTATATACTAATTAATCTTTCTTTTTACATAATCTAACGTATTTTAAATTTTTCATAGGCTGCCCAACACATCGAAGGCAACAAAGGCAAGACTAGAAAAACACGGGCATCACAAACTTGGCTCTAGTGGTTATATGAAAGTAGTCGCATGATTTGTAAGTATCAATAAATGAAATATTGCATCCAAATAATAAATTGCAAACAATTTTGGTTTTATCACACCATAGAAGCAAAATTCATGATCGCATGCAAAAATGCAGGGCTTTGATTTCAACAGAGTGCCCACAGAAGAGGACCTGAAGATTGCCTTCGACCAAGGCTATGGAGCCCTATCTGAACAACTAAGAGTCTCGACTAGGAAAACACAATCTTCCACTGCATCCAACATGTAGGTAAATAAACTCAATAAACTTTATTTCAAATTGAATACTTGTGCAATCTGTTCAATAATAATTTCCACCATAATAATGTGCCTATTTGTTTTACACAGATAAGCAATGATAATCCTACACATGACATTGGAATGCATCCTAGTGAGAGTGGAGCACAACCTGCTGATGAAGTCCATGGTGTGCATCCCAGTACTGGATGTATTCATGTGCTATACAAAATGCAGTATGGATTAATACAATTAAACATCTTTAATTGCATTTGGTGTATTAATCAATGTAACCTTTCGTGTTTCAACTTTAGAGCATGTAGAGCGTGATCAACATATTGAACATGCTCAGGCTAGACAAGATCAGGAACATGATGTGGCTCCATTAGGTAAAGAGGACCACTCTAATGTTCTTTTAAACATATTTATTTGCAATTGGTGTATTAATTAATGTAATCTTTCATTTTTCAACTCCAGATCAAGATTTAGAGGGTGTTCAACATGTTGAGCATGAGGCTATAAGACAATATCAAGAACATGATGTGGCCCAATCAGGTAAAGAGCACCATTGTGATGTTCTTTTAATTAATGAAATTCGTGTAACAATAATAATAAAACATATCAATTTAACATTTCTTTGCTATTGCAGCAGACCGCCCATTATAGCAGTGTCCACGTTGTGAGTACATGACTAGGCATACATTAAGATCATGAGAAGAGATCATAACAACTCAAAGGGGGACAAATGATTTTGAAAAAGATACTCCACTTCAGATTTTTTTAGCTGCAAAAAAGAAACAAAAAAAAAAATGATTGTAATCATATTATGACAGCCATATTTTTGATAATATGTAAAAACTGAAAAACTGAAAAAATGAAATATGTTAATGAATAAATGTTATAAGTTAATGAATGAATGTTATATGTTATTAATGGATGAATGAATCAATGTTATATGTTATTAATGTAGGATGAATGAATGAATGATTAATGTTATAAGATCGGGTATGGGGAATTGAGAGTGATGTGAGGGGGGGGGAAGGGCCAAATGAGCTTCCACCTTCACATGGTTGGCCCTGTTATGTAGAGAATATTAAACTATTCTCAAAGCAAAGAGAAGCTCAATAAGGTAAGTAACACACTTTTCAATATAAGAAATGCATCATTTGAAGCATCAAACCAATCTGCAAAGATGAAAGAAAGTGTTAAATTTTCACTATGAACATTGTGTTGTGTGTGGATTTGATTTCAAAGATTTGTTGATGGAGATGGCTTGTATGCCAGGCAAGAAAATAATTATCATTATTGCTGCTACAAATAGGCCTAATATCATCAATCCTGCATTGTTAAGGCCTGGCCGACTTGACTACTTTTATATATCACCCAAAGTCACCCCAATAAGTATTTCAATCCATTTGTATCATCATCGACAAGAGATCATGTATCACTAGGATATTGTATAGTTTCCCCGACATGGTGAGTCTCCCCGACGATTATTCTTTTGATCTCAACTATGTCGCCAAGACTCCTACTAATGTAATCTTATTGGCATCACATAGCTGGTCGGGTAGACATTTAGAACTTACTTCGATGATATATGTCTTGCCGATATGCTTCCCTTGTGCTTTGTCGATGAGACAATATGTGTATCTCGCCGATGAAACTTCATCACTGAGACCAAAATCCAATCCTCTTGATATATCTTCTCAGGAAATTTTGATTGTTGTAATAGTCTTCATCTTTCACCGATATGCCTACATTTTAACGAATAGATTTTATTTTTTTAAAAGTGCAATGTTTCCTCGAATTTACGATGAACTGCAAAAATCGTCCAACGAATTTGCAATGTATCTAATGAATTTCTGCCATAATGACTTGCCTATTTCGTTACGCATTCAATGAACTTCTATCGCTATTTCAATATAAATTATGTCACCAAGACTCCTACTGATGTAATCTTATTGGCATCACATAGCTGGTCAGGTAGACATTTAGAACTTACTCCGATGATATATGTCTTGCCGGTATGCTTCCCTCGTGCTTCGTCAATGAGACAAGATGTGTATCTCGTCGATGAAACTTCATCGTTGAGACCAAAATCTTGTCCTCTCGATATATCTTCTTAGGCAATTTTGATCACTGTAATAGTCTTCATCTTTCACCGATATGCCTACATTTCAACGAATAGTTTTTTTTTTTTTAAAGTGCAATGTTTCGTAGACTTTACAACGAATCGCAAAAAGCGTCCGATGAATTTCTACCGTAATGACTTGCCTATTTTTTCACACGTTCGATGAACTTCTGTCGCTATTTCAATCTAAATTATGTCACCAAGACTCCTGTCGATGTATTCTTAATGGTGTCACATAGCTGCTCGGGTAGACATTCAAAACTTACTCTGATGATATATGTCTTGCCAATATGCTTCCCTCGTGCTTCATCGATGAGACAATATGTGTATCTCACCAATGAAACTTCATCACTGAGACCAAAATCCAATCCTCCCAATATATCTTCTTAGGCAATTTTGATCGCTATAACAGTCTTGATCTCTCAATGATATTGGCAATACGTTGAACTTTTGTCATAATGGCGACATACTTATGTTGTTAATCCGACAGTTTGGCAAAGGTATGCCTACCATGATCCGGGTAGTGTTCGTCACGTGATCGACGAAGTGGGCATCGTGGTTCCGACGAGGTTCCATTTTGAGATTGAAGTTTTATAGCCCGTCGGGATGTAGATGAAAATTGAGCGACGACGCTGATTTCTGTGATTTGTCGGTCGATCGACAATGTATTGTCGAGATTTTGATGAATGGTCGTCGAAAATTAGGGTCAAATCCTGTAGTGCTCACACATGCTTGATCCCATGATTTCCCCCAAAGTCAAAATTCCCAAATCAAATCGTCATAAGCACCTTAGTCCAAAAGCTCATGAGGAGTGTCTTTCAAGACTTTACAAAGTTAGAGAGATATTGGTTTATAACTTTTACAAATGTGCTTCAAAGAACAATCCCAATTTTTACTCGTTCTATTATTGTCAAAATCCAAGTCTTTTTCAACGTTTTGAGTTTCTCGCATAGGAATTATAACATGTTCTTTAATAACGAGGTATTGTAAAAGGAAGTCTATTTAAGTCCAATCTAGGATCAAAATCAACACTCTCATCCATCCCTCAAAATGGAGTGTCATCTGAGATACATTGGTGAACCCTACTGGACAATTACAAAGAACAAATATACCATTCATCATAATGGTCCTTCTACTGCAGGTGAGATTAAGGAAGCCGAGTACAATATCAGGGCTAAGGAATAATTTTTGAGTGCTCTGACCGATTCCAAAATGAAAAATTTAATGGAGCTAAAGACTACTTATAAGATCTAGAAAAAATTGGAAACCTTGTATTAAGGTGATACTCATGTGAATTTTTCTAAGTTGTAGAGCCTGAAAGGGAAATATGAAACACTGAGAATGGGAGAAGATGAGAACATTACTTCTTTTATGCAGGGAGTGAATGAACTTGTGTGTAGTATTAGATGTTATGGTGGAACATTGGAAGAATAAGATATTGTTGCTAAAGTGCTCAGATCCTTGCTTGCTACATACAAACACAAAGCTGTTGCTATTGAGGAAATTTGAACTGTGACAAATGTAACCAAAGACATGTTGATTGGTAAGCTTGCTGATTTTGAGTTAAGTGAGTTTGGTGAATCTCTTCCTAAGACATAATCTGCATTCAAAGCTACTGTATCTGGGAAAGACAAGCAAAGATATGATCTAAGAGAAAGTTCTATGAGTAGGAAATGAGAGAGATTGAAGAAGAAGAGACAAAGCTAGATGATGTTGAAGCACTTCTTTTCAAGAGAGTAGCCAAAGGAGAAGGTAAGTATAAAGGGAAATTTATCTTAAATGTTTTTCTTGAAATAAGATAGGTCATTTTGCCTCAAGGTGTCCTGAAAGAGTTCCTAAGCCAAGATCTAACAAGCCTATATTTTCAGAGAAAGTGTTATTTTTTTGTTGATGAAGGTGTGAAAGATGATGAATCTAATA
Source organism: Sequoiadendron giganteum (assembly GCA_007115665.2). NCBI lineage: Eukaryota > Viridiplantae > Streptophyta > Pinopsida > Cupressales > Cupressaceae > Sequoiadendron > Sequoiadendron giganteum. Next base: position 104,453,070 of record CM021106.1, on the reverse strand, counting down.
AAGGGAATGTAATTGAGGATGAATTTTCATTTATTTCTATCAAGGAAAGTAATCATGTACCTACTGAATCTGCTAGTTGCATGAATGTGGAGAAATCTCTAGCTAATCGAGTTGAAGAAAAAGATGAATGGGTGATCGACAATGGATGCTCTCATCATATGATAGGTGATAAAATAAAATTTTTGAGTTTGGAAAAATATGATGGTGGTGTTGTAAGATTTGGTGACGACAAAGCTAGTGTAATCCATGATAGAGGATCCATTTCTTTTGATGGTAAGCATAATACTGATGATGTGTTATATGTGGAAGGTTTGAAGAATAATATTTTAAGTGTTGGACAGATGGTTGACAAGGAATATAATATTCAATTCAAGGATGAAAAGTGTAAAAGGTTGGGAAGTTCTAGAAATATGACTGCATCCAGTAGAAAAAAAAAAGGTAATATCTTTCATCTAAGTATTGTTGGTAAAAGTTGTCTGATTGCTCAAGTTGATGAAAGTTGGTTGTGACATAGAAGATTGTGTCATGTAAACTTTGACAATATTATCAAGATAATTTCTACCCAAGTAGTGAGAGATCTTCCTAAGTTGATAAACCTATTAACACTATATGCAAGGAATGTTAGTTAGGGAAGAAAACTAGAGTCTCATTCAGAAGCAAACAATATTGTTCAAATGAAGTATTGGAACTTGTGCATACTGACTTGTGTGGTCCTTTTAGAATCAAAAGTTTACAAGGAGATAGATATTTCATGCTACTTATTGATGATTATTCTAGATTGATGTGGGTCACTTTGTTAAAATAAAAATCTGAAGCTCTAAATAAATTTAATATTTTCAAGGCTATGCTTGAGATAGAGATAGGTCTGAAGATTAAATGTCTAAGAGTAAATAGAGGCGGTAAATTCAGTTCCGGTGAGTTTAATTCTTTATGTGAAGAGCATGGGATAAAGAGACAATTATTCTCCCCGCTGACCCCTCAACAAAATGGAGTTGTGGAAAGGAAGAACAAAAAAATTCAAGAAGCTACTAGGACTATGATGTTGGAAGGAAATGTTCCTCATATCTACTGGAGAGAAGTTGTGAGTACTACCATTTATTCTCTCAATTGGGTACATGTCAAAGGTGATACTGGTAAGATTCCTTATGAGCTATGGTTTGGTCATAAGCCTAATATTAGATACTTCAAAATCTTTGGAAGCAATTTTTCTATCAAAAGAGATGAAGATATAGGAAATTTTGATACTAGAAGTGATGAAGGAATCTTTCTTGGTTATTCTACTAAAAGTAAAGCCTACTGATGCTACAATAAGAGATTGAGAAAATCAAATTGAAAGTTAAAGTGTAAAGGTTAATGAAGACACATTTAGACCATCTAGAGCTTGTAGATATGATTCAGATGATTAGAATGATAGTTCAGATAAAGGAAGAAAAGTTTAAATCAATTCGGTGAATTAGGAAAAACAAGAGGAAGAAACTAGTGAAAGTGTAGAAGCGAGATCACAAGAGCCTGGAGTTCAAGAGCCTAAGACTCCAAAGTATTTAAGACTATATCATTCAAAAGATAAGATTATAGGTGATAAAAAAAAGGTGTTCAAAATAGGAGAAGAATTGTAGAAGAGTATTGTTTGATTTCGAAGACTGAGCCTAATAGTGTAAGTGAAGCAAGCAAAGATGAACATTGGGTGGAAGAAATGAAAGAAGAGTTACAAAAAATTGAGAAGAATGATATACATGGCCTCTTGTTCCTAGACCCAAGGACAAAAATGTACTTGGAACTAAATGGGTCTTTCAGAATAAACTGAATGAGCAAGGTGAAGTTGTCAGAAACGAAGCAAGATGGGTGTGTAAAGGATATTCTCAAATGGAAGGAATTGAATTTGAAGAAGCTTTTGCTCCTATTTCTAGGATTGAAGTTGTGAGACTATTTCTTGCCTATGCTACTTATAAAAACTTCAAGGTTTATTAGATGGATGTCAAGTCAGCATTTCTAAATGGTGAACTGGATGAAGAAGCGTATATTGAGCAACTTGATGGACTTCAATTGACTAATCAGGGAGATATGGTTTGCTAACTGAAGAAAGCATTGTATGGACTTAAGCAAGCCCCAAAAGCATTGTATGCTTGATTGGAAAAGTATTTGTTGAATATTTTATTTAACAAAGGTACTACTTATAGTAATTTGTATTTCAAGATTATTCATGATAAAGATTTGATTGTTGAAGTCTTTGTTGATGATATCATTTTTGGAGGAGATGGTAGCTTGTGCATGAAGTTTTCTAATGAGATGCAGAGTGAGTTTGAGATGTCTATGATTGGAGAAATGAAATTCCTTTTGGGATTGCAAATTAATTAGTTAGATAAAGGGATCTTTATATCTCAGTCCAAGTACATGAAATGAATACTAAAGAAGTTTGGTATGGAAGATTCAAAGCCAGTTGGTACACCTATGGTGACCGAATGTAAGTTGACTCAAAATGATGCTTCTCCTAAGACAAATCAGACTAGATATAGATTCATGATTGGTGGACTACTGTATTTGACTCAAACTATACTTGATATCATGAATGTCATATGCACTGTTGGAAGATTTCAAGCTGATCCTAAAGAATCTTATGTGACGGCTGTGAAAAGGATTTTTTAGGTACTTGAAGGGAACAATTGATTTTGGCCTATGGTATCCTAAAGATGATGACCTTACTTTGAGAATTTTTTTTGATGCCGATTGGGTAGGAGATGTGGATGATAGACAGAGTACTAATGGTGGTGCATTTTTCTTGGGAAAGAAGTAGATTCCATGGTTAAGTAAGAAGCAGAATGCCATTTCTTTATCTACTGCAGAGGTAGAATACATTTCTACTACTAAAAATTGTACTCAAGTATTATGGATGAAAAAAATGTTGAAAGATATCAGAGTTTTGTATGATGAACCTATTTCTATATACTATGATAATTCAAGTGAAATTAAAATTTCTAAGAATCTAGTGTTGTATTAAAAAACCAAGCATATATCTATCAAGTTTCACTTTTTGAGAGACAAGGTGAGTGAAAAGGAAGTCAGATTGGAGTATGTGCCTACTAAGGAACAAATTGCAGATATCTTTACCAAGACCTTTCCTAAGGATAATTTTGAGTATCTCAAAGGGAAATTAGGGGTGATTAACCCTCCTAATCAGAATTAAGATGCAATGAATTGCATCAGTCCATGCATTTCATAGTCATATATTGAGATTCAAATTGATGTTGAGGTGACTGCTACTCAAAGGGAGTAGTTAGATATTCAGATATGTGGTTCAGAGCTTGTGTGGAGAGATATAATGTGTACTTTTTTCGTTGACGTCAAAGGGGGAGAAGAGTCATGTGAAAAATTATGAAAGAGTAAAAATAAAAGAGTCAAAAACCTAAGGGGGAGAAAGTACTAAGAAAAAGTTTCATTGATGGTGCTTTTCACATCATATGTTTCCATCAATGCCAAAGGAGGAGATTGTTGGATATTTATGATATGTGGTTTTCATTGATGTCAAAACTATTAGCATTAATGTCTTTAAGGTTGTATATGTTGAGGATATTGAGAAAATTGTAATAAAATAATTTGTAGGTTGTCAGTGCTAAGTTGAAGGTTACCGGTGAAGCAGTGAAGTTCAGTATGCTGGATAGTTTAGTATATTAATGGTGAGAAGTTTTGGATTAAAGGGTTTTTTATCAGGTATATATAGTTTATCCACCGAAATTTTTAGAGTTTCGCATGAAGATTTGATCAAGTTATGAGTATTTATGTTTTGATAGTTTTTATGTTGCTATAGTTGGTGTTCCTGAAAGAAGATGATATGATTCTGGTAATCTGAGTTGTTGCGAATGCTTCTACCATGTTTCATGATGCTTGTGGATGTTTATAGATCATGCTCTATCTGTTTTATTGGTTTGCATTGATCGTTGTGCTCGTGATTGGTGATTTTTTTATGTGAGCTCATGTTTTTTATGTTCATGGACGATAGGGTGATTATAGTGTGTTGTGGATCTTCGAGGAAATTTTTTTAAGGTGTTTTATGTACGAGACCTGTTGTTTTAGGTCCCTACTATGTTTTGGCCAATGTTATTTGATTCATATTGATAATTATTTTAGGCCGACAGTTTGTTCATATTCTATATTTTGTTGGGATAACATGTAGTTGATATTATCCCTAGATGCAAATATATGACTGATTGTTTATATCATTTGGGACATGCAAGATTTAAGATGTGTCAGTGCTATGTGCAAATAAAGTTCAAAATTTTTGAAGGAAGAAGTAAAGTATGCAGAAGAGTGAGCAGAAGAAAGAGTGTACATGTGCTTAATTGGAACTATAATCAAGCATTAGAAGATGTTATTTTCTCAGTTCAAGATCTCTCAGATGGATGTAATCTGAATGTAACCATAAGATAGTGTGTCTTCCTTTTGGCAGTAAGCCTTTTTGTATTTGAGCAGTGAGCTCTAAGTAGTGTGCCTAAATGCATGTGCATTCCCCATTTTCTATACTTTTAACAGAGTATAAACTTGTGGATTAACCTCCACCGTGGTTTTTACCCTAACAGGTTTCCACACAAAAATCTTGGTGTTATGTGTGTTTATGATGTGGTGATGGTTTTTAATTTCATGTTTAATTGTCAAATCTGAGAATAAGTTCAATAACCATAATTTTTGGGACAACTTATTCACTCCCCTCTTAGTTGTTTGCCCTTGTGCTGCAAACAAAATGTCAATACTTCCTCTGGTATTTCCACTAGGAATCCCTTTAGCTTTTTGCATTCAAATCTCATACCTCGCCACCCATCCCCCCTCAAAAATTTACAGTACAATTTTCCTCTGAACACATATACACCTCCACCATATTCATCTCCATCTCAAAAAATTAACAATGATGTCATCCTTAAACAAATCTTACTAAATGTTTCATCCCTCCAACAAAAAATTGCTACATTGAGTCAAAATCAAAATGGCCAACCTTCACAATATATCAAATGAAACCCCTTATCCTTGAAGATATTGAGAACAAAAATTCCACAAGGTATAGAGATTCCTAGATTTGAGGAATATGGTAGGAGAGGAGATCCTGTTAACCATGTTTCTACATAAATAGCCCTATGTAGTGACTTCATTTTTTAGGATAAACTATTCCCTAGATCCTTTAAGGATACTACTTTGGAATGGTTTTTCTCTTTAAAGAATAATTCAATACATTCATTCAATGAAATTATTGATTCCTTTTTTAATCACTTCCAAATACATATGGGCCCTAAGATGACCTTAGCTTATTTAATGACATGCAAACGAAAGGATGATGAAAAGGTCACTGATTTCATAGCATGATACCAATTTATTTACTCACAAATAAATATTAAGTCTCTAAATGCTAACCTTGAAAGAATGTTTATTGCCAATTTTCAAAATAAAATCCAAGCTAAACTTGAGATTTTAAAATTTCCCTCCTTTACAAACTTGTGTAAGAACAACTATCAACCATTCAAGAAACAACATAAGGGATTTTTACAACTTAATCCCCCCTCAACCAACCTAACATGTTGACACTCAAGTGGTTGCTATAAAAATGAAAAATACATATACATTTGGAGAGAAAAATAGACAATTTACCCCTCCACTTGATACCCTTCATAACACCTTGTTTCCACTCTTAAACAATAACTTAATTTCCTTACCTCTTGTTAGAGATCCTAATCCTACTAGACCTTTACCTCCAAACTATAGACAAAATTACTTTTTCCATTTTCAACAAAAAAATGGACATGATATAGAACATTATAAGAATCTTAACATATTGTGCAAGACCTCATCGATTCTAATCATATTCAAATTTGTGGTGTTAATGATCAATGTAATAATTTTGTCACCCCTCTCAACTAAAACTTGAATTTTTTTACTAATAACATGCCAAATCATAATATTTCCTTTGTCAAAGCTAGTGAAACTAAAAATGATGTGATGAATGTTGAAATAGATAATAAAAACATGAAAGATAATGAGGAGAGTACTATAAAATACTATGAGTACTATAAAATACTATGATTATAATCATTGAAGTGCAATGTTGTAAGGACCTAACAAAAATTCCCTTTGACATTGATTTCTCACAACATGACATATTCAAACATGCACCTGATGGTCCTATTTACATAGCTAGAAGAATCAATGAAAAACATACTATTGGGATATTAATTGATCTCGTTTGTGTAGAGAATGTGATCAATGGAGAATTATTGTTTGTGCATGAGATTTGACAAGGTACTTATGAAAAACCAAAAGAATGGATCAAAACACATAATGGTTTTACTTTCCCTACGATAGGTTCGATAACTCTTCCTTTAAAAGTTCGACCAAAAATATTAAGTGTCGCATTCTCCATCACGTGTAGTTAGGCTACCCATGGCTTCACTCCATGAAATTCATCCTGTTGATACTACAAAAATGCTTCAAGTTTCCATTTGGCAATGACATCTTTAATATGCACCATACTGGCTTTAATCATGTGTCTTCCCATGGTAATTTCTCATTAGATTTATTTTGGATGAAACCTATGGAACCTATTAGGCCTCATGTGGAATTGTTTTTCAAATCCTATCAAAAGTTTAAGGCAAAGCACATAACATAGTTATCCCTTAGCAATATGCCTCAACCCATAATTGAGCCTCCTATCCTTGATGAAAAAATGAATGAACCAAAAGCTCTTCTAAGTAACCAAGATCAAAACATGACAAATCCTTCACCTATTTCCTATAAGAGACCACAAGATAACCAAATAATTCTCATTGTGCCTCCTAAAATCAAACATGTTTATAAAGCTAAAGAGAAAGTGGTTAAACAACCTACCATGTTTCTTTTTGTTCCTCCCTTAATGGAATAAAAGAAACCTATGGTTGATATACCCACTTCTACACAATCACAACTTGAAAACAAAACAAAAATAAATCAAAATTCTAGAGAGTGTATGCATAGACATCACACTATTACTGATTTGTTACAAACAAAAGAAGAAAAGAAAAACATAGAAAATAAAAATCCAAGCTTATCTCAAGAAATACATGATGATTCTTCATCTTTGTTGAAACAGGAAAATCCGATATCTTGAACACAAAAAGAACAAGCACCTTCCATGGCTATTATCATTAGACCTTATGTTTTCATAAGCTTGGATGATGATAATGAGATTGATTTTTTTTTTAGGAAGTGCATAAAGAGTTAAATTTATTATTTCCCTCTTTCATGAGCTTAAATGATGATCCTCCTATAAAGAGAGATTTACCATGTGTTGAACTTGGTGATTGTCCAAGCTTGGCACCTGATGCTATCCCTTTGGCTAGTTTCTCACCTTCCACATATGATGAACAAGATTGGGATGAAGATGACTTGCTATAGATTGACTTGTATATTCCTTACTTGTATTTTATTTGTTTTTAATTTCATGTTCTTTGTGTGATTGCATGTGTGTAATGTGATCTCCCACATTTTTCTATTTGACATGTATTCATGTTCATTCCTCTATTTGTACGTACATTATTCTATATGCCATAAACCTTTATCTCTATTTTTTATTTTGTTTTCCTTTTGGGGATGACGCAAGGCATCAAGGCATTTAGGTCGCTTCCATGTTGACCCAATTTTATTTTATTTTCACTCTCTATGTGTCATTCTTCAAGTTTCATGAGTTATTTGGGGAATGATGATGTTTTCAAGCTCTATAATATCATTGTAGTAAAGACATACGTTGATCCCAAATCTATGGATCCCTTAGGGGTTTTGGATTTTATTTTGGGGGCAACCCAAGGATTTTTATGACGTATCTTCATTTGGAAACATATGCTTGACATAGGGATTTTCAAATAAGTTCTCATGTCTTCTTTATTGTTAGCATTTATCATTTGATACTTTAAATTAATTTCTTGCAGCATGGTGTTTAGCAATTCATTTAAAGTGGGGGCATATATTGGCATTATCATTTTTATTTTTTTTACTATACCTTATGTTTCATAGTACAATCTTCTTACTTTTTGTATGATGTGTCTTCTTCTTGGTGGTGTCATTGGGTTTTATGTTCTCCAAGAGTGTGACCTTTCTTGGCATCCAAAATTCCTCTTAGTGGCGATGCTATGCATTCAATTCCCTAAGTTGTGAATCTTTTATCCTAGACTTGTCCTCTCTTGGAGACATTAGGCACGATGTTCCCTAAGAGGAGACCTTACATGAACTAAGAAAAACCCATTTGAACATGTCTTATCCTAATTTCATTTTGTTCATAAGTGTTTAGCATAACACAACTTGCTAACCTTATGAAGCTCGAACTCACAACCCTCTTTCATGGCCACCAAGCATAACACACATTCCTTACCAGTGGGGCCATGTTTGTTCATAAGTGCTTGACACAACACATCTTTCTAATCCTTATGAAACTTGAAGCTCATATTCTGTGGTGCCCTATTAAAGTTATTGAAGTTATAACTTTGGTATAGTTATGGGAGCCTAATAAGATTCTCTCATTTTCCACTCTTGGGGGCTCATGTAGTAGACAACCAATCTCACTAGCATGTGTGAGCGTGCATCATTTTTTGCATAGTGGACAATGAGTTCCACTTGTAAATGGTATTATGGAAAAAAAACTAATGCTTGATCTACATTGAGTTGGAAAAATAATCGAGATTTGATCCACCCCTTTTTATTTTTCTTTTTCTTCTCTTTGAGTCTTTCATATTGTATGATTGAGTATCTTTTCATTGATCCATATATATGTTTAAAATAGGCATGTGTCTCATTGTGGCTTTGTTGGTTTCAGCATGAGATCTTAGATCTTGTGGACTTGATCATCCTCCTTGATCTTTACTATCTTATCTTTCCAACAGTTGTACAATTAGACCTATCTTGATTGTCTACTTTAGTGTGTGTTTGATATAGGGTCATCCTCTCACTAAAGTGGGGGCTTAATGTAGTGTAGAAAAATGTATCCTTTTACATTTTCACACTTCTTTGGTCCCTCCTAATTAAAATGGACTCAATAATGCCTTAATTTAGTGTTGAAAAATGTAAACCTTTACATTTTCACACTTTATTGGTACCTCTTAATTAAATTGAGCTTAATTATGCCTTAATAAACCCCATTATTCATTTACAAGCCTAATAAATTACAATTCTCAAAAGGAAAAGATAACAATAATTAATGCCAATACATAACACTTTACCTTGAGCAATGTGTGTTCCTCGAATAGGGACCTGGGATCCATTCACCCATCGGCGAATGAGTCCTCCCTAGGCCTTTGAACTTAAATTTAAAATATAGTTTTGAGGGTACTTTAAGGTCCTCTAGTCCATATTTCAATGTCAGCTTCTGTTATTTGAATTTTTGGAAATTAAGGATATATACCAATAAATACAAGGTTCTTTCACTATGTTTCACCAAGATTTACAAGATAATTTTATGAGCACCTCAAGAGAATTTTGAAGATAAATTTTACAAAATAAAATTTGATGATCAAGAGCATTCAAGAGTAGATATATCAAATATTTATTGTAGCATTCGAGATTCAATCATCATGTCAAATTCTTCTTGCATCATGCATGTTTTTGGAGCTAACATTGTGATGTAGTTTTCAAGATCATGTTGAAGCATTCAAATCATTATTTCAAGTATCAAAATCCACATCCATTGAAGCGATTTCATGAAAATTGCAGATGTACATTCAAAGGTTCATCCAAGGGTTTGTTGAGTGGTAACATAGAATTTTTAATTCATCATTCCCTCTCTCATGCTTTATTTAATTCAAGGTTTAAGTACCAAAATGGGGTTTGAACAAGGCAAACCCCCATTCACCAAAAACTAAAAAAATTCCCCTCTTATGTGTGTGTTGAAAATTTAGGTTGAAGAAGGATTGAAAACCTCTTTAAGTACAAGATGGGAAATTTTTTCAGAGTTGAAAAAGTTGTCAAATCATGAAAGCTAACCAAGAGATTTTATTTGACTTTTTGACACTGAAGCCTTGAAAAATTAGAAGCTATAGATCAACATTAGAGGCTCCCAAAAGTTGTTGAAAAACCCATTCACCAATGGGCGAATGAGCCCTTGAAAACTTCTAGAAAGTGACTTTTGGTGACTAGTAAACACCTTTCTGCCTTTTTGAGATGTACGATAAGTTTTTTGTTTCTACTAATATTGAGTTTCACATTGTTGTTTCAAGTCTGAATTGTCATAATTAGGTGGATTTTATATTTTAATTTTTTCTCCCTAAAGTGTTGTTTGAACTTGAACCCATGCTCAAAGCATAATGATATCTATAGATTCTCACATTGAGTTTATTCACCTAAGGGATTTCAGTAAAATTCTTTGTGGGGATCGCATTTCTTAATGGATTCGTGAGAAATAATTTATCATACCCCATTATTATCATTCCAATTTTGGTCAACCTCTTTTCCACCTATTCACATAGACATTCCTAAAAATGTCTATCTTTTTATGTCTTTCATGCAATAGTGAACCAAGTTTTTATGTATGGAATTATGATAATGATATGATTTTAATTGCATTATGATATATGTGAGTGTGTATGGAAGGTAGGATGGATGTATGTTTAATTTATGGTTATTAGTATTGTGTATATGTTAGATAAATTAACTCTTTGTAGTTGATAAGCCAAGGTAGAGTGTAACCTACAACAAATAGGAAACATAGCCTACAACCAAAGGTATTTCAAATAGAGATGTAGGGGAGTTTCATAAAAATAATTGGGAAGCCAATGTGACTATTTCCATAGTACACATCTCTACTCTGTCATATAGGACAAAGTTCTAGTCTTAATCATCTTCTTCCATATTTTTAGTTATGTAGACTTGGTCACTCTCTATTTCATAGGGGAGTGGTAATTTGTATTTAAGTTTATGTTGAGTCCTCATTCTAATAAACCAACCCTGAACCTATATAGTTTTCTCATTGGTTGAGGAGTAGATATGGCATATGGATATGTTCAAATATTTTTTCTATTTACATAGACAATAATTTTTTTCCAATTATTCTTTCATGAATAATATATCTCTGAAGATTTTTGTCAGATTGTGAAATCTTGTTATATGCAATGAAGAGGTTTTCAGTTTATCATTATGATTAGTTGATATAAGAAGTTAGATTTGAGATTATTCTATAGATAGACTAATGTGAGAAAGGGTCACTCAAATTAACTATGCTCCAAGATTAATTTCTGTTTTTACAATAGCTGATTTCACTATTACATTTATCTTAATCATATTCTGCATGTTTTGTATATGAATGAAATCATGAATGAGATCTTGTTTTTATACTTTATGTTTTGTTTTTCTTGATTCATTATCCTCTGGAGTGAGAAAAATGTTTAGAAGTATTTAGGAGTGAGTCTAAGTTGGCAATGTTAAGTTCATCATAAATTTTAGGTTTTAACAATGAACTAGTCACCGTCTTAAGTTGTAAGTACTCATAGCAATAGTTCTAGATTTAATCATTTTCTTCTTCTTCCACAATTTATAATTTAGTTCTATGTCAAACACCTATACTATATGATATAGACAATATAGAATCTTTGGATGCATATATAGTTCCAACATAATCACAAGCTTACATTAGCCCTAGTCAATATTTAACTGGATTCTTTACAAGGTTTTAACAGCCTATTCAGTTAGGAACTACTTCTAAACTATGTGTTCATCAAAAAGTTTATTGAGCATTAGTTGGTCCTTACAAGATCCAGGTTTGATTGACTCACCATTGAGGTTGAAATTCAATCATTACACCTTGTGATCTCTTTCCTACTGAAGTTCCCATAGGAGAAAGAGAGCATCCTCAAGACTCCCTTTAGATCCCATTGTTGAATTAAGTGTACACCTTGTTAGGACACCCTCTCCCTTTCCTTCAATTTTCACTTCTATTTCCTCTAATTCAATCATAATGATTTAAAATTATTCTTATGTGGATTTATATAGTTCAACATTTGTTAGTTTCCTTATCCTACCCTCCTTGGCATATCTTGCAAACACTTTTTGTTCCTAAGGTTATTTAAGTATTCTTATGATTTGAAAATATAGTCTCTTCCATAACCAATTATCTTTGGAACATCTAAAAATTATATTAAAGGGACTAAACATATATTTAATCTTATTGAGAAAATTTGGAAGCTCAATGTGAACTTCAACCAAGTACTTTTCTATCTAAGCTCTTGTCTGGTTAGCCTACTTTACTGTCCAAATTTTTTCCTTGCAGCCAATTTTTCTAAGAAATTTTGTCTAAAATCCTTGGTGGTTTCATTTTTTTCATAACCTTAGATATTTCAAGGGTTAGTAAGTTTATTTTTCTCATTTTTAAGTCTTGACTCCAAATTGACCATGGCCATTTTTGTTGGTGGGTTCATGCAAGTTTTCATCTCTTCCTTCATGAGTTGCTTCCTTTTCTAACCCAATTTGTTCTCTGACCTTTACTATAAGGTTCCAACTTCTCATTCTTCAATTCATAATTGCTATATTTTAATATAATTTTTAATTAAATATTGTTATAAGGTTATCTTTCCTCCTAGATACCTCCCTAATTGATTTTGATTTGTAATATGTTGAATTTTCCACTTCACCTACAGTTTTTTTTAGTTTTATGGTTCCAATTAGTTTCTCCAATTAAGAATTTGTATCAATAAACATAACCTTATTTCTTATCCTAAGTCCATTCCTTCCACAACCCAACCTAATATTTGTATAAATTGTTGATTTAGGATTTTTAACCTCTAGGGATGATTATTTCCTAGTCCCAAAGTTAGACAAATTTCAAGAAATTGGATTCCTTTATGTTTCCCTTGTTATTATTTTCCTTACCATCCTAGAATAAGATATTTTAAAACATTAACTACTAATAATTTTAATGAAAAAATTATCTAACGAGCTCATAGGTCCAAGTGGTGAACTTGGTAACTTTGATACAACATGTAACATACCCAAAGTTTACCCTATTGTTTTTACCTAAGTTTTAACTTAGAATGTGAATAGTTCAAGTTCACAAATACATGGAAATAAAATTTTCCTTTTTAATAACACAATTTTACATTTGAAATAAACCCATTTGACATTACATTGCATTAAAAAAGTAACATTACATAATCCCAAGTAATGAATTCATCTGTCAAATATAATTTACAAGTAGATTCAAGGTCATATATTTACAAATCATATCTTACAAGAGCATAATGGTACAAGAGTATAATGGTAAAGATGTTCACATCTAGAGCATGCATCTTCATCTTCTTCTATTTTATAAGCCTTAGTTTCCAACTACATGAGGTAGAGTATCACCTAAGTGGTTTTTAGTGAACCACAAACTTAATGTGGTTCACCACACTTATTTCTAACTAGTAAGATGGCCCTATGCTTCAATGAAGAGTTTGATATGCAAACCCTCTATAAAATACCAACCTAAGCATGGTGTCAAGTGTCCTACATAACTAGTGTTGTCATACATTGCATACCCACCTAACATGCATGACACTCCCTACTAGCTATGCAAGCCTCACTCGTGTAGTGAACTAACAAAGTGTATGGAATGACATATATAGTTACTTTACCCAAAGTTTTCATAAATATAAAATAAATCCATTTTGTATAGGGATAATTCTAGTGGCGAATCTTCACGAATTGGTGAATTCTAGGTATCCAACAAGGTGTTCAAATCGCCCAGATTTCATGAACTATCAGTCCAATGCATGTCCATTTGCCAATGGGTTTTTTTTACGAGGCATGTTTAGGCAATAAATTCGCCATAACAGACTACGCGTTTCCAATGGACTGATCAATATTTTTTCCTGGAATCCCAAGGAGCATGTCATAAAACACCAACATATTCGCCAATAATATTAAGACAACATTATATGAGGACCCATTTTGCCAATTAAAATTTACAAACAGTTGCTTGTGAAGACCCATTTGCCAATTAAAATTTAGAAATAGTTGCTTATGAGGACCTATTTCACCTTAAAAATTACAAGGTATTGTTGTATAAGAACGTGGGATTCACCAAATGTTTAACATACCATTTAAAAATCCAGCAGAATTCACCAAATATGGATTGATATAAATACAATTGACACTGTTATTTGTTCTTACACATTTTGTTCGGTTCTGAGGTTCTACTTCTCGATTCAGAAGTAAGAGAAACCTGAAAATGTAGACTCAAAGGTGAGTGATCATTTCTTCATACTGTTATTAGTTATTAGTTATAATAATAAGATTTATTTATCTATTTTCCATTCTTGCTTCAGTCTTAAACATGATTTTGAGTAGGGAATGGGATCTATATTCTTTGTCGGTCTATCCTTCTTAAACAAGAAGACTTTTTTTTCTAGCTTTTATTCGAAGTGAGATATCAATATGTTGAGAAACAACTGCAAGGGTAAGACTCCTGAGGGTAATGAAGAGATTGGGAGGCCATCAAAACACCCAAAATGTGGAGGTACCATATAGTCTTACTTTGGAATTGGCAAAGCTTTTAATCCATCAGATCAAGGTGGAGCTACACCATTGACTCTTCCACCAAATATTATTGAAGATGGAAATGACAATACCTCACCACCACAGGAAGGTCAAGGTGAGATTTTCATTCTATTAAATCAAAATGTATCAAATGAGGATGGCAATACTGCAGAAGATGTTCCAAGGGATACCCTAGATAGCTAGAATGATATAATTGTCTTGGATGAGGATGATGTTGGTAGCAAGAAAAGAAAAGGCAAAGAAAAATTGGGGCGCAAGTGGGAAATGACAAGGAATTTTCAAATTGGTTGTTGTCGAAGTACCCATTCCTTGAAGCAGTGTGGGTATCAAATGAAAATTATATTGAAAAGGCAACAAAGGTTAAATGTAAGATTTGTAGTTGGAAATATGGAAGAGACAAGACGATGTAGTTAAAGCTTGAAACTATAGAAAAGCATATTGACAATGTTTACAAAAAAAAAATCATAGACAGAAAGGAACAATCAGTCATATGATGAAAATCAAAGGAACAATTTCTTCATGTGAAGTATGCCATAGATTATGGAGAGCATAACCATAGAATTTCGAAGATTAAAAAATGTGAAGGTACACTTGAGGCTCATTTTGGAAAAGCCATGATAGAAACAAATCTGTCAAAAACTATTCAAATGAGTGTTTTTTTTCATATTTGGGGAATCCTATGATAGACTACCCTGAATATTTTGATTTATTATCTTATTTGAGTGTTCCCCACTTTCCTTTCTCACATTGGTCAATAAACGCTAGATGGGAATGGGAAAACTGTCTTGCTGCAGTGGAAAAGCAAGATTTAAAGGAGAAATTAAAAGAGTCAAATTTCATTGCATTATCTTTAGATGAAGTTATTGTTGGAGACAATAATTCTTGGGTTTGTAAGAATTTGTATACTGTAGAACAACATGTTCGTCAAGATCATTTTCTTTGTGTTCATAAAATGAAGGACAATTCAACATCACAAAATCTATTTGAACTAGTCAAGAAATATTTGAATGAAATTGCAAGTATGGATGAGTTGACAATTGCCAAAAAGTTGGTGTGTGTAGGAGTTGATGGAGCTGTAGTGATGCAAGGTCAAAGGAGCGGCCTTTGTACAAAGTTACAAACTACTTATGCACCATACATGCTTGGAATTCACTACATGGCCCACAAAATGAATTTAGCATTCAAAATTGTAAGCAAGTTTCCTACAATATCAAAAGTTGAAAATCTAGTTCACGAGATCCTCACATACTTCTGCCAAAGTCCCAAACATTTCCTTGAATTTTAAAATTTTGTTGAGGGAATAACACCTGGAAACAAGCTTCTCAAGGATGTTGATACCAGATGGATCTCCCTACATGGACCAGCACAACGAGTTCTTTCAGAATATCAATCCTTGATTGGAGTGATGTACGATCATTGCAACATAGTAGACAAAGCTCCTGACCTCTTACATAGGTTAAGCGATATATAGACACTCTTGACTTTAGCTAGTCTTCTCCCCATGCTAGATGAGATGAACAATCTTGTGAAGAAAGCCCAAGATAGAACTATGTATATTTATGAATATGCCAATTTACGTAAAATTACATGCTTGGCCCTCAATCATCTATATCTAGATCTAACACAAGAAGGCACAAATTATCTAATGTGGTAGAAAATTATTGATTTGAATAATCTTGATAATTATTTATAGTTTAATGCAAGTGGGCACTTATGTATTTGTGTATGTGGATATGAGATACCAATGTACCATTGTAAGATAGCCAGGTGCTCTAGAAAAGAAGTACCTATTAACTTTGAAGATTTTAACAACATTGTTAAATCTGTTAGTGATAATTTGAAGGAAATTGAAAAATCTCTTTCCTCAGAGATTCATGAAAGATTCCCTTGACATGAAATACTTGAAGCCATGGGTATTGTGTATCCTCAATTTTGGGTAAACCAGAATAACCCAAAATATTTTCATGATCAAGTAAAACTCTTGATCAAACAATTTTTAGAAAAGGTAACATACAATGAACAAATAATAGAAGGAATTTTAAATGAAAATAAACTTAGAAAGCAATGTTAGATTTTTGCAACAGCTATGAGGGAGCAGAATAAATCCATGGGCAAGGAGAAGGCCTTTGAATCGAGATCAATAAAAAAGGTTTGGACAAGCTTAGGTCAGAGTGAAATATTGCCTGATTCGATGTCAAACAATGATATTGGGGTCAGTGGAGGATGAGATATTTTTCAGTACATTGGGGTTTTTGAAATCAAAATTAAGAAAGAATCTGGACAAGAATTTGAAAAATTGCTTGACGATGAAAGGAACTGCATATAATGTCAAAAAATTTCCTTTTGAAAGGGCACTCACAATCTGGAGGTCCACATGTGAAAGAAGAGGGACTGAGTTGTGCAACACAGGATCTCCAATTCCAACAGCCGTTGGTACTGGTGGTAGTGGCAGTGGTAGTGGGACTGGGCCTAGGACAGATGACAATGATATTGAAATTGACACAAATCAAACAATGAATGTTGAATTTGAGACACAGGCCGAAGAAAGTGTAGAGCAGTCTCAAAATCAAGATGACTCTTTTACTTTATTTGAAGATGAGCATCGGTTTGAGGACCCTGACTCTATTTGGGAAATGAAAGATAATTAGTAGGTTTTAGGTATTTTTATTGCAATTCATGAATTAGTTTCCATTGTTTCAAAGTCCAAACTATAGTTGATGTCTAATGATATTTTATATTGTATTCAATGAACATTGAAATTGTGAATCATTGCACTACATGATATCTTATTTTATATTGCACTCAAGCATTGCATGAATTATATTCCAAACTGTAGTTGATGATTTTTTATATTGTATTCAAATAAATTGTGAATCATTGCACTTCAAGTTCAGGATATTTTATTTTATATTGCACTCCAAGTCTCCATGATATTTTATATTATATTGCACTTCATGAATCATAATACATATGCCAAAGTCAAATTGTAGTTGATGATATTTTATAAATTATATAAAATTCAATACCATCGGACTAACAATGCTTCATCGATGGAACCCCCATCACAGTCCCATCGATGGCCCAATGAAAATATCTCACAACCTAGTATCAGTGTAAAAATAATCTATCGGGCTGACTCCTAAGGTGCTCTCCTAATATACCAATAGAGTCGTCAACAAAAGTAACCATAAATTATAATTTATGACCATGGGAATGAATTATCTTATTTTATCAATAATCACAAAAATATACCACACTTTGATTTTATGAACAATGCAAATTGTAGAAATTTGTGTGACAAGATCCATATTATAGCCTACATTCACATTGCATCCATAAATATTAAAAAAAATTGAAATTTTGTAGTGACGTAGTCCTTCCCCCATTCCTAACAAAATTCAATACCATCGGCCTAACAATGCTTCATCGACAGAACCCCCATCACAATCCCACTGATGGATAGATAAAAATAGCTCACAACCTAGTATCGGTGTAACAATACTCTAGCGGGTTGACTCCTAAGATGCTCTCCTGATATACTAATAGAGTCGTCAACAAAAGTAACCATGAATTATAATTTTTGACCATAGGCATGAATTATCTTATTTTATCAATAATCACAAAAATATACCACACTTTGATTTTATGAACAATGAAAATTGTATAAATTTGTGTAACAAGATCCATATTATAGCCTAAATTCACATTGCATCCTTAAATATTAAACAAATTTGAAATTTTGTAGTGACGTAGTCCTTCCCCCATTCCTAACAAAATTCAATACCATCATCCTAAAAATGCTTCATCGGTGGAACCCCCATCACAATCCCATCCATGGCCCGCTAAAAATAGCTCACAACCTATTATTGGTGTAACAACACTCTATCTGGTTGACACTTAACTCCTAAGGTGCTCTCCCGATATACCTAGTATCGAATTCATAAAGTATATTGGGGGAACTATGGTGCATCGGGGAAACATTATCTGGCATCCCACTGATAGAACGAAGGATAGGTGTCCATCGGTGGAGAGGGTGGCTATCGATGAAAGAATGATGTGACATCCCTGGGCATCATGCAGCCAAGTTGTAGTGCATTTATGATCCAAAATTGAAGTGAATTATATCACAAGTTGATTGCATATTGTTACAAAATCTTGGAAGATTTCTCTTAGGGTAGAAGCATAAAGGAAAAAAATTGGAGTTCTGACGTAGCAAAGACCAGTGGAATGTGGAGGTGACTCAATGAGACTCACATAATTACTTCACTTTCAGACCTTGTTGAGAAGCTATTTTACTCAAAAGCTTAAGGTTTAAATAGTGGAAGAGAGTACAGACAAACCCAAAGCTAAAAAATAGAAAACCAAAAAAGCCTAAGAGACTCCTAAATGAAGACCTGATAGATCAATGTCATGGGTCAGGGCTGAGACCCAAGATGAGTGCTCAAATGAATCCTTACATGGATCGACTATGGGAGAAACAAAAGGGCTTAGGGGATATTTGGACACCGCAACAAGGGTATGACCTCTTGATGTACCATTACAGAAAACAATTTAGGTTTCAACCAATTTGCAATCCACGGAGGTTGAACCTGGGAAGAGTTGTGGTGCCCAATGTATTTATGAATGTAGAGCTAATTAAAGCTCTTGCTACCAGATATGACCCCAAGAAAAGAACTATTCAGTCACATGGTGGGCGTGGCATGCTTGTTATTTCTAGGGATCTCATTTCTAATGTATTTTAGTTAGAGTGTTCACTGAATTTATCATTCACGATCAAAGATCTCTTGACAGAGTATCGCCACATGGATACTAGCTATAAGAGATGGAAATTACCTTTGCATAGGCCCAAGGATGAAGGAGGCCAACTCAGGAGGTTCTCTAGAAGTGAAAACCCTCCTTTCCATGAAGATTTGTTCGAAGAGTATTTCTGATACACCTATTATTCAGTTGGCCAGGTTTTGGGAGTAGAGGTTCCACCTCTCATGTCAATTGCCCCAATGGTTTTAGCTACAGACATACATAGCAAGGATTCTAGGCCATTTGATTATGCTAGCTACTTGGAAAATTCCCTACATCAAGGGCTTGAAAAGATTAAAAATAATAGAGATAATATTAATTTTGAACACTATTCTTTGCGTATGCATTTTCTATTGTACGAGGGACAAGTCAGAGGGGTATGGAGTGAAGAATTAAGGATTAAAGATATAGATGAAAATGGAGATTTTAAACCTATACAAATGTGGACTTCATGGTGGGACAACCGATCTGGTAGGTCTCATTACCTTTATTTTGAATATTTTTTTGTAAAACCATTGATGAAGTTGTTGGGGTATCTGTGCAATTATAACCTATCCCCAAAAGTACAAATATTTCTAAGACCAAAGGAAAATGACCGGAGAAATAAAGTGAATCATAATTGAGGAGACTCGTATGCTTTCCCTAATTATACAGTGATAAGGGTTTATGGGTTCGAAGGGGCTCCACACTTGATGCCACGAGTAGTTCCTGACCGAATTTCTCTTTTAGAAATTATGAGGCAATTGGCAAAATCTGATTCCAAACACCTCAAAGGACAATGCAAACAATCAATTATGCCCAACACCTTATGTTTTGGAGACTTTACAGTGGTTTCCAATGAAGGATATGGAGAAATTGATGGTAAATTAGCACAGTACAACCTACCTCTAGGTGATGTAATGAAACAATTTGATGTAGAAGGGTTTATTCACAAGGCAAGATTATCATAGGGACTATCAAGGTATGAACATTTGTTCTCAATCGAAGATATCATAAGAAACCATGATGAGGCTTCCACCAAGGAAAGAATAGTTGCCTATAACAAGATTATGCTTGTAGAGGAATGGAAGAGGAAAAAAGTCTGATCTTATTCAAAGGCATTTGGTGAGATATAGGATCCTTTATCAAGAATTGAGCAACTCATCACACATGTCAATGAATTGGTAAAGGATGTTCCCCTAGTTTTTTTTTATGCACCTCATGCAACCTATTCAGGAGTATAAGATGAAGACATAGAGCCCTTGGATTACATACCTTCACAGCCTACTCTTGAGGTTTATTTTTCTGTAGATACTGATATAAGTGAAGAAGAGCAGGGTGATGAAGAGGGTGAGCAGGTCAAACACATCAGTGCTCTTGTGATTGCACAGTATGAGCCCCCTCAAGAGTAGAATATTGTCAGATTTGAGGCATCAAATGAACTATTTGATGATGTGAGGGTCAGGGCTCGACAATAGTTTATTTTTTATTGTGATTTTGTGAAATCTTCTAAATTTAAATCATTTGTTTATGAATATAAAGGTAGAAAAATGAGACAAAAGATATAGGATATCACTCCTGAACATGAGGCAACTGCTCTGGAGGGATTGAAAAGGGAGGTAGAAAAGGAAATGGAGTCCATCACTCCTAAAAGAGGTAGGGAAATTTTTTAAGAAGATGGAGTGTTGCTCCTACCAGGGTGGGATATTAGCTCTTCAATTGTATTTGATAGCTTCAAAAAAAGAGGGGATATGACAATGAAATTAACAGAAGAAGCAAGTGACAAAATGTATTCAGGATCTGGGTACAACCCAGACAAAGCCACCTTGCTATTTAGTCACTGTATCCCCATGATAAAAGACCTTCTATAATTAGTAATCCAAACCAAGTGTTTGGTCATCTCTTGGTTCAATGAGTAGTGGATACCAACCCTATGAAGACAACATAATTGAACATAAATGTGGCAAAATTTACCAAAGCATAGATCGAAAAACTGATTAAGGAAAATGAAAAACTGAAGAAGGAGCTAGAAAATAAGAGAGAAAAAACATCTTCCTCCTCCACATCAGAGTTGTACTCCCCTTGGCTTGAAAAAGATAAGAGAGTGCTCAATGCATTGGCTGCTATAGCCCACTGGAAGAATTGCCATCTGAAATCCTAGGGGAAATGTAAAGAATTGGAGAAAGAAGTGAAAACCATCAAATATAACACTGTATCTGAAATGATAAAAGGAAGGTTGAATAAAATGATGAAATGTGCGAGAATATTGGGAAGTATTCAAACAGACATTGGTGGAGAATGAACAATTGAAGCCTACAATGATGGAGAAAAAAAAGGAGCTCACATATAAGAATACCATGAAAGGACAAATATTGCTAACATATAACAAGTTGGTAGAATCACGTAATGGATATCATAATAGGCTTAGGGAAGATTTTGACTGCTTTGATTTAGTCCCACTCCCGACACTTCATTTTGGCATTAGAAATCCGCGAGAATATGATGATTGGAAGGAATAACTTGTTGGGCTTCTAACTGCTGCATTGTAAGAAATAAATGATGAGGTTATGGTTTTACAAAACACTCATAAGCAACTCAAAAAACTATTGTCTATGGAATATGATATGAAAGAGGTGATCTCTAATGTGGATACCTATGCTAAACAAGAGTACATCCATCACCTCTTTGTAGTCAATCTATTTATTAGCCAAAAAGTAGATGTGTAAGAATCAGATCCAACGGGACAACCATCAGATTCAGAGGAAGAACTCCAACCGATAGCATGATGAGTACCCTATCATGGAGTAGAAACCTTGAATAGATCTTAGGTGGTCAGTGGTCATGGGATTTTTCTTGGAGATTAACGGATCAGTGCATTCATCTGCGGCATTGTTTTATTTACAATTTGAGTTATGTTTAGTTGTCAAACGACATGACTTTTTGCAAGGGGTTTGTAGCTTGTTGCCTCTCATATATAAGAGAGATCAAGACCCCGATAAGAGATTAATGGATTATCACATCATTTTTAATTAGACTTTAGAGTAGAAAATAGTAAGAAGATAGATAATAGATTGCACTAGTTTGCCCATCCATTTCATATCATAAACTATTTTTATAATGCATATCATTTGAACTTTGAAGATCAATGCAATGGAGATGGTTACACATATTTAGTGATTTTATTTCGAGTGTTCAACTGTTGTGGATTCATATACTTATAAGTTATTAACTTATTTGGTTGTCTCCAAAGTGGTTGTTTATGTTATTCAAATTGAGTGTGTGGAAGTACATTTAATTTTTTAGTACATTGAATTTGAATTCTTCAGGAATAGGGGTTGTGACCACGGAGTTTTAGATTTATTTATGGACATGATCATTGATCAAGTAGTAATGTGGGCCACAAAATGGATCTTGTCACACAAATATCTGCAATTTGTGCTAATCATAAAATCAAATGTAGTCTATTTTTGCAGTATGTGGGATGTGGGTGAGGTGTAAGTTGGTGGATATTGATCAAGATTTTTAGTCAAAACATAACAAAAGCTAACAGTTCAACATCCATAACTTATAAAATCTACCAAGAAGTAAATATAATGAGCTAACAGTTCAACATCCATAACTTGGAAGCTCTACTAAGAAGTAAATATAATGAGCTAACAATTCATTTCTAGTTCAAATGATAAAATAAATAATACAAAATCCAGATAATTGAACATCATAACATTACTGAAGTCTGAATTTGAGATTTTTAATTGAATTTCACATGAAGGAGTGCATATTGGCATTGGCAATGCAAAATCTTGCCAATGCCCAAAGACAAGTCTGCACAGAGATGAGTTGGAACTTCGAAACTCATATTATCACATATTGAAAATAATAAGTCAAGTAACTGTATCAAATTTTCTAGCAACTTCCACTTATTAGGTGGTGGAATTACCATTTTCTCTAACTGATGTTGTTTGACTTGAATTTTTGTTAACATTTCATGATTGTAATTGGAAATGGAACCTGTCTTGAATTCTTCAATCAATTTTGCAATCAAGGTTATCAGTGTTCTGATGGAATCCAAATAGTTCACATTTGGGTTCTGAGGAAACTGGTCCAACTCCAAATCAATCTTCCTTGCACCTTCCATCTTCTTTCTGAAACCATCCTTTCCAATGAATCGCTCATTTGTGTCAAAAGCCTCTCGAAAACCAATATCTGTGAAGTTCCTTACCTTTTCATCCACCACCTTTATCTTGTCTACAACCAAATGCAAATATTCCTTTGTTCCACACATTCTTGAACAATTTCCAATGATAGATGACAACTTCATTGAGGTTTCAATCCGATTAGTAATCCCTTTTGATTTCTGATCATTGTCACTAGCTTTGTAGACTATTTGTAGAACGTGATTTGCAGATTTCTATAATTCCAACACCTTTTTGTTGTCCACTAAGTATTTGCCGAGCTTCTTATAATGTTGTCTGATAGCATCAATCAATTCAAACATGTCACACAAATGATCAAACCTCTACATAATTTCATCCCAGATCTTTTGTTTCATATGCCTCACTGTATCTCTATAAAATGTAGATAACTTATTTTGAGAAGACTTAATTTCTTCTTTTGCTTTCGTCAGCTCTAGCTCCAATCTTTCATTTGTTTTTCTTTGTTTCTCCATTTTTTGTTCCCACTATGCATTTCCATTCACAATGGTTAGTCTTAATTTTTTGAAGTGGATTTTTCCTCATCATATTTCTTGTTGCTCTCATCTATCATTCACTTCTCTATCATTTGATTTATCCTCTTTGCTTGTTGATGTAAAGGCAGATTTTATTATTGTATTTTCTAATTCATTGCTCTTGTTATCTGTTGCTTTCCTCTTTGCTTTCTCACTTGCTAGGTCTGCCTGTAACTTTCCTATTTGGTTCTGCAACATTTTCTTCTCTCTATCTTTATTTAGCAATGATGTGTACACCAATTCATTGTTCTTCTTTGATACATTAATTTTGCTAGTATTTTTCAAACCAAAAAAATCCAATTGAAAATTGGTTACCTAGTGTAGACAACTAAAAATAGTCACAGTCGATCGAACCTATTAATTAATTAAATATGAGTTATTTAATTAGTGTTCTTAAGTCTTCTACATATAAATAAATTTAATTATTTATTTATATTGTTCATTTTTCTAATTCTTCTAATTTAATTAAATAAATTTATTTATTTAATTAATGCTACCTTCTCCTTAATTAATTAAATAGATTTTACAATTTATTTACATTAATTATCAAAGTTTAAATTCTAAATTTAAATGATTTTATTCCCTCCACATTTAATTAAATACTTTTGATATTTAATTCCCACTTCTCTCACAAAAATTAAATATTCTTAATATTTAATTAAAAGGCTTTTTCCTTCTCTCATAATTAAATATTTACAATATTTAATTAAAGCCTTTTCGTATTACTTTCACACTAATTAAATATTTATTTATTTAATTATGGGAGACACCTTTCAATTTGTCTCCTCATTTTCTGTCTCTCAAAATTCCACCATCTTTTCAAATTCTCGATCTCTCACCATTCATTTCAAGAGGTTTGAACTCGACCGTCGATCTTGGCCAATTGAATTCCTACCTTCAAAAATCTATAAATACAGCTCTTTCATGAGCTAAAAAGGACCTTGAATCTCATACTTTCATATGTAGTTATTATAGTCGCAATCTTAGCAATTCATAGCATTTTTTTAATTCAATAGTTCAATCTTGTAGATGCATATGCATTCATAATAATCTCATTCTCTCAAGTGCCATTCTATAAGTTGTGTTTGCACAACTGAGAGCAAACATATTGAAGCGAATCCTTGGAGATAGAGGACAATGGAACGAACTTGAAGAAGCTACTGTCAAGAGTTTGCATTTGCTTTATTTATTTAGTTTTCTTCAATCTAATGTTTCATTGGTGTACTAGATTAGATTCAATTTAATTAACACATTCTAACGTACACATTTATGGCACCCACCGTGGGGCCAAGCTCCACATTTAATTTCTATTTTTGCAGATTTTTCTGGCAGGTGACAGAAAAAAATCGCGGTTTAGCGCATATGAGTCTCAGTTCAGCACATACGAAGCCTGTTTTAGCGCATACGATGACTGTTCTAGCGCATACATGACTTGTTCTAGCGCATACATGACCTCTTTCAGGGCATAGACACCCTGTTTTGGCGCATTCCTGGAGATCCTTTCGGTGCATCCAGTTACTATTTCAGTGCATTGACTAGATCTTTTAGCGCATACGTGTCCTATTTCAGCATATACGTAACCTGTTTCGGTGCATACAACTTCTGTTTCAGCACATTCGTTTGTAAAAATTTAAATTCTGATTCCGACGCAATCCACGGACATAATTTTTCTGATGCTATTTTTAACAGAATGAACCAATCCTAGGGTAGAAACTTAATTTTGAATTAACCAATCCTAGGATAGTCACCAAACATATTTTCTTTTGGTTAAAATGAACCCCATGTTTTTAGTGAAGCAACATCTTCACTTAGAATAGAAATTTTTTCAATTTGGGATTTAAAATTGAACCATTATTTGCATGTTGTGATTGTGGGTAATAGGTCTATGCTCTCCCCTTAATTGGGTGATCAAAATACCAAACTTACCTTTTGTTTATGCAATTTTATGCTTTATTACATCCTTTAGAAGGCCTGTCCTAGTGGGAAAAAGTACTCACCCTACGGGAACGACCTAAGTGGGAACACCTAAAGCCAAGGTTTCCAACCCACTTTAATCAAAAGCAAGTTGTTGATGAAAATCCAACTTGACAGTAGTGCGCAAGATAACCATCCCCAAAACCTTTGTTCTAAAGGTTGGGAGGTCTCTCGAGGGAGTATATCTATTTGCCACACTAAACGGATACCCTTACTATGAACCATAGTGTAGAAAGCCAACCGTGTTAGTATCCAAACATCATCTTAATCAAGGTGCAAGGGGAGGGAAGAATCTGCCCCCAAGACACTCACCATATAGTTGCCATGGATTGTTTTCTAAAGGGATTCGGTATCCACTTTCGTCACCTTGAGTATGCACCTGGAAAAGACAAAAACACGGGTGCCCTCTAGGGGGTGACATGGTTGTGCGAGTCGACGCGATTTTAAGCTGTGGGCTGTGATTTCTATGATGACCTATTTGACAACTAAGAGTGAGTCTGACTGATATGCTTATCTTGTTCCAAACCTATGGAAATCTCAAAAACATACACTCTTTGTTTAGATTCTAGGAGTAACAAACAACTATTTGCTTCTCTATGTTGTGTTTTTCACATTTAAATCAGATTAAGATCATCCACAAACTTTAAAACATGGGTGATAGGGAAGAAATTATTGTTCATAGCTCAAATCAAGAGATAACAGAAGAAATGCTTCTAGAAGCTGAACAAGATCCATAGTTTCTCTTAGCTATGGAAAAGATCTTATAGCAAAATAAAGAAGGATATTTTCTTTTATTGGCAAAGCAAGGTGCCAAATTTCCCTTTGACTACAATATGGAGAAAATTAAAAAGAATCCTTAAAAGAAGGAAACCCCCTTAAATGATTTTAGTACTCTTACCCAACAAGTAAGAGCACTCCAAAGGAAAATCAAGGAAATAAAAGGGGGCACAACTAAAAATTCCTTGGACAAAAATATGAATGTGACCTTTTCTCCTCCAAAAACAACATCAACCAAATTCAATGTTTCTGAATTTTTGCAAAGGTTAAAGGGGAAGCCCAAATCTAAGCCATCAAATAACATTGACCAATCCTGTCATGCCATGCATTTATCTTCATCCCCCATAATTCAAAATGAACCTCATGGTTCTTCCACCCAATTCAATGATCCTATTCAATTACCTTCTTCTATCATATTCTCTACATCCAATGATTCATTTCAATCTACACATCTCGATCAAAACATTCTTTCCACTCCATCCCATGATACCAAAATTCTACAAACCCTTCCAATATTTGATCAAGATCCCATATCTCAAGAATCATATGATTATCCCCTCCTTTCATTATTCACCCATGATAATCCTCTTCCATATCAAGAACAAAATATTCTTCCAAGTCCTCCCTCTACCCCATCTTATGAATCCATACCCTCTCATGACTCAATCACATCCCAGGAGCATGACAATTCTCCCATCCTATCCAAAGCTTCCATTCCATATAATGATCAAGATACTCCATCTCCTTCATCTAATGATTCTTTTCCAAGTCAAGATCAAAGCATCCCATCATCCTCATTTCAAGGGCTCATCACACCTCTTCAAGAAATATCAACATCATTTGATCATATGATTGAAAACATTGACAATTTCTCCACCATATCTATTGGGGACAATGATCAAAATCAATCCATCAATGAGCACTATGAAGATATGTCTACCCCATCTAGTGATCAAGACAACATTCATCAAGAGCCATTTTTTTGTTATGATCAAGACTCCTCCTACAAAGATCTATTTCAAGGAGTGTTGATGATATTTGATCCTATTGACATAATCCATGATCCATTAACCAATAATCATATTGAAAATGTCTCTACAATGCCTAATGAGTTAGAGGACATATCTCAAGAACATATTTCAAAGCATGATCAACAGTTATCACCAAGGTCTAGCAATGGTCCCTCCCAAGATAGATTGACATCCTTCGATCTCACGGTTGTGAACAGTGAAAGAATCCCCAACTCACCATTTGATCCAAGTCCACTCAAAGATCAAGAGGATATTGAGCCACTTCCCATGCCTTATGACGATGTCCAAAAACCCTTTGAAATCGACCCATGTCAA